>JANJGN010000021.1:68847530-70047530 GCA_026770705.1 Isurus oxyrinchus
TGTGGGGTGGGGTGTGTGGGTGGGGTGTGTGGGTGGGGTGTGTGGATGAGTGTGTGGGGTGGGGTGTGTGGGGTGGGGTGTGTGGGGTGGGTGTGTGGGTGGACTGTGTGGGGTGGGGTGTGTGGGGTGAGTGTGTGGGGTGGGGTGTGTGGGTGGGGTGTGTGGCGTGGGGTGCATGGGTGGGATGTGTGGGGTGGGTGTGTGGGGTGGGGTGTGTGGGTGGGGTGTGTGGGGTGGGGTGTGTGGGTGGGGTGTGTGTGGGGTGTGTGGGGTGGGATGTGTGGGTGGGGTGTGTGGGGTGGGGTGTGTGGGTGGGGTGTGTGGGGTGAGGTGTGTGGGGTGGGGTGTGTGGGGTGTGTGTGTGGGTGGGGGTGTGTGGGGTGAGTGTGTGGTGTGGGGTGTGTGGGGTGGGTGTGTGGGGTGGGGTATGTGGGGTGTGTGGGGTGGGGTGTGTGGGTGGGGCATGTGGGGTGAGGTGTGTGGGTGGGGTGTGTGGGTGGGGTGTGTAGGTGGGATGTGTGGGTGGGGTGTGTGTGTGGGGGTGTGTGGGGTGGGTGTGTGGGGTGGAGTGTGTGGGTGGGGTGTGTGGTGGGGTGTGTGTGGGGTGTGTGGGGGTGGGGTGTGTGTGGGGTGTGTGGGGTGGGGTGTGTGGGGTGTGTGGGTGGGGTGTGTGGGTGGGGTGTGTGTGGGGGTGGGGTGTGTGTGGGGTATGGTGTGTGGGGTGTGTGGGTGGGGTGTGTGTGGGGTGTGTGTGGGGTGTGTGGGGTGAGGTGTGCGTGGGGTGTGGTGTGTGTGGGTGGGGTGTGTGTGGGGTGTGTGTGGGGTGTGTGGGGTGAGGTGTGTGTGGGGTGTGTGGGGTGAGGTGTGTGAGGTGGGATGTGTGGGCGGGGTGTGTGGGGTGGGGTGTGTGTGGGTTGTGTGGGTGGGGTGTGTGGGGGTGAGGTGTGTGGGGTGGGGTGGGGTGTGTGGATGGAGTGTGTGGGGTGGGTGTGTGGGGTGGGTGTGTGGGGTGGGTGTGTGGGGTGGGTGTGTGGGGCGGGGTGTGTGGGTGGGATGTGTGTATGGGTGGGGTGTATGAGTGGGGTGTGTGGGTGGGGTGTGTGGGGTGGGGTGTGTGGGTGGGGTGTGTGTGGGGGTGGGGTGTGTGGGGTGGGGTGTGTGTGGGGTGTGTGGGGTGAGGTGTGTGGGTGGGGTGTGTGGGTGGGATGTGTGTGGGGTGAGGTGTGTTTGGTGGTGTGTGTGGGTGGGGTGTGTGTGGGGTGTGTGGGGTGGGGTGTGTATGGGGTGTGTGGGGGTGAGTGTGTGGGGTGGGATGTGTGGGTGGGGTGTGTGGGTGGGGTGTGGGTGGGGTGTGGTGGTGGGTGGGATGTGTATGTGGGGTGTGTGGGGTGGGGTGTGTGGTGGGTGGGGTGTGTGTGGGGTGTGTGGGGTGAGGTGTGTAGGTGGGGTGTGTGGGGTGAGTGTATGGGGTGGGGTGTGTGAGGTGGTGTGTGGGGTGGGGTGTGTGGGTGGGGTGTGTGGGGTGGGTGCATGGGTGGGATGTGTGGGGTGGGTGTGTGGGGTGGGGTGTGTGAGGTGGGTGTGTGGGGTGGGTGTGTGGGGTGGGGTGTGTGGGTGTGGTGTGTGGGTGGGGTGTGTGGGTGGGATGTGTGTGTGGGTGGAGTGTATGAGTGGGGTGTGTGGGTGGGGTGTGTGGGGTGGGGTGTGTGGGTGGGGTGTGTGTGGGGTGTGTGGGTGGGTGTGTGGGTGGGATGTGTGTGTGGGGTGTGTGGGGTGGGGTGTGTGGGTGGGGTGTGTGGGGTGAGGTGTGTGGGGTGTGGTGTGTGGGGTGGGTGTGTGGGGTGGGGTATGTGGGGTGAGGTGTGTGGGTGGGCCGTGTGGGGTGAGGTGTGTGGGTGGGGTGTGTGGGTGGGGTGTGTGTGTGGGGTGTGTGGGGTGAGTGTATGGGGTGGGGTGTGTGAGGTGGGTGTGTGGGGTGGGGTGTGTGGGTGGGGTGTGTGGGTGGGGTGTGTGGGGTGGGGTGTGTGGGTGGGATGTGTGGGGTGGGTGTGTGGGGTGGGGTGTGTGGGTGTGGTGTGTGGGTGGGGTGTGTGGGTGGGATGTGTGTGTGGGTGGGGTGTATGAGTGGGGTGTGTGAGGTGGGGTGTGTGGGGTGGGTGTGTGGGTGGGGTGTGTGGGTGGGATGTCTGTGTGGGTGGGGTGTATGAGTGGGGTGTGTGGGTGCCGTGTGGGTTGTCGTTTGGGTTGTGGGCTGAGCTGTGGGGTGGGGTGTGTGAGTGGGGTGTGTGGGTGGGGTGTGTGAGTGAAGTGTGGGGTGCCGTGTGGGTTGTCGTTTGGGTTGTGGGCTGAGCTGTGGGATGGGTGTGTGGATGGGGTGTGTGAGTGGGGTGTGTGTGTGGGGTGCAGTGTGATTTGTGTATTGGGTTGTGGGGTGAGCTGTGAGGTGGTGTGTGGGGTGGGATCTGGTGTAGGTTGTGGGGTGGTGTATGTGTTGGGGTGTGGGTTGAGGTTATGCTGGAACTGTATAAAACACTGGTCAGGCCACAGCTGGAGTATTCTGTGATAAAAACAAAGAAAACTGCGGATGCTGGAAATCCAAAACAAAAACAGAATTACCTGGAAAAGCTCAGCAGGTCTGGTAGCATCGGCGGAGAAGAAAAGAGTTGACGTTTCGAGTCCTCATGACCCTTCGACTCCTCATGAGGACTCGAAACGTCAACTCTTTTCTTCTTCGCTGATGCTGCCAGACCTGCTGAGTTTTTCCAGGTAATTCTGTTTTTGTTTAAGAGTATTCTGAGCAGTTCTGGAATCCGCATTATAGGAAGGATGTGATTGCACTAGAGAGAGTGCAGAGGAGATTTATCAGGATGATGCCTGGGCTGGAGAGTTTTAGCTATGAGGAGAGACTGGATAGACTGGGGTTATTTTTCCTGGAGCAGAGGAGATTGAGAGGGGAACATGATTGAGGTGTATTATATTATGAGGGGCATAGATAGGGTAGACAGGAAGGAACTTTTCCCCTTGGTAGAGGGATCAATAATCAGGGGGCATAGATTTAAGGTAAGGGGCAGGAGGTTTAGAGGGGATGTTAGGAAGAATTTTTTTTACCCAGAGGGTGGTGGGAATCTGGAACTCACTGCTTGAAAGGGTCGTAGAGGCAGAAACCCTCATAACATTTAAGAAGTATTTGGATGTGCACTTGCGATGCCATGGCATACAAGACTATGGGCCAAGTGCTGGAAAATGGGATTAGAATAGTTAGGTACTTGTTCGACTGGCACAGACTCAATGGACCGAAGGGCCTTTTTCTGTGCTGTATACCTCTATGACTCTATGGTTGGGAGAAATATTCAGTAATTGGAGAGACATGGCCTGTATATTACATTATTGAAGCTGGTGCAGAAAAGATTATATGGTTATTGAGGGGTACAGAAAAGGATATTCAGTTATTGGGATCCAGAGAAGGCTATTTAGCTATTGGGATGGAGAGAAGGATAATCCATTACTTTCCAGAGAAGGATATTGAGTATTTGGAGGGGATACTGAGAAGAATATTCAGTTATCGGAGGGGATGCATAAAATTATATTCAGTTATTGGGATAAGGAGAAGGACATTGAGGTATTCAGTTGCAGAAAAAAATATTCAGTTATTGGAACGACATAAGTCATGTTATTGGTTTTCATGCAGAGTACGTTAAACAGTTATTGAAAGGGATACAGAGCGGATATAATTATTGGGATACAGAGTGAAAAGGGTGCTCATTTAAGGGAAGCGGGACAGTGTAGAATATTGAGTCATTGGAGGTACTGAGAATATATTCAATTACTGAATACTGGAGGGGATACAGTGATTATTCAGTTATTGGGGTACAGAGAAGATTATTCAATTATTGGGGCACAGCAAAGTATATTCAGTTATTGGGGTACAGTGAAGGATATTCAGTTATTGGGGTGCAGTGAAGGATATTCAGTTATTGGGGTACAGTGAAGGATATTCAGTTATTGGGGTGCAGTGAAGGATATTCAGTTATTGGGGTACAGTGAAGGATATTCAGTTATTGGGGTGCAGTGAAGGATATTCAGTTATTGGAGTGCAGTGAAGGATATTCAGTTATTAGGGTACAGTGAAGGATATTCCGTTATTGGGGTACAGTGAAGGATATTCAGTTATTGGGATACAGAGAAGGATATTCAGTTATTGGGATACAGAGAAGGATATTCAGTTATTGGGGTACAGAGAAGAATATGCAGTTATTGGACGGGGGAGGTACAAGTATTGCCAGTTATTGGAGGCTTTACATAGAAGGTATATGAGGCTCTGGAAGTGATAGAGAGAAGAATATTCCCTTATTGGGCTGCAGGGAGAGATTTTCAAGTATTTGATGGGATACAGGGAAAGTCATTCAATTATTGGGGTATGCAGAAGGATGATCAGTTATTGCAAATGGTGTAGCGAAGGATATTAATTTATTCGACTGGGTGGAGAGAAAGGTATTCAGTTGTTGCAAAGGGTGCAGAGAAGGGTATTGGAAGTGGGTACGAGCAGCAAATTGAGTTATTGGAACAGCTATGGTGAAGGATGTTCAGTTGTTGGGTTACATTTCAATGCATCGGGCTTCACGTGACACCAGACTAAAGATTTGGAGGGTAGGAAGGTTGTTGAGCGGGAGAGTGGGGCTGGGGGCAGAGCTTGGAGGCATCAGCTGTTGAGTCGGGTGGGGGGGTGATTGTGAAGGAAGGCTTCAGTGCTCAGTGGGGGGAAGGGCTTTTGTTTTTGACTGGGGAATGGGGGAGCAGCGGCTGCTCATGGAGAGTGGGGTGTGGGGCGGTGGGGAGTGTAGGGAGGGGGCAAGAAGAAAAGGCATGTAATACTACCTTGAATTATAAAGTAGCATGACTCTTATCATGAATGTAACAGAAACTCTTAAGGCTGGTGCAGACACAGTGGGCTGAATGGCCTCTTTCTGAGCTGTAACTTTTCTATGGAAGTATGTTTCTAGCTTCCTTATTAATATACTAGGGCCCTGTTTATTAATGTCACAAGTCTCTGATTAATGTAATAGGATTCACATTATTGATGCAATAGGTCATTGATTAATGAAAAGCAGTACATATTATTTACGCTAATGTAATAACATCCTGATTAATAATCTTACAGGATTATGATTATTGGCACTGTTGGCAAATGACTTTAATGTAATTTGATCCTGATTATTGATGCAATAGGGCTCTGATTATTAATTGAAATAATTCTGATTATTTATGCATTAACATCCTGACTATTGATGCAATAATTTTCATATTATGGAAGCAACAGAAAGCTGATTATTAATGCAATAGAAAGCTGTATTAATATAATTGGATCCTGAATGTTAATGTCATAAAATGCTGATTATTAGTGTAATATGACCTTGACTGTTAATGCAATAGGCACCAGACAATTAATGTAACAGTAATCTGATTATTAATGCAGTGGTATCATCTATCATCAACCTCACAGCCCTCAGCCAGATTCCTCAGCGACCAGTCCTTGACAAGCTTGACTTGCCTCCTCCTGTTGATGAGATCAAGAAAGCCATTAAAGAGATGAACTCAGAAAAAGCTTGAAATAAATATGGAATTCCAGTAGAAATTTTCAAAGCGCCAGGCTCTGACTCAATAGAGGTCTTCCACGATATCCTCTTGTGCGTTATAAATGTAGAACAGATGCCAAATTACTTTTGTGATGCCATAATTGTTGTCCTCTACAAAAACAAAGGCAGCAAAGCAGAATGTGGCAACTATGGAGGTACCTCATTTCTGCCTATGGCAGGAAAGATCCTTGTTCTCATCATCCCGGACAGAATTATCATTGTGGCAGAAACAAATCTACCTAAGGCTCAGTGTGGCTTCTGAGCAGGTCACAGCACAATGGGTATGATGTTCACTTTGAGACAAATCCAAGAAAAATGCCTCGAGTAGAACATGGCCCTTTACTTCATTTTTGTTGACCTCACAAAGGCCTTTGATACAGTCAATATGGAGGCCCTCTGGACAATCCTGGAATGGCATGGTTGCCTGAAACAATTTGTTAAGATCACACAACTGTTCCATGATGGAATGATTGACCAGTCCTTTTAATTGGCAAATCGTCAGCTCCCTTTGAGATATCGAACAGAGTGAAGCAGGGCAGTGTTCAAGCACCTGTTCTCTTTAACCTGTTCTTCACCTGTGTGCTTAGCCATGCTGTCCAGGATCCTGGAGAAGCAGTCTATCTCCGATATTTTTTTTGACAGCTCACTCTTTGACCTATGACATTTCGGTGCAAAACCAAAACTTCTGAGAAACTGATCCAGGAAGTTATTTTCACCAATGATTGTGCCTCAATGGCTCACAAAATGTGAAATTTGGACATCATGGTTGAGGCTTCAAAGCTGTTTGGATTGACCATCAGTCTTTGAAAGTCTGAGGTTGTAATCCAGCCCTTGTCAAATTCCAGCACTTTGCAACCAGACCCTCTCCATCGGTGATCCAAAGCTGAAGATTGTTGATAGCCCCAAATAGCTTGGAACCATTATCTGCAATGACGGATTGCTTGATAAACAGGTATTAGCTGGGATCAGCAAGGCGAGCCAGGTGCTTGGAAGGCTTTGCAACAGAATAGTAAACTACGGCAGCATTAAACTGTCCACAAAGATCAAGATATACAACACTGTTGTCATTGTTTCCCTCCTCTATGTCTGTGAGCCCTGGACCTTATGCTGCAAATACATAAGGCACTTGGAACAATTTCACATTCATGCTCTCCACCAATCCACAGCACCTGCTGGCAATACCCGATCGCAAACCTCGAAGTCTTAGACCAAGTCCAGACAACAAGTATTGAGGCAATGGTCCTGAGGGCCCAAACTGAGCTGGGTAGGGCATGGACATGGAATTGGGGGCCATCACATTCTGAGATCGTTGCTGTTTGGCAAAAGAAACCGAGGTCAGCTGTGCCAGCGCTATAAAGGCATGCTTAAGGGAAATCTTAAGAGGTGCAGAGGTGCAGAGGTGCAGCAACAAGCCAAAAGAGCTGGAAGAATCAGCGCGAGAAAGAGCTCGCTGGACAACCATGATCCATACAGCCATGTCACTTCTGAAAAGGATTAACATCAACGTCATACTGCTACCCATGAACAAGGTCATGGAGCAGCATCTGTCCCTCTCACAACATGTGAGCTCCAATACTCCAACAGTTTCCGACTCTGTGCGTCCAGGCTGGGACCCAATACCCATCTCTGTGTTCATCATTGGTGAGTCTGCACAATCATCGTCTTTTGTGAACTCGGAGGACATACATCATCATCTCGAATGTTAGAGTAGTAAGACTGTATTATCATTAGGACTCCAGCATTATGAATGCAATAGGAACCTGAGTGTTGACGTACTTGGACTCTGAGCATTGGTGTAAAAGCATTCTCAATTTTGGAGCAATAGGATTCGGATTATTAATGTGACAAGAGTCATGATGATTAATGCTTTGTGATCCTGATTATTGATGCAAGTCGATCCTGATTATTGTAGAAATAGATCGTCTACAAAACAGAAACGAACGCCTGCCCTTTTCACAGATTGTATTTTTGCAGCAGAGTGCAATGCAGTAGGCCCTCCCCAGCAACGGAAAAGAAGGTGATGATATGAAGGACCTTACAGTTGTCAGAAATCAGCCCCAGTCCAGGCAACATCACTGCCCCGGAGCTCAGGAAACAAAAATCAACTATCGAAGCCCCATTGGAGACCCACAACTTCAGAAGCCCTGATATAGAGCATGGTAAGTAGAAATCATAAGGTAAATAAAAACTTAATTAAAGTTCAGTCAAACCTAATATATAAAGCAAAAGAAATTAAGGTGATAGATGTTTTTAAGTCTAATCATTCTGTGTGAATTTTGACTTTTGCATTTCACATTTGTGGACTTAAAATTGTTAATTAAAATAGTTGTGCGAAAGAAGGTAATGAAGTGAATTATTGAATGAACTCTGTTGGATATTCTGTCCATATGCCCAATGGGCTAATATCTTATCCCATTACTGTATAAACATGTTCTTTATCACATCTTTTCAATCGCACTTTTAACTTTCATGCGTTGATTTCACCAAATAAGGCGGGGCAGCCAAGTTTGGATTATAAGGTTATTATTTGTCAGGATTATACATCCTCGACTTTGCGTATCATTTCATGAACCATGTTTGAGGATTCGGGGGCTGCTGGGAGGAAGTTCCTTTCGAGACGTTCTGAAAGTGTCAGTGTAGCTCCAGCCTCAGAGAGAGAAACAGGGAGATGTGTGTGTTACCAGAGTGAATTTAATTTGTAGAAACACCATTTGGCCTTTTTCTCTGATAGTTTGAACTATTTTGAGTTGTATGGTCTGCTGTGGCTTCCCAGTTCCTGTGGAAAACCAAACCTTTTTGCCCGGGGGCAGCCCGTGGAGGTTCAAAGTTGGTTAAGTGTTCAAAAGTTTTTTTTTAGTTTCAAAGGTTTTAAAAGTAATTTAGACTTTATAAAAATGTCAAAAGTTTGAGGGTATTTACGTTTATAATGTATTCAAAGTTTATAATAGTTTTTAAACATTTATAAAACATTTTTAAAAATCTAAAAAGCATTTAATGTTATGGTCGGTGAGTGAATGGGCAGTTCAGCCGAATGAAAAGGCAATTGGCTGAATTTTTACGTGACCCGTGCGATTTTGCGGTCAGCACATGGACCACATTGCTAGGCGGCCATCCCGCTTTTAAATTAAACTCAGTCCAGGGCGGGGTAAAGGTCGACCTGAGCCAGGGCGATGTGAAAAGGTAGGAGGTGAGCGCTGGTTGTAAGTGCTTTTCTGACAGTTATTTGCATTATCCGTGTTTTCTAGAGGACTCTTTCTTGGAGGCTGTCTGCCAATTGCACCCTTCCTGTGCCTTATGTATTCCAGCAAAGGGGCATTGCGGCTCCGCTGGAGGGACCTCCTCTTCTGAGGGGGAGGAGGAGAGGGCCAGAAGGGAGAGGAAAGCTGGTGTTTGCAGGGACATCCCAGGGAGCACCCTGTATAAAGAGAGGCGCAGTCACATGGGGTGCAGGGACATCCCAGGGAGCACCCTGTATAAAGAGAGACGCAGTCACATGGGGTGCAGGGACATACCAGGGAGCACCCGGTATAAAGAGAGGCGCAGTCACATGGGTTGCAGGGACATCCCAGGGAGCACCCTGTATAAAGAGAGACGCAGTCACATGGGGTGCAGGGACATACCAGGGAGCACCCGGTATAAAGAGAGGCGCAGTCACATGGGGTGCAGGGACATCCCAGGGAGCACCCTGTATAAAGAGAGGCGCAGTCACATGGGGTGCAGGGACATCCCAGGGAGCACCCTGTGTAAAGAGAGGCGCAGTCACATGGGGTGCAGGGACATCCCAGGGAGCACCCTGTATAAAGAGAGGCGCAGTCACATGGGGTGCAGGGACATACCAGGGAGCACCCTGTATAAAGAGAGGCGCAGTCACATGGGGTGCAGGGACATACCAGGGAGCACCCTGTATAAAGAGAGGCGCAGTCACATGGGGTGCAGGGACATCCCAGGGAGCACCCTGTATAAAGAGAGGCGCAGTCACATGGGGTGCAGGGACATCCCAGGGAGCACCCTGTATAAAGAGAGGCGCAGTCACATGGGGTGCAGGGACATCCCAGGGAGCACCCTGTATAAAGAGAGGCGCAGTCACATGGGGTGCAGGGACATCCCAGGGAGTACCCTGTATAAAGAGAGGCGCAGTCACATGGGGTGCAGGGACATCCCAGGGATCACCCTGTATAAAGAGAGGCGCAGTCACATGGGGTGCAGGGACATCCCAGGGAGCACCCTGTATAAAGAGAGGCGCAGTCACATGGGGTGCAGGGACATCCCAGGGATCACCCTGTATAAAGAGAGGCGCAGTCACATGGGGTGCAGGGACATCCCAGGGATCACCCTGTATAAAGAGAGGCGCAGTCACATGGGATGCAGGGACATCAGGAAATAAAAGGCGGAAGGGTCCACAGAAGATGCTGTTATCCTGCAGCCAGAGTTTGCAGGTAGCTCTCCAGCTGCATGAGCATGTCTAGTGCTGAAGGAGGCTCCACCTCTTTAGGGGTACCCTGACCTCTATTTGCTACATGATTGGCCCAGAGATCGCCTCAAACTGTGTGGGTGGCCGCCCGAACCAATGGCTCTTAAGGTGACAGTGGCCCTGAACATATTTGCCTGGGGTTCCTTCCAAGAGTCAGCGGGTGATCTCCACGGTGATTCCTAATCTGCTGACCACAGTTGCATCATCCTGGCCATTGATGCTCTGTTCAGATGGGTGATGAACTTCATTGATTTCCAGACCGACAAAACCGGTCAGGCTGAGCAAGCCAGAGGCTTTGCTGTAATTGCTTGGTTCCCCGCATCCAGGGTGCCAACCGGTGAGCCGGGTGTCTTCCTCTGCAGAAAGAGCTTCCCCTCCGTCAACATCCAGGTTGTTTGCAATTACAGCACACAGGTTTTGCAGGTCTGCGCCAGGCTCCTGGGCAGCTGCCATGATGCGTACACCCTGTGGCACTCCCAGGTGCCAAAGATCGTCGACGGTCTAGCACAGTTGAATGGTTGGCTCCTGAGTGACAAAGATTATCCCCTGAAAAGGTGGCTCATGGTGCCAGTCCCAAGTTCAGAAGCAGAGGAGCGGTACAACAGAAGTCATGCTTGTGCACAGGCAGTAATCGAGAGGAACACTGGCCTGCTCACGATGAGGTTCCACTGCCTGGACTGATCAGGGTGAGCAATACCCTCCAGAGCACGCCTCACTTATTGCCGTTGTGTGCTGCATTCTACATAATTTGGGTCTGTCAAGTGGGGACCTTATGGACGTTGAGACAGCCAGGCAGAGGAAGACTCAACTAATGGGTCTGATGAGATGCTGGCAGAGGTCCAGGGTGAGGAAGTGGCTGCAGAAGTAATGGACATTGTGGGAAATGATTCTCCGTTCATTTAGCTCAGCACCCAAGTGAGGGCAAGTGTGACGCCTCCTTACTGAAAATAACTACCACCTGAAATAAAGTTTGTAGCCCTTTCCGTCTATCAGAAGCCACTCTCATGCCCAGCACCTATGAGAAACATGAAGGCACATTCAGACCATCAAACATAATAACATCTTTACATGGTGGCCGTGTTTACACAACTTGAACCTAGAACACGTTTCAGCTGAAGATATAACACCTGTGACAACACCCCTTGTATTTATAGTGCTGTCAACTTCTGCTTGTGAGTGGTGCATCTTGGTGCCCCCCACCCCCTTCCCCACCCGCCCCCCCCCCCCCCCCCACCCACCTCGCTGGCAGCAGCATTGGAGGCTGTGATGTCCTGTCAGCCATGATGACCTTGGCAGCCGTTCTCTGTGTAGGCCCCTCCTGGGAGGAAGCGTCCAGCGCCATGGCTGGGCACTCCTCAGGCGTCACAGCCTCATCAGATGTCATGGGCACTGGTAGAGGAGCTGCTGCCTTCCTCTGGAGTGACCTGAGAGAAGTCTGCAGATGTGACATGGAGTTGGTCTGGCTTGCTTGAACCTCCCTGCTCAGCATTGATGGGGCGGCACCTAACAAAAAGACCCGGTTCCTCATCCATCTCTCACATGGGCAGTGACCTGCTGACACCACTGCCAGTGTGTGGGCTTACAGGTCCGAGTACAGCCCCAGAAAACCTGATTGTGTTCCTGCAGCTACCTCTCCATGAGAGTCACCACTCTCTCATAGGAGGAGGCTGTGAGCTCGGAGCTCCAGGTCAATACTGTGCTCTCGCCCCATATGGACTCTTCCATGACAGAGACCATGGCACACAGGGATCTCCACTAGATCCTCCCACACATCCCTCTGGACCACTCCAGAGGTTCATCATCTGCCTTGGACTCAGCATGCTCCTGGTCTCCAGCAATCCTCTGATTGCTGGCGCCCAGGGCACACTCTGTCTCCATGAGTGTGATGTACCTTTACTACTGTGCATTAACAACTGATCCGATGCTCTTAGCCCATCAATGTGCCTGTATCTGCGCTGGTGCCTGGTTCAGAGAGATGTGACACAGATGCATCTGTTCACAGCTCCTCTTCAGGTATAAAGGGAGGGTCCTCAGGGTCTATCGGGAATCGTGAGGATGATGCTTCTGAGGGAGGCACAGGATATGTCAGTTGATTCCATTGTTACACTGACTGTGCATGGACTGTGGCTGCTTGTCAGGATGGACAACTGCCTCACTGAGGCACTGTGATTGGACGAGCAATGGGGACTGCTCATTAGAACTTCTCATCAGAGATGCCATGATCCTACAGCTCTTACACACTTCCCCAGTCTCTCACCTGTCCCCTGAACTCTTATCTTCATCTGAGACCCCTGGCTCTCCATGATCTGTGGAATTTGCTCCATGCTCACATTCCATGTCCAGAGCGCCCACCTCAAACTTGGAAAGTCGCGAGATGTTGGGTAACACATCACTTGCCCATGTACGCTCCAGTGCATTACGGCTTCTCCTCCTGTATGGGCAAAAGTGCATTCATTAGTGCACCCACCAGCAATGCCCTCCCATCTGACATTCCCAGTGGGCGCTGAAGCCATGGCTCCTGCCAAGCATAGGATTTTGCCCTCTCTCATTGACAGTGGCCGGAGGCTCCTCCCCAGCTTCACGGAGCTGTCTGTCCAATTTTAAATGCCCCTTCTGTGTCACCATTGGATCTGGCCCACGCCACGCTCCCGGCCCCGCTGGCAGTGCTGTGCCAGTGTCCAGCCCATGCCACCATCCCGGCCTCACTGGCAGTGCTGTGCCAGTGTCCGGCTCGCACTACCCTTCCGGCCTCACTGGCGGTGCTGTGCCAATGTCCGGCTCCAGCCACACTCCTGGCCCCACTGGCAGTGCGGTGACAGTGTCCGGCTTTTGCCACACTCCCGGCCCCACTGGCAGTGCTGTGCCAATGTCCAGCCTGTGCAATGCTCCCGGCCCCACTGGCAGTGCTGTGCCAGTGTCTGGCTCGTGCCACCCTCCTGGCCTCACTGGCAGTGCTGTGCCAGTGTCCGGCTCACACCACCCTCCCTGCCTCACTGGCAGTGCTGTGCCAGTGTCCGGGTGCCCAGGCAATGCCCTTAATTGGCCAGCTAGCATGAAATTAGGTCTGGGTTGTAATCGCGGGCGTGATTGGGATGACACATCTGCCTATCATGAACGCACGACGTGCATAAAATTCAGGCCTAGGGAAATCTGTATTACTTTATACAACAGCAGCAAACCCCACTGCTTGGCCGCCAACCCCCACATCCAGGCCAAAGATACTGCTCAGATGTTTTTCTCTACTCTCATTCTTTCTCATAAAGCTTCACCTTAGACCCTGTCACCCCTCTCTCAATGTGTCTCAGTTTCTCCTCAGTCTCTCCCTCTCTCCTCTCTCACTGTCTATCAGACTGTTCCCTTCAGTCTCTCTCCTCTCTTACTGTCTCTCAAATGTTTTCCACTCAGGCACTCTCTCTCTCAGGCTGTTTCCTCTCAGTCTCAATCTCCTTTCTCTCTGTCTCTGAAAATGTTTTCCTCTCAAACACACTCTCCCTCTCCTCTCTTGCTATCTATCAAAATATTTTCCAGTCAGACACTTTCCCTCTCTCCTCTCTGTCTCTCACACTATTTCCCCACGGACTCGCTCTCCGCACATTCGCTGTCTCTGACATAATTTGTGCAATTTTATCTGTTGTTCTTTTGCACTATTTAGCTTCAATTTCTCTCTCTCAGAGCACTTAGCTTCTTCCCTGGTGGCTAATAGCACCCACCTCAACTGCCATCCGATGCCCAAACACAATCTTTACGACAGGATTAGGGAATGGGGCTGCAATCCCCAGAATAAGAATCACTCCCTCGAACCCCACAACGAGATTTGGTTTCAGGTCCCTGGGGTTCAATTCCCTCTTGCGCTCCCTCAAGTGCAGCTGCATCTCCCTGCTTACTATAGGGAGGCAGACTCTTCCGGAGTATGTCTAGTGGAACTTGGTAGAAAAAGAGACACATTTCGCAGGATAACTTAGGCTTCTAGGTCCCGGTTCTCTCCCGCACCCCTTCCCCGGCCAAAAAAAAAAACCCCAAAAAATTTCCTCTCCTCTCTTCTTCGGAAACTGCCCCTGTCAATATTTGCACCATTGTTTTGCCCGTGGTTATTGGAGACTGACTCATTTTTGGACCTTGGGCCTGTGAATGGACACTGAGACATTGGAAAGGTGAAGAAATATTGCAGATGCTGGAAATGCGTAACCAAGAAGCTCAGAAAATTCTGCATATATTCAGCAAGTGTAGCTTCATTTGTGGACAGAAGCAGAGTTTCTGTTTCAGGCAGTGGCCCTTCATCAGAACCAAATTAGACGTTTCTGATTCAAGGTCATCAAACTGAAAGTTTAACTGTTTTTCTCTCTCCACAGATACTGCCTGGAATGCTGAGCATTTCCAGAATGTTGGACCTGGGTTGGCGACTGGAGATTAATGACTTTTGTTGGATATGAGCCGGTAAATGGTAACTGGGCATTGTAATTGCCCTCGGAGCAGTGAACAAAGACTGGCGAGTTGCATCATATATGAGTCAGTAATTAGAAACACACATCTTTAGTTGGATTTGAGCCTGTGGATGGAGACTGAAACATTGCATTGGGATGGGTCAGTGAATGGAAACTGTTTCATTGTGTTGGATGCGGAGTATATATTGGAGACTTGTTGCTTATGTTCAACACGAGCTGGTGAATAGTGTCTGACAGAGTTTGTTGTATGTGGGCCCGGTGAATACAGATTGCCCTCGATATGGGCCAGTTAATCAAGAAGGGCCGCTAATGTTAGACATGTGTTAGTGAACGGAGACACGTTTTACGTTCTGGGCTTTGACAGTAAACGTAGATGAATGAGTTACATTAGATTGGCCAGTGAACGGAGATTGACCCATTGTGGTGCACATTGCTAGTTGAATGAAGACTGGTTGTCAGTATTGGACATGGGACAGTGTTGTGATATTAACCCATTGTGGTGAACACTGGTGCTTGAATTGAGGCTGACTTATGATCCTCATCATGTGCTTTTGAATGGAGACTGATTCTTTTTTGCACTTGGCCTGTGATTGGTGTCTAACAAATAAAACTTGATGCAGGCCTGTGAACATAGACGCCACCTTCTGAAGGGCATGGCATGGAAAATGGAGACTGACATATTGTGTTGGCCATGGGCTAGTGAACAAAGACTGACAGTGTGCTGAATAGAGGCCAGTGAAAGGAAACTGAGGGTTTGTGTTGGAAATGGGCCAGTGAGTTAAAACTGAGCACTTACAATGGGCATGAGTAGAGAGTGAATGATTGCGTAGGGCACCGACAGTGAATGTTGACTGTCCACTTTGTAATTGTGGAATTGCATGAAGAGTGCCTGACTGCATTAAACGAAAAGCACCAAATACAGATTGACATCTCTGGTTGGACATGGGCTGGTAAATGAAAACTTCTTATGTCAACCTGAGATGTGACTCAGTGAGGCACAGAATTGCCTCTAAGTCCGGAGGTTGTCAGCTTATGTCCCATATCAGAGATTTACACAGTTTCGTAATGTAGTGTTAACCTTTTCTGAAGGGGTGCTTCATTGTCGGAGGTGCAGCCTTACAGATGAACAAAAGCCAGTTTTCTCTCAGGTAGATGGTAAAACCCAGTGGAATGATATTGACGAAGAGCAGTGGAGTTATTGCCTATATCCAGCCCATTGTTTTCCCTCAACATCACTAAAAAGAAAATAAATCTCACTTTACTGTTTGTGGGACTTGTGATTCACAAATTGCTTGCCATATTTTCTTCATAATAACATTGAGTACACATTAAAAGTACTTCATTGGCTGAAAAGTACTTTGACATGTCCAATTGTCATGGGAGATGCTATATAAATGCAAGTCTTTCTTTCTGACCACTGACGTTAGGAAAGGGGCTATGAATGGGGCATGGCCAGGTGATTGGAGATGACCACCTTTTGTCAGACCTGGACCTACAAATACATAGTGAAATATATTGTTGGGCATGGTCAGGTGAACGGAGAGTGACCCAGTCTGTTAAATATGGGCTGCAAAATAAAAATTTTGTGCGTCATCTGTAGTGGAATTTGAACTAGTATCCCTAGAGGATCAGCCTGTGTCTCTGGATTTTCACTCCACCGAGGTTACCACTACGCCAGCGTCTCCCCAGAGCAGGATTTGGACTGGCCGATTGTGTTGATCACGTGTCTGTGAATACAGATTGATTGTTTTTGGCATGGGTCTCTATTCTACACTGACCTATTGCGTGGACACGTGCCTGTGAACACAAATTGTGTTGAATATAGGTTTGTGAATACAGACACACTGTGTTGGACACAGGTTTGTGAATACACACTGACAGGATGCATTGGACATAGGTCTATGAATATACAGTGACCGATTTTTAGGACACGGGTTGGTGAAAACACATTAGCCAATCATCTTGATGATAGCTGTGAACAGGCATTGATTGATGGTGTTAGATACTGGTCTGTAAATGCGCACAGGCCAATTGTGTTGGACACAGGTCCGTGAATGCACCTTGACAGGTTATTATGGAGGTGGGACTGTGAATACACACTGGCGGGCTATGTTGGACTCATGTCTCTGGATATTGACAAACAAAATGTGGTGGACACGGGACTGTGAATATACATCAACCAACTGCGTTGCACACAGGCCTGTTCGTGCTTATTGACCGATAGTGTTGGGAATAGGCCGCTATTTCGATATTTTGACAGGCCTATGGAATGAGTCAGGAATAGTGCATCGGACATGTCTGATAAATGGAGACTGGCCAATATTGTTGGCCAATGGCCTGTGAGAATAACTGACACAGCGCTTTAAATAGAGGCCGGTGACTAGTGGCTGACAGTTTCTGTTGGAAAGAGGCTGAATTCAGGCTGACAGTTTCTGTTGGAAAGAGGCTGAATTCAGGCTGACAGTTCCTGTTGGGCATGGGTCAGTGAATAGCGACTGTCCGATTTTGCCATCTCTGTTGGATGTTTCAAAGTGAATGGACAATGCTGACTGTGGTGGTGAGTACAGGCGGATGGGTTGTGTTGGGCTTGTACACATGAATGCAGACCAATAGATTGTTATGGACATGGCCTGATAAATGCAGGTTGTCTGCTTATCTTGTGCAACAGCCGGTGAAAGCAGAGTGCATAACTGTATTGGACATAGGTGAGTGACTGAAGACTGACAACGGTCTTTTGAATGCAGTCTGAGTGAACTGGCCGTGAAATGTGGATTGGCTGGATGGTATCAGGCAGGGTGATCGATTAACTTGCTGGTAGATCAGTGACTGCAGGCTAAATGATAATGTTGGCCACTGGGTGGTGAATGCAGACTAACCGATCGTTTCATGAAAGCAGAAGTCTGTAGCTTAACATTCAGAAAAATAAATGTCTCAGAGGGTTCAGCTCAAACCATAGCAGGGAAATGCCCCTCAGAAATCCCTGGTTTGACTAAGTAGCTGGTATGATGGTGAAACTTTCTATTCACATATCCTGACCCCAAAATTAGAGAGAAACATCAGGATAGCAATATGCAGTGTCTGTGTAACAAACAGTGGGGGACAGTTGGATTAGGGTACGGGCTTGGAAAGACTTCAACATTTCTCATTATTCAATCAGTTCAACAACAAAATTAAATGGATATAGCAGCGTTTTCTTCAATTCTTCTCTGAATTTCGTCTGGGTTAGAGCATTATTGCCAATGTTTGTGCAGCAACTCAGGAGCTGTAACATAAGGCCCATATCTTGGACAAACACGGGTTTGTTCCCTTATTCGTTCCCATATTGAATCTGCTAGACACAGCAGCCATAACAAGATAAAGTTCCCTGAGATAAGGAATAATAAAGCGAGGGATTTCCTTCGGCTCTTCATCTCTGGGTCACTGGGACTCTCCCCACTGCTGTGAGCCCGGAGTCTCCTGCGGGCTCGGCTGGCCAATAAAACATGTCTGACTGTTAAAGCATTGAGTAGTAGAGCCAGAAAAAATGGGACAAAGGGAGTGAGGAAATAATGAAATAACTCAAATGCTGTCATAACTAGTGAAAATGTAACACCGGGTCGTTCAACACAAAAGGATGGGTAATGTTTCATCCAATATCTACCTGTCAACATAAAATACCAGAAAATGTTTTTTACCATAAATAGCACAGTTACTGTTCCTAGGATCACAGCTGCCGCTTTCTCAGTGCAATATTTAGCCTTCAGCTTCTGGCAACAAATAGCCACATGTCGATCAAAGGTGAAAGTGATAGTGAACCAGACAGAAAAATCTGTGACTGAATAAAGCAGGATGGCGTGGATATTGCACACACAGACGAATCTAATAATTTCAAATGGGAGTGTACTGTACCGAGAATAAGAAATGGGAATCTGTCTCATTATAAGATCAAAGGTTATAACCAGGAAATCCAGGCAACCAGGTAACGAGTGACACATTTCGAAAGACCACATTTTCCCTGAGACAGCACTTTAATTGCCAGTAAGTTCATTGTGAAGAAGGGAAATAAACAGGGAAGTATCAGACCCAAGTAGGGACAGAAATAGAAACTGCTTTTCAAATCAACTCTTAATCCAGCTGTGAAGCAAAAGCCTCATCACATTTTCTGTCTAAACTAGCAGAGGATAGCAACATCCTGGATTGATACCTGATTTAAAGTAAGAATGTATAAAGTCACAGTACCAGAGGATTGGTTTATCACTTGTTGAAGTTCAGTAATGCTCATCAGCGAAGGCAATTTTGAGGCGCAATATGATGTGGCCACACGTGATTTGTACTCTAACAAGGAAGAGCTGACTCAGAAGATTAACAGATAACAAGATGAGATATGAGAGAACATGACCTTGCACTATTTCCCAGTAAGGGCCTGAGACGTCAGATAGAAAGAAGAGGAGAATGGTGATTTTGCAAGAAAGAGAGAACATACACATTCACTGTGCCCACACAATAGTCAGCAATTCAAAAAGGAAGATAACATTGAGGGAGGGTTATGTCACAGAGCTGGTGAGCTTTTTAACTCCCCAGTAATAGTCAGAATTTTCACTGCCGAATGGAGAGGATAGTATTTGGATTTATGAGGGTGGCCATACCATGAGAGTGAGAATTTAGAAGAGGGAAAAGCGAGTAGAGCCAGATGAAGAGATGTTTTTGGGTTTGAAGAGTTGAACGGGGGAAGATATAATAGGAAGAGGTCAGAGAAGAGAAATGTAAAAGATGGGTAGTCAGATGTAAGCGCAGGAAGAAGATATAAGGAGAAGGAAAGACATGAAAGGAGAAGAGCGAAATAGAGAAAATGTGCGGTGTGAGGAGGAAGAAGATGCAACTTAATGAAAAATAAATATTTGGAATATTGTGAAGATGAAAATGGCCTGAAATGAGTTCAGTTCCTTTTCATCATCTTACACCTTACTATGTTTTTTGCTGCAGCATCACTGAGATTTAGTTTGACTTAGAACAAAGAACAAAGAAAAGTACAGCACAGGAACAGGCCCTTCGGCCCTCCAAGCCTGCGCCGATCACATTACCTGTCAAACTAAAACATTTTGCACTTCCAGGGTCCGTATCCTTCTATTCCCAACCTATTCATGTATTTGTCAGGCTGCTTCTTAAACATCACTATCGTACCTGCTTTCACCACCTCCTCTGGCAGCGAATTCCAGACTTACTGGAACACCCTCATGAAGCTCATGGAGCCAGTTCATAAGATGTGAATTGTTTGGACCACTCCACTCAGCATATGGACAGCAGGGGAGATGGTGACAGGAGAGATTACAAAGAGACTAGGGGAGATGTCAGAATGGAATTACAAAGGCAAAGAGGCACTACAAAATAAAATTATCACGTAACGTTAAATACGTGGTCTTTAAAAACTAATTGAGGTCAAAATTGGAATGGAGCCACTAAATGGTGATGAGGATAAAACCACAGGCACCTTTAGTAAGGTGGCAGGGGGACAAGTGGAGATGATACTGATGCTAGTAAGCCAGAGGCATAGAAAAATGCTCCAGAGACATGCGTTTCACCCCAGCAATGGGAGAATTGCAATTTCATTAATGAATATGGAATGGCATATGAGTTTCATTAATAATGATCCACCTTGTTCTAAAACACATCTGGTTAACTAATGCCCCTCATGGCAGCACGGTGCTATACAGTAGGCAGTGAGTGTTCCTGGGAGTCCTCAACAATGACTCCAGACCCCATGGAGTCTTATGGCATCATGGGCAAGGAAATGCTGATTGCCACCTACTGCCCATGCCCCTCAGCTGATGAATCAGTAATCCTCCGCATGGAAAAAGCACTGAGGACAGCAAGAACACAAACCATGCTCTGTGTGGGGGACTTGAATGTACATTATCAAAAGTGGCTCAGTAGGTACTACTGACTGAGCTGTCAGAGTCCTGAAGGACACAACTGCGGGACTGCGCCTATCGCAGGCAGTGAGGAACCAACACGAGGGAAAAATATACTTGACCTCATCCTCACCAATTTAACGATCCCAGATGCATCTCTCACTGATGGTGTATTGGCAGGTGTTTGTGTCCCCACAACGACTGTGGTCAAAGTCCCATCTTCCCACTGAGAAAAACCCTCCATCACGTTGTGTACTCACCCAGTGTTATATGGGACAGACAAAAACAGAGCTAGTAGTTAAACCTGGGCATCCATGAGGTGACATGGGGCATCAGCAATGGCAGAATTGCATTCGACCACATTCGTTAACCTCATGGTCCTGCATAACTCTCACTCTGCCACTAATATCAAACCAAAGAATTAACCCTGTTTTGACGAAGAGTGAAGCATAATATGACAGGAGCAGCACCAGGCATAACTGAACATGAGGTGTCAACCTGGTGAAGATACAACACTGATGGGCTACATGTCAAACGGTAGAATCAGCATGCCATTGACAGAACTAATTAAACAATGCAAAAACAGAATTACCTGGAAAAACTCAGCAGGTCTGGCAGCATCGGCAGAGAAGAAAAGATTTGACGTTTCGAGTCCTCATGACCCTTCCACAGAACCAATGGGTCAGATTAAAAGCTCTGCAGTCCTGCCTCATCCAGTCATGATTGGCGGAGGGCATTTAAACAACTAAGTGGAGGAAGATGCGGCACAAACATCCTTATATTATATGAAACGGATTACCAGCCCGTCAGTGCAACAAACAAAATTACAACCATCTTCAGCTTGATGTGCCAAGTGGATGATCCATCTCGTCCCCTCCTGAGGTGCCTAGCATCATATATGCTAATCTTTAGCCAATTATATTCATTCCATGTGAGACAAAGGAACAGCTCAAGGCACTGGATACAGCAAAGGCTACAAACTCTTCCAACATTCCGGCTGTGGTTTTGAACGCTTGAGCTATAGTGCTAGATGAGCACTTAGCCAAGCTTTTCCAATAAAGCTACACCTCTGGCATTTATATAGCAAGGTAGAAAATTCCCCAGGTATGGCCTGTCCACAAAATAGCAGGAGATATCCAATCCAACCAATTACCACACCATTAGTCTATTCTCATTCACCGAAAAAGTAACAGAAACTGTCGTCGACAGTGCTAACAGGCATTTACTCAGCAACAGCCTGCTCACTGATGCTCAGGTTGGGTTCTGCCAGGGTCATTCGGCTCAAGGCTTCATTACAGTTTTGACCCAAAAGTGGGGAACAAAGTTGAACTAAAGGCTGGTGTGGAAGTGACTGCCGTTGACATTGAGGCAGCAAGCAACTAAGTGTGACATCAAGGAGCCCTAGCAAAACTGAAGCCAATGGCAAGAAGGGGGAAATCTCGCTACTGGTTTGAATCATACATAGCACTAAGTGAGATGGCTGTGTTTGTGGGAGGCCAATCGTCTCAGTCCCAGGACATATCCCTGACACAGCCAACTTCAACTGACAGAATGGTGCAACAGGTTAGAGGGACCAAACGGCTTACTCCAGCTCCTATGTTCATACGCGCAGCGAGAAATATGTTCAGCCTCACAAAGTTCCTGTTGGTCTCATAAATCACTCATTCTTATTTACAATTATATTTATCCAGCATCCACAGGGGCAAATATGCTGACCTCAACCTCAGCACAGAACGATGTATCAGACATCTGATTTCACTCAGGAGGAATTCATTGAAATCTGCCCCCTCAAGCCGGCCCAATGGTAGCAGAGTGAAGGTGGCACTGCCAGTGACTGTGGAGGTGACTGTGGCCATGAACTTATATGCAGATGCTTTTTCCAGGCTGAGCAGACGATATTTGCAACATCTCGCTGTTGATGATAACGTAATTAGAGACTCCAGTACACAATCCATACACATGTGGGCAGCAGGCTTATAATGAAATCAATGCTGCCATGCAGCATCAGTTCGAACAAGCTATTGGGATGCTAAGCTGATGGTTCCACTGGATGAGTCTGGAGGAACAGTGACGTAATCAGCAGAGTGCAAGTCAAAATATGTCACTGTTGCCCAACCCTACCTTCATGATAACATCACCCTTGCCATGAGGAGGGCAGATGAAGAGGAGGATGAGAAAGGGAGGGGACAAGTAACACACTCCTCTCCTGACTGGGCTGTCCATGATTGACTCAACCGACTGTGGTATCAGTGAACACAAACTTAGTTGCCCATTCAGCAACAGTTCTGGAACTTACAAATCTTCTGTTACTGAAGTCATGGCATAATTTTGAACACAATTTTAATATAAAAGCAGCTACAATTCAGACATTCTAAGCCAAATATATAAAAGGTGCTATCCAATATTACTATATTGGCACTGATGGCAGCAGTCTGGGCTGGTTGGTTAACAGGCAACAGTGAGGCCACAGAAGGAGTGGTGGTAATGGGAGGACGAAAGCTGCATTTCTGGGCGAAGCAAGCGGGTTCATGTTCTTTGCTGACATTGCCATTCCCTCAGAGCAGCGCCTCAGTAATGCAATTACTGTGCTGGAGGAAGATGGTTGGACTGCTTCCATACTGTTTAAGCCCTTTGCACACAGGTATCTGCGGCAGCGATGGATGTAATCTGAACTTGTGGGGGAAAACACACTGAGCTTGTGTGACTTCAGCGTGATATTCCACTGCAGCATCCAAAGGTTGGGTGGCTTCTGATTGAGCGGCACTGGAAGCTGAGACATCAGCCAACAGATGCAGAATCATGGATTGGTGACACTTGTTCCAATGGAGGAAGAACCTCCAACTACCAACACCCCCTCTCCCTGCCCCCGACCTCACGCTGACTAGGATGGAAACCAAACAATGCACAAAGCCTTGTGCCAAGCTAGTATCTGATTCCTCCACTCTCCTCTACATTGATAGCATCTTGGGGTTTCTGTATCTATTGATCTACGTGATAAAGCTGGCTGCCCCATATATGGCACTTCAGAGGGCACACCAAAATCCCTTCCAACTATACAAGGTTATTTTTGTTTTGCCTGTCTTATTAATTTATTTTCTAATTCAATTCCTGCTAGCAAAACACATACAGACACACACACACACGATCATAGGTTCTTTTGCCAGTATGTGATCATTTACACAGTCCAGGACAGTGACCTTCCAATGTTTTTTGCACATATCACATTTCAATAACCTTTTTAATAATCTTGTGCAGTCATCATGAACTAACTCTGCATCCTTTAGTAGAATTTTTAGTCAGTGACAGTTTAGTTAGGGGTGAGCAAACTGTCGATGTTTTCCTTGTTTTCCTCTCTCAAACACTTATCACCTGGTGCCATCAACAGTTCTTTAAAATTTTGATTAGAGATGCTAGCTTTTGCTAAAAGAATGCCCTAATTGGGTAAACTGAAAATCTAGTAACTTTCCAAAGACATTCGATTTATCATGTTCTATGTCCGGTTTCATTTGTGACATTTTCATTGAAAACTTGCACAGCAGCAAGGGTACCTCTTTAAATACCACACCTTTACTAAGTGCCTTCTGCCAGCTATTCTGCATGAAATCACCACTCTTTTCGGTGACCAGGATGTGTTGTCATCCCTGAACTTGAGGCAAGTAGGACATTCATAGTTCCTTCCCTTACTTTGATCCTTACTACTGAATGAATCTAAATGACATTTCAACCGATGCATTCCGGCTGCTCTCGATGTGCAACCACTGTCCAGCACAGCGCAGTTAAATGAATCCTTGAAAAGTACACACCTTAGACCGAAAATTCTTGTGACCAGTACAATTCCCTCAAACTACTCAATATAATCTTCTCCTACTTCTGAAATGTCCGTCAAGCGTTGCTTTGAAAACCTTGCTGTTCCCTTTGTACAATTTACCAGATAATGAGTCACATCTGAAACAGCTCTTAATAGTTCCACGGCATCCTTTGGTTCATTCATTTGTTATTGTTAATCCAATCCTGTGGGTTGTCATATGTGCCTAAAATGTCTCCATCCTTATTTATTTTGCCTGTGATTCTCCTGTTGTATTCAATCCTGCAAAACATATCTGAACAAATTCAAAAGGTTCTGATCACTGAAACTCCATCATATCTGAACATATCACCTAATGTGCCATTTGTTTCTCTTCTTCTTCCCCTTTCCTATTTTAACTGGGATCTGTTTCTGTCCCCTGTCTTTGTCCCTTAGCTGGGGCTTCCTTTTGGGACCTCTGCTTCTCCCCTGCTTGGGACCTCACCCTTTCATCTCTCCTCTCCCTCTTCTGGGACACTTGCTGGCAATGGCACTCCACACTCGGTCACTTAACCTGAGTTTTCACTCCTTATTTCTTTTCTCTTGATGTGCCGGCACACAGGGCTTGTCCTAGGCCTGAAGAATGCAAAGGTGTAAAGCTGTACATGTCTAGTCCTCTTCCTGCTTGTGCATGAGCAGAAAGTCCAATGACAAATGGGAGATGAAATTCCCAACCTCTGAGCTCAAGATTGAGGTAAGTTTTGTTTCATAACACCTGATCCCTAAGAAGAAAACTTCACTGCAGTGAAGGTTTCTCTACATTAGCTTTATTTCTTTTTCAAGAGGCACTTAACATCATAAATTTCTGATTAAACACTTAATGCGGACTATACAGGTAAACTTTGTGTTTGATTCCACAATTACTCATACCGTAGTATAAATTAAAAGAAAGGTTCAACCAAAATAGAAGTCAGTACATGCAACATGTCAGATTAGCAGGATTGAACCATCATAAAGTTGTCATAACTCAGTATCTGCTTTCTCTACTATGCCCTATGAGGAATAGTCTCATTCCAAGCCATCTTACTTCGGGGATTCACGGCCTTGTCTCCAGGGAGGAGCACCGGAGCGGTGAGTATAAATCTAGCTTACCTCAGGGATTCACGGCCTTGACTCTGGGGAGCAGACTCGGAGGGAGGAGCACTGGAGCGGTGACCTCGAGCACAGAGTAATTGAAGCCAAAACTTAAAAAGTGATATCATAGGAAAGCTGTGACCTGATTGGTTGGTAGGAAATTTGCACCAAATTTGAAAATAAAACACTGCAAAGCTAATTAATAAATCAATTATCTAAGTTGAGATGGCTGGGCAGGTGATGTGCTGTAGCTGTAATACGTGGGAGCTGGCAGATCTCATTGCGAGCCGCAGTGACCACATCTGCAGCAAGTGTTGGTTGCTGGAGGAACTCCAGCTCAGAATTGATGAGCTGGAGTCCGAGCTCTGGACACTGCAGCACATCCGGGAGGGGGAGAGTTACCTGGACGCTTTGTATCAGGAGGCGGTCACAAACGGTAGATTAAGTACCTCAAGTCCGGTCAGTGGTCAGGTTCAGCAAGGTGTGACTGCAAGTGAGGCAGGTAGAGGGATCCTGCTTTCAGGAACAGAGTAGGCTCAGCTCTTGACCTTGTCCAATAGGTACAAGGTACTTGCTCCCTGTGTGGATGAGGAAGAGGGCTGTAGGGAGGATGAGCCAGCTGACCACGGCACTGTGGCACAGGAGGCCAATGAAGAGGGGGGAGCAAAATGATAAGTGGTAGTTGTATGGGGATTCTATAATTAGGGGAATTGATAGCTTCTTTTGTAAGCAGGATTGAGAGTCCCGCATGGTATGTTGCCTGCCTGGTGCCAGGGTGCGGGACATCTCTGACCGGCTTGAAAGGATATTGGAAAGGGAGGGGGAGGATTCAGTTGTTGTGGTCCACGTTGGGTCAAATAACATAGGTAAGACTAGGAAAGAGGATCTGTTTGGGGATTATCAGAAACCAGGAACTAAATTAAAGAACAGGCCCTCAAGGGTTATAATCTCCGGATTACTACCCGAGCCACTTGCAAATTGGCATAGGGATGTGAGAATAAGGGAAGTAAACATGTGGCTAAAGGAGTGGTGTGAGAAAGATGGGTTCCATTTTGTGGGGCACTGGCATCAGTATTGGAACAGGAGGGATCTGTACCATTGGGACGGTCTCCACCTGAACTGATCTGGGACGAATGTTCTAGCGAAAAGGGTAAATAGGGTGGTCAACAGGACTTTAAACTAGAAAGTTGGGGGGGGGGGGGAGGGAAGGGTAAAACTCCAAGAAGTATGACTAATGGGAAACAAAGCAGCAGGTTAGCGTGTGGGGGGGTGGATTCAACTTCATGGAAAATTATGAAAAAACTGAGAAGAAAGGAGAGCCCAGGAGAGGCTATTAAAGTTTCCAGAACACAAAATAGGACAGTGTTCGGAAAGGGCTAGGAATCTAACTTCAAGCACATCAGATAAAGGGATGACAATGAGAAAGGGGACAGGAAATACAGGACTGAAGGTGTTGTATCTGAATGCACGCAGTATACGAAATAAGGTAAATGAGCTTGTGGCACAGATTGAAATTGGCAGGTACAATGTGGTGGGCATCACGGAGACATGGCTGCAAGGGGATCAGGGCTGGGAGCTAAATATCAAAAGATACACATCCTATCGAAAAGATAGGCAGGTTGGCAGAGGGGGTAGGGTTGCTTTGTTAGTAAGAAATGAAATTAAATTGATAGCAAGAAATGATGTAGGGTCAGATGAATGAGAATCTGTGTGGGTAGAGTTGAGGAACTGCAAAGGTAAAATAACCATAATGGGAGTTATGTACAGTAGTCAGGATGCGGGGCACAAGATACATCAGGAGATAGAAAAGGCGTGTAAGAAAGGCAAGGTTACAGTGATCATGGGGGATTTCAATATGCAGGTAGACTAGGAAAATAAGGTTGGTAGTGGATCCCAAGAAAAGGAATTTGTAGAATGTCTACGAGATGGTTTTTTGGAGTGGCTTGTGGTGGAGGCCACTAGGGAACAGGCAATTCTAGATTTAGTGATGTGTAATGAGGCAGATTTGATAAGGGAGCTTAAGATGAAGGAACCCTTAGGAGGAAGTGACCATAATAGATAGAATTTACCCTGCAATTTGAGAGGAAAAAGCTGGAATCAGATGTAACGGTATTACAGTTGAATAAAGGCAACTACAGAGGCATGAGGGAGGAGCTGGCCAGAATTGACTGGGGGATGAGCCTAGCAGGAAAGACAGTGGAACAGCAATGGCAGGAGTTTCTGGGAGTAATTTGGGAGACACAGCAAAAATTCATCCCTAGGAAGAAGAAGCATACTAAGGGAGGATGAGGCAACCATGGCTGACAAGGGAAGCCAGGGACAGCATAATAGCTAAAGAGAAAGCATACAATGTGGTGAAGAGCAGTGGGAAACCAGGGGATTGGGAAGCCTACAAAGACCAACAGAGGACAACTAAAAAAGAAATAAGGAGGGAGAAGATTAAATATAAGGGTAAACTAGCCAGTAATATAAAAGAAGATTGCAAGAGTTTTTTTTAGATACATAAAAGGTAAGAGAGGGACAAAAGTGGACATTGGGCTGCTGGAAAATGACGCTGGAGAAGTAGTAGTGGGGAATAAAGAAATGGCGGAGGAACTGAATAGGTACTTTGCGTCAGACTTCACAGTGGAAGACACGAGTGACATCCCCAAAGTTCAAGAGAGTTGGGGGGGGGGGGGGGGGGTGGTGCAGAGGTGAGTATGGTGGCCATTACCAAGGAGAAGGTGCTAGGAAGGCTGAAAGGTCTGAAGGTGGATAAATCACCTGGACCAGATGGATTACACCCCAGAGTTCTGAAGGAGATATCTGAAGAGATAGTGGAGGCGTTAGTGGTGATCTTTCAGGAATCACTGAAGTCAGGGAGGGTCCCAGAGGACTGGAAAATCGCTAATGTAACCCCCCTGTTTAAGAAGGGAGTGAGTCAAAAGACGGGAAATTACAGGCCGATTAGCCTGACCTCGGTCGTTGGTAAGATTTTAAAGTCAGTTATAAAGGATGAGATTTCAGAATACTTGGAAGTGCATGGTAAAATCGGGCAAAGTCAGCATGGTTTCATCAAGGGGAGGTCATGCCTGACAAATCTGTTAGAATTCGTTGAGGAGGTAACGAGTAGGTTAGACAAAGGAGAGCCAATGGATGTTATCTACTTGGACTTCCAGAAGGCCTTTGATAAGGTGCCACACAGGAGGCTGCTCAGTAAGATAAGAGCCCATGGTGTTAGAGGCAAGGCACTAGCATGGATAGAAGATTGGCTGTCTGGCAGGAGGCAGAGAGTGGGGATAACAGGGTCCTTCTCAGGATGGCAGCCAGTGACTAGTGGAGTTCCGCAGGGGTCAGTGTTGGGACCACAACTTTTCACTTTATACATTAATGATCTAGATGAAGGAACTGAGGGCATCCTGGCTAAGTTTGCAGATGATACAAAGATAGGTGGAGGGACAGGTAGTATTGAGGAGGCAGGGAGGCTGCAGAAGGATTTGGACAGGTTAGGAGAATGGGCAAAGAAATGGCAGATGGAATACAATGTGGGGAAGTGTGAGGTCATGCACTTTATAGGAAGAATAGAGGCATGGACTATTTTCTAAATGGGGAGAGAATTCAGAAATCTGGAGTGCAAAGGGACTTGGGAGTCCTAGTCCAGGATTCTCAAGGTTAACTTGCAAGTTGAGTCAGTAGTTAGGAAGACAAATGCAATGTTGGCATTTATTTTGAGAGGTCTAGAATATAAAAGCAGGGATGTGCTACTGAGGCTTTATAAGGGGTCAGACCATATTGTGAGCAATTTTGGGCCCCGTATCTCAGGAAGGATGTGCTGGCCCTGGAGAGGGTCCAGAGGAGGTTCACAAGAATGATCCCAGGAATGAAATGCTTAATATATGAGGAATGTTTGAGGACTCTGGGTCTCTACTCGATGGAGTTTAGAAGGATGAGGGGGCATCTGATTGAAACTTACAGAATACTGAAAGGCCCGGAGACCGTGGACTTGGGGAAGATGTTTCCATTAGTAAGAGAGACTAGGACCCAAGGGCACAGCCTTAGAGTAAAGGGAAGACCTTTTACAACAGAGATGAGGAGAAACTTCTTTAGCCAGAGAGTGGTGACTCTATGGAATTCATTGCCACAGAAGGCTGTGGAGGCCAGGTCATTGAGTGTATTTAAGACCGAGATAGATAGGTTCTTGACTGGTAAGGGGATCAAAGGTTACAGAGAGAAGGCGGGAGAATGGGGTTGAGAAACTTATCAGCTATGATTGAAAGGCGAAGGAGACTCGATGGGCCGACTGATCTAATTTCTGCTCCTATGTCTTATGGTGCATAGGGTTTGGGGAGTAAACAGGTGAGTTCATCACTACAGGATTCCTAGCCTCTGGCCTGCTTTTGTAGGCAAAGTATTTGTACAGCTAGTCCAGTTCAGTTTCTGGTCAATGCATGTTGATAGTGGGGGATTCAGTGATCGTGATACCTTTGAATGTCGAGGAGTTGGTTAGATTCTCTCTTACTGGAGATGGTCATTGCTTGGCACTTGTGTGGCATGAATGTTACTTACCAGTTATCAACCCAAGCCTGGATATTGTCCAGGTTTTGCTGCATATCGACTTGGACTGCTTCAGTATCTGAGGAGTTGCAAATGGTGCTAAACGTTGTACAATGATCAGCGAACATATCCACTTCTGACCTTATGATAGAGGGAAGGTCATTGATGAAGCAACTGAAGATGGTTGGGTCTAGGACACTATCCTGAGGAATTCCTGCAGTGTTATCCTGGAACTGAGATGGTGGACCTCCAACAACCTCAACCATCTTCCTTTGTGTCGGGTTTGACTTCAACCAGCGAAGAGTTTTCCCCGGTTCCCATTGACTCCAGTTTTGCTAGACTCGTTGATGCCACACTCGGTCAAATGCTGCCTTGACGTCAAGGGCAGTTACTCTCAACTGACCTCAGAAGTTCAGCTCTTTTGTCCATGTTTGAACCAAGGCTTTAATGAGGTCAGGAGCTGAGTGACGCTGGTGAAACCCAAACTGAGTGTCAGTGAGCAGGTTATTGCTAAGCAAGTGCCACTTGATAGCACTGTTGATGACCCCTTCCATTACTTTACTGATTATCGAAAGTAGACTGATGGAGTGGTAATTGGCTGGGTTGGATTTTTCCTAATTTTTGCGTATAGGACATACATGGGCAATTTTCCACATAGCCAGGTAGATGCCAGTGTTGTAGCTGTACTGGACCAGCTTGGCTAGGGGCACGGCAAGTTCTGGAGCACAAATCTTCAGTACTATTGTTGGAATATTGTCAGGGTCCACAGTCTTTGCAGTATCTAGTCTTCAGCTGCTTTTTGCTATCATGTGCAGTGAATCAAATTGGCTGAAGACTGGCATCTGTGATGCTGGGGACCGCTAGAGGAGACCGAGATGGATCATTCACTTGGTACTTCTGGCTGAAGATTGTGGCAAATGCTTCAGCCTTATCTTTTGCATTGATGTGCTAGGCTCCTCCATCGCTGAAGATGGGGTATTTGCAGAGACTCCTCCTCCAGTTGCTTAATTATCCACCACCATTCATGATTGGATGCAGAGCTTCAATCTAATCTACTAGTTGAGGGATCACTTATCTCTGTCTCTCAATTGCTGCTTTTTCTGTTTGGAATGCAAGTAGTCCTGTGTTGTAACTTCACCAGGTTGACACCTCATTTTTAGGAATGCCTGGTGCTGCTCCTGGAATGCCCTCCTGAACTCTTCATTGAACCAATGTTGATCCCGTGGTTTGGTGGTAATGGTCGAGTGGGGGACATGCCAGGCCATGAGATTACAGATTGTGGTTGAGTACAATTCTGCTGCTGCTGATGGCTCACAGCGCCTCATGGGTGCCCAGTCTTGAGTTGCTAGATCTGTTCGAAATCTATCCCATTTAGCACGGTGGATGTGCCACACAACACAAAGAAGGATCTCCCGAATGTGAAAACGGGGCTTTGTCTCCACAAGGACTGTGCGGTGCTCACACTGATACTCTCAAGGACAAATGCATCTGGATTCACTTTGTCTGCTTCCAATCCCAGGAACCATGCCATTACCTCAATTATGTCAGCTTTCTTAGCCCATGCTTTGAACTCTAACTCTAATTCTTCTGCTAATGTGATTAAACTAGCCTTAGTTAACTGTTGCAAATCACTCGAGGATAAATCTTCCCTCTCCAGGATATTCTTAGAATTTTCAAAGGCATTCTGCTTTTCAATCAGTATAGTAAAATTAACCGTGGAAATCTTATGAACCTTAACCTTAGCAAGTACCCAAACTCATATTTTTCTGTGGATTCGAAATCCCAGATGAGCCCCCAATTTATGTTCTGATCCTTGGTCAGAACTCCAAGCTGTTGGTAGGATCTGATTAGGGACCAATAATGTCTGGTTTAATGTGGACAATGTTTGTGATTCAAGGCATTGCTCATAGAGTAAAGCGAGGAGTTTCCATGTGTGTTGAACAAACAAAAACTAACTTTCCTGCACAAAGTCAGAAAGATATAATAATTTACAATATCTACCTCATGCTTTGACTTTCAAGGTAAATATGAGGTACATGTGAACTAACAAGTAAACTGTTCCAATACATCACGTTACACATTAAAAAACAAATGCAACCAAAACGGAGTCCATGGATTTCTACACAACCCACACAGATGCCCATAACATTGCGAGTCAACCAATCTCACTGAGGGTCACCAATCTTCACCTTCAATAATGTTGCATCCAAAAGTACACCAACCCAGGTGGTGTCAATGCGGTTCAATTCGCAGGGTTTCAATCTCATCTCCCGGGGTTTTGTTCCCCTGGATTCCTGTCTACAGTGAAGCATCAACTTAGAAGCACAATGGCTACACCGAGCAAAATGCTTCAGCTCCAAATATGTTCCTTTATCCCAACGGCCCACAGTATGGAGTCTTCAACCTTCAGCTGCCTTCCTTGCAGGGCTTCTCTTGCACCCTGATTGCCTACCAGGCTAAGACAGCATCAACAAGGGCCCACCTCCAGCATTCCAATCTTGTCTTCTGATATTCTGTTCCCTGGATTCCAGAGTAATACACACAAGCACAACTTTAGATATTTGGCCACGCCAAACAGAACACTACTGCTCTAAAGGTACATTTGTCCAGCTGTCCCCATACAATTACTCGGGCTTCTCATGAGCCCTCTTTATCTAAAGTCTGCTGCCCTCAGCCCTTTCGCTAGTTTGGAGCCTGTTTCTCTTCTCCCCCTTTTCCTAACTTAACTGCAGCCTGTGTCTGTCTCTGCCTCTATCTTTGTCCCCTACCTGAGGTCCATTTGAGACCTCTCTCTGTCCCCTCTCCCCTGTTTGGGACTTCTCCCCTTGTTCCCCTCTCTCTGGGACTCTTGCAACCGGTCACCTGACCTAGAAGCTGTTCATCATTTCTCCCTCTGTGCCTATCCTGGGCCTGGAGAATGTAACGATGCTGAACTGCGCATATGCAACTCCTTGCTGGCCTGCGCAAGCACAGAAAGTCTGAAGTCTATCGGGCGATGAATTTTCTGACCTCCTAGCTCAAGATTAAGGTTTCCTAACAACCCTCACAATCTTCCATGTAAGCCCATCTCAGAAATGGTATGCACTCATCCTGGCAGATCTCCAGCAATATTTGTTTTTACAGTGCTGCAGCCAGATTCTGTCTCAGCCCCAGGGCTGCTGACCTCGGCTCTGACCTCCATCAAAGCTGGTGTCGTCTGGCTGGGACGTCCCCTCTTCCCGCCTGGCAGCATGAGGAACTCCCTGCCCATCACAGATAGCCTAGCGGAGGACTAGCAGGAAGTCGTCTCCCAACCATTGGGTCTGGACCAGCGGGTGGGTCAATTCTGTCCTCCATCTGTGGAGAGACAAAGAGTTAAAGGGTTGGATTTCAGTCATTTCAGCCACAGTTGCTATTCATAAGGAGAATGGGTCAGCTGCGTTCAGATGTATGTTCCTCCATGGTAAGAGTCTTGAGTGACTTACTAGCAGCACAATAGTCATCTGCATTTAAAACTAAGCTCCCCCTTGCATGTGTTACAACATTTCAATGGGTTTAACAATCTTGTGACAAGTTCAATCCCCAAATAATGATTTTTGGTGTCCCTACCAGAGTCCCGTGCCAGGGGTCTCTTTAAATGGGTGGTCAATACCAACTTCCAGATCACAGCCTTCCCTTTCTGCCCTTCCATTCATGACTGGTCGTACTGCACACCATTGCACTTTACTGTTGGCCAGCTTCCGGTAATTGTCCACAAGACACATTAACTTGCATTCTGTCAAAGGTGGGTCGGGAATCAATGATCCACTCACTTTCGGTTTGAATTCCTGATCACCGCTGAACAGCATAAAATTCACCCCTTAGTTTCCTGTCTGCACCATTGGGAAACCATTCTCTGCTACCATGATAAATAAATACCATTGGTGAAGTAGGAAACTAGATGCAAATCATTTTCTTCACACTTGTTTAAGTTACAGAATGCAGCATTGCATATGCCTACCTCCACCTACCAACAGTCTCTCTTTATAAGGGCTCTAAGTACTTAATTAAACCTACCTTTAGTGCCCTTTAATTAAACAATCCCTTGTGTATTTTAACAATATAACTAACATGCCACTAACAGACGATACCTGCTTCTTCGATGTTACTGCCTCTGGTTATGCCCCATAAAATCCTCCATGTGAGACACAAGTGTGACAATCGGCATGGCACAATGTGTTTAGTGGATGTGGCTTGCATGTTTGTATGCCTGGCAGAGTGAGCAGGCTGTGTGATGTGAGTGAGGGTGAGGTGAAATTAGGTGTGAGTGATGATTGATAGTGGCTGTGAGATGAAGTGAACAGTATTTAAGGTAAATGGATCAATTGGCAGGATACAGAATTTGAAAATTCTTTCACTAACGCTGACCACTCCTGTGTGGTCATTAAACTTCTTGCAACACTGCAACCACCGATTAGACTGCTGGCATTGACCTTGCTGCCCATCTGGTCCCCTTGCTTTTGCAATGTCCAGAGTAGCCCCTGGCAGTCAGTTGACAAGAGGGCATCTCTCCTCCTGTTCATGTCCTGCACCAAGGTCTCCTGCACAGCATCTGTGAAACTTCAGCTTGCTCTCTCCCTTGTTACTCCAATTGTCACTCTTCTTGCAAGCCAGACGTTCTTCCTCAAACCTTTCAGCACCTGCTCCAGCCAGAATGCAACTACCCTTTAAGAAGTGTAGACAAGCTTAAAGTCGTTCTGGCCTTGCATGAACTTTTGCTCTCTCCGCATGTTCTAAATGTTAAGGAGGAGCAGAGGTGTTTAGGGATCCAAGTACAGACATCCGTAAAAACTAGTGGATGGTCCCAAAATATGAAAGGATATATTGATCTTGAAAGGTGTAAAGGCCTGGTTCTGCAGAATGAAACGAGAGTTTAGGTTATGAGAGCAGGTTAACCAAATTGAGTTTAGAAGTTTAGGGGCAAATTCCCCCTGTAATATCACTAAGTGTCATGCTGCTTGTCCGTGATGCAACACTGGATGAGTAGAAATGTCTTCCAAATAGATACTGTAAAAAGCTGAAGCCATTAGATCAAATATTCCAGTCAGCAGTGTTGCTGGGACAATCGCCACTGTGTGTAAAGATAATGATGACCCTATCATTTTCCATCCTTGAAAGTGTGATTCCCTGTCTCCTCTGCAGCAGCGAGCCCTGGGCATTCCCAACCACACAGAGCAATGGTGAAGAGGAATAGCAGAGAGACAATACCACTTTTTGATCACACCAGCTGCTGTATTTTCTGGAGTTAGTGGAGTGATGGGAAGTGATGGCTGAGGCAGTGAGGGGGGATGAGTGGGTGACATGGTGAGGAGGGGTCGAGCTGGTGGTGGATGTGAAGTCAAAGGGTGGGGGTAATCAAGGGATGACTATACTGGGGTAGTTTGTTGGGTAAGGTGGGTATTCCGGGGGTAGGGGATGGGGTGGGGTGTTGGGTTGTTGGCCTAACGGCAAATGAGTACTCGGGTCGGGCGGGGTGTATACAGGGGAGGGGTTTGGTCTGATTGTGGGGATGGCTAATGGAGGGGTGGGTAGTTGGGGGAGGTTGGGTAGTCTGGCTGGGGTGGGTAATTGGGGGTGGTTGGTTGTGTAGTATGATCTGGGGGTTAATTGGTTTGGATACCTGCACTGTCCTGTTGTTTTACCTATTTTCTCAGTCCACTTTAGCCAATTCTCCCTCCATGCCCTTGCAATTGCATTCATTTATGTTGAAGACATTAGTTATGGATGCACAATTCTCACTCTCAAAGGGAATGTGAAATTCTATCATGTTATGATCAATCTTGTCTAGACGAGCCTTTGCTACAGGTCCTTAATTAATCCTTTGTCACAAGTGCCAAAATAGCTTGGTCCCGGATAGGTTCCAGAATATATTGTTGTAAGAAACTGTCCCGAATGAACTCATCCTCCAGGCTATCATTACCACCTTGATTTGTCCAATGGATGTGAAGATTAAAGTAACCCAAGATTTATTGCAGCACCTTCCTTGCAGGCCCTGATTATTCCCTTATGAATACTCTGTCCTATTGTGTATCCACTGTTATGGGGCCTATATACTACTCCCACCTGTGACTTCTTTCCTTTGTCATTTCTTATGTTGCAATCGGGTTAGAGACAATTAACATTTTTAGGGAAAATCCAAATACCTCATTTTATCCACATGAACTATGCCACAAGATTTCACTTTTTTATTGGAAAAACAAACTTTATTGCATCTAAAAGGCTTAAACAAAACAAGCAGCATTAACTTAACTCTGTTTTATAACTACACATGTTATGCATTCAGGCTTACTTCCTACTCCCCAAGAATTTGCTTACATGACACATCAATCTTATTAGTTTTTTTTACTTCTGCAGTATGCATCGTCAGTTGGAGAACTTGCCTGGGCTCCAGCTATTGTCAGAGAAAACTTTCTGGTAGCCTCTCTTGACCGTGCAGTCCTCTGTCCCTCGTTCTGGTAACTTTTCCAAGCTAATCTGCTGGATATTTTATTTTGCAATGAGGCCTACTGTAGATTCCCCAAACTGTACAAAACTAGGCAGTCTTCAAGCTTCTGTTCCTCAGGATCTTCACCCTGAGATTATGCCTCACCCGGCTCCCATGCAGTCAGGGTGAAGTTACTCTTACTCTGTATACAGTGCAGCTCCATATAACCGTCATATATTTTGACTAACTTCTCTCAGTGAGCTGACAACCACAAAATCCAAACTGCAACTAAAAACCTCTGCTAGGAAACACATAGATAAATGGAAAGCAGAAAGCCTTCCTGGGCTTCAGCCATCTCCATGGTGATGCAGCCTGCTCTGGGCTATCCTCAAGCCAACCTTTAAGCAACTTAACTCTCACTCACAATGTTCCCAGTTAAGAAAGCCTAGCTGCTTAAAGCTCTATCTATTCCATTCTGAATCTACTGGACAAACCTGGGTCACCTTTTGAAGTACAATTTCTTAAGCTCTTCTGGCAACCTTTAAGGCCCAGAATTTTAATTACCTGACCTTCACAACAGTGACCTTCCCAGAACTAAATATTACCTCTTGAATATTAAGCTGAACCATGGATGAGATATTCACAACACATATCTCCACACAAACTGATTCTACGTCATGATCTTTGGAAGCAGGATCTTTTTTCACTGTTTACTGATTTCATCCTATATTAGCAGAGCTACTGCATCTTTTTCTCTTGTCTTCCGATCCTCCTGAAATGTCAGACACACTTGAACACGCAGGCCCCAGCCTTGGCCACATTAACCACATATTTTATCATAGTCGTGTATTTCTATTTCTGCTGTCAATTCAGAAATGCTGCGTGCATTCAGACAAAGAAGCTTTAGTTCTGTATTTTAACTTCTTTTTCTCTCTCTGACCTTACTTGCTCGTGTACACTTACATTTCTAGGGTCTCTATATTACCCGTTAATATTGACTTGTCATTTCTCTTTAACTATCCAAATCATCTCTCAAATGAATTCTTCCTCCCCTGTTTTTTTGTTTAAAGCCCTCTCTGCAGTGTTCAGTATACGATTCACCAGAACATTGGTTTCAGTGTAACTCAGGTGAAGGTTGCCCCAATAGCAGTTTTCTTTTTCACCAGTCGTGATGCCAGTGCTCCATGAATCAAAACCCAATCCTCCCATACCAGTCTTTGAGCCAAGCAATCAAATCTCTGACCTCGTGGCTCAGGTAGTGATTCAGAGATTGTTAACTTTGTGCTTCTGCCTTTTAATTGAGTCCCTAGCTGCTCATACTCCCTTAACCCAATGTCTTCCTTAGTCCGACCTATTCATTGGTAGGCACGTGGACCACTCAGAGTCCCTTCTCAACCCTCAGGGCATGTCTTTAAGCCTGGCATGCTGCATACAGCTTGGGCTGATAAGTGGAAAGTAACATTCACACCAAACAAGTGCCTGGAAATGACCATCTCCAATAAGAGAGAACTCAAACATCTCCCCTTGACAATCAATAACAATAGGGGGTGTCAGTGGCACAGTGGTATTGTCACTGGATTAGTATTCTAGCTACCCAGCATTCAAATACCCCCCAACAGGTGGTGAAACTTGAGTCCAATAAAACATTTGGAATTAAAAGTCTAATGATCACCACAAAACAATTGCGGATTTTTTCAAAAACTAATGTCCTTTTGGGAAGGATAGCTGTCGGCCTCCATGTGACCCCAGACCCATAACAATGTGGTTGACTCTCAAATTGCCCAGTGAACAAGGACAATTAGGGATGAGTAATAAAGACTGGCCTAGCCAGCAATGCCCACATCCCATGAATGATTTTTTTTTTAAATCCTCAAGTTGCCATTGACCAGACAATGAACTGGACCAGCCAAATAAAAACTGTGGCTACAAGAGCAGGTCGAAGGCTGGGAATCCTGTGGTGAACAACTCACCTCCTGATTGTCCACAAGTCAGGGGTGTGATGGAACACTTGCCTGGATTAGTGCAGCTCCAAGACTATTCAAGAAGCTCAGCACCATCGAGGACAAAGAAGCCCACTTGATTAACCCACCATGCAACACCTTCAACATCCACTCCCTCCACCGCTGATGCACAGTGGCAGCAGTGTGTACCATCTACATAATGCACTGCAGCAAACTGCCAAAGCTGCTTCAAATACACCTGCAATCTCTCCTATCTAGAAGGACAAGGGCAGGAGATGGATGGGAACACCACTACCTCCACTTTCCCCTCCAAGCCACTCACCATCCTGATTTGGAAATATATCGCCGTTCTGTCCCTGAGCGGTGCATGAAGACGGCTCAGCACCACATTTTCACAGGCCATTGGGGATGGGCAATATAAATGCTGGCTTAGCCAGCGACACCCATGTTCCATGAAAGGGTAAAAAAAAGACGTAACATTCCAGCCACACGCTCTCGGCTACAGGTAACCATATCTAGCTCGCTAAATATACTGTCCCCTACTAGAACTGCATTGCTTTTAATAATCCCCACATGAATGCCTTCCTGAACAATGGAGCAATTGTCAGTGTGCTCATCGTCCCTGATATCAATACGAGCTGTAGAAATGTCAAATCCATTGGGCAATTGCAAGGGCTTTGGCTCCTCCAGAAGTATCTTCTGTATCCACACACCTGCCTCACTCACAGTCACACCCTTCTGCCCCTGACCATGGACCAAATTCAAAGTACCTAGCTGAAGGGATGTAACTGCATGATAGAACAAAGTGTCCAGGTAACTTATCCTCCCTGATCAATCACAGTATCTGAAGGTCAGACTCCAGCTTATAAGATCCGAGCCAAAGTTCCTCAGGCTGCAGACACTTACTTTAGGGGTGGCATATGTTGATCACTCAGGTGCCCACCAGTATGCACATGCTGCTGCTGCAACACATTACCTGCCCAGTCATCTTTATTGTGTTTACTATAAATGTTAGCTTTTTGAAGAAGGCACTCAATGATTATCTGTTGTTATATCAAGTGATTCAACTAGTTAAGGAATACATTTAATATGATATTTACATTTCCACAGTACCAGTTGAAGTACTGCATCCTTTTAAAAAAAAATAACCTAAAACTCACCACCACTCAGCTATCTGCTCATCTAAATCATGCTTCCAAGCTTCAGCTCTCATGTCCAGCTGCTGGTCTCTGGCTCTCTCCCTCGGCCCTCTCGCTTTTCATAAAAGGCCAGGATGGCACAGCCTCCTTCACCGCACTGAATTCCCTCACTCTCCAAATTCCCGACCTCACATTCGGTCTCGAGCTGCACTCAGTGATGAGCTGCTGTCTTCGTGCTTGCTTGCTCATCTTGTCAGGTATGGGTCATTGGGGTTGGGATATTGGATGGGTTGTTAGAATCGGTGGGTGAGTCATTGGTTTGGGCTGGCTCGGTGGTCTTGAATTAGTCAGGTTGGTGGGTAATCGAGTTTGGGGTAGTTACTCAGGGGGGTGGGTTACCTGGGAGAGGTGGCTCCTCATGGGAGTATGTGGCCAAGTGGGTTGGATACTTGGGTGGTTGGGGTATAGGTAGTCAGCGGTGGGTTGTTAGATCCGGTTGGAGTGGGTCAGATGATTGAGTAGTCAGGAAGTGGGTAATTGTGTGGGTGACAATCAGGTAGAGCCTCTCTGGGTTTGGAAAGATAGTAAGGCTGATGGGTTGGAAGGGATGGTGAGCAGTTGGATCAGGGCAAGTAGTGGGATCAAGGGGCAGTCGGGCTGGGTAGTCGGGTTAGGGTGGTCATTCGGGAGTTTGGCAGTTGGGTCAGTGATGGGCAGTAGGGGCATCGGCTTGTTGGGGTGGTCTCCGCTGTTAATTACTGAACTCTGCCAGAAATTAATGGTGGGTCAATATTAGGAAAAGTATTCAGCTGGCATCACCCAACATTTCAAAGTCTCCAAGACTGGGATCAGTGTCGGAGACAGTTTCAGGGAGGCTGGGCAGAGCAATTCTACCCTTTAGAATCTTAATATTCCCAGGCAAGTATTGTGGGTGTGCATTACTGAAGGGTTCCAATGCACAACAGCAAGATATGGCTCAACGTCATCTGCTGTTGGAGTCAGATGATCCGGTCAATTTTTTTCATCTCCAAAGATAACTTCTGCTCCCTGATCATAAAGTCCACCCTTTTAGCTGGCCAAGATCTGAAGTGATATCAAACAGGTGACACCATTTGTGTTGTATTTGTCTCTGACCGGGAATTGCAACATCATCCTTTGCATCACAAATACAAGCTTCTCCAGGTGCATAATATTGTCTGACTCGATACCTGCCTCAGTCCGTACACTCTGAAACATTCATCCATTCCTTTATTACCTCCTTAATAGTACATCGGAATGTTCTCATAGTCGGCCTCCCATATTCCACCCTCCACTAACTTCACCTTACCTAAAACTCTGGTTTCCATATCCTGACTCATTCCAATTCCTGGTTACCAATTCACTTCTGTGGTCGCTGGCCTAAATTAGCTCGCATTACTACAATGCCTCAAATTTAAAATTATAATACTTGCTTTCAAATCCCTTCAGCTGTTTAGGCCTTGGGCTTTGAAATTCTTGTCTCTTTTCCAGAAATTGTGTTTGCCTCCTGTGAAATGCAATAGAATAATTTACTTTCAGTTATTCATTCTTGGGATGTGAGCGTGTGGTAGAATGGGCAGGCACGAGGCAGATGAAATTTAACACAGGGACGTGTCAAGTGTTGCACGTTGGAAAGCAGAACTTGGAGAGGCACGATAAGATAAAATATACAGTTCCACAATAAACATAGAAGCCGTGTGACCTCAGCGTTTATGTGCACTATTCATTGAAGGTGGCAGGGAAGATTGAGAAAGTAGTTAGTAAAGCATGTGGGATCCTGACATGATAAACAAACACTTAAGGGCACAAACTCTAGGAAGTTATCTTTAAAAACAGGAGTTTAGCATCAAGTGTACTTTGTTTCCAATTTGGTGTACTGGACTTTTGGAAGGATATGAAAGCACCTCTTCCAGCATCTTATCCATTCATTCCCTCCACTGCCGATGCACAGTGACAGAAGTGTGTACTATATGCAAAGATTCACTGCAGCCGCTTCCTCATCCTCCTTCGACAGCACCTTCCAAATCCTCAACCACTCCCAGCTAGAAATACAAGGATAGCAGACACATGAAAACACCACCACCTGCAAGCCCCTCCCTAAATCACACATAATCATGACTTGTAATTATGTCCCCTTTCCGTCACTGTCGCTGGCTCAAAATCCTGGAACTCCCTCCCTGACAGCACTGTGGGTGTACCTACACCACATGGACTGCAGCGGTTCAAGGAGGCAGCTCACCACCACCTTCTCAAGGGCAGTTAGGGATCGGCAGTAAACGCTGCCTTTGCCAGTGACTCCTACATCTTATGAAAGAATTAAAATAAACATTACAGATGGAGGGTGAAGATAAGATTAACCAGAATGGTTCCCTGAATGAGAGATGTAAATTGCATGGGTGAATTGGAGAGGATGGGGTTATCCTCTTTAGAGACGAGAAGATTGATAGGAGATTTGACAGTGCCATTCAAGATCTTGAGTTTTTTTTTATTATTCACTTTTATAGATGTGGGTGTCACTGGCTGGGCCAGCATTTATTGCCCATCTCTAATTGCCCTTGAGAAGGTGGTGGTAAGCTGCCTTCTTGAACTGCTGCAGTCCCTGTGGTGTAGGTACATCCACAGTGCAGTCAGGGAAGGAGTGCCAGGATTTTGACCCAGCGACAGTGAAGGAACGGCGGTATATTTCCAAGTCAGGATGGTAAGTGGCGTGGAGGGGAACTTCCAGGTGGTGGTGTTCCCATGTATCTGCTGCCCTTGTCCTTCTAGATGCTAGTGGTCTTGGGTTTGGAAAGTGCTGCTTAAGAAGCCTTGGTGAATTCCTGAAGTGTATTTTGTAGATGGTACACACTGCTACATCAGTAGTGGAGTGTTTGTCGATGTGGTGCCAATCAAGCAGGCAGAATAGATGAGGAGAATAGACAGTAATAGATAGACACTGGATATTAGTAGATCAAGTAGACGGTAGTAGATAGAGAAAATAGTAGTAGACAGATAGGAGATTTCCAGGGTAGCCTGTGGGGGTCTCCAGGCTGAGTTTGAGTGAATCAGGGGGGACTGTAAGTGAGTGAGTCGGCCACTAGACAGATGGAAACGTTATGATTCGATAAGTTGATTGTAACCTCCAACCCCATAACCCCCTCCCTCGATTATTGTGTCGAGACCCCCCTATCCCGTCCCATGTTGAAAACCACCCTGGCCCCAAGGTTCATGGCCACCCATCACCCTGGTCCCATGGTCGAAGTGTCACTCATTTTATCACAGAAGAACTGGTTGCCCATGGCCCTGGAAATTTCCCTCTTTCAAGTATGCACCAAATTCTCTTTTGAAAATCATCATTGAAACTGCATCTACTCCCCTGTCAGACAACTCATTTGAGGTCAAAACAATTTATGTAGAAGTCAGGCGAGTGCAAGACCAAATTCTACCTTACACGCAAGTTATCAGCCGGAGGATGGACAGAAAACCGGGAAAATATCCTCAGACTTGAGCTATGCACAAATATAGAGGCTGCAGGCTGCGTGGTAACACATCTCTTCCTGAAATAGCAAATCAGCAGTTATAAGAAGAGAGCCCCTCTTCTAGTCTCAGCAGACAAGGTGAGAACCGGAGCCTGGTGTACAGACTGTGCTGCCGAATCTGCGGCTCAGTGGCTAGCACTATATCTCTGAGGCTTGAAGGGTCAAGTCCCAATCTAAAATCCTTAACAAAAAAAATACAGGTTGATGCTCCAGTGCAGGACTGAAAAAGTGCTGCACTATCTCAGGTGCGGCCTCCCATCTCTTCCCCATTGCTACCTAGTCAGTTGTAGCCAGAGAATGAGCTGAAATGGTTGTACTTCTTGTTCCTGTGCCAGTGAAGATTCCTAGAAATCTCCCTTTGCCCCCATCCCCCTCTAATTTCTCATCTACATACTGAAACTCGGCAACATCATACAAAATGACAATGTTTATTTCCACAAATACACTGTCAACACTCAGTCGATTCAACTCCTCTATTGTTGGTAGAAAACAATAGCAGTCGAACATAGAGATGTCAGCTGCTGGCAGCTGGTTTCCTGTGACCCGTGTTAGAGGGTGTGTTCCTATTGCGATGTTATTCTGTAGTAACATATTCCGGATCTCCATATTGCAAAAGAAGATTTAGAGGGAATTGCGAAAGTTCAAAACAGCGTGACAGCTGCACTGAAAGCCAAGACAGTCTGACAGGGTTGGCTCCTTGTTCTAGAAAGTAGATGACTGAGAGGCGTCCTGATAGAGGTTTTTAAAATGTTGACATTTTTGATAAGGCACATGTAAGGGGTGGGAGGAACTTTCTGCAAATCCAAAACTAGAGGCCATAATGGTAAGGTATTGATGAACCAATAAGGAATTCAGGTACAACATTTTCACAACGAAAGTGGTTAGAATATGGGAAGTGATGCCGGAAGGAAGGGGTAAAACAATAGCTTTATTGTGGTGGGATGGTATTACTGTCAGTCAATGAGCAATCAAGAGGCCCAGCCTAAAGCTCTGGGCATATTGGTTCAAACCCCACCATTGTAGGTGGTGGCATTCAAATTCAATTGATATCAACATGAAATTGAAATCTAGATTGAAAGCTGGTGACCATGAAATTGTTGTAAAATCCCACCTGATTCAGTAATGTCCTTTAGGGAAAGAAATTGGCCATTCATACCTGGTCTGGATTAGATGTGACTCCACTCCCATAGCACTGTGGTTCACCTTAACTGTACTCTGAAGTGGCCCAGCAATCCATTCCGTTCAGGAGCAATTGAGCTGGGCAACAACTCAGTCACATCTCATGGAAGAAGAAATAAAAACAAAATACCATAGATGAATTCAAATGGAAGATAGGTAAGTAAATGAGGGCGAAAGCTGTGAACTCTATGTAGTTTCATGTCAAGCACGTTGAGCTAACATCTCACACCTGAATATACAATGTGAAAATTAATACTTAAACATGCAGTTAATTGGAGATGCATTTAGTTAAAAAGGTAATAATTGGAAGTGAACCTATCTGTTTAGTTGAGGAGATCCAATGCAATTCACCAACGCTTCTTCAACAGCACCTTCCAAACCTGTGACCTCTACCACCTAGAAGGACAAAGGCAGTAGATGGATGGGAACACTACCACCTGGAAGTTCCCCTCCAAGTCACTTACCATCCTGGCTTTGAGCTAGATCGCTGTTCCAATGTTTATGACCCTAATGACCGTGTCCATTATCAATCATACCAGTTTTCATTCTCAATATCTCAATGATAATTTAACCTGTATTCCATATCCTCTTCCCACAAGACTGCTAATCAGCCAACTTGCCTCCTGGCCCCATATTAGCTTTATTTATTCTTGCCTGGTGTGTTGGCGTTTCTGGCAAGGCCAGCATTTGTTGCTCATTTTTAATTACCCTTGAGAAAGTGATGATGAGCCTCCTTCTAGAATCGCTGCAGCCTATCTGCTGCTGGTACACCCACAATGTTCTCAAGAAGGGAGTTCGAGGGCTTTGTCCCTGTGAAGGTGAAGTTGATATTGTAAACAGTTCTCTCCTTTCCGGTGTTGTCCCTATTTCTTTTAAATCTGCTGTCATTACCTCACTCCTCAAAAAACAAATATTCTTGACCCCACAGTTTTTGCAAACTGCTGTCCAATTTCTAACTTTCCTTCCCTCAACTTCTCCTTTCTCAGTGACTGTCTCCGTCTCCGACTTACCCCACGTGGATTTCAACTGAAATTCCACCCCTCATCTTTCGAACCCACCCAGGATTACCGGTATCTCCGGGACATAAAATGTTTCTCGGACTGCTGTTCCCGTCACATTCTGAAATCCACACTCAGTGCCATGCGCCGCCATATGAACACACTCGACCTCTCCCTCCAGCTGCACCGCCGTACCCTTTCTCAAAGCTGCGCGTGCCCCCAGTTTCATTTTATCCTTCGGCTCATCCGACGCCTCAACAAGAAACTTTTTCTCTTTCTCTCAGCTGCTAAGGAACGCAAGCTCCAACAACTCATCGACACCAACACCCATCTAGAACCCTCCATCCCAGCCTGTCCCTCCGTCCCCACCCCATCTTCCAATCCCAGCCTCAGCCGTGTATTCACTATACCCCCTGACCTTCCCCTCTCCGATGCTGAACGTTCAGTGCTCAGCAAAGGACTTAGTTTCATACCCTTACGCCCTCACCTCAATGAATTTCGGGCTCGGCATGATACTGAACTCTTCTTTCGCCGTCTTCGCCTCCGGGCTCACTTCTTCGGGCAGGAGTCCTCTCCCAATTCAACGGATCCTTTTACCCATCTCCAATATTCTCCCTCCACCTGGACCCCTCCCTCTGGATTCTTACCTTCTCTTGATCTTTTCATTGAGAACTGTCGGCGCGACATTAGTCGTCTCAATTTCTCTGCTCCTCTCACCCATTCTAACCTGTCTCTCTCTGAACTTACTGCACTCCATTCTCTCAGGTCCAACCCTGACATTGTCATCAAACCCGCTGACAAGGGTGGTGCTGTTGTTGTCTGGCGCACTGACCTCTACCTCGCGGAGGCTGAGCGTCAACTCGCAGACACTTCCTCCTACCTCTCCCTGGACCATGACCCCACCACTGAACATCAAGCCATTGTTTCCAGGACTGTCACTGACCTCATCTCCTCTGGGGATCTCCCTCCCACAGCTTCCAACCTGATAGTCGCCCAACCTCGGACGGCCCGCTTCTATCTCCTACCCAAAATCCACAAACAGAACTGCCCCGGTGGACCGATCGTCTCAGCTTGCTCCTGCCCCACAGAACTCATCTCTCGTTATCTTGACTCCCTTCTCTCTCCCCTTGTCCGGTCCCTTCCCACCTACATCCGTGATTCCTCTGACACCTTACGTCACATCAACAATTTCCAGTTCCCTGGCTCCAACCGCTTCCTCTTCACCATGGACGTCCAATCCCTCTACACCTCCATCCCCCACCAGGATGGTCTGAGGGCCCTTAGCTTCTTCCTCGAACAGAGGCCCGAACAATCCCCATCCACCACTACTCTCCTCCGTCTGGCTGAACTTGTTCTCACATTGAACAATTTCTCCTTCAACTCCTCTCACTTTCTCCAAATAAAAGGTGTGGCTATGGGTACCCGCATGGGCCCCAGCTATGCCTGTCTCTTTATGGGGTATGTGGAACATTCCTTGTTGCAGTCCTACTCCGGCCCCCTTCCACAACTTTTTCTCCGGTACATCGATGATTACTTCGGTGCCGCTTCATGCTCTCGTCGGGACTTGGAAAAATTTATTAATTTTGCTTCCAATCTCCACCCCTCCATCATTTTCACGTGGTCCATCTCTGACACTTCCCTTCTCTTCCTTGACCTCTCTGTCTCAATCTCTGGTGATAGACTGTCCACCAATATCCATTACAAACCCACCGACTCCCACAGCTACCTCGACTACAGCTCCTCACACCCCGCTTCCTGTAAGGACTCCATCCCATTCTCCCAGTTCCTTCGCCTTCGTCGCATCTGTTCCGATGATGCTACCTTCAAAAACGGTTCCTCTGACATGTCCTCCTTCTTCCTTAACCGAGGTTTTCCACCCACGGTCGTTGATAGGGCCCTCAACCGTGTCCGGCCCATCTCCCGCGCATCCGCCCTCACGCCTTCTCCTCCCTCCCAGAAACATGATAGGGTCCCCCTTGTCCTCACTTATCACCCCACCAGCCTCCGCATTCAAAGGATCATCCTCCGCCATTTCCGCCAACTCCAGCATGATGCCACCACCAAACACATCTTCCCTTCACCCCCCTTATCGGCATTCCGTAGGGATCGCTCCCTCCGGGACACCCTGGTCCACTCCTCCATCACCCCCTACTCCTCAACCCCCTCCTATGGCACCACCCCATGCCCACGCAAAAGATGTAACACCTGCCCCTTCACTTCCTCTCTCCTCACCGTCCAAGGGCCCAAACATTCCTTTCAAGTGAAGCAGCATTTCACTTGCATTTCCCCCAACTTAGTCTACTGCATTCGTTGTTCCCAATGTGGTCTCCTCTACATTGGAGAGACCAAACGTAAACTGGGCGACCGCTTTGCAGAACACCTGCGGTCTGTCCGCAAGAATGATCCAAACCTCCCTGTCGCTTGCCATTTTAACACTCCACCCTGCTCTCTTGCCCACATGTCTGTCCTTGGCTTGCTGCATTGTTCCAGTGAAGCCCAACGCAAACTGGAGGAACAACACCTCATCTTCCGACTAGGCACCTTACAGCCTTCCGGTCTGAATATTGAGTTCAACAACTTTAGGTCGTGAGCTCCCTCCCCCATCCCCACCCCCTTTCTGTTTCCCCCCTTTTCCCTTTTTTTTCCCTATAAATTATATAGATTTTTCTTTTCCCACCTATTTCCATTATTTTTAAATATTTTAAAATCTTTTATGCTCCCCCCACCCCCACTAGAGCTGTACCTTGAGTGCCCTACCATCCATTCTTAATTAGCACATTCGTTTAGATAATATCACCAACTTTAACTTTAACACCTATGTGTTCTTTTGTACCATTGTTGCTGACATCTTTTGATGATCTGCTTCTATCACTGCTTGTTTGTCTACACAAGCACCTCTCTCTCTCCCTATCTCTCCGCCCCCCACACACACATCTTAAACCAGCTTATATTTCAACTCTTTCTTGGACTCGAAATCAAGTTCTGTCGAAGGGTCATGAGGACTCGAAACGTCAACTCTTTTCTTCTCCGCCGATGCTGCCAGACCTGCTGAGTTTTTCCAGGTAATTCTGTTTTTGTTTTGGATTTCCAGCATCCGCAGTTTTGTTTTGTCTTTTTCCTTCCCTGTCTAACTTCCTTGAGGGTATTTTGGATATCCCAGATTCATTACCACCTTTCCGGGGACTCCATGTTTCAGTACCTCCAATCAAGTTTCTGCCCCATTACAAAACCAGAACGACTCTTATCAAAGTCACAAATGACATCCTACCTTACTGAGGCAAAGGTAACACTTCACACCTCATCTGTCTCCTTGCTATTCTCCTCCAACACCTCTCCACTGCGTGGGTGTGCTCTCACCTGCTTCTATTTTATCTATCAAGAAAGAGAAATTCCTACATCTACGTCTCTCTTTGATTCAGTGCCATTCCACACTTATGTCAAGGAATCAGGATTTTGAAAGGATGTTCTTCAGTAGAACTACTTTTTGTGCAAGTTACCCCGCCGATTAAAGTTCTTTGAAACATGAGAAGCATTGGCAAAAGCTTAAGTTTACTATTGTTGAATCATTAAATGAAAACAATAGTAGTATACCGCAAACAATGTTCAGGACAGTCTGATTAACCCTATCGCCACAATCTTCAGTGTGCTCTGGTGTTTTGCTTGAAATTTTTATGCATGATTTATGAATGAATAATTGGGTAAAAGTGAGAAAATTTGAAGAAAATATGAATTGGATGCAGTTTCAGCTGCTGACTATCCAGTGTACATTTTGAAAAGCAGGTTAACAAGTGGATCAATGGTTGGAGATGAGAGATCCTGGGTATTTCGTAAAATGGTAATCAGAACCGTTGAATCGTACACTGTTAAAACAGAATTTTGGGGTGCATGGTGAGAGGTTTAATTGATAAACCCAGAGAGGTAATTTTACTTTAGATTGGCACGGATGATATGATGGGAACATTTTTAATGTGGTATTGATCATGCGATTTCAATGAGGAAGTTCAATAATTGGTAGAGACAACAGGATGTGATAATCATAAAAACAAAGAAAACTGCGGATGCTGGAAATCCAAAACAAAAACAGAATTACCTGGAAAAACTCAGCAGGTCTGGCAGCATCGGTGGAGAAGAAAAGAGTTGACGTTTCGAGTCTTCATGACCCTTCGACAGAACTTGATAACAGGATGTGATAATCAGTTATTGGGGCACAGAGAAGGTTATTCAGGTCATGAAAGGGGTACAGAGAAGATTATTCAGTTAGTAGGTGGGGGGGGAGAGAATATTGGTTATTGGAGCAGATACAGACAAAGATATTAAGTAACACTCAGCAGGTCTGAGAGCATCTGCGGAGAGGAATACAGTTCTGGTGAAGAGTCATATGGACTCGAAACATTAACTGTGTTCCTCTCCACAGATGCTGTCAGACCTGCTGAGCTTTTCCAGGTATTTTTGTTTTCATTTCAGATTTCCAGCGTCTGCAGTTTTTTGCTTTTAAGATATGAAGTTATTTGAGGGTGCACATTCAGTCATTGCAGCAGCAATAAGAAGCGTATTCGTTTGTTGGGACAGGGAGAAAAATGTATTCATTTTTGGAGGAGTCACAAGGGCATGTAATAAGTTACGAGATACAGAGAAGGACATTCAGATATTGGAGGGCATACAGAGATCGATATTCAATTATTGGGGCAGTGAAAGCTAATCAGTTATTGGAGCGGGTGCAAAAAAATATTTTGCTTAATGGGATAGAGGTTAATATATTGAGTTATTGGAGGGGAGACAAGTATGCAAATATTAGATCGGGTGCCGTGAAGTATAATCAGTTACTGGAGGGTATAAAGAGAATGACTATTACTTTTTGCTGCATAGAGAACAATACCTACTTATTGCAGGGGGTAGGGAGAACGAGATTTTATTCAGTGTGTCGGCAGAAAGATATTCAGTTATTAGAAGCAGATGGATACACATTTGTTGGGCTACAGGGAAGGATATCAATTTATAGGGGTTGAATGAAGGGTTTTCAGTTATTGGAGGGGCTACACAGAAGGATACTTGGTTATTGGAAGGGTTATTGAGCAGGGGCCTGAGTTATTTAAGGGTGTGGGGGCAGAGAAGGATAAACAGTTATCAGAGTACAGAAAAGTTACTGGAGGGACATAGAGATGCTTGTTATGTTATTGGTGTTAATGCAGAGAAGGTTACACAGTTATTGGAAGGGTACAGGAAGGAATATTCAGTTATTGGTATACAGCAAACGATATTCAGTTATTGAGGAACAAGGAAAGCGCAGGCAGCTATGGAAGATGCACAGAGAATTATATTCATTTTTTAAGATATCCGATAACATATTCAGTTAATGGAAGGAATATGGAAATTATATTGAATTATTGGGATAGAAAGAAGGATATCAAATTATTAAGGCACAAGTAAATAGAAGTTGTTATTGGAGGTGATACAAAGATTAATATTTAATTGTTGGGGGAGTTAGAGAAATGTTATTTAGGTATTTGAGACTTTACAGAGAATTATACTTAACTGTTGTGCCAGAGAAAGATATTCAGTTCTTGCAGGGTATATGAAGCTTAGTTAGTTTTATTTAGATTTTTAACCAGTAAGGGAATCAAGGGTTATGGGGAAAAGGCAGGAAAGTGGAGCTGGAGATTATCAGATCAGCTATAATCTCATTGAATGGTGGAGCAGAATTGATGGGCCGAATGGTCTACTTCTGCTCCTATATCTATGGTCTTATGGTCTAGGTCCCTCTTTCCACCCCAGACCATGCTGCAACCAGAGGTCCAAATTCCCGTATTACTTTGGACAGTCAGCTGCAAACTTCGCCCCTAAGCTGCTGACCGCAAAATCTGGATCAAATTCTTTCTCATTTCTTTATTCTTGACTGCTTTCACTGGTTCCCACAATGTTTTTCACAGAGTCTCTCTATCCCTCACTCCTTTCTCACTGCATTTCACAGTTTCCCTTAAGACTCTCACTCATCTCAGTGCATGTCACACTGCTTCCTGTCAGACTCTCCTCTCTCACTGTCTCACACCACTTCCCAGAAGACTCCATCTCTGCACATTCATTGTCTCTGACACCAGTTGTCCAATTTTACCTGTTGTCCCCTTGCACTATTTCCCCTCAATTCTCTTCCACCAGTCTCAGCAAACTTAGCTTCTTCCCTGCTGTCCAACGGAGCCCAACTCAACTGCCATCAGACCCCAAAGCACAACTGTAGACTTTCCCATGGGATCAGGGATGGGACTCCAATTCCTTGTATCAGATTTCACCCCCCCCACCGCCCAACCCACAATGAAATTATTGTTTGGACTCCTGGGATTCAATTCCCTCTCACATTCCCACTGGTGCATCTGTAAGCTCCCTACCTACACTGGGACTGCTGGCTGCACCAGGATATTCACTGGTCAATAGTGGAGCCAAGCCTGTCAATTAGCGTGGCTTCTGGGCCGGAAACCTCTTGGAAAAAAATACACATTCTGCAGGTCAACTCGGACTTCTGGGTAGCACCGCCACTACCCTATTAGATCTTGAGCACGTGATTGGACACTGAAACGTTGTATGTAGACAAAATATGGCAGATGTTGGAAATATTTGTTAATAGGTTATAAGAAAGAACAGAAAATGCTGGAAGGGCTATACTCAGCCAATGTGGCATCATTTGTGGAGACCGAAGCAGAGTTTATGTTTCAGGCTGATTGCCTTTTCATCAGAACCAAATCTAGGCTTTTCTGATGCAAGGTCATCGACTTGAAAATTTAACTCCCCATCTCTCTTCAGGGACGTTGCCTGGGCTGCTGAGGATTTCCAGCACTTTCTGTTTGTTTTTCTTATTGCTGAGCAATTGTGTTGGTGATGGGTTGGTGAACTCAGATGGATATATTGCATTTGACATGGGCCAGTGACTTTTGGGGTTGAGCATGGGCTGGTGAGTGGAGGGTTATGAATTGTTTTGGACCTGAGTCGATGATTAGAGACTGACTGTCAGTATTGGACATGGTAGATGAATGTAGATTGGCCATCGATGTGGGATATGATCTGCTGGATGAAGGCTGACTGCTTGTCTTGCGCATGAGCTGAAGAATGGAGACTGACCAAATATCTTCAATACGGGCTGCTGAATGCAGAATAATTCATCGGGTTGGGTGTGGGATAATGATTGGAGACTGACCTCTTGTGTTGTGCACGGGTTAGCAAATGACAGCTGGCCATTTATCTTGGCCATGTAACAGTGAATGGAGACTGACTGTTTGCGTTGATCATGTAACAAGGAATAAAAATGATGCAGCTCATGGGCCTCCGAATGCACACTGCCTGGTTGCCTTGGACAAGAATCTGTGAATGCACAGCGGCTGTGTTGGAAAAGTGTCTGTGAATACAGACTGACTGCTTGTGTTGGACCCATATCCGTGAATATGTGTTGGACATGGATTTGAGAATACAGTGACTGATTGTGTTGGGCACCAGTCTGTGAAAATGCACCGAATGCTTGCGTTGCACATGGGTCAGTGAATATAGAAGAACACAGGAAATAGGAGCAGGAGTAGAAAACACTATCCCGACTTGGAAATACATCACCATTCCTTCACTGTCACTAGGACAAAATTCTGGAACTCCCTCCCTAACTGCATTGTGGGTGTACCTACATCTCATGGACTGCAGCGGTTCAAGAAGGGAACTCACCACCACCTTTTCAAGGGCAATTAGGGATGGGCAATAAATGCTGGCCCAGCCAGCATTGTCCATATCCCTTGAATGAATAAAACAAAACATGGTCATCCAGCCTGCTCTAACATTCAATACAATTATAACCAACCTTGAGATTCAAATCCATTTTCCTGGCTTTGCCCCATGTCTCTTGATCATTTGAGAGATGGAAGATCTGTGTATCCCAGCCATGAATATATTCAAGGATGGAGCACCCAGAGCGCTTCAGGGTAGTATATTCCAATGACTCACAATCCTTTGAATGAAGTAATTTCTACATAGGAACATGGGACTTTGGAGCAGGAATAGGCAATTTAGCTCTTTGAGCCTTATTCAACAAGATCACGGCCAATTTTCTTGTGCCTCAACTCCAGTTTGTCGTTTGCTCCTCAAAAACCCTTGGCTCCCTCGCCTATCAAAAATTCACCTGACTCTGCCTTGAATGCACTCAATGACCCAGCCTCCAGCCTCCACTGCTCTCTGAGGAAGAGAATTCCACATACTAACAACCCTTTGAGGGAAAGAATTTCTCCTCATCTCCATCTTAAATGGCAGACTTCTTATTCTTCTACCGTGTCCCCTGGGGCTCGTCTCTCCTACAAGTGGAAACATCCTCCCAGCATCTAACTTGTCAAATCCCCTCAGGGTCCCATATGTTTCAATAAAATCACCTCTCATTCTTCAAAACGCCAATGGATCTAGACACAACCTGTTCAACCTTTCTTCATAAGATAAGCTCCTCCTCACAGGAATGAACTGCTTTGAACACAATTATATATGTTTTATTTTCAAACAAAGAGACCAAAACTGTACACAGTGCTCCAGATGTGGTCTCACTAATGTACGGCTGCAGTAAAACTTCCCTACTTTTATATTCAATTTCCCTTGCATTAAAAAACATTATTCCAGCTGCCTTCCTCATCATTTGCTGTACCTGCACACTAACCTTTTGTGATTCATGCACCCAGGTCTATCTGTACCACAGAGTTCCGCAAACTGTCTTCATTTAAATAGTACATTTATTCTCCCTGTCAAAGTGGACATGTTAACATTTTTCCACATTATGCTTCATCTGCCAATTTATTTTTCTCTACTGAGTTAGTCTGTGCATATCTCTTTGCAGACTCTCTACCTGCTCTTGACACCTTACTTTCCTACCTATCCTGGTGTCATGGGCAAATTTATCAACCATACATACGGTCCCTTCATCCAAATCATTGATGTAGATTGTGAAGAGTGGAGGCCCCTTGCACTGATCCCCATGGCACTCCACTTGTTACAGCTTGCCAATCCGAGAAAGGCCCCAGCTTCCTGTGAGTGAGCTAAACATTCATCCGTGCTAACACTCCTCATCACAACCCTGAATTATTGCCCTCTCTTTCTGAGACTGTGCCCCCATGTTTTAGATTCCCCGACCTGTGAAAAAAACTATCTCTCAGCCTTTCGCTTTCAAGCCCTTTCAGAATCTTGTATGATTCAATGAGATCGCCTTTCTTTCTTCCGAGCTGCAGAGAATATGGGCCCAATTTACTCAGCCTCTCATCATAGGGAAAGCCCCTCTTCCCAGGGACCAACTTAGTGAACATTCACTGTATTGCCCCCAATCAAGTATATCCTTTATGTATGTGGAGACCAAAACTGTACACAGAGCTCCAGATATGATCTCAACAAAACCCTGTACAATTATAGCAAGACTTCTTTACTCTTGCACTCCAATTGCCTTGAAATAAAGGCCAACATGCTATTTGCCTTCCCAATTGCTTCATCCACCTGCTTACTAACTTTCTGCATTCCCTGTACTGGCACACCCATGTCTCGTTATACATCAACACTTAGAAGTTTCACATTTTTCTGCTTTTCTATTCTTACAATCAAAGTGAATAACTTCACACTTTCCTACATTATCCCCCATCTGCCATCTAGTTGCCCACTCACTTAACCTGTACCTCTTTCCCGTCTCTCTGTGTCCTCCCCACAGCTTACCTTTCTATCTTGTGTTGTATCATTGGCAAACTTCAATATAATACCCTTTGTTTCATCTAAATCATTAATATAGATTGTAAATAGCTGAGGCCCCAACATTGCTTCTTGCGGCATTCCGCTAGTCACAGACTACCAACTTGAAAATGCCCTGTTTATGCCCACTCTCGGTTTCCTTCATGTTAACCAATCATCCATCCATGCTAATGTATTATCCCAAATTCCACGAGCCCTTATCTTGCCTATTAACCTTTTGTGTGGTATCTTTCTGGATGCCTTTGGAAACCCATGTATACAACAATGTCTGATTCCCCTTTTTCTACCCCACTATTCAAATCCTCAGAAGAGCTCTAATACTTTTTTCACACAGGATTTCCCTTTATTAAAAAAAAAATTGACTTTTTCTAATCATATTAAGAGTTCCCAAATGATAGATTACCGCCTTTTCCCAATGACTGATGTTAGGGTAACTGACAGGGTTAGGGTTCATGTTTTCTTTCCCCCACCTTTCGTGAAAATCTGTGTAACATTTGCCAACTTCCGATATGATGGGCCCACCCAACTCAAAGGAATTTTAGAAAATCATAGCTAGAGCACCCATTATCTCTGCAGCTATCTCCTTTTAAACCCTAGGGTGTAGATCATTAGGTCTAGCAGATCTGTCAGATTTTAGTGAATTCAATTTCTCCAATTCTCTGCTGATATAAATGTCCTTAATTTCCCATCCTTTTTAGCTCCTAGGTTACCATTCATTTCTGGTATGCAACTTGTGTCTTCTACTGCGAAGACAGACACAAATTATTTGGTCAATGTTTCTGCCATTTCCTCATTCCCCATTTTAATTTCTATTTCTATTGACTTTAGCTACTCCCTTCATTTTCTATGCTTATAAAAGCTCTTTCAATTTGTTGCGATATTTCTGGATAGTTTATTATGAAAATCTATTTTTTAATCTTTTCATCAACTTTTTGATGGCCCTTTGCTGGTTTCTAAAATGCTCCAAAACCTCACGCTTGTTATTTTTAAAATTATTTTTGCAACATTGTCAGCCTCTTCTTTTGAGTGAGCCACAGATGGGGCTCTCTTGTTGATTTTTTTTCGATGGAATTCATTTCCGTTGAACATCTTGAATTGTTTATTTAAGTGTTTCCCACTGTCCATTTTTCTCAATAACTTTTAGTCTATTTACCCAATTAACTTCTGCCACATCTGCCTTCATGCCTATGTAATTGGCTTCGTCTAAGCTTAAGATTGCTGATTGGAGTATGTCACTTTCAAATGTAACATGCAATTCAGTATTATTGTTACTATTTCCCAGTGGATCTTTTACTATGACATTACTAATTAACCATGCTTTATTACACAATTCTAAATATAAGATAGTCAGTTCCACAATGTATTGGTCCAAGAAACGGTCAGGAAAACATTCTAAAACACAACTTTGAGAACACTCTTGCCAATTCAATTGTGCCAGCCAATACGAAGATTAAATTTCACCAAAGCATTAGATTGCTTTTGTTACAATTTCCAATAGTTTATTGTTTACTTCTCTGTGCATTGGCAAAACTATTGATAGGGGACTATAATCTATGCCCACGAGTGTTTTCTGACTCTTGCATTCCTACATGGAAAAATAGTGTTGCGTATGATCTGTCAAGATACAGTGACCAATTGTGCTGGACAAAGATCTGTGACTATACACTGATTGTGTGGGACATGGGTCAGAGAATACACTCTGACCAATTGTGTTGGAGTTGGGATTGTGAATGCACACTGGCTGATTGTGTGGGACCTGGGCCAATATTTGAGATTGAGACATTTTACCAGACATGTGAATAGAGTCAGGAACACTGCATTAAACACTGTCTGGCAAAGAGACACTGTCAAATCCTGTTGGCCATCAGCTTGTGAGCAGAACCTGACACATTGTGTTGGATAGAGATCGATGACAAGAGATTCACAGTTCCTATTGTACATAGGCTGGTGGATTAATGCTGACAATTTTGGTTGGAATGGGCTGATGAATGTGCACTGAACCAACATGATGTTCACAGACCGGTGAATGAAATGTATAGATCATGCTGGAGGTAGCCAATGGATAGGAATTGGCTGATTGTGTTGAACCTGAGCCAGTGAATGGAGGCTGAGCAATTGTGGTGGACATATGGGCTGCTGAATGAAGACTGACAATTTGCAGTGTACATGTGTCAGTGAATATAATTAGACTGCTCACATTGGACATTGACTGGTGAATGGATACTGATGCTTAAGTTGTAGCGTAATCGATGAATGGAGTCTGATCATTTGTGACGCACATGGGACTATATTATGAGTCTAAATGCAAGTATTGAACATGTGCCCATGAATGAAGAATAACTAATCATGTGGGACATGGGCCTTTAAAATGAGACTGGCAGCTTGTGCTGGAAATGGACTGATGAATGGAAACTGACTGTGTTGAACATTGGCAGTGAATGTGGACTAACTCATCATGTTGGACATGGGACAGAGAATTCAGACTGGGCCATTGTATTGGAATTGGATTAGTGAGTAGAGCCTGACAGATTGTGTCAGATGTGGCAGAGAGTGGAGATTGGCAGCTAAATGGAAGGTGAACAATTGGGTTAGAAATGGGCCTGTGAAAAGAGACTGACAGCTTGTGTTGGGCATGTGGCTGTGGATGGCAACTGAGTTACCTTGGCAGCCACTGCGCATTGAATTCATACTGAACCATTATGTTGGACATGGGCCTTTGAATGCAGTCTGAATGTCGGGCACAGGGTGAAAAAAGGAGACTGACTGCCTATTTGCTTTTGTTTTTCATTTATTCATTCATGGCACATGGTGATGCTGGTTAGGCCAAATTAATTGCACATCCCTAGTTGCCCTTGAGAAGGTGGTTGTGAGTTGCCTAACAGCACTGTGGGTGTACCTACACCACATGGACTGCAGCAGTTCAAGGGAAAGTAGGGATGGGCTAATAAATGTTGACCCGGCCAGTGAAGTCCACATCCCATGATTGTTATATATATATCTATCTCTTTATATCTATCTATATATATATATCTATCTATATTGATATATATATCTATATCTATTTCCAAGTCAGGATGGTGAGTGGCTTGGTGGCTTGGAGGGGATTTTCAAGATGGTGGTGTTCCCATGTGTCAGCTGCCCTTGTCTGTCTAAATGGTAATGATATTGGGTTTGAAAGGTGCTGTCGGAGGAGCCTTGATGAAAGCATGGGTTGGTGATTGTAGACAGATCCATTGTGTTGGGCATCACCTCGTAAAACATGACTAATTCATTGTAAAACGTATAGTTCATAAATGGGTCAGTGAATGGAGACTGACCTGTTTTGATGGCCCTGGGCTAGCGAATGGAGAATTATTGTGTATCTTGGACGTGCTTGTGTTGAATACGTGTCTATGAACAGAGTCAAGCTGTTAGGCTTTGGCATGGGCTGATGAATGGAACCTGGACGACTGCTTTGAACAAAGGTTGAAGAAAGAAACATTGAAATATTGTGTTGGAAATGGAGCTGTAAATGGAGGGTGACTTTTTGTGCAGGACGTGGGCCATTAAATGCAGAGTAGGTGATTTTACTTTGGACATATGTCAATGCTTGAAGACTGACTGCTTAAGTTGGAAATGGGTTATTGAGATGAGATGGCCAGTTATGCTGGGTGCGTTGATGAATGAAGATTGGCCTAATGTCTTGAAAATGGCCAAGTGAATGGAAATTAACAGCGTGTGTTAGACACCAGTCAATGGAGAAGATGCAACTGTCCAAGAGAGTATTGGTAAGAATGCTTTGTGAAGATACCGTTCTGTCTTCACATTGAGGACTCGTTTCATCGTGTTGTGTGACATTACAGCAGTTTAAAATTATGTATTTTCAGAACAGATTTAGCAGCTCAAAAACTGCACATCCATGTGGGGCTGTGAGTCAGTCGCATCAAGAGAATTGTATCCTATCATACCACAATCTGTGACCACATGGCCTGGCTATCCATCCCACTACCATTACTACTAAGCCAAGGGGTCAGCCCTGGTTCAATGAGAAATACAGGAGAACATGCCAGCAGCAGTATCAGTCACACCTAAAAATGAGGTGCTGACCTAGCTTACCTACAACAGATAACCACACGCATGCTAAAGAGTAAAATAAGCATGTTATTTACAGAGCTGAACTGTCCCACAACCAATTGATCAAATCAAAGTTCTTCAGTCCTGCCGCACATATTCATGAATGGTGGCTGGCAATGTAACAAGTAACCAGAGGAGGAGTAAACATCCCCATCTTCAATGATGTTGGAGCCCAGCACATCAGTGCAAAAGCTAGAAGTACCGAGTGGATGATTCGCCTTGACCTCCTGCTGAGGTCGCCAGCATCACAAATGTTAGTGTTCAGTCAGTTCACACCACATGATGTCAAGAAACATCCAAAGGCACTGGATACTGCAGGTTACAACTGTGACAAAATCCAGACAATAGTAATAAAGACTTGTGCTTCGGGGCTAGCTACGACCCTAGCCATGCTGTCCCAGTACAGCCAGAACACCGCAAGCTGCCTAATAATGTGGGAAATTGCCCATGCATATCCTGTCAACAAAAAGCCGGACAAGTCCAATCCAGCCAATTGCTGCCCATTATCTACTCTCGATCATCAGCAAAGTGTCGGTGCAGACTCGATGGGCCGAAGGGCCTCTTCTGCACACTGTGATTCTGTGAAAGTGCTGGAAGGTGTCATTAACAGTACTATCAAGTGACAGTATCACCAATGAATTTCAGTCCTGGCTCAGTTGGTAGCACATTGGCCACTGAATCACAAGGATGCACATTCAGGAGTCATTCCGAGGTTTGAGCATAAAAATCAGGGCTGACACTCGGGACCAGCACTGAGGGAGCATCGCACTATTGGAGGCCCAACTTACCACCTTTCAAATGAGTCATTAAACCAAGGTCCCATCTGCCTGCCCCAGTGGGTGTAAAAATTCCTATGGCACAACTCGTAGAACAGCAGGAGAGATACCCACAACATCCTGGCCAACATGCATTCATCAATTAGCATCATTAAAAAAAGACAGATACCTGGTCATTATGGCATTGCTTTTCATGGGTATTCGCTGAGCACAAGCGATCTGCTACGTTTCCTTCATTGAAAAGTGACTACACATCAAAACATACTTCCTTTGCCGTAAAGTACTTTGAAACACCTGGTGTTATGAAATATTTATATACACACATATATACTAGCCTTTCTTTCTTCTTTACACGTTGCACACCGATGCTAAGTTTAGCTTCCATCCTGGCCAATTGACTCCAGATTTCATTATAACTTTGGTCCAAACATGAAGACAATGGGCAGAATGGCCTTCATCCATGCTTCACTTTTCTATGGGCAAAAGAGCTGAATTCCAATGTGAGAGTGACTTCATTTGACAACAAGGCAGCATTTGACTGAACGTGGCACCAAGAAGGCCTGGCAAAATTGAAGTCCATGGCAATCAGGGGAAAAATTCTCCACTACTTGGAGTTATATCTAACGGAAATGAAAATGGCTGTTCTTGTTGGAGGCCAATCATCTCGCCCAAGAACATTGCTGTGGAAGTTCCTCGGCTAAAGTCCTAGGTCCAACAATCTTCAGCTGCTTCATCAATGATCCACCCTAAGATCAGCATTAGGGCTCTTTGCTGATGATTGTACAGTGTTCAGTACTATTTGCACTCCTCAGATATTGGGGCAGTGCCTGTCCATATGCAGCAAGATTTGGACATCATTCAATCTTGTGCTGATATTACAAGTAATATTTGTGCCACACAAGTGTTGGCTAGTGGCCTCTCAAGCAACAGTAAATCCCACCATCTCCTCTTGACAGTCAATGGCATTATCATCGCTGATTCACCAGCTATCGACATATTGGGGGGGGTTACCATTGACCAGAAACGTAGCTGGACCAGCTATATAAATACTGTGGTTAGAAGAGCAGATCTAAGGTTGTGAATTCTGCAGCAGGTAACTCATATTCTAACTCCCAAAAGCCTGTCAACCATCTGCAAGGCGCAAGCCAGGACTAAAATATTTCAAGATCATGGCCCACCACCACCTTCTCATGGACAATTACGGATTGGCCAAAAAATTCTGGCCTTACCAACAATTCTCACATTCTACAGATGAATAAAATAAACGTCTGGAAGTGGGTTGGTGATTGGAAAGTGAACAATTATCTTCCACATTGGCTGGTGAATGGAGACTGACCACTTGGGACATGTCCGCAGATTTCACGCTGACAACATCTAATTGACATAGGCTACTGAAGAGAGATGACCATTTTTCTTTCAATTTCGATGTTGAATGCAGACTGTTCCTTGGAGAGCACTGTTCCCTCTAAGATAGACTGGTGAAGGGGCGGGCTGCAGAGTTTCTATTCAAATACCCAGACCACCAAATTAGGGAGAATGATTAAGCAGTGGGCAAGTGTCTGTGTAAAAAAAAACTGGAGATGAGCTGGATTGTGGTATGGGTTTGGAAAGGAAGCAAATCTTCTCATTATTTCATTAATTTAACACCGAATGAAAATGAATATTTTCACAGTTTCCATCAATTGCTCTTTGAATTTAGTCTGGATCATGGCATAAAGGCCAATGTTTGTGCAACAACTCAGGAGCAGGAACATGAATCCTATTTCTTGGAAATAGAAGGGTCGTACTGCAGAATGGATCCCCATATACCACATTTGATCAATTACTGAGTCCACCATAAACAGCATCCAGAACAGGATGAAGTTCACTGAGATAATGAACAGCAGGATGAGGGATTTCCTTTGTTTCTCCACATCTGGGTTAATGGGACTCACTCCATTGTCGTGAGCCCGAAGTTTCCTGTGCGCTCTGCTGGACACTAAAATGTGTCTGACAGTTAATGCATTGAGCAACAGAATCAGAAGAAATGGGACAATGGGAGTGAGGATAGAATGGAGGAACTCAAATAGTTATAAATGGCGAAACTACAGCACCAGGTTGTTCAAGACAAAAATAAGGATAATTTTCCATCCAATATTGGCCTGATAACAGAAAGTACCAGAATATATTCTTTAAAGTAACTAGCAGAGTCACTGTTCCTAGAACCAGAGCCATCGTTTTCCCAGTGCAATATTTATCTTTCAGCTTCTGGCAACAAATTGCCACTGATCGATCAAAGATGAAAGTGACAGTGAACCAGACAGAACAGTCTGTGACTGCATAAAGCAGGATAGCGTGGATGTTACACACATGGATAGGAAAAAGAAAATCAAACAGATTGGTGTACCAAAAATAAGTACTGGGAATCTGCCTCATTATCAGGTCAGTGATAACAACCAGTAAATCCACCGCTGCCATAGCAATCAGGTAATGAGTGATGCATTTGGAGAGACCACATTTTCCCCAAGGAAGTACCATAATTGTCAGTAAGTTCACTGTAAAGAAGGGAAGTAGATAGGGAAATGTTAGATCCAAGTGAGAGCAGAACTAGAAAGTGATTTTTCTAATCAGCTCTTGTCACAAAAAGCCTCATCACATTGTCCATACTAAAACTGCAGAGGATTGCAATATCCTGGAATGATACCTCATTTAGTGTAAGGATGTTTGAGATCTGTTAAGTATCAAAGGGCCAGCTTATCCATTTACTGAACTACAGTAATGGTCAGCATCATTAGTGAAGACAATTGTGAACACAGGAAGTGTATTCCAAGAACGGAGAACTCACACAGAAGAGAGTCAGAAAACAATGTGTGTACAAGAGGAAACATATGCCTTTGAACTACTTCCCAGCATGGGTCTGAGACCCAGTGGAAGGAATTGGGGAATGGTCAGAGAGAGAACATGCACATACATGGTATCCCATAATGGTCAGAACTGACAAGAGGGAAGAAAACATTTGTTTTGAAAAGTACTAGTAGACTCTATGACCACCCCCCCCAACCTCCACCCAGCAACCCCCAGTAATGGTCAGCACAATCATTGCCAAATGGGGAGAATAGCGTTATTTTTAATGGGGGTAGCCACACCTTAAGATAGAGCCTTTTTTCAGACGGGTTTGTTTAGCAGAGTTGAGCAGGGAGAAGAGGCGATAGGAAGAGATCAGAGCTGAGAGAGGTAGAATATGGGTGGTCAGATTTAAGGGGGGAGATTATATGAGAATAAGGAAGCAAATGAAAGTGGAGGATGAATGGAAAGGATGAATGTATTGGGGCACTAAAGGAATGTGTTAGTTAATGAAAAAATGTTTGAAGCATTTTGGTGATGAAAAAGGCTTTCAATAATTTTATGGATTTTTGTCATCGTCTTACATCTTACTCTATTTTTGCTACAAAATCACTGAATTTTTGTTGGATTTACAGGAACACCTTCACGAATCTCGAGGAGAGACTTCCAAAGATAAAAATTGCTTGGCCCCATGCACTCCGTATATGGACAGCAGGGAATATGTTGACAAGAAAGAATAAGAAGAGATTAGGAGTGAACTCAAATAGAGCTACAAAGGCAAATATGGAATAAAATTATCACATAATATAAAAAAAGATTTGTTTTTAGAAATAAATAGCATCGGGGTGGAAATGTGGCCACTTAAACGACACAAGAACTCAAGAATTAGGAGCAGGAATAGGCCATTCGGTCCTCGAGCATGCATCACCATTCAATAGGATCATGGCTACTCGAATTATAGCCTCAACTTCACTTTCCTGTCTGCCTCCAATAACTCTTGAAATCCTGCTCGATGAAAAAAATTTATCCAACTCTGCTTTGAATGTATTTAATGGCCCAGCCTCCACTGCTCTCTGGGGAAGAGAATTCCACAGACAAACGCCCCTCTGGGGGAAAAAACGTAATGTCCTTACCTCATCTGAAATGTGGGATTTCTATTTTTTTAACATTGTGCCTGTACGGTCCAGTCTCCCTTACAAGGGAAAACACTCTGTCCGCCCACCCTGTAACGTCCACTCAGGATCTTATATGTTACAATAATATCACCTCCCATTCATCTAAACTCAAATGGGTGTAGGTCCAACCTGCTCAATCTTTTCCTATCAGCTATCTCCTTCATCACTGGAATCATTCAAGTGAACCTTCTTCAAACTGTTTTAATGCAGTGGTATCCTTTCTGACGTAAGGAGACCAAAACTATACTCAGGACTCCAGATGAGGTCTCACCATTGCCCTGTACAGCTGTAGAAAAACACTCCTACTTTTAAGTCCAATTCACTTTGCAATAAACCCCAACATTCAACATGCCTTTCCAATCACTTGCTGTAATGCACACTATACTTTTTGTGATTCATGCAACAGAACAGCCAGGCAAGCTGTATCATAGAGTTCTGCAGTCTCTCACCATTTAAATTCTATACCATATTTTCAATTTGATACTATCCTTAACATCCTTAATTATCTATGGATGGCACAACCTTTCCATCATCTTTCTTTCTTAATGGAATAGATCATCGATAAGAGTTGTGAAATATTTCCTTACGTGTCTTCCACTTCCCCGTTACTGCCTTACGTTTTAACTTATTTTCCCAATTCACTTTAGCTGACAATTCTTCATTCTCTTGTCTTAACCTAAGTTTGAGACACAAGTCTTAGGCCCACATTTATCAGCCTCAAACTGAATATGAAATGTTACCATCTTATGATCACTATTGCTTAGATGTTCCTTTTGTTCTCAGGTCATTAATTATCCAGTTTTATTTTGCATTGCCAGGTTTAAAACAGCCTGTTCCCTTGTTGGCACTGGAACATACTGCTCTAAGAAGCTGTACCAAATACAGTGCATGAACTCATCTTCCAGGCTACCTTTGCCAATCTGATTTGTCCAGTCAAGTGAATATTAATATAACCCATGATTATTGCAGTACCTTACTTACAATCCCCCATTATTTCTTCTTGTATACCCTGCCCTACAGCGTTGCTATTGTTATGGGGCTTACAAACTGCTCCCACAAGTGTCTTCTAAAACTTGGTATTTCTTATCTCTACCCCAAATGATTCTACATCATGATGCTATGAGTTAAGGGCATCTCTCACTACTGTACTAATTTAATCCCTGATTAACAGACCTATCACACCACTATTTCATAGCTTCCTATCTTTCTGAAATACTTAACCCATGTGATTTCACCCCCACACTATTTATTTTTAGATCCTGTTTACTATCCTATTTGTAGGACTTACCAGAAGACCAAGCCAAGCACGGATTCAGGTGAAGATCATCCCAATAGTCCAGCTCCCACTTTCCCCAATACTGGTACTAGTGTCATGAACTGAAACCTATCTCTGCCACACCAAAGACTGAGCCATGCATTCAAATCTCTGACCTTATTTTCCCTGCTCCAATTCACTTGTGGCTCTGGTAGCAATCCAGAGCTAGAAATCTTTGTGTTGCTGCTTTTTAATTCAGCCCCACACTGCTAATAATCCCTAAACAGAATCTCTTTCCTGGTTCTATTGTTGTTGGTGCCCATGACAATTGCATCATGCCACTCCTCCTGCATGTTTCTCTCCAGCCCCAAATATATGTTCAAATTCCTGCACTGGGTGGGCAAAAGAGCTCTTATCTTGTGTTCTTGGCTTCAGAGAGCTGTGCCTTTGCCCTTAACAATACTGCCCCCTGCTATGACTAAAGTCCTATTTGATCACTGCACTTGAATGGCTCCCTGCACCACGGTGCCTTGGTCAGTTTGCTCATCCATCCTGCAGCCCCCACTCTCATCCATACAAGCTGCAAGAACCTCAAACCTGTTAGACAATTAGAAGGGCTAAAACTCCCCCACTTATACATTTTGAGTCCCCATACCCGTAACACTCGTATTCACAACCTCCCGCCCATGATCATCAACCAAATTGGAAGCCCCTAGCCTAAGGACTGTGACTGCCTTCTGGAACAAAGTGTCCACGTAACTTTCCCTCCACAACACCCCTCCCCCCACCCCCAGCCCCCACACCTTCCTAACGCATCAAAGCCTCAGACTTGAGCTCATCAACTCTGAGCCGATGTTCCTCATGCTTCAGGAACTGACTGCAGGTGTAGTTGCTGTGCATCACATGGATGTCCACCAGACCCCACGTGTTATATCTGCAACACATCAACTGCCTTGCCATCTTTATCGTGCTTTTTTACCTATAAAGATTAGAAATAATATTGAATGATTACCTATAATTTTATGAATTGTTTTAACTAATTTAACTATCCAGAGGCAGACAGTGAGGAGTTTGGTAGTCAGGGGTGAGTAGTGTTGGTGCAGGTAGCTGTGGGATGGATAGACAGGGGATGTGTAGTCAAGGGTTTATAGTCGGGGCAGGTAGACATGGGGTGGGGGCGTTGTTGAAAAGGTTGTCAAGGGTGGGTAGTCAGGGGTGGTGTTGGGAAGTCTGTAGTGGGCCATCTTGGTGGATATTCGGGGTTGGGTAGTCGGGAGTGGCTAGTTAAAGAGCTGGGTGGGTAATTGGGGGCTTGGCATTCTGGGCGAGGGGGTGTGGGGTCAGACAGACATGTCAGAGTGTGGGGAGCTAGGGGATTTTCAATTGGGTTTGGGGTTGGGTAGTCATGTAAGTTTGGGTCGTAAGTTTTGGGAGGTTTAACCAGTGGAGGCTGGGAGTTGCATGGAGGGTTGTGAGGGTAGTGGTGGGAACAGGTCTGCCGTGCACCCCGTGAATCACTGACCTGCGGCAAAAAAAAATTAATAGCCGGACAATACTACCATAAGTATTCAGGGAAGTAATGCGCGACAGGCTCAAGTCTCTGGCACTGAAGTCAATTCAATTACCACCCATGCGGACAGGTCTGAATGGTCCTAGTGTCCAACAGCAGCGAACGGCTCAACATTCAGCCCTGCTGGCATGAGAAATTCCAGCCAATTTCTCCCAATACCAGAGCTTTGATTTCTCCAGCCCTCCCAGCTACTCCCGTAACTTGACCACTGGGCTACCATCTCCCAATGGGGTGGTTGACATGAAAGATGTTGCTATTGTTGTTATTAAAATGTTAAAAGCAGCCAATTCAATAGATAAAGAGAGAGCATTGCTTCTTATTTGTGAATTGGAAAACGAGGAGCCTGCAGATTAAGACGAGAGTTAGACTATTTTCGTGGGAAATCAGGAAGCAGATTTTCATGGAAAGTGTCCAGAGATCTAGATTTCTCCCTGTCAATGGGATTTAGATGCTGGGGTCATTGCAGCTGCCAAGACTGAGATCAATAGATTATTGTTGAGTGCGGGTAATCAGGGATTTCGAGCCAATGTGGGTAAACTGAATTTGAGGTTCAAATCGGCCATGATGTAGTTAAATATAGGAGCAGACTTGAGGATCTGAATGACCTTCTCCTGTTTCAATGCTAAGCTAATTATGATCACCATCAATGATGGTACAAATCTACCCTCGATATCCTGGTATCTGTCACGATGCATCACATGGCCTCAGTCTTCACTGTGTCGCATTTCGATCCAGGATTTTAAGATCCTGGCTGCTTGATCTCGCCAGAGGTAACTCCTTCACATTTAAACAATGACACACACTAGAAACTAATGACCTCCCCACCCCCTCGCCTCCAACCGAATTGAGTTCCACCCAGATTCCAGGGTCCACTATTGCCCTCATTGAGTAGACCACTGTGGTCCCCAACTGTTCAATTCCTCCATCTGTGGATGACAATTGAGCCCTCTACCGCTGATGTTCACCACCATTGCTGTCCTCTACCATTGGCTTTCACCAGCAATTAGGTAATTTATGTTTCTTATGGTGCAGTTGGTAGCAGTCTCACCCCATCATCAGAAGGTTGTATTTTCTAGTCCCACTCAGAGCCTTCAGCACAAACACTTAAGCTGACACTAGTGCACTGTAAGTGGTGCTGTTGGTCAGATGGGATGTTAAACTGAAGCCTTGTCTGCTCTCTCATGACACTATTATGAAGAAGATAGGGGTGTTTTTTCCAGTTTACTGGCCAACATATATCCCTCAATCAACATCACTAACAGAGTATTTGGCCCTTATCACATTGCCATGTATGGGATCTTGCTGTGTGCAAATTGGCCATCACAGTTCCTACAATACAGCAATGACTACACTAACCAAGTGTAGCCATAAAATGCTCTGAAACATCCCCAGGTCATGAAAAGTGTTCATTAAATGCAAGCCTTTCTTGGTTTCTCTTTCTCCACCACTAACATGTTCACGCATTTAACTCCTCCGCCACAGGAAACTTCGACCTATGGGATGCCAAACCAATGTTACTGTTGCTTTTACAGGTCTAAATTGGAGCATTGTGTCCAATTGTGGACACAATTTAGGAAGGATTTGAAGGCACCCCTTCCACCACTTAAAACATTCAATCCCACCATCAGCGAGGCACAGTGGCAGCAGTGTGTACCATATAAAAGATGCACTGCAGCAACTGGCTAATCCTCCTTCGACAGCACCATCCAAATTCAGGACCTCTACCAGTGAGAAGGACAAAGGAGTAGACACATGGAAAGACCATCATATAAACACCCACCTCTAAGCCACACAGCATCCTGACTTGGAACTCTAGAGCTGTTCCTACATTGTCATGGGGTTAAAATCCTGGAACTGCCTTCATAAGAGGGCATGTTCCTCCACCACATGGACTGCAGCGGTTGATGAAGGCAGCTCACCACCAGTTTCTCATGGGCAATAATGGATGGGGAATAAATACTGGCCTTGCCAGCGGTAGCTACATCCCGTGAACTAATTGAGAAAAAGGCATTGGAGAAAGTGCAGATAAGATTTACTAGAAAGGTACTGGGAATGAGAGACTTGAATTATGTGGATACATTGGAGGAGCTGGGGTTGTTCTGTTCAGAGAAGAAAAGGTTGAGAGGCAATGTGCTAGTGTTACTCAAACTCCTGAGGATTCTGGACTGTGTAGATAGGGAGGAACCGTTGCTGTTGGCAAAAGGATCGCAAACCAGACAACACTGATTTAAGGTGACTGGCAAAGGAACCAAAGGTGACATGAAGATTCCACCCCACCTCTCCAGAGTGTGTGGCTGTAACCTGGAATGCACTGCCTGACAATGTGGTGGAGGCAGATTCAATGGTGGATTTCAAATGATGCAGACAGGCGGAATTGTATTTACCAGCATTTACACAATTTGCCAGGTATTCAGCTCAAATAAAGTCACTGGAGCTGAAGGAGAGGATGTGTCTCAGGGGTGACCTATGCAGTGCCGCCTGGTCTGAGTTCCTGCCCATGTTCAATTTTACAGCTGCGATGTCTCCCTTAGAGACAGCAAATTCCCAATCCCATTGTGCTGCTGACCCTGGAATTGGCTGTATCTCAATATTTCATCTGACCTCCAAAAAATCTGTAATGCAAATAAAGCACGGCCTATTCGATTTAACAGCCTCTCCAATGCAGAGTAAGAGGGTAGAATCCAGCCCCTGTATCCTAACATTAGGAGTATGCCTGAGAGATGCTGCAATACAATACAGTACTTTTGATGCAATTGACACCTCCATCTAGCGGCACGATACAGGAGAGCAGGTATGTTGAATTAGCATTACCCAATTAGTAATTCAGAAAGCGAGATGACAGGAAAAATAACAGCAGTGAGGGAAGAGGCTGTAAATAACAAGAAGACAGTCCAGTTGTAAGTGATTTACCTAATGCTGGTTCACCAGGAGCAGCAAACCGCGGGGCGGTGCATGACAGGGACAGCAACACAGTTAAACATTTCACACACAACTAGAGCTGGATCTAGGGACTCACCTGGAACACCAATTATAGCGAGCAGGGGATAGTAGACAGGTTGTATGTCAAAAACGATTCTTAGCACCCGAGTATCGAAATTATTATATATTTCTTCCGCACATCGACCCATTCGTGTAACATTTGAAGTCATTTTTCCAGATTCTGATCCATTCTCGCTCCCAGTGCTCGCTGTGCCGGAGGTGATGCTCCCACTGACGCGAGAGACTAACAGGTTGACACAATCCCGTTCTTTGTTGCCGAGGGAAAGCCCCCAGCGATATAATTAGTGCTCGTGGAGACAAGCATCAATTACACTCACTGAACAAACAGGGTTCGGTTCACCCCTTGCATTTTAACACTCATTTGGCGTCAGAGGAGAGCATGTCATTTACTTTTTTCAGATAATTCAGCGAGTTGAATCTTCCAGCTAGTGTCAGGCTCAGACATGCAACTGATCTGCTTTGAGGCTGCTTTTCGATAGTGCTGTGTTTTCCGGAGCCCCTGTGAGTGAGTACATGCAAACAGCCACCATTCCCCGAAATGACTCCCCACCACCCCGCTTTAAATGTGCTGCCATTACCCCTCTTTTCAAAATCTCCATCTGTCCTTGCGATTCTACTGCCCCACCTTCAAAGTCCCCTTCCAACCCCCAGGCCTGAGGATGATGCAACTCTGAGGGCCGGTCTCAGGGCCGTTGAGCTAATGCTGACTCTTTGAATTGTATCCCATTAGTCCTGATCCCCTGATCTTTTCACCTAGCACTGTAAATATCTCCTTTTCAAGTCTTTACCCAATTCTACAAACATAGAAAATAGGAGTAGGTCATTCAGCCCATCGAGCCTGCTCCGCCATTCAATATGATCCTCTATCTCAACACTGTGCTACCGCTTTCTCCCCATAATCCCTTGACACCCTCACAGTCAAATGTATTTCCTTTTAAATATATTCAGTGACCTGACCTCCACAGCCTTCTGTGGCAGAGAATTTCACAGGTTCATCACCCTCTGAGTAAAGAAGTTTCTCCTCATCTCAGTCCTGAATGGAACCCTGAGATTGTGATCCCTTGTTCTAGACCCCCCTCCCCCCAGCCAGAAGAAACATCATTCCTGCATCTAGTCTGTCCAGCCCTGTCAGAATTTAATACATTTCAATAAGATCCCCTCTCATTCTTCTAAACTCCAGTGAATACAGTGAATCATTGCTCACGTTCCCATCAAGTTTAGTGTCATCAGCAAACTTGGAAACATCACATTTGGTTCCCTCATCCAAACCATTGATATATATCATGAATAGCTGATCCCTGCCCAAGCAATGATCCCTGCCTGCCACTCCAAAAAAGACCCATTTATTCCTACTCCCTTTTTCCTCTCTGTCTGCTAACCAATTCTCAATCCATGCCAATATATTACCCCCAATCCCATGAGTTTTAATTTTACACACTAACCTCTTATGTGGGACTTTATTAAAAGCTTTCTGAAAATCCAAATACACCACATCTGGTTTTCACTTATCTATTCTGCTAGTTACATCCTCAAAAAACTCCAGTAGGTTTGTCAAACATGATTCCCCTTTCATAAATCCATGTTGGCTTTGTGTAATCCCATTAATATTTTCTAAGTGTCTTGTTATCACCTCCTTTATAATGGACTCCAGCATTTTCCCTGCTACTGATGTTAGACTGCCCTGTAATTCCTTGCTTTCTCCCTCCCTCTTTTTTTAAATAGTGAGGCTATAATTGCAACCTCCAATCTACTGAGACTGTTCCAGAATCTACAGAATTTTGGAAGATGACAACCAATGCATCCACTATTTCCATGGCCACCTCCTTTAGTGCCCTGGGATGTAGATTATCAGGTCCTGGAGATTTATCAGCTTTCAGTCCCATTAATTTATCCAGCACTGTTTTTTTAATAATACTAATTTCCGTCAATTCCTCCTTCTCACTAGACCCTTAATTCCCTAGTATTTCTGGGAAGTTATTTGTTTCTTCCTCTGTGAAGACAAAACTAAAGTAGTTGTTTAATTACTCTACCATTTCCTTGTTCTCTATTACAAATTCTCCCATTTCGAACTGTAAGGGACATTTGTCTTCACCAATCTTTTTCTTTTTATATACTTATAGAAGCTGTAACAGTCTGCTTTTGTGTTCCTTGCAAAATTACTCTGGTACTCTATTTTTCCCCTCTAAAACAATCTCTTGGTCCTCCTTTGCTCAATTCTAAACTGCTCCCAATCCTCAGGTTTATTACTTTTTCTAGCAACTTTACATGGTTCCTCTTTGGATCTAATACCATCCTTAATTTATTTTGTTAGCCATGGTTGGGCTGCTTTTCCTGTTGTGTTTTTGTGCCAGAAAGGAATATATAACTGTTGCAATGCATACATTCGTTCCTTAAATATTAGCCATTCTATCAACCATCATGTCTTTTAATGAAGTTCCCCAATCTATTGTAGCCAACTCATACCTCATTCCTTTATTGTTTCCTTTGTTAAGATTTGGCACCCTAGTTTCGGATTGGACTACTTCAGTTTCCATCCTAATGAAGAATTCTATCATGCTATGGTCACTGTTCCCTAAAGACCCCGCACAACAAGATTATTAATTAACCCCTTTTCATTGCACAATACCAAATCTAGGAAAGCCTGTTCCCAAGCTGGTTCCTCAATGTACTGGTCTACAAAAAAAATGTAGTACACACTCCAGGATTTCATTTGCCACAGTATTATTGCTAATTTGGTTTGTCCAGTCTATATGTAGGTTAAAGTCACCCATGATTACTGCAGCACCCTTGTTATATGCATCTCTAATTTCCTGTTTAATGCTGCCCCCTGCATTACCACTACTGTTTGGAGGCCATATACAACTCCCACTAATGTTTACCGCCCTTTATTGCTTCTTAATGCCACCTAGACTGAATCTACATCTAGATTTTCTGAGCTAATATCTTTCTCACTATTACACTGATTTCATCCTTAACTAACATTGCCACTCCACCTCCTTTTCTTTTTTGCCTGCCCTTCCTAAATATTGAATACCCTTGGTTATTCAGTTCCAACCTTGGTCACCCTGCAGCCATGTCTCCATAATCACAAACATATCGTACCTGTTTGCATCTATTTGTGCTCCCATCTACCTTATTGCGAATGCTCCATACATTCAGATACAGTGCCTTTAGGCTTTTTCAACATTTTGATACATCACTCTTCGTTCTATGGCCCTATTTGCTGCTGGCCCTTGTTTCCTCTGTCTTGCACTTTTGTATTCTACTATTCAGCCTTCCATTTCTATATTTGCTTTCCTGTCTTTTGTTTCCTTGCTCAGGTTCCCACCCCATGCCACTCTAGTTTAAACTCTCCCCCACAGTACTAGCAAATACCCCTGCGAGGATATTGGTCCTGGTCCTGCTGTGGTGTAACCTCTCCAGCTTGTACAGGTCCCGTCTTCCTCAGAATCGGTCCCAATGCCTCAGGAATCTAAATCCCTCTCTCCTACACCAGCTCTCCAGCCATGCATTCATCCAGTCTATACTCCTATTCCTGGTCTTGCACATGACACAGAGTTATCTTGAGATTACCACCTTTGAGATCTTACTTTTTAATTTATTTCCTAGCTCCCTATATTCTGCTTTCAGGACCTTATCTCTCTTTTTACCTATGTCATTGGTACCAATGTGGATCATGACCTCTGGCTGTTCACCCTCCCTCTTCAGAATGTCCTGCAGCTGCTCAGTGACATCCTTGACCCTAGCACCAGGGAGACAACATACCATCCTGGTGTCATGTCTGCAGCTGCAGAAACGTCTGTTTCCCTTACAACAGAATCCCCTATCACTATTGCTCTCCCACTTTTTTCTCCCCTCTCCCTCTCCCCTCCAACCCCCCACCCAGCCACACCCCCTCTCCCTCACGTGCAACTGAGCCACTCGTGGTACCAGGGACTTGGCTCTTGCTGCATTCTCCTGAGAAATCATCTCCCTCAGCAGTATCCAAAAGGAAAAATCTGACAGAGAGGGAGATGTACCCAGGGGACTCCTGCACTACCTGCTTAGTGCTTTTACTCTGTCTGGTGGTCACCCATTCCCTTTCTCCCTGTGCAACTCTAACTGCGGTGTGACTGCCTCACTCCATGACGATCTAGTCCTTGCGGATGCTCTGCAGTGACTCCAGTCACAGCTCCAGCTCTGAAACGCGGATCTCTTGTAGCTGCAGCTGGAGAGAAAAGTGTCCCTGACTTCCCACATCACACAGGAGGAGCATTCCACATGGCCAGGCTGCCCTGCCATGACTTACCCTTAAAGTACTCCCTTTACTTTTACCTCCTCTAGGTTAAGAAATGTTAAGGACAGTTGAAATACACACCAGGTCCTATTTACCAAGACGGTGGCTCCTTTTGCACTGGCTCCCGGTCCCACTCTGGTCTCAGGTGTGGTTCCCCCGCTTCTTAAGGCCGCGAATCCTGTTGCATTATCAAATGCCAAAAGCAAAAGCAAGTAGCACCTCTTTCGCCTCCTCGCCTAACTTCCTTAATCACCCAACTCCCAGCATTCTATTCTAAGTCACACTCAGTTGGCTGGCTTTATCTGCTCCTAGGACAAAGGTTCTGACCAAGTTAGAGAGGAACCAATTTCAGCTGCTTCCTTTAACAAACTAAGCCCAGCTGTTCACCCAGCGGAGACCTTGTTAAAACCCTGCTTAAAGCTGGGAACTTTGATAATTACTATTAAATCTTCACCCACCGCCCTTTCAGGCAATACATTCCAGGTGAAAAAATGTTACATAGAAGTCAGGCGAGTGAAAGATCAAATTCAGTCTTACCTTCCAATGTCAGCCAGAGGAGGGGCAGAAATCTGGGAAAAAAATATCCTCTGACCTGAGGCCATATGCATGTGTCGATGCTGCACATTGCATGTCAGCACACCCCTCCCTGAAATCTCATCAGCAGTAATGAAAAAGCATGTATCAAAGTCATGAATGGCAACCCATGTGGCCCTCATCATGTTCACCTATTCCTTCTCTGAAATCTTCGACAGCATCTTCCACCAAGGTCTCTCCCTCCCCATTCAGGTACCAACCCCTAAGAGGGAATTCTTGACTATGGACTTAGGGGTCCATTATTATTCTTGGCAAATTACTGTACTAGTTTGTCCTTGCCTTCTGCTGTGTGGCTGACCAGGGCACTCTCCTACGTGTACTGCTTTTCAGTCGGCCTACTGGAAGGATTTAAAAGTTGATACTCAAACTGTTAGGCCACATTATGAATGTATCTTCTGTTGGCCATCAATTAATCGAGTGGGACCTCTGGATCAGAAGCAGTGGCGGTACAAGACCTCCATCTCTCTATCTCACTGCTCCATTGTTATCTATCTAATTGTGGCCAGACAATGAACTGTACTGATGAAACTTCTCATTCCTGCACTGATAGCTCTGGAGATCCAGAAGGCCCTATCTTTGCTCCCCCCCCCCCCCTCCCCTTTCAATTTCTCATCTACATGCTGATCCTTGGCAACATTATTCAAAATTTCAACGTCAAGTTCCACACGTACACTGCCAACACTCAGCTTGACATATAACCCTCCATTATTGGCTGACAACAATGGTAGTCAAGTATGAACATGTATCCGCTTGGCAGGCAGTTAGCAGTGAGCTGTGTTAGGGGAGGTGTTCTTATTGATATTCTACTCCGCAACTAACTAAAGTACTCCTGGTCTCCATATTATAAAAGAAAATATATAAAGGCAGTGGAGAAGGTTCAAAACAGTGTGATACCAGAACTGAAAGCATAAACTTGTCAGGAAAGCTGACAGGATGGTAATCTTTTTTCCAGTAGATAGATGACTGAGGGGTATCCTGACAGGTGTTTTGAAAATTCTGAAAAATGTTTATTGTGCTAGAACCACATCTTCCAGGATAAAGTTTTCCTTTAAAATATGGAAGTGTAATGTATTATCTAGACACTTTGAAAGTGGCCTGGATTTTTTATTTAAAAAGTCACAAATTCACCTTGGACTGTGAACAATCATGCCATTTATAGGAAAGCATGTGTCTTCAGTTAACTGACCAGTGTGACCTTTGAGGGGGAAGAACTGGTTGGTTGTTTGAACTGCAATTACTTTAATTGATGGAAAGTAGACTGGTTTAAAGGAAAAGGCTCATCATTTACTGGAAATCACCTGATGGGAACTTTAAGTTTTGAACTTTTTTTAAACCCAGTTGGGAATGCACTGAGAAAGTGAAGATCCCCAGCTAGCACTCTCCTTGTCTTGCCTGGAATTGAGTGGTTATCAGTATCCAGCTAGGAATCCTCATCTCAGTGGCACTTGTCTGTCTTTGGAAAGCCGAGAAGCTGAGACAAGAAGGATTGATCTGGCTATATTCTCATTAACGCCGAAGCTTCCTTAATGTCAGGGAAGGACATCCACCATTCTTAGCTGGTTAGGCATTTATGTGACTCCAGAACCAGAGCTTGACTCTTAACTTCCCTCTGAAATGTTCTGACAAGCGATGCAATTCAAGGGCAGTTAGGGCTGGGCAACAGAGCCTGACCTTGCGAGAGGCGCTCATGTCACACGAACGAATAAATAAAAATAAGGTAGCATTGATGCATTTAAATGAAGCTGAGTAAATATATGAGGAAGAAAGCATTATCTCCGTGCTGTAGACTGAATGAAAGCTATAGAAATACCATAAGCAGAACTCAGGACAGTGTGAATAACCCTATCTCTACAAGCTTCAGTGGGGACCAGTGTTTAGTTTGCAATTTATATAGAAGATTTAGGGTAAATTGATAGAGGTCATCAAGATATTGGAGGTATTTTTAAAAAAGGACATTCAGTTAATGAGATATAGAGAAGTATATTGAGTTAATAGATGGGTTATAGAGAAGGATATTGAGTTATTGGATGGTAAGAATGAAATTCAGTTATTGTATGGGATACAAAGAAGGATATTCAGTTGTTGAAAGGGATACGGGGAAGGATATTCCTTTTGGGGGTGAGGTGCAGAAAAATTATTCAGATATTGGGGAGCTGATTGTGACGGAGGGAGGTCATGGTGTAGTGTAAAGGTCAATGGACAAGTAATCCAGAACCCCAGCTTAATGTCTGAGCACAGGGGTTCAAATTGCACAAAGGCAGATGGTGGAATTTGAATTCAATTAATAAATCTGCAATATAAAAAGCTGGTCTCAGTACTGGTGACCATGAAACTATCAGTGACTTGTAAAAGCCCACCTGGTTCACTTTAGGGAAGGAAATCGGCTGTCCTTACCCCATTTGGCCTGCATGTGACTTCAGACCCACAGCAATGGAGTTGACTCTTAACACCCCTCTGAAATGTTCAGTTCAAGGGCAATTAGGGATGGGCAACAAATGCTGGCTTTGCCAGTAATCTCCACATCCCATGAAAGAATAAAGAAAAAATATTGGAGGGGTTATGGAAGAGAAAATTCAGTTATTGGAGCAGCTACAGAGATTAATATTCTGTTATTGGAAGGGATTCAGAGATTAATATCATTATTAGAAGTGTTACAGGGCAAGACATTCAGGTATTAGAGAGCATACAGGGAAGGGCATTCAAATATTTAGATATAGAGAAGGACATTCAGTTATTGGAGAGGATACAGAGAAGGATATTCAATGAATGGAACATTACAGGAATAGATATTCAGTTATGAGAGGGGATGCAGAGAAGGAGGGGATGCAGAGAAGGATATTCAGCTATGAGAGGGCATTCAGTTATTGGAAGGGATAACAAGAAGGATATTCAATTACTGGGACAGAGGACTAATATTCAGTTATTGCATGGTATATAGTGAAAAACATTCAGGCATGGATGGGGTGCACGGAAAGAATATTCAATTTTAGGGGTGCCGTGAATGATATTCAGTTATTTGTCTACATAACAAATATATCATTGATTGAGAGGATGCAGAGAAGTATATCCAATTACTGGAGGAGGTATAGAGAGGGATGTTCAGTTATTGTGGTATATAGAAGAATGTTCAGTTATTGTGCTAAAGAGAATACTCATTTATTGGAAGGGATATGTCGAAGGGTATTCATTTATTGGAGGAATTATAGAGATGGATGTTCAGTCATTGAAGGAAATACAAAGAAGATATGGTAATTGCAGGAATACAAATGGTATTCAGTTATTGGAGGAGATAGAGAGTTATTGTGATGCAGAGGAGGCTAGTTCTTATTGGAGGGAATACAGAGAAGTAGATTCATTTACTGGGATGCAGAGATGAGTATTTCGTCATTGGAAAAGATATAGAGAAAGGTATATATTTGTTGAATGGGATGAGCAGGGGGTTCTACAACTTTTGGAGGAACAAAATGGAAGGATGTTTCTTGTGGTAGAGAGAAGATTATTTTATGAGGGCATGGAAAAGGGTGTTCAGCTATTGAGGAGAATAAAATTACAGCAACGTTTTGGATAGGATGTAAAGGAGGCTATTCAGTTACTGGAAGGGCTACAGGGAAGGATATTCAATTACTGTGGCAGAATATTAACATTCAATTATTAGTGGGTTTACAGCGACTGATGTTTAGAATATGGGAGGGTGTATGAAAGAATATTCTATTCCTGGTGTACAGTGAATGTTCAGTTATTGGGCTACAGAACAGGTGCATCATTTTTGGAGAGAATGCAGTGAATTATATTCAGTTACTCGAGGGGGAAGAGAGGGGTGGCGTAGTAATAAGGTCACTGGGCCAGTAATCCAGGGGCCCAAGCGAATATCCTTCTCTGTATCTCCACCAAAATCAGAGGATCCTTCTCTGTACCACCGCTGCCCCCTCAGAAAAATAAAATCCTTCCCTGTGTGCCATTAAAGGAATGTATCTGTTCTGGTTTGCTTCCATAATTGAATATGCTTCTTTATGTCCTCATCGATAACTGAGTTACTTCTGTGTAACCTCTCTAGTAACTGGACTCCCTTCTCTATATCCCCACCAAAATAGAAATATCCTCCACTCGACCCCATCTAATATGTGAATATCATTAACTGTACCCATCCAATACCTGCATGTACTACTCTGCACACCTTCCAATACCTGCATGTACTACTCTGCACACCTTCCAATAACTGCATGTACTACTCTGCACACCTTCCAATACCTGCATGTACTACTCTGCACACCTTCCAATACCTGCATGTACTACTCTGCACACCTTCCAATAACTGCATGTCGTTCTTTGCATCCTATCCAATACCTTGCTGTAATCTTATTCTCTCAATAACTGACAGGGGTTTGAACCCTACCAGGGCAGGCGATGGAATTTAAACTCAGTGAATAAATTTGGAAATTAAAAAGCTAGTGGCGATTACTGCAACTGTGAAAAAAATGTCGATTGGTGTAAAAAGCCCAGCTGGTTCAGTAATGCTCTGGAGGAAAGGAAATCTGCCATCCTTACCTGGTCTGGTCTACATGTGACTCCAGACCCAACAATGTGGTGGACTCTTAACTGTCCTCTAGCAAGCCACTCAGCTGTAACACACAGCTACGAAGCCTACAGAAAGGAATGGAACCAGACTGATCATCAAGCATCGACCTAGGCACCAGAAACAACAGCAAACGCAGATGTGTCGACCCTGCAAAGGCCTCCTTACTAACATCTGGGGCTTTGTGCCAAAATTAGGATTGTTCAACAGGCTACCTTTTTAGCCATGCCAGGAGCAGCACCAGGCATACCTAAAAATGAGGCGTCAACCTGGTGAAGCTACAACACAGGGCTACTTGCATTCCAAACAGCATAAGCAGCAAGTGAGAGACAGAGCTAAGCGATCCCACAACCAACAGATCAGATCTAAGCTCTGTTGTCCTATCATAGCAAGTCATGAATGGTGGTGGACAATTAAACAACCGACTGGAGAAGGAGGCTCCACAAATATCCCCATCCTCAATAATGGAGGAGCCCAGCACATCACTGCACAAAGCAAAGTTCAAGCATTTACAAAAATCTTCAGCCAGAAGTGCCATGTGGATTATCCAACTCGGCCTCCTCCGAAGGTCCCCAGCATCATTGATGCCAGTCTTCAGCTAATTCAATTCACTCCACATGATATCAAGAAACAGCTGAAGGCATTGGATACTGTAAAGGCTATGGGCCCCGACAATGTTCCGGCAATAGTACTGAAGACTTATGCTCCAGAACTTGCCACGTCCCTAGCCAAGCTGTTACAGCAAAACTACAACACTGGCATCTATATGGCAAAATAGAAAATTGCCCAGGTATGTCCTGTACACAAAAAGCAGGACAAATCCAACCTGACTAATTACTGCTGCATCTCTCTACTCGCAATCATCAGAAAAATGATGGAAGGGGTCATCAACAGTGCTATCAAGTGGCACTTACTCAGAAACAACCTGTTCACTGACGCTCACTTGGCAGTACGCCAGAGCCACTCAGCTCCTATCCTCATTATAGCTGTCGTGTGGCACATTTGACCGAGTGTGGCATCAAGGAGTCCTAGCAAAACTAGAGTCGATGGGAATCAGGAGGAAAACTCTCTGCTGGTTGGAGTCATACCTATCACAAAGGAAGATGGTTGTGGTTGTTGGAGGTCAGTCATCTCAGTCCCAGAACATACTGAAGGAGTTCCTCAGGGTAGTGTCCTCACACTAACCATCTTTAGGTGCTTCATCAATGGCTGTCCCTCCACCCTAAGATTAGAATAGGGAATGTTTGCTGATAATTGCATAGTGTTTAGCACTACTCGCATCTCTTCAGATACTGAAGCAATCCATGTCCAAATGCAGCAATACCTGGATGACATTCAGGCTTGGGTTCATAAGCAAAAAGTAACATTCGCGCCACACAAGTGCCAGGAAATGAACATCTTCAACAAGACTGAATCCAGCATTCTCTCCTTGACATTCAATAGCATTACCATCACTGAATCCCATGCGATCAACATCCTGATGGGTATCATTGACCAGAAACTCAAATGGACCATTTAAATAATGTGGCTGCAGCAGTCCAGAGGCTGGGAATTCTGCAGCGAGTAACTCGCCTCCTGACTCCCCAAAGCCTGTCCACCATTTACAAGGCACAAGTCAGGAATGTGATGCCATTATCAGCACTTGCTTGGATGAGTACAACTCTATCAACACTCAGAAGTTCAACGCCATCCAGGACAAAGCAGCCTGCTTGATTGGCACCATCCACTACCTCCATCATTCAATCCATCCACCACCAACACACAGTGGCAGCAGTATGTTGTATCTACAAGCTGCATTGCAGGAACTCACCAAGGTTCCTTCAACAGCACCTTCCAAACCTGTGACATCTCCTACCTAAAAGGACAAGCGTAGCAGATTCATGCGAACACTACCAGCTGCAAGTTGCCCTCCAAGGCACACACCATCCTAACTTGGAAATATATCTTCGTTCCTTCACCATCGCTGCATCAACATCCTGGAATTCCTTCCCAAACAACACTAGGTGTGCCTACGCCCCATGGATTTCAGCGGTTCAAGAAGGCAACTTTCCATTATTTTCTCAAAGGCAATTGGGGATGGGCAATAAAGCAAAATGCTGGCCTAGCTCGAGGCACCAGGCTCCGTGAATGAATAAAAAAAAAAGAGAAGGATATTCAGTTATTGTGATATGTGCAAGAATAGTTATTTATTGGGGTATAGAGAAAATGCTCCTTTATTGAAGGATATTCAGTTATTGGAGGGAATGCAGAACATTATATAGAGGCATTGGAGGGGTTACAGAAAAGTATATTCAGCTATTCTATGGGGTGCAAAAAATATATCATGTAATTTGGATGCAGAGAATAGAATTCAGTTATCGGCATACAGAAAATAAGGTTCATTTATTGTTGTACATTGAAGGATATTTAGTTTTTCGAGGGTGCATACAGTCATATTTATTTATTGGAATACAGGGAAATAGATTCAGCTATTGGAAGGGTTTCAGTGAAAAGCATTCAAGTACTGGAAGTGGTAAAGGGAAGGATATTTCATTACTGAGGCAGAGAAATTGATATTCGGTTATTGAAGGGTGTAGAGAGAGAGAGTCATTTAGTTTTTGGAAGGGTTACACGGAAGAATATTCTGAAATTTGTAGGGATAAGGGGAAATATCTTCAATTACGGGGTCGGGTGTTTGATATTCAGTTACTGGGCATCATACTGAGAAGGAGATTCAGCAATTGGAGAGAATATATGGAAGAATATCCCATTCCTGGGATAGAGTGGACGATACTCAGTTATTATGCTGTAGCACAGATATTCAGTTCTTGTGGCATAGAAAAGAATAATTGGGTGAATAGAACTATATTAAGGTATTAAATGGGATACAGACAAGGATATTCAGTTAATGGAGGAGATGCAGGCTGGGATATGCAGGTATTGGAATGGATACTGGAAACAATATTCATGTATTGCAGGGGATACATAGAAGAATGCTCAGTTATTGGAGTGGATAAGGAGACAGATATTAGTTATTATGTTATTAGTTGGTGTACATAGAAGAATACTTAGTAAGTCAAGGGGATACAGAGAAGGATATTCAGTTACTGAAAGGTTTCAATTACATCACCTCTTCTTCCAAACTCTAGAAAATATAATCCCAATTGACTCATCCTCTCATCATGGGACAACCCCCTCATCCCAGGGATGAACTTAGTGAACTTCGCTGTCCTGCCTCAAATATAAATATATCCTTTCTTAAATATGAAGATAAAACTGTGCACAGTATTCCAGATGCTGTCTCGCCAAAGCCGTGTACAACTATAGCAAAACTTCTTTATTCTTGTAATCCAATCCCCTTGCAACAAAGGCCAACATACCATTTGCCTCCCCAATTGCTTGCTGAAACTGCAAGCTGACATTCTTTGTACGAGCACTCAACGCTTACAAGAATCTCACCTTTTAAAAAATAATTTGTTTTATTATTCATGACCAAACTGAACAACTTCACATTTCTCTATATAATACTCCATCTTCCATCTTGTTTCCCACTAACCTAACTATATCTCTCTACAGCCTCTGTGTCCTCCCCACAGCTTACCTTTCCAACAAGTTTGCTATTATCAGCAGACTGAGATACATTATTCTGTCTCTTCATGTAACACATTATTACAGATTGCACATAGCTGAATTCTTGTGGCCCTCAACTATTCACTGCCTGCCAACTTGAAACTTTATGTCCACTCCTTTTTTTATCTGTTAACCAGTTATTTCCCCATGCTAATCTATTACCCCCAAAACCATTAGACCTTCTTTTGTCAATTATCCTTATTTGCGGCAGCTTATGGAATGCCTTTCAGAAATCCAGGTATACTACATCTACTGGCTCCCCTTTATCTACCCAACTAGGTACATCCTCAAAAAGCTCTACTGAAGTAATCAAGTAGGATTTCCCTTTAGTAAAACCACGTTTACTTGTTCTAAGCCTACTATGCTTTCCTAAGTATATTGTTAAGACTTCCTTAGTAACGGATTATGTTTGCCCAACAAATGATGTTGGATTAACTGGCCTGTAGTTTACTGCTTTCTCTCTCCCTCTTTTCTTGAAAAATGGTGCAACATTTTCCAACTTCCAATCTTTTTGCAAAATCATGGCTGGCACATCCAATATTTCTGCAGTTATCTCTTTTAGAACCTTAGGATGTAGGTGATCAGTTCCCGGGAATTTGTGGGATTTTGGTCCCTTAAGTTTCTCCAACATTTTATCTCTGCTGATATTAATTTCCCTATTTCCTCACTCTTTTTAGCCCCTACATTATCGTCTATTTCTTGTATGGCATTTGTGTCTTCTACTGTGAAGACAGGCACAAAATATTTGTCCAATGCCTCCGCCACTTCCTCAGTCTGCATGATAATTTCTCCTGTCTCTGCTTCTAAAGGACCAACATTTACTTTAGCCACTCTCTTCCTTTTGATAAACTCATTAACACGCATACAATCTGTTTTGATATTTCTGGCTAGTTTACTCTCATAATCTATTTTTTTCCTGTTTATCAACTTTTTGGTGGCCCTCTGCTGTTTTCTAAAACACTCCCAATCCTCTGATTTGCTACTCTTTTTGCAACATCGTAAGCCTCTTCATTTAATCCAACACTATAATTAACTTCCTGAGTGAGCCACGGATGGGTTCTTCTTGCTCAGTTTATGTTCTTCAATGGAATGTATGTTGCTGAAGATTTTGAATTGTTTCTTTCAATATTTACCACTGTTCATTTACCTCTGTATCTTTAAAGCCTTCTATCAGTATATAAATAGTGAAAAGGTAAAGTGTGATCAGGGCTGGGGCTGGTTATGGACAAAGAGGAGGTCTACAGAGGCATCTGGCAGAGCTGAGGTACTAGATTATTACATCACATTTGTCTTTACCAAGGAAGAAGATGTTGACCAAGCCATTATGAAAAAGGAGAACAGTCAAGATACTCGGTGGACTGAAAATTGATCAGAAAGTATTAGAAAGATAGGCTGTGCTTCAAGTTTATAAATCCCTCTGGATCAGATGGGAATGCATCCGAGGATGCTGTGGTATGTAAATTGAGGGACTTCTTTAGGCATTAGCCATAATCTTCAAATCCTGTGAATGGTACCAGAGGACTACAGAAATACAGATGGTGCACCCTTATTCAGCAAAGTGTGTAAGGATAATTCCAGCAACAACAGGCTAGATAGTTTAACATTGGTGACAGCAATGAATAGAAGTGCTAATCTGGTACAAAATTAACAGTAACTTGGACAAAATAATTAGGGAAAGTCAGTACCAATTTTTAAAGGCAAATTTGAGTTGTTAGAAAAGTATAACAATTTTCATAACATTATTCTGGTTTATTGTGAAGTAGGATTATGGCTGTGAATGTAGGTGGTTCCGTCTGTGTAATTAATTACACTTGGAGTCAGGTAGACTGCAATATTGAAATTATCAAAAAAGTTAGGTGCACAAATATACTTGAAATGCTAATGAGTAAATACAGATGGGGTCTTAGCATGTAAGTTGTGAAGGAAATTTGCATTTTTAGATAAGTGAAGGGGTTGTTTGGATCTCAAAGGGATGTTTGAATGTTTACAAGTAGCCAGGTAGTAAGGCTTAGCAGTGTGTTTATTTTTCCCAAAGGTGACTCACAATATCGGCAACATGAAAAATTTTTATATTCTGGGAAAGATAAAGTTTCAAAGGAATACGGAACAATGGAATTTATATATTTAGATAGAGAAACGTATATAAAGGAGAATGAAAAGCTATGTTGAGGGGCCATGTAAGATCTAGCAGGGGCCTTTTGCGAAAAAGTCTGCTGTGTCTAGCAAATAAAGTTTGAGACAAGGTTTTGGAATTCCACTGTCAAGTGGGTACTGTGGTAACTTGCTGGTTTGTTTCCTTAAATTTAAAAACTATTTTGGACTGTTGCCTTAAAGAGGGTGTGTAATTTAGAGTCAGGTTCATTAGGAATTTTAGGATTTGTTATAGTATTAAGTAATTGTAGTCTTACGTATTTGCTTGAAATCTTTTCTATAGTTAATGTTTCTTAAATTTAATTGTTAAAAAGTCTCTAAAGGTCTTAGTGGACTCATTACTTCTGAATTCAGTGCACACATGTTCTCATATTAAATATAAATTACAAACTGTTGTGATAGCGTGGCCAAGTTCCCCTTGTGGATTTGGTCTGCCTGGCACACATCATCTGCCACGTCATAACAGAGTTAACAAATTTGATTGCGTTTTCTGATGAAGTAACAGAAATATTTGATGAAGTTAATATAGTTAATGTATCTATAGACTTCCAAATGGCATTTGATAAAGTGTTGCATGACAACTTTCCAGCCATGTTGAATTCCATGGAATAAAATGGACAATGTCTGCATGGATATAACATTGACTGAGTGGCAAGGAACAGCATAATGGTGAGTAGCTGTCTTTTGGACTGGAGAATGGTATACTGTGAGGTTCCCCAGGGGTCGACGCTCAGACCACTAGTTTTCATGAGTTATATTAGATGACCTAGATGGGTATACAAGGCACAAATTCAAATCTGGACATGAGATAAAGCTTGCAAGTGCTGTAAACTGTGAGTAGCATATTGATAGATTACAAGAGGGCACAAACATTCTGGTGGAATGGGCGGACACATTGGCAGATGAAATTTAATGCAGAGACATGTGAAATGACATGCATTCATACAAATAACAAAGAAAGACAATAAAAAAGTAGGGCATCATTCTAAAGAGCCTGCAGGAATAGGAAGGTCTGAGTGTATCGATGCACAAATCAGTGAAGGTGGCAGAGCAGGTTAACAGGTTGGTTGAAGAATGATCCTGCAATTTGCAGATAGAAAAATAAAGTATAAGAGAAAGGAAGTTGTGGAAACCTTTATGAACCCCACTGGTTCAGTCTCAACTAGAGTATTGCATCCAATTTTAGGCACCAGACATTTGGAAGGTTGTTAGGGCTTTACAGAGCATGCAGAAATGATTCACAGGAATTATTTCAGGGACGGAGGATTGAAGTTTCCTGGATGGATTGAGGAGCTGGCATTGTTCTCCTTAGAGAAGAAAATGTAGAGAGAAGTGTTCATGGTCATGGGGTAGCTGGGGGGGTGGGGGGTTGGTGGTGGAGGGGCTCTAGACAGAGTCAATTTAGGGAAACTGTTCCCTTTGGTGGATGGGTTGAGAAACAGAAGACACTAATTTAGGTGATTGGCTAAAGTACGAATAAAGACAAGGGGACAAACTTTTTACACAGTGAGTGGTTAGGATTTGGAATGGGCTACATGAGAGTGGTGGAAATAAGGTCAATTGTGGCTTTGAAAAAGGATTTGGATAAGCATCTGAAGAGAGGAAATCTTCAGGGATATAGGGAAGGGGCAGCAGAATGGAATTAACTGAGTTTCTCTGTGCAAAGCGGGATGCCTTCTGAACTGTAGCCATTCCGTGATTCAGTGACGGATTTAATTGAAGATGGGCCAGTTCATGAAGCCTGAATGTTTCTGTAGGCTGTGCCCTAGTTAATGAATGCTAACTGGTTGTGTTGGGAATGGGTTTGTGAATGCACCCATGGTTTGGATATGGACCTGTAAGTAGAGACTGATCTGATATGTTTATAACCCTCATTCCAGGGACTAACCTAGTAAACCTTCACTGCAACACCTTCAAGGCAATAATATCTCATCTTAACTATGGAGGCAAAAATTGTGCACAATGCTCTGGGCGCGATATCACCAAATTCCTACACAATTCCACGAAGACCTCATTACTCTTGATTTCTGATCTTGAAATAAAGGAATTTTATATTTCTGATGGGTTGATTTGTGCTGCCCAGGACACAATGAACATTTCTCTGCCTGGATATTTGTCCCAGTAGTGTTCTGCTGTTTAATCTCTGGTGTAACAGTGGAACTCAACCCATCATCCAACTCACCTCCAATCCCACCACCCAACTAGACTGCCCATGCCCACGTCAACTGCCCCACCCCCCACTATATACTCATGATAACTGCCTACAACATTCAACTACCCACCCACTGACCCAAATGTCTACCACTCTAATGACACCCATCTGGCTGCCCATTCCCCCCTGACAGCCCAGCACCCTGATCTGACTGTCCACATCAACCCCCACCCTGACCCTGTTGCCCAACCTCCCAAACTGAATACCCACAAATCTAAGCTTCCTGGATAGAAATATGCTCAGGACACCAATTGTTTAGCAATTGCTCAAATGTTTAAGTGAAATGTGAAAACCAACCAGTTTCATTTACAGAGACATGCTGTTCAAAATAAGCAAAAAAAAAGTGCAGATTTACAGAATGAAGTAAATCGTAGGTTTGTGAACTTAAGGGCATAAGAAATTGGAAGAGGAGCTGGCCATTCAGCATTTTGAGCCTGCTTCACTATCAGGTATAATATCTAGTCTACTATCATAACTCTGCCTCTCAACACTCTCCCATAGCCTTTAATTCTCTTAGTATCCAAATATGAAATTCTGTCCTGAATATACTCAATATCTGAGCATCTAGAGCTCTTGAAAGGACAAATGCAGAGCTTCTCACCTTTTCAGTAAAGAAATTTCTCTTCGTATTTATCTAATATAGCTGACCCTGATTCTGAGACTGTGTGCCTAACTCCATGTTCCCCAGCTAGGATATATACATAAGCGGATGGATTTATCTCTGTAAGTTGAAATGTAATGAGTTCAGAATTGGGCTGGGTGAGATGGAGGGGCACATCTGTAGGTGAGCTTAAAACCAAAAGTAAGCTTCTCCCTGGATTAACAGCAATATCTTCACAGAATCACACAATCACAGTGCAGAAGTGGCCCTTCGGCCCATCGAGTCTGCATCGACCCGTGAGAAACACCTGACCTACCTACCTAATCCCATTTACCAGCACTTGGCCCATAGCTTTGAATGTTATGGCGTGCTAAGTGCTCATTCCGGTACTTTTTAAAGGATGTGAGGCAACCCGCCTCCACACCTCCCAGGCAGCGCATTCCAGACCGTTACCACCCTCTGGGTAAAAAAAGTTTTCCTCACATCCCCCCTAGACTCCTGCCCCTCACCTTGAACTTATGTCCCCCTTTGACCCTTCAACTAAGGGGAACAGCTGTTCCCTGTCCATGCCCCTCATAATCTTGTATACCTTGATCAGGTCGCCCCTCAGTCTTCTCTGCTCTAACGAAAACAACCCAAGTCTATCCAACCTCTCTTCATAACTTAAATGTTTCATCCCAGGCAATACCCTGATGAATCTCCTCTGCACCCCCTCCAGTGCAATCACATCCTTCCTATAAAGTGACGACCAGAACTGCACACAGTACCCCAGCTGTGGCCTCACCAAGGTTCTATACAACACCAGCATGACCTCCCTACTTTTGTAATCTATGCCTCGATTGATAAAGGCAAGTGCCTCATATGCCTTTTTCACCACCCCACTAACATGCTCCTCTGCCTTCAGAGATCTATGGACACACACGCCAAGGTTCCTCTGTTCCTCAGAACTTCCTAGTGTCATGCCGTTCATTGAATACTTCCTTGTTAAATTACTCCTTCCAAAGTGTATCATCTCACACTTTTCAGGGTTAAATTCCATCTGCCTATTTGACCATCCCGTCTATACCTTCCTGTAGCCCAAGACACTCAACCTCACTGTTAACCACCCAGCCAATCTTGCAGGACGCAAGGCCACTGATGGAGCCTGGTATATCCAGGACAACTCATTTGAAAACTACTGGTGCAAAAGCTCATTTCAACTCATAAAATGTATTCAGTCCGTTTGCCGGGCTTGTTTGTGTTGGGACAGAGATGAACCAGCAATAATCTTGACTTAGAAAGTTAGCAAGGACAAAGAGAATGGCAGAGAACAACTCTTTTGTGATTTTATCTTGTGCAAGTCTACCCATATTCTGATCAGCATTTTGTTATTGATGTGCCTGTGCTATTTCTTTTTACATTCTTTCAGACTTTAATTTGCGATTTCTGTTTGCCTTCCTTTTTCTAACTTATCGGTTTTGTTGTCAATTTGCTTAGTTACACCCTTTATAATTTTAAATTCAACTTTGCTGTAATCTCTTCATTCATCAATGATTAATCGGATTCTTGTTTTAGCAGAATATACTTCCCCTGCTGCTTTATCTCTTCGCTCATCAATATTCTGCTCCATTTTATCTTCACAAATTACTTTCTCAACCCCTGAAAATCTGAAATAAAAACAGACTGGAAATAAGATCAGCAGATCAGCATCATTTGCTTGCCAGATGTTAAAATGTTTAGAAGAAATTTGGAAGTTGACATCACATCTCAGGGTAAAGAGGCAGATGGTCAAAAATAGGGGAAAAGGCCCAGAAGAGCAAAGAACATTTTAGGCAAATGAACATAAGAAAAATAGAAGCAATAGGCCATTCAGCCTTTTGTTGTTGCTCTGCCATTCAATACAATTACATCTGATTCATTACCTTAACTCCACCTTCCTGCACTATCTCCATATCCCATATTATCCAAAAAATTATTTCAATCCTGGATACACTTAATGGCTGAGCATCCACAGCCCTCTGGGATAGTGAATTTCGAAGGTTCACTATCAGTTCAGTGAAGACATGTCTCCCATAGTCCTAAATGGCTGATCTTTATTCTGAGATTGTGTCCCCTAGATCCAGGTGCCCCAGTCAGAAGGGTGAAATATAATAAACACATTCAGGAATGGAGCTGGGTGAGAGGAGGAGGAGGCAGAGCTGCAACTGGTGCTAAATCCAAGTAGAAGATTTCCTCTAGGCTACCAGCAAAATCTTGCAGGACTTGAAGTCACTGATGCACCCTGAAGCACCCAGAGCAGCTCACTTGAAAACTGGGGGTGAAGAGGCTGAGTTCAGCTCATACCATGCGTTAAGTGTGCTTGCTGGGTTTGTGTGAAAGTGCGTGTGTTGGGCAGAAATGGTACAGCTAGTCTTGACTTAGAAGGTGAGCCTGGACAGAGAGCGAGGTAGAGGGAGACAACAGCAAACAATGAAGCATACAGAGAAAAAATAAGTGAGACTGAAAAGAGAATTGTGGGAAGAAAGACTTGGAGAATGTAGAAAAGAGAGAATGAGGAAGAGTGTGATGATGTCATGATAGTGTATCTGGGAAAAACTGAGGCAAAGTAATTGTCTATGATTTCTTCCATTTCACTACCATTTTTTTTTCTTTGTTCTCCTTTGTGCACCTTGGAGTGAGCCTATCCTGTCCTGATTTCCCTTCTGTTATTAATGTGCCTGTTCAATGCTTTAATATTTTTTATATTCCATGAAAATATAATTTCATTATTTCCCTTTGCCTTCCTAATTGTCTTTTGATTATTTTTCCTAACATTTTCCTGTTCCTTTTTGTCATAATCTTTTTTCTTGTCAATGTACTTAGAGTGTAGCTTTTCCTTTGCTTTCAGTTTTAACCTTATCTCTTTATCTGTCCATGCTGTTTTATTATTGGCAAGTTTGTTCTTGTTTCTTTCACAGAAGGTATTGATCCTGACATCTATTGTTCATCTTTTAAAATATTTCACACTGCTGTTCTATTCCTTAGCACGTGAATGTTTTTCTTCCAAGTATTCCTTCTCTAGTTCAGTTCATGTTCCCTCTAAGCCAGGTTTATGTTTCCAAATCTATGAACGTTGACTTGGCCTTTCTTGTCTTTGTCGAACATTACCTTAAGCTTCATTATATCCTGATCGACATTGCTTAGATTAGATTTTTAACCAAGGTTATTCTCTTTACTGTCTGTTCTTCATTTCAAATTGTAGATCCATTATAGGTCTTTTCTTCCTGAGTTTCTTGTGCACTGAGTAAGAAAGGATGCCGGAACAGGATTTACATATTCCATTCCCTTTCCACTTCCCTATATGTACTCTTTCCAGTTTAGATGATGGTACATGAAAGCTCCCTTGATTATCATGCTATGCATTTTACTCATTCGATAGATTTATTTACACATTTCCTTCAGTTTCTCTCCCACTATTAGAAAATGCTGGAAATACTCAGCTGGTCTGGCAGAATTTGTGAAGGAAGGAACAGAATTAAAGTTTCAAGTCAATGACCCTTCGTCTGAACTGTAAAAGCCTTGTCCAATATTAATCCAAACACATCACAGTTTAACCAAATACAACACTTCACAGGATACGGGAATTCCAGGCATGGATTCTACCCACCTCCCTCAACTGAACTCAACGCTTTAATTAAAACAGTGTCATCAAAACACTTTCAGAGACTGAACCCTTCAAATACATCAAGTGACCAGCAGAATGACCGACCCTGCTCAAAGGTGAGTGACGGCTCTTCATTCAATGCTGAGGATCTGTGGGGAGGGGAGCTGAGAGGACAGAAAAAAATAACACTTCGGTCTGTGTTCACAAAGTGATGGGGACATTTCAACCAATGAGAGAATTATATCACAAAACCTGGGGAGCCCCTCAGTCTCGCATCCCCTTGTACCCAGGCAGAACCAGGCAAGCATTGTGCCAATATTAAATATGACACTGAACATTGCAATCTCTCAGCCAATCTTTCCCTTGTGTCCTTATGTGTGCACTGAACAGAGACAAGCCATACGGTACCAGCTTGGTCTGCAAGCTGCACTTCTTATGGTCCAATATATCCTGACAGTGCAATAGCCTCATGCAGTGCAATCACTCCTTGCAGCGCAATACCCCCTTGGAGTGCAATAACCATTTGCAATGCTGATTTTGGGATTTTTAAATTAACACCAGCTCCTGTTTCTGTTACAAATTGGGCCCCTTGACTTTTCTCAAGTCCCATTGGTTTGGCAGGAAGGATAAAAAAAGCAGAATATTATTTAAATGGAGAGACAGAGCAGAATGCTGAAACACAGGGAGATTTGTGTGTCCTTGTACATGAGTCATGGCAAGCAAGCAGGTATAGCAAATAATTAGGAAGGCACATGGAATATTGGCCTTTACTGCAAGAGGAATAGAGTATTAAAGTAGGGAAGTCTTGCTAAAACTGTAGAGAACATTGATTAGACCACACCTGGACTATCGTACACAGTTTTAGCCTCCTTAAGGAGCAATATACTTGCATTGGAAGCAGTTCAGGGAAGGTTCGCTAGGCCAAGTCTTGGGATGACGGGCTTGTCTTATAAGGAAAGGTTCAGGAGGTTAGGTCTATGCCCATTGGAACTTAGAAGAATGACAGGTGTAACAATATTATAACAATAAGATTCTGAGGGGGCACTTGACTGGGTCGATGCTGAGAGGATGTTTCCTCTCGTCGGGGAATCTAGAACTATGAGGCACAGTTTGAAAAATAAGGGTTCTCCCATATAAGATGGAGATATGGGGGAATTTCTTCTCTCAGAGGGTTGTTAGTCTTTGGGATTCTCTTCCCCAGCGAGTAATGGAGGCTGGGTCATTCAACATATTCAAGACTGTTAGACATATTTGTGATTGATAAGGGAGTCAAGGATGGTTTGGGGTGGGGGGACAGGCATGGGGTGCATAGAAGTGGAGAGAAGGCCATAATCAGATCAGCCATGATTAAATTGAATGGCAGAGCAGGCTCGACATGTCGAATGGCTGATTCGTGCTCATATTTATGATCGTATGCCTCCCAGAGACTGCTCTACACAGGCAGACACAACAGACACGCATGGTGTTGCCATTGCTGCAGTGCCTCCCTGTCTCTCCTTTCGTACTGTGTTCTTCTTATAATGGGGGCCCTAGGGATCTTCCTGCCCGAGTTAGTGAGTGCGTGTCAGATTGAGACACTACAGATATTTGGGTGCAACAAGTGGTGGAAGGTAGGGCCTGGCAGGAAGGCTTCGTTTATGGGGAGGGTGTCATCATCAGTCAACCAAGTTCCTATCCAAGCCAACATCAACAATAAACTCATGGATGGCACGGGTCTTGATCTAGAGCAAGATGTGTAAAGGTACGATGATAGCTGATCCAATAGCAAGGTCCAGAGGGTCAGAGCTGAGAGTGGTGAATGGAAAGGGAAGGAGGCAGTAAAGATTAGCACTGCCCCCTCCTCCCACCAACACTCCCCCCAGTGGGCACGCTGGCTCAGAAAGTCAGTGAGACAGCTGGATGGGGCAGTTAGGGATGCTGCTCATAAGAAGGAGTGACCTCGATTGACCCTGTGGAGCATACTTCCAAATCTAAGAGGGGGTCAAGCCTCGGACAAAGGCGGCAGAGTAGGAAGATCAAGGAGTGTTGAAGGGTTGGGGTAGGGATTTGACAGCGGCAGAACAGTGAGGAGAAATGAGAAGATTCATGATGACAGGAGTGAGAGGCCTGGGAGGGATAAAAAGAAAAGGTGGTACAAAGGATACAGGGGTAAAGGACTCAGGTCAGTGGTGGTGCACAAATGGATGCAGGGAAACTCAAGATGCTTAGGTATGGTTATATTAAAATTAGGATAGATATTCTCTGGTAATGAAGAGAGATAAATACATTTAATACAATATCATGTAGATGGACATCTCTATTAATACAACTACAGAATACCTAATAACACTTATTACATTATAAATAAAGTTAGTCCTTTTTCTACTCAATATAACATTTGAAGAGTATGAAGTAATCAATGCTGACTATAGTTCTAGGATACACTGATCTAGAGACATAACACAGTACAACTGAAGGATCTTCACAGAGTCTTCGTGCTGTAAAACTCAGTTGGTTTTGACAAATCCAAAACACTGAAAACTGACTTGCACAATGAGTCATCACCTCCAACTGAAATCTTCATCCTTCCTGACTCAGGGTCATCGAGTCCCAGTGGACTGGATGTCTAACCTCTCCAGAGCAGCAGTTAGTAAATCCAACATGTTGCTGAGCAGCAATACCCAACGCAGCAGGATACAGATTGTGATGAAACTGCAGAGTGCTCCACAACTTGAGAACTGCGTCTGAATCTGATGCTTGAGACAGAAGCAGTCGAGAAAGTGTGGGATGATCCCTCAAATCAAAGGGCTGAGTTATAACGGAAGTCTGGAAAGATGATCTTAAGAGAGGCATGAGATCGACTGATGGAAGCAGGTTCTGTAGACAGTATGGTCTCCTGGAGAGAAGAGGGAGACTGTCTCTTGAATGATTTTTAGGAGTTTCACAGGCTCCTCTTGTTGGGACGAAGGAGGTGACCTGGTTTGTACAGCACAGTGGAAACATTCGTGGGCACCTTTGCAAATTCCAGTCTGTTCCTGCAATCATTGACACAGCTATGACAACTTACATTCATATAGTGCCTTTAACACAATAAAATATCCCGAGATGCTTCACAGGAGCATTATCTAACAAAATATGACACCAAGCCATATAAGGAGATACAAAAATCAGATGACCAAAGCTTAGTCAGAGGTAGGTTTGAAGGAGGGTGTATTTGATTCCTTTTGTAGGGAAGACTAGAATTAGAGCACACAGTTTAAGAATGAGAGGTTGCCCTTTTAAGGTGCAGGTTAGGAGAGTTTTTTTTCTCTCAGGGGGTCGTTAGTCTGTGGAATTCCCTTTCCCAGAAAGCAGTGAGGGCTGGGTCATTTAATTTATTCAAGGTTAAGTCAGATAGATTTTTGATAGAAAAGGGAATCAAGTATTGTGGGGATGGGGGTTGGGTGGGGGCAGTGGTGGGATTTCAGACAGGAAAGTGGAGCTGAGTCCACAATCAGATCAGCCATCATCTTATTGAATGGCAGAGCAGGCTCAAAGGGCTGAATGGCCTACTCCTGCTCCTAAGTGCTATATTCCTATGTTAAAAGGAGGAATGAGAGATGGTGACATGGAGAGGTTTAGTGAGGTGGTTCCGGAGCTAGGGGCCATGACAACTGAAAGCATAGCCACTGATGGTGGAGTGATTAAAATCAGGCCAGATTAGAGATCCCAGAGTGCTGAAGGACTGGAGGAGGTTACAGCGATAGGGAAAAGGTTCTTGGAATCAGGGCGGGAGGGAGATGTTGAGAGCCGCTGTAGGGTAATTTAAGAGGAAGCCAAGCCTGGGGCGGGAGGAGAGTAGGAAAGACAAAGAGTGCTGAGGAGTTGGGGGTTTGCGAATGTAGAGGACCCGGGGCCAGGGGTGGGGTGCGGAGAACAATCAGTGATAGAGTGATAGGCTTGTGTTTGCAGGCGAAGGCCAAACACACACGTCAGCAGATATGGGAAAACTAAGTTAGGCAGACATCAGTGACAAATTGATGTCGAGGTGCTGGATTGGGTGAAAGGTAAGATATATGAAGGCAGAACATTGATAGAGAATTCCGACAGTTTAAATGTTTCCTGGAGCAATATTGAAAGAACTGTTATTGGTAACCAGATAGCCACATGGAGATAAATCAGTAAAGCCTGTGTGGTTGCTCTCCTGGCAACCTCAGTCAATGATTATAAAAGTTGCAGAAAGGGAACTCTATTGTTTCAACTGTCAACATGCTGGTTACTTAAGCAAGAAGTCACTGTATGAAATGCTGTTGCTTCAGATGATGGTGATAAAGGTCCATGGAGTGATATGACAGAAGAAACCGAGCGTGGTCTCTCCCACCCCATCCAAATTGATTTGGGATCCTGAGTCTGACCTTCTGAGGGCATAAATCATTATTTTTTTCTGCTTCTGAATCTCAAATGAATTGTTGGTACGTCCTCAATAACAGTTAATTCTATAAATGATAATTTTATAACTCCCCTTTGAGGGTATAATGCTTTGCCAGAGTGTTGGGGGTGGGGGTGAGGATGGTGGTTGAAGTGGAAGCTGTTAGGGTTTAAGGAAAACTAAATGAATGAGTGGATGTCTGAAACAGAGCACTATGCACGAGACAGCCATGGAGTGGTCTGGGACTCTCTCCTGCCAACAGCTGACACACACCCACATGCCCTTAGCTGCAAATTCTGACACTCCACTGCGCTTTACCACATCGAAGAACGGCCCGTCAATTGGCCACTTGCCCGCCGAAAGAGCAATCAATGTCCCACTCCCCCATGATAAACTATTGGCATTTCACTTGGCTTCTGGAGTTAACCAGTAGAAGTGATGTGACAGGATACTCAGGGACTGTAAATCCTGTCTGACAGGGAAGTGGCTCTGTGATATATAATCACAACGACTTCATAAGGGCTGGGAAAGGTGCTGAAGCGATGGGGCCAGAGTGAAACATTGAAACAGTAAAGCAACTCACTGGGCAGGTAAAAATGCACAAGCAGCAATCGGCAGTTTAATCCAGCGTGTTCGGCATTTTCTCCCCAGCGTGCTTTGCTTGATGCTGCAACAGGTATCTGAAACTTTTAAACCTCTTTTTACACACGGCACATTTAAACGCTTTCTCCCCGGTGTGAATTTGCTGATGCTGTGTCAAGTTACTGGATGTGTAAAACCTCTTTTCACACAGTGAACATTCAAAAGGCTTCTCCCCAGTGTGAATTTTCAAATGTTTGTTCAAGTTGCTCGATGTGTGAAATCTCTTCCTGCAGACAGTGCACTCGAACCGCTTCTCTCCGGTGTGAATCCGTTGGTGCTCAATTAAGTAACCGGATCGGTAAAATCGCTTCCGGCACACCACACACTCAAATGGTTTCTCTCCCGTGTGAATTTTCTGATGCTGTGTCAAGAGGCTGGACGTATAAAATCGTTTTGTGCACACAGCGCATTCGAATGGTTTCTCCACGGCGTGAATTTGCTGATGCTGGATCAAGTTACTGGAGGTATGAAATCTCTTCTCGCACACGGCACATTGGAAAGGTTTCTCTCCTGTGTGGATTCGCTGGTGTTTGCTCAGGTCGCAGGATCGGTAAAATTTCTTTGCGCAGACAGTGCATTCAAAGGGTTTCTCTCCAGTGTGAATTTTCTGATGCTGGATCAAGTTACTAGATGTATGAAACCGCTTCGTACACACAGTACATTCAAACGGCTTCTCTCCTGTGTGAAATCGCTGGTGTTTGGTCACCTCGCTGGATGTGTAAAATCGCATCTCACACACAGTGCATTCAAACGGCTTGTCCCCAGTGTGAACACGTAGGTGTGTGTCCAGCAGGCTGGGCCAGCGGAAACCCTTCCCACACACTCTGCACTGAAGGGCATCCACCCCCCTATCCCCAGGTGCCAGGTGACTGGGTTCACCTGGTTTAGATGATTCACCCAGGTCAGTCCTGAACGTTCTGCTTTCATTCTTAACGTCCATGTTGATTCTTCGTTCCAAAGTGCATGAGCACAGAAGGTCTATCAAAGAACAACAACAGAAGCAGTCAACTCATTGGTAGTTAATCAATGCCAATCGAAGGAGAAAAGTTCCAACAGGGAACACAGCGGCACAGATCAGAGGAGGCACAATGCTGCTAACCTTGAAAAACGTATACTTAGAGACATTTCCATATCATACTATCTGTTTCTCTTTCGTAAGTAGAAATAGACTTGCACAGTACAGAAACCACTCAGAATACAGTGATGTACCGTCCCTACACTAGAAAGATCCTGCGGATCAGTCCTTAACAGTACAAATCGTGCAGAACACTGTCCCTAACAGTACAGATCGTGCGGATCACTGTCATTAACAGTACAGATCCTGCGGATCACTGTCCCTAACAGTACAGATCCTGCGGATCACTGTCCCTAACAGTACAGATCCTGCGGATCACTGTCCTTAACAGTACAGATCCTGCGGATCACAGTCCTTAACAGTACAGATCCTGCGGATCACTGTCCCTAACAGTACAGATCCTGCGGATCACTGTCCCTAACAGTACAGATCCTGCGGATCACTGTCCCTAACAGTACAGATCCGGCGGATCACTGTCCTTAACAGTACAAATCCTGCGCATCACTGTCCCTAACAATACAGATCCTGCGGATCACTGACCCTAACAGTACAGATCCTGCGGATCACTGTCCCTAACAGTACAGATCCTGCGGATCACTGTCCCTAACAGTACAGATCCTGCGGATCACTGTCCTTAACAGTACAGATCCTGCTGACCACTGTCTTAACAGTACAGATCCTGCACATCACTGTCCATAACAGTACAGATCATGCGGATCACTGTCCTTAACAGTACAGATCCTGCGGATCACTGTCCTTAACAGTACAGATCCTGTGGATCACTGTCCTTAACAGTACAGATCCTGCGGATCACTGTCCTTAAAAGTACAGATCCTGCGGATCACTGTCCTTAACAGTACAGATCCTGCGGATCACTGTCCCTAACAGTACAGATCCTGCGGATCACTGTCCTTAACAGTACAGATCCTGCCAATTACTGTCTCTATGGTACAGATCCTGCCAATTACTGTCTCTGTACGGTACAGATCCTGCCAATTACTGTCTCTATGGTACAGATCCTGCCAGTTACAGTCTCTGTACCGTACAGATCCTGCCAATTACTGTCTCTATGGTACAGATCCTGCCAATTACTGTCTCTGTACGGTACAGATCCTGCCAATTACAGTCTCTGTACGGTACAGATCCTGTCAATTACTGTCTCTGTACGGTACAGATCCTGCCAATTACTGTCTATGTACGGTACAGATCCTGCCAATTACTGTCTCTGTGGTACAGATCCTGCCAATTACTGTCTCTATGGTACAGATCCTGCCAATTACTGTCTCTGTACGGTACAGATCCTGCCAATTACTGTCTCTGTACAGTACAGATCCTGCCAATTACTGTCTCTGTACGGGACAGACCCTGCAAATTACTGTCTCTGTACGGTACAGAACCTGCCAATTACTGTTTCTGTACGGTACAGATCCTGCCAATTACTGTCACTGTACGGTGCAGATCCTGCCAATTACTGTCTCTGTACGTTACAGATCCTGCCAATTACTGTCTCTATGGTACAGATCCTGCCAGTTACTGTCTCTGTACGGTACAGATCCTGCCAATTACTGTCTCTATGGTACAGATCCTGCCAATTACTGTCTCTGTACGGTACAGATCCTGCCAATAACTGTCTCTGTACAGTCCAGATCCTGCCAATTACTGTCTCTGTACGGTACAGATCCTGCCAATTACTGTCTCTATGGTACAGATCCTGCCAATGACAGTCTCTATGGTACAGATCCTGCCAATTACTGTCTCTGTACGGTACAGATCCTGCCAATTACTGTCTCTGTACAGTACAGATCCTGCCAATTACTGTCTCAGAACGGTACAAATCCTGCAAATTACTGTCACTGTACGGTACAGATCCTGCCAATTACTGTCTCTGTACGGTACAGATCCTGCCAATTACTGTCTCTGTACAGTACAAATCCTGCCAATTACTGTCTCTATGGTACAGATCCTGCCAATTACAGTCTCGGTACCGTACACATCCTGCCAGTTACTGTCTCTGTACAGTACAGATCCTGCTGATTACTGTCTCTGTACGGTACAGATCCAGCCGATTACTGTCTCTATGGTACAGATCTTGCCAATTACTGTCTCTGTACAGTACAGATCCTGCCAATTACTGTCTCTGTACAGTACAGATCCTGCCAATTACTGTCTCTGTACAGTACAGATACTGCCAATTACTGTCTCTGTACGGTACAGATCCTGCCAATTACTGTCTCTGTACAGTACAGATCCTGCCAATTACTGTCTCTGTACAGTACAGATCCTGCCAATTACTGTCTCTGTACAGTACAGATCCTGCCAATTACTGTCTCTGTACGGTACAGATCCTGCCAATTACTGTCTCTGTACCATACAGATCCTGCCAATTACTGTCTCTGTACGGTACAGATCCTGCCAATTACTGTCTCTGCACGGTACAGATCCTGCCAATTACTGTCTCAATGGTACAGATCCTGCCAATTACTGTCTCTGTAAGGTACAGATCCTGCCAATTACTGTCTCTGTACAGTACAGATCCTGCCAATTACTGTCTCTGTATAGTACAGATCCTGCCAATTACTGTCTCTATGGTACAGATCCTGCCAATTACTGTCCTGTATGGTACAGATCCTGCCAATTACTGTCTCTATGGTACAGATCCTGCCAATTACTGTCTGTACAGTACAGATCCTGCCAATTACTGTCTCTGTACAGTACAGATCCTGCCAATTACTGTCTCTGTACCGTACAGATCCTGCCAATTACTGTCCCTGTACCGTACAGATGCTGCAAATTACTGTCTCTGTACGGTACAGATCCTGCCAATTACTGTCTCTGTACAGTACAGATCCTGCCAATTACTGTCTCTATGTTACAGATCCTGCCAATTACTGTCTCTGTACCGTACAGATCCTGCCAATTACTGTCTCTGTACGGTACAGATCCTGCCAATACTGCCTCTATGGTACAGATCCTGCCAATTACTGTCTCTGAACCGTACAGATCCAGCCAATTACTATCTCTGTACGGTACAGATCCTGCAAATTACTGTCTCTGTACGGTACAGATCCTGCCAATTACTGTCTCTGCACCGTACAGATCCTGCCAATTACTATCTCGGTATGGTACAGATCCTACAAATTACTGTCTCTGTACGGTACAGATCCTGCCAATTACTGTCGCTATGGTACAGATCCTGACAATTACGGTCTCTGTACCTTACAGATCCAGCCAATTACTGTCTCTGTACAGGACAGATCCTGCCAATAACTGTCTCTGTACGGTACAGATCCTGCCAATTACTGTCTCTGTACGGTACAGATCCTGCCAATTCCTGTCTCTGAGGTACAGATCCTGCCAATTACTGTCTCTGCACAGTACAGATCCTGCCAATTACTGTCTCTGTACGGTACAGATCCTGCCAATTACTGTCTCTGCACAGTACAGATCCTGCCAATTACTGTCTCTGTACGGTACAGATTCTGCCAATTACTGTCTCTGTACGGCACAGATCCTGCAAATTACTGTCTGAATGGTACAGATCCTGCTAATTACTGTCTCACGGTGGTACAGATCCTGCCAATTACTGTCTCTGTACAGTACAGATCCTGCCAATTACTGTCTCTATGGTACAGATCCTGAAAATTACTGTCTCTATGGTACAGATCCTGCCAATTACTGTCTCTGTACAATACAGATACTGCCAATAACTGTCTCTGTACAGTACAGATACTGCCAATTACTGTCTCTGTACGGTACAGATCCTGCCAATTACTGTCTCTGTACGGTACAGATCCTGCCAATGACTGTCTCTATGGTACTGATCCTGCCAATTACTGTCTCTGTACCCTACAGATCATGCCAATTACTGTCTCTGTACGGCACAGATCCTGCCAATTACGGTCTCTGAACGGTACAGATCCTGCCAATTACTGTCTCTATGGTACAGATCCTGCCAATTACTGTCTCTGTACAGTACAGATCCTGCCAATTACTGTCTCTGTACAGTACAGATCCTGCCAATTACTGTCTCTGTACGGTACAGATCCTGCAGATTACTGTCTCTGTACGGTACAGATCCTGCCAATTACTGTCTCTGTACGGTACAGATCCTGCCAATTACTGTCTCTGTACGGTACAGATCCTGCCAATTACTGTCTCTGTACGGTACAGATCCTGCCAATTACTGTCTCTGTACGGTACAGATCCTGCCAATTACTGTCTCTGTACGGTACAGATCCTGCCAATTACTGTCTCTGTACAGTACAGATCCTGCCAATTACAGTCTCTATGGTACAGATCCTGCCAATTACAGTCTCTGTACCGTACAGATCCTGCCAGTTACTGTCTCTGTACAGTACAGATCCTGCTGATTACTGTCTCTGTACCGTACAGATCCTGCTGAGTACTGTCTCTGTACGGTACAGATCCACCCGATTACTGTCTCTATGGTACAGATCTTGCCAATTACTGTCTCTGTACAGTACAGATCCTGCCAATTACTGTCTCTGTACAGTACAGATCCTGCCAATTACTGTTTCTGTACGGAACAGATCCTGCCAATTACTGTCTCTGTACGGTCCAGATCCTGCCAATGACTGTCTCTGTACAGAACAGATCCTGCCAATTACTGTCTCTGTACGGTACAGATCCTGCCAATTACTGTCTCTGTACGGTACAGATCCTGCCAATTACTATCTCTGTACCGTACAGATCCTGCCAATTACTGTCTCTGTACGGTACAGATCCTGCCAATTACTGTCTCTGTACATTACAGATCCTGCCAGTTACTGTCTCTGTACGGTTCAGATCCTGCCAATTACTGTCTGTACGGTACAGATCCTGCCAATTACTGTCTCTATGGTACAGATCCTGCCAATTACTGTCTCTATACTGTACAGATCATGCCAATTAATGTCTCTGTACGGTACAGATCCTGCCAATTACTGTCTCTATGGTACAGATCCTGCCAATTACTGTCTCTGTACGGTACAGATCCTGCCAATTACTGTCTCTGTACGGTCCAGATCCTGCCAATTACTGTCTCTGTACGGTACAGATCCTGCCAATTACTGTCTCTGTACAGTACAGATCCTGCCAATTACTGTCTCTATGGTACAGATCCTGCCAATTACTGTCCTGTACGGTACAGATCCTGCCAATTACTGTCTCTATGGTACAGATCCTGCCAATTACTGTCTGTACAGTACAGATCCTGCCAATTACTGTCTCTGTACAGTACAGATCCTGCCAATTACTGTCTCTGTACCGTACAGATCCTGCCAATTACTGTCCCTGTACCGTACAGATGCTGCAAATTACTGTCTCTGTACGGTACAGATCCTGCCAATTACTGTCTCTGTACAGTACAGATCCTGCCAATTACTGTCTCTATGTTACAGATCCTGCCAATTACTGTCTCTGTACCGTACAGATCCTGCCAATTACTGTCTCTGTACGGTACAGATCCTGCCAATACTGCCTCTATGGTACAGATCCTGCCAATTACTGTCTCTGAACCGTACAGATCCAGCCAATTACTATCTCTGTACGGTACAGATCCTGCAAATTACTGTCTCTGTACGGTACAGATCCTGCCAATTACTGTCTCTGCACCGTACAGATCCTGCCAATTACTATCTCGGTATGGTACAGATCCTACAAATTACTGTCTCTGTACGGTACAGATCCTGCCAATTACTGTCGCTATGGTACAGATCCTGACAATTACGGTCTCTGTACCTTACAGATCCAGCCAATTACTGTCTCTGTACAGGACAGATCCTGCCAATAACTGTCTCTGTACGGTACAGATCCTGCCAATTACTGTCTCTGTACGGTACAGATCCTGCCAATTCCTGTCTCTGAGGTACAGATCCTGCCAATTACTGTCTCTGCACAGTACAGATCCTGCCAATTACTGTCTCTGTACGGTACAGATCCTGCCAATTACTGTCTCTGCACAGTACAGATCCTGCCAATTACTGTCTCTGTACGGTACAGATTCTGCCAATTACTGTCTCTGTACGGCACAGATCCTGCAAATTACTGTCTGAATGGTACAGATCCTGCTAATTACTGTCTCACGGTGGTACAGATCCTGCCAATTACTGTCTCTGTACAGTACAGATCCTGCCAATTACTGTCTCTATGGTACAGATCCTGAAAATTACTGTCTCTATGGTACAGATCCTGCCAATTACTGTCTCTGTACAATACAGATCCTGCCAATTACTGTCTCTGTACGGTACAGATCCTGCCAATGACTGTCTCTATGGTACTGATCCTGCCAATTACTGTCTCTGTACCGTACAGATCATGCCAATGACTGTCTCTGTACGGCACAGATCCTGCCAATTACGGTCTCTGAACGGTACAGATCCTGCCAATTACTGTCTCTATGGTACAGATCCTGCCAATTACTGTCTCTGTACAGTACAGATCCTGCCAATTACTGTCTCTGTACAGTACAGATCCTGCCAATTACTGTCTCTGTACGGTACAGATCCTGCAGATTACTGTCTCTGTACGGTACAGATCCTGCCAATTACTGTCTCTGTACGGTACAGATCCTGCCAATTACTGTCTCTGTACGGTACAGATCCTGCCAATTACTGTCTCTGTACGGTACAGATCCTGCCAATTACTGTCTCTGTACGGTACAGATCCTGCCAATTACTGTCTCTGTACGGTACAGATCCTGCCAATTACTGTCTCTGTACAGTACAGATCCTGCCAATTACAGTCTCTATGGTACAGATCCTGCCAATTACAGTCTCTGTACCGTACAGATCCTGCCAGTTACTGTCTCTGTACAGTACAGATCCTGCTGATTACTGTCTCTGTACCGTACAGATCCTGCTGAGTACTGTCGCTGTACGGTACAGATCCACCCGATTACTGTCTCTATGGTACAGATCTTGCCAATTACTGTCTCTGTACAGTACAGATCCTGCCAATTACTGTCTCTGTACAGTACAGATCCTGCCAATTACTGTCTCTGTACGGAACAGATCCTGCCAATTACTGTCTCTGTACGGTCCAGATCCTGCCAATGACTGTCTCTGTACAGAACAGATCCTGCCAATTACTGTCTCTGTACGGTACAGATCCTGCCAATTACTGTCTCTGTACGGTACAGATCCTGCCAATTACTATCTCGGTACCGTACAGATCCTGCCAATTACTGTCTCTGTACGGTACAGATCCTGCCAATTACTGTCTCTGTACATTACAGATCCTGCCAGTTACTGTCTCTGTAGGGTTCAGATCCTGCCAATTACTGTCTGTACGGTACAGATCCTGCCAATTACTGTCTCTATGGTACAGATCCTGCCAATTACTGTCTCTATACTGTACAGATCATGCCAAATAATGTCTCTGTACGGTACAGATCCTGCCAATTACTGTCTCTATGGTACAGATCCTGCCAATTACTGTCTCTGTACGGTACAGATCCTGCCAATTACTGTCTCTGTACGGTCCAGATCCTGCCAATTACTGTCTCTGTACGGTACAGATCCTGCCAATGACTGTCTCTATGGTACAGATCCTGCCAATTACAGTCTCTATGGTACAGATCCTGCCAATTACTGTCTCTGTACGGTACAGATCCTGCCAATTACTGTCTCTGTACAGTACAGATCCTGCCAATTACTGTCTCTGTACGGTACAGATCCTGCCAATTACTGTCTCTGTACGGTACAGATGCTGCCAATTACTGTCTCTGTACGGTACAGATCCTGCCAATTACTGTCTCTGTACGGTACAGATCCTGCCAATTACTGTCTCTGTACAGTACAGATCCTGCCAATTACTGTCTCTGTACGGTACAGATCCTGCCAATTACTGTCTCTGTACAGTACAGATCCTGCCAATTACTGTCTCTGTACGGTACAGATCCTGCCAATTACTGTCTCTGTACAGTACAAATCCTGCCATTTACTGTCTCTATGGTACAGATCCTGCCAATTACAGTCTCTGTACCGTACAGATCCTGCCAGTTACTGTCTCTGTACAGTACAGATCCTGCTGATTACTGTCTCTGTACGGTACAGATCCAGCCGATTACTGTCTCTATGGTATAGATCTTGCCAATTACTGTCTCTGTACAGTACAGATCCTGCCAATTACTGTCTCTGTACAGTACAGATCCTGCCAATTACTGTCTCTGTACAGTACAGATACTGCCAATTACTGTCACTGTACGGTACAGATCCTGCCAATTACTGTCTCTGTACAGTACAGATCCTGCCAATTACTGTCTCTGTACAGTACAGATCCTGCCAATTACTGTCTCTGTACAGTACAGATCCTGCCAATTACTGTCTCTGTACGGTACAGATCCTGCCAATTACTGTCTCTGTACCGTACAGATCCTGCCAATTACTGTCTCTGTACCGTACAGATCCTGCCAATTACTGTCTCTGTACGGTACAGATCCTGCCAATTACTGTCTCTGCACGGTACAGATCCTGCCAATTACTGTCTCAATGGTACAGATCCTGCCAATTACTGTCTCTGTACGGTACAGATCCTGCCAATTACTGTCTCTGTACAGTACAGATCCTGCCAATTACTGTCTCTGCACAGTACAGATCCTGCCAATTTCTGTCTCTATGGTACAGATCCTGCCAATTACTGTCTCCATGGTACAGATCCTGCCAATTACTGTCTGTACAGTACAGATCCTGCCAATTACTGTCTCTGTACAGTACAGATCCTGCCAATTACTGTCTCTGTACCGTACAGATCCTGCCAATTACTGTCACTGTACCGTACAGATGCTGCCAATTACTGTCTCTGTACGGTACAGATCCTGCCAATTACTGTCTCTGTACAGTACAGATCCTGCCAATTACTGTCTCTATGTTACAGATCCTGCCAATTACTGTCTCTGTACGGTACAGATCCTGCCAATTACTGTCTCTATGGTACAGAACCTGCCAATTACTGTCTCTGTACAGTACAGATCCTGCCAATACTGCCTCTATGGTACAGATCCTGCCAATTACTGTCTCTGAACCGTACAGATCCAGCCAATTACTATCTCTGTACGGTACAGATCCTGCCAATTACTGTCTCTGTACGGTACAGATCCTGCCAATTACTTTCTCTGCACCGTACAGATCCTGCCAATTACTGTCTCTGTACGGTACAGATCCTGCCAATTCCTGTCTCTGAGGTACAGATCCTGCCAATTACTGTCTCTGCACAGTACAGATCCTGCCAATTACTGTCTCTGTACGGTACAGATCCTGCCAATTACTGTCTCTGTACAGTACAGATGCTGCCAATTACTGTCTCTGTACGGTACAGATCCTGCAAATTACTGTCTCTGTACGGTACAGATCCTGCCAATTACTGTCTCTGTACCGTACAGATCCTGCCAATTACTGTCTCTCTACGGTACGGATTCTGCCAATTACTGTCTCTGTACGGCACAGATCCTGCCAATTACTGTCTGAATGGTACAGATCCAGCTAATTACTGTCTCTCGGTGGTACAGATCCTGCCAATTACTGTCTCTGTACAGTACAGATCCTGCCAATTACTGTCCCTATGGTACAGATCCTGAAAATTACTGTCGATATGGTACAGATCCTGCCAATTACTGTCTCTGTACAATACAGATCCTGCCAATTACTGTCTCTGTACAGTACAGATACTGCCAATTACTGTCTCTGTACGGTACAGATCCTGCCAATTACTGTCTCTGTACGGTACAGATCCTGCCAATGACTGTCTCTATGGTACTGATCCTGCCAATTACTGTCTCTGTACCGTACAGATCATGCCAATTACTGTCTCTGTACGGTACAGAGCCTGCCAATTACGGTCTCTGAACGGTACAGATCCTGCCAATTACTGTCTCTATGGTACAGATCCTGCCAATTACTGTCTCTGTACGGTACAGATCCTGCCAATTACTGTCTCTGTACGGTACAGATCCTGCCAATTACTGTCTCTGTACGGTACAGATCCTGCAGATTACTGTCTCTGTACGGTACAGATCCTGCCAATTACTGTCTCTGTACGGTACAGATCCTGCCAATTACTGTCTCTGTACGGTACAGATCCTGCCAATTACTGTCTCTGTACGGTACAGATCCTGCCAATTACTGTCTCTGTACGGTACAGATCCTGCCAATTACTGTCTCTGTACAGTACAGATCCTGCCAATTACTGTCTCTATGGTACAGATCCTGCCAATTACAGTCTCTGTACCGTACAGATCCTGCCAGTTACTGTCTCTGTACAGGACAGATCCTGCTGATTAATGTCTCTGTACAGTACAGATACTGCAGATTACTGTCTCTGTACGGTACAGATCCTGCCAATTACTGTCTCTGTACGGGACAGATCCTGCCAATTACTGTCTCTGTACGGTCCAGATCCTGCCAATGACTGTCTCTGTACGGTCCAGATCCTGCCAATTACTGTCTCTGTACAGTACAGATCCTGCCAATTACTGTCTCTGTACGGTACAGGTCCTGCCAATTACTGTCTCTGTACGGTCCAGATCCTGCCAATTACTGTCTCTGTACAGTACAGATCCTGCCAATTACTGTCTCTTTACGGTACAGATCCTGCCAATTACTGTCTCTGTACGGTACAGATCCTGCCAATTACTATCTCTGTACCGTACAGATCCTGCCAATTACTGTCTCTGTACGGTACAGATCCTGCCAATTACTGTCTCTGTACATTACAGATCCGGCCAATTACTGTCGCTGTACGGTACAGATCCTGCCAATTACTGTCTGTACGGTACAGATCCTGCCAATTACTGTCTCTATGGTACAGATCCTGCCAATTACTGTCTCTGTACCGTACAGATCATGCCAATTACTGTCCCTGTACGGTACAGATCCTGCCAATTACTGTCTCTATGGTACAGATCCTGCCAATTACTGTCTCTGTACGGTACAGATCCTGCCAATTACTGTCTCTGTACGGTCCAGATCCTGCCAATTACTGTCTCTGTACGGTACAGATCCTGCCAATTACTGTCTCGATGGTACAGATCCTGCCAATTACAGTCTCTATGGTACAGATCCTGCCAATTACTGTCTCTGTACGGTACAGATCCTGCCAATTACTGTCTCAGTACAGTACAGATCCTGCCAATTACTGTCTCTGTACGGTACAGATCCTGCCAATTACTGTCTCTGTACGGTACAGATCCTGCCAATTACTGTCTCTGTATGGTACAGATCCTGCCAATTACTGTCTCTGTACGGTACAGATCCTGCCAATTACTGTCTCTGTACGGTACAGATCCTGCCAATTACTGTCTCTGTACGGTACAGATCCTGCCAATTACTGTCTCTGTACGGTACAGATCCTGCCAATTACTGTCTCTGTACAGTACAAATCCTGCCATTTACTGTCTCTATGGTACAGATCCTGCCAATTACAGTCTCTGTACCGTACAGATCCTGCCAGTTACTGTCTCTGTACAGTACAGATCCTGCTGATTACTGTCTCTGTACGGTACAGATCCAGCCGATTACTGTCTCTATGGTACAGATCTTGCCAATTACTGTCTCTGTACAGTACAGATCCTGCCAATGACTGTCTCTGTACAGTACAGATCCTGCCAATTACTGTCTCTGTACGGAACAGATCCTGCCAATTACTGTCTCTGTACGGTCCAGATCCTGCCAATGACTGTCTCTGTACAGAACAGATCCTGCCAATTACTGTCTCTGTACGGTACAGATCCTGCCAATTACTGTCTCTGTACGGTACAGATCCTGCCAATTACTATCTCTGTACCGTACAGATCCTGCCAATTACTGTCTCTGTACGGTACAGATCCTGCCAATTACTGTCTCTGTACATTACAGATCCTGCCAGTTACTGTCTCTGTACGGTTCAGATCCTGCCAATTACTGTCTGTACGGTACAGATCCTGCCAATTACTGTCTCTATGGTACAGATCCTGCCAATTACTGTCTCTATACTGTACAGATCATGCCAATTAATGTCTCTGTACGGTACAGATCCTGCCAATTACTGTCTCTATGGTACAGATCCTGCCAATTACTGTCTCTGTACGGTACAGATCCTGCCAATTACTGTCTCTGTACGGTCCAGATCCTGCCAATTACTGTCCCTGTACGGTACAGATCCTGCCAATTACTGTCTCTATGGTACAGATCCTGCCAATTACTGTCTCTGTACGGTACAGATCCTGCCAATTACTGTCTCTGTACGGTCCAGATCCTGCCAATTACTGTCTCTGTACGGTACAGATCCTGCCAATTACTGTCTCGATGGTACAGATCCTGCCAATTACAGTCTCTATGGTACAGATCCTGCCAATTACTGTCTCTGTACGGTACAGATCCTGCCAATTACTGTCTCAGTACAGTACAGATCCTGCCAATTACTGTCTCTGTACGGTACAGATCCTGCCAATTACTGTCTCTGTACGGTACAGATCCTGCCAATTACTGTCTCTGTATGGTACAGATCCTGCCAATTACTGTCTCTGTACGGTACAGATCCTGCCAATTACTGTCTCTGTACGGTACAGATCCTGCCAATTACTGTCTCTGTACGGTACAGATCCTGCCAATTACTGTCTCTGTACGGTACAGATCCTGCCAATTACTGTCTCTGTACAGTACAAATCCTGCCATTTACTGTCTCTATGGTACAGATCCTGCCAATTACAGTCTCTGTACCGTACAGATCCTGCCAGTTACTGTCTCTGTACAGTACAGATCCTGCTGATTACTGTCTCTGTACGGTACAGATCCAGCCGATTACTGTCTCTATGGTACAGATCTTGCCAATTACTGTCTCTGTACAGTACAGATCCTGCCAATGACTGTCTCTGTACAGTACAGATCCTGCCAATTACTGTCTCTGTACGGAACAGATCCTGCCAATTACTGTCTCTGTACGGTCCAGATCCTGCCAATGACTGTCTCTGTACAGAACAGATCCTGCCAATTACTGTCTCTGTACGGTACAGATCCTGCCAATTACTGTCTCTGTACGGTACAGATCCTGCCAATTACTATCTCTGTACCGTACAGATCCTGCCAATTACTGTCTCTGTACGGTACAGATCCTGCCAATTACTGTCTCTGTACATTACAGATCCTGCCAGTTACTGTCTCTGTACGGTTCAGATCCTGCCAATTACTGTCTGTACGGTACAGATCCTGCCAATTACTGTCTCTATGGTACAGATCCTGCCAATTACTGTCTCTATACTGTACAGATCATGCCAATTAATGTCTCTGTACGGTACAGATCCTGCCAATTACTGTCTCTATGGTACAGATCCTGCCAATTACTGTCTCTGTACGGTACAGATCCTGCCAATTACTGTCTCTGTACGGTCCAGATCCTGCCAATTACTGTCTCTGTACGGTACAGATCCTGCCAATGACTGTCTCTATGGTACAGATCCTGCCAATTACAGTCTCTATGGTACAGATCCTGCCAATTACTGTCTCTGTACGGTACAGATCCGGCCAATTACTGTCTCTGTACAGTACAGATCCTGCCAATTACTGTCTCTGTACGGTACAGATCCTGCCAATTACAGTCTCTGTACGGTACAGATCCTGCCAATTACTGTCTCTGTACGGTACAGATCCTGCCAATTACTGTCTCTGTACGGTACAGATCCCGCCAATTACTGTCTCTGTACAGTACAGATCCTGCCAATTACTGTCTCTGTACGGTACAGATCCTGCCAATTACTGTCTCTGTACAGTACAGATCCTGCCAATTACTGTCTCTGTACGGTACAGATCCTGCCAATTACTGTCTCTGTACAGTACAAATCCTGCCATTTACTGTCTCTATGGTACAGATCCTGCCAATTACAGTCTCTGTACCGTACAGATCCTGCCAGTTACTGTCTCTGTACAGTACAGATCCTGCTGATTACTGTCTCTGTACGGTACAGATCCAGCCGATTACTGTCTCTATGGTATAGATCTTGCCAATTACTGTCTCTGTACAGTACAGATCCTGCCAATTACTGTCTCTGTACAGTACAGATCCTGCCAATTACTGTCTCTGTACAGTACAGATACTGCCAATTACTGTCACTGTACGGTACAGATCCTGCCAATTACTGTCTCTGTACAGTACAGATCCTGCCAATTACTGTCTCTGTACAGTACAGATCCTGCCAATTACTGTCTCTGTACAGTACAGATCCTGCCAATTACTGTCTCTGTACGGTACAGATCCTGCCAATTACTGTCTCTGTACCGTACAGATCCTGCCAATTACTGTCTCTGTACCGTACAGATCCTGCCAATTACTGTCTCTGTACGGTACAGATCCTGCCAATTACTGTCTCTGCACGGTACAGATCCTGCCAATTACTGTCTCAAAGGTACAGATCCTGCCAATTACTGTCTCTGTACGGTACAGATCCTGCCAATTACTGTCTCTGTACAGTACAGATCCTGCCAATTACTGTCTCTGTACAGTACAGATCCTGCCAATTTCTGTCTCTATGGTACAGATCCTGCCAATTACTGTCTCCATGGTACAGATCCTGCCAATTACTGTCTGTACAGTACAGATCCTGCCAATTACTGTCTCTGTACAGTACAGATCCTGCCAATTACTGTCTCTGTACCGTACAGATCCTGCCAATTACTGTCACTGTACCGTACAGATGCTGCCAATTACTGTCTCTGTACGGTACAGATCCTGCCAATTACTGTCTCTGTACAGTACAGATCCTGCCAATTACTGTCTCTATGTTACAGATCCTGCCAATTACTGTCTCTGTACGGTACAGATCCTGCCAATTACTGTCTCTATGGTACAGAACCTGCCAATTACTGTCTCTGTACAGTACAGATCCTGCCAATACTGCCTCTATGGTACAGATCCTGCCAATTACTGTCTCTGAACCGTACAGATCCAGCCAATTACTATCTCTGTACGGTACAGATCCTGCCAATTACTGTCTCTGTACGGTACAGATCCTGCCAATTACTTTCTCTGCACCGTACAGATCCTGCCAATTACTGTCTCTGTACGGTACAGATCCTGCCAATTCCTGTCTCTGAGGTACAGATCCTGCCAATTACTGTCTCTGCACAGTACAGATCCTGCCAATTACTGTCTCTGTACGGTACAGATCCTGCCAATTACTGTCTCTGTACAGTACAGATGCTGCCAATTACTGTCTCTGTACGGTACAGATCCTGCAAATTACTGTCTCTGTACGGTACAGATCCTGCCAATTACTGTCTCTGTACCGTACTGATCCTGCCAATTACTGTCTCTCTACGGTACGGATTCTGCCAATTACTGTCTCTGTACGGCAAGAATCCTGCCAATTACTGTCTGAATGGTACAGATCCAGCTAATTACTGTCTCTCGGTGGTACAGATCCTGCCAATTACTGTCTCTGTACAGTACAGATCCTGCCAATTACTGTCCCTATGGTACAGATCCTGAAAATTACTGTCGATATGGTACAGATCCTGCCAATTACTGTCTCTGTACAATACAGATCCTGCCAATTACTGTCTCTGTACAGTACAGATACTGCCAATTACTGTCTCTGTACGGTACAGATCCTGCCAATTACTGTCTCTGTACGGTACAGATCCTGCCAATTACTGTCTCTGTACGGTACAGATCCTGCCAATTACTGTCTCTGTACGGTACAGATCCTGCCAATTACTATCTCTGTACCGTACAGATCCTGCCAATTACTGTCTCTGTACGGTACAGATCCTGCCAATTACTGTCTCTGTACATTACAGATCCTGCCAGTTACTGTCTCTGTACGGTTCAGATCCTGCCAATTACTGTCTGTACGGTACAGATCCTGCCAATTACTGTCTCTATGGTACAGATCCTGCCAATTACTGTCTCTATACTGTACAGATCATGCCAATTAATGTCTCTGTACGGTACAGATCCTGCCAATTACTGTCTCTATGGTACAGATCCTGCCAATTACTGTCTCTGTACGGTACAGATCCTGCCAATTACTGTCTCTGTACGGTCCAGATCCTGCCAATTACTGTCTCTGTACGGTACAGATCCTGCCAATGACTGTCTCTATGGTACAGATCCTGCCAATTACAGTCTCTATGGTACAGATCCTGCCAATTACTGTCTCTGTACGGTACAGATCCGGCCAATTACTGTCTCTGTACAGTACAGATCCTGCCAATTACTGTCTCTGTACGGTACAGATCCTGCCAATTACAGTCTCTGTACGGTACAGATCCTGCCAATTACTGTCTCTGTACGGTACAGATCCTGCCAATTACTGTCTCTGTACGGTACAGATCCCGCCAATTACTGTCTCTGTACAGTACAGATCCTGCCAATTACTGTCTCTGTACGGTACAGATCCTGCCAATTACTGTCTCTGTACAGTACAGATCCTGCCAATTACTGTCTCTGTACGGTACAGATCCTGCCAATTACTGTCTCTGTACAGTACAAATCCTGCCATTTACTGTCTCTATGGTACAGATCCTGCCAATTACAGTCTCTGTACCGTACAGATCCTGCCAGTTACTGTCTCTGTACAGTACAGATCCTGCTGATTACTGTCTCTGTACGGTACAGATCCAGCCGATTACTGTCTCTATGGTATAGATCTTGCCAATTACTGTCTCTGTACAGTACAGATCCTGCCAATTACTGTCTCTGTACAGTACAGATCCTGCCAATTACTGTCTCTGTACAGTACAGATACTGCCAATTACTGTCACTGTACGGTACAGATCCTGCCAATTACTGTCTCTGTACAGTACAGATCCTGCCAATTACTGTCTCTGTACAGTACAGATCCTGCCAATTACTGTCTCTGTACAGTACAGATCCTGCCAATTACTGTCTCTGTACGGTACAGATCCTGCCAATTACTGTCTCTGTACCGTACAGATCCTGCCAATTACTGTCTCTGTACCGTACAGATCCTGCCAATTACTGTCTCTGTACGGTACAGATCCTGCCAATTACTGTCTCTGCACGGTACAGATCCTGCCAATTACTGTCTCAAAGGTACAGATCCTGCCAATTACTGTCTCTGTACGGTACAGATCCTGCCAATTACTGTCTCTGTACAGTACAGATCCTGCCAATTACTGTCTCTGTACAGTACAGATCCTGCCAATTTCTGTCTCTATGGTACAGATCCTGCCAATTACTGTCTCCATGGTACAGATCCTGCCAATTACTGTCTGTACAGTACAGATCCTGCCAATTACTGTCTCTGTACAGTACAGATCCTGCCAATTACTGTCTCTGTACCGTACAGATCCTGCCAATTACTGTCACTGTACCGTACAGATGCTGCCAATTACTGTCTCTGTACGGTACAGATCCTGCCAATTACTGTCTCTGTACAGTACAGATCCTGCCAATTACTGTCTCTATGTTACAGATCCTGCCAATTACTGTCTCTGTACGGTACAGATCCTGCCAATTACTGTCTCTATGGTACAGAACCTGCCAATTACTGTCTCTGTACAGTACAGATCCTGCCAATACTGCCTCTATGGTACAGATCCTGCCAATTACTGTCTCTGAACCGTACAGATCCAGCCAATTACTATCTCTGTACGGTACAGATCCTGCCAATTACTGTCTCTGTACGGTACAGATCCTGCCAATTACTTTCTCTGCACCGTACAGATCCTGCCAATTACTGTCTCTGTACGGTACAGATCCTGCCAATTCCTGTCTCTGAGGTACAGATCCTGCCAATTACTGTCTCTGCACAGTACAGATCCTGCCAATTACTGTCTCTGTACGGTACAGATCCTGCCAATTACTGTCTCTGTACAGTACAGATGCTGCCAATTACTGTCTCTGTACGGTACAGATCCTGCAAATTACTGTCTCTGTACGGTACAGATCCTGCCAATTACTGTCTCTGTACCGTACTGATCCTGCCAATTACTGTCTCTCTACGGTACGGATTCTGCCAATTACTGTCTCTGTACGGCACAGATCCTGCCAATTACTGTCTGAATGGTACAGATCCAGCTAATTACTGTCTCTCGGTGGTACAGATCCTGCCAATTACTGTCTCTGTACAGTACAGATCCTGCCAATTACTGTCCCTATGGTACAGATCCTGAAAATTACTGTCGATATGGTACAGATCCTGCCAATTACTGTCTCTGTACAATACAGATCCTGCCAATTACTGTCTCTGTACAGTACAGATACTGCCAATTACTGTCTCTGTACGGTACAGATCCTGCCAATTACTGTCTCTGTACGGTACAGATCCTGCCAATGACTGTCTCTATGGTACTGATCCTGCCAATTACTGTCTCTGTACCGTACAGATCATGCCAATTACTGTCTCTGTACGGTACAGAGCCTGCCACTTACGGTCTCTGAACGGTACAGATCCTGCCAATTACTGTCTCTATGGTACAGATCCTGCCAATTACTGTCTCTGTACGGTACAGATCCTGCCAATTACTGTCTCTGTACGGTACAGATCCTGCCAATTACTGTCTCTGTACGGTACAGATCCTGCAGATTACTGTCTCTGTACGGTACAGATCCTGCCAATTACTGTCTCTGTACGGTACAGATCCTGCCAATTACTGTCTCTGTACGGTACAGATCCTGCCAATTACTGTCTCTGTACGGTACAGATCCTGCCAATTACTGTCTCTGTACGGTACAGATCCTGCCAATTACTGTCTCTGTACAGTACAGATCCTGCCAATTACTGTCTCTATGGTACAGATCCTGCCAATTACAGTCTCTGTACCGTACAGATCCTGCCAGTTACTGTCTCTGTACAGGAAAGATCCTGCTGATTAATGTCTCTGTACAGTACAGATACTGCAGATTACTGTCTCTGTACGGTACAGATCCTGCCAATTACTGTCTCTGTACGGGACAGATCCTGCCAATTACTGTCTCTGTACGGTCCAGATCCTGCCAATGACTGTCTCTGTACGGTCCAGATCCTGCCAATTACTGTCTCTGTACAGTACAGATCCTGCCAATTACTGTCTCTGTACGGTACAGATCCTGCCAATTACTGTCTCTGTACGGTACAGATCCTGCCAATTACTGTCTCTGTACAGTACAGATCCTGCCAATTACTGTCTCTTTACGGTACAGATCCTGCCAATTACTGTCTCTGTACGGTACAGATCCTGCCAATTACTATCTCTGTACCGTACAGATCCTGCCAATTACTGTCTCTGTACGGTACAGATCCTGCCAATTACTGTCTCTGTACATTACAGATCCGGCCAATTACTGTCTCTGTACGGTACAGATCCTGCCAATTACTGTCTGTACGGTACAGATCCTGCCAATTACTGTCTCTATGGTACAGATCCTGCCAATTACTGTCTCTGTACCGTACAGATCATGCCAATTACTGTCCCTGTACGGTACAGATCCTGCCAATTACTGTCTCTATGGTACAGATCCTGCCAATTACTGTCTCTGTACGGTACAGATCCTGCCAATTACTGTCTCTGTACGGTCCAGATCCTGCCAATTACTGTCTCTGTACGGTACAGATCCTGCCAATTACTGTCTCGATGGTACAGATCCTGCCAATTACAGTCTCTATGGTACAGATCCTGCCAATTACTGTCTCTGTACGGTACAGATCCTGCCAATTACTGTCTCAGTACAGTACAGATCCTGCCAATTACTGTCTCTGTACGGTACAGATCCTGCCAATTACTGTCTCTGTATGGTACAGATCCTGCCAATTACTGTCTCTGTACGGTACAGATCCTGCCAATTACTGTCTCTGTACGGTACAGATCCTGCCAATTACTGTCTCTGTACGGTACAGATCCTGCCAATTACTGTCTCTGTACGGTACAGATCCTGCCAATTACTGTCTCTGTACAGTACAAATCCTGCCATTTACTGTCTCTATGGTACAGATCCTGCCAATTACAGTCTCTGTACCGTACAGATCCTGCCAGTTACTGTCTCTGTACAGTACAGATCCTGCTGATTACTGTCTCTGTACGGTACAGATCCAGCCGATTACTGTCTCTATGGTACAGATCTTGCCAATTACTGTCTCTGTACAGTACAGATCCTGCCAATTACTGTCTCTGTACAGTACAGATCCTGCCAATTACTGTCTCTGTACAGTACAGATCCTGCCAATTACTGTCTCTGTACGGTACAGATCCTGCCAATTACTGTCTCTGTACGGTACAGATCCTGCCAATTACTGTCTCTGTACGGTACAGATCCTGCCAATTACTGTCTCTGTACAGTACAGATCCTGCCAATTACTGTCTCTGTACAGTACAGATCCTGCCAATTACTGTCTCTGTACGGTACAGATCCTGCCAATTACTGTCTCTGTACCGTACAGATCCTGCCAATTACTGTCTCTGTACGGTACAGATCCTGCCAATTACTGTCTCTGCACGGTACAGATCCTGCCAATTACTGTCTCAATGGTACAGATCCTGCCAATTACTGTCTCTGTACGGTACAGATCCTGCCAATTACTGTCTCTGTACAGTACAGATCCTGCCAATTACTGTCTCTGTCCAGTACAGATCCTGCCAATTACTGTCTCTATGGTACAGATCCTGCCAATTACTGTCTATGTACGGTACAGATCCTGCCAATTACTGTCTCTGTACGGTACAGATCCTGCCAATTACTGTCTCTGTACAGTACAAATCCTGCCATTTACTGTCTCTATGGTACAGATCCTGCCAATTACAGTCTCTGTACCGTACAGATCCTGCCAGTTACTGTCTCTGAACAGTACAGATCCTGCTGATTACTGTCTCTGTACGGTACAGATCCAGCCGATTACTGTCTCTATGGTACAGATCTTGCCAATTACTGTCTCTGTACAGTACAGATCCTGCCAATTACTGTCTCTGTACAGTACAGATCCTGCCAATTACTGTCTCTGTACAGTACAGATCCTGCCAATTACTGTCTCTGTACGGTACAGATCCTGCCAATTACTGTCTCTGTACGGTACAGATCCTGCCAATTACTGTCTCTGTACGGTACAGATCCTGCCAATTACTGTCTCTGTACAGTACAGATCCTGCCAATTACTGTCTCTGTACGGTACAGATCCTGCCAATTACTGTCTCTGTACGGTACAGATCCTGCCAATTACTGTCTCTGTACCGTACAGATCCTGCCAATTACTGTCTCTGTACGGTACAGATCCTGCCAATTACTGTCTCTGCACGGTACAGATCCTGCCAATTACTGTCTCAATGGTACAGATCCTGCCAATTACTGTCTCTGTACGGTACAGATCCTGCCAATTACTGTCTCTGTACAGTACAGATCCTGCCAATTACTGTCTCTGTCCAGTACAGATCCTGCCAATTACTGTCTCTATGGTACAGATCCTGCCAATTACTGTCTATGTACGGTACAGATCCGGCCAATTACTGTCTCTATGGTACAGATCCTGCCAATTACTGTCTCTATGGTACAGATCCTGCCAATTACTGTCTGTACAGTACAGATCCTGCCAATTACTGTCTCTGTACAGTACAGATCCTGCCAATTACTGTCTCTGTACGGTACAGATCCTGCCAATTACTGTCTCTGTACCGTACAGATGCTGCCAATTACTGTCTCTGTACGGTACAGATCCTGCCAATTACTGTCTCTGTACAGTACAGATCCTGCCAATTACTGTCTCTGTACCGTATAGATCCTGCCAATTACTGTCTCTGTACGGTACAGATCCTGCCAATTACTGTCTCTATGGTACAGATCCTGCCAATTACTGTCTCTGTACAGTACAGATCCTGCCAATACTGCCTCTATGGTACAGATCCTGCCAATTACTGTCTCTGAACCGTACAGATCCAGCCAATTACTACCTCTGTACGGTACAGATCCTGCCAATTACTGTCTCTGTACGGTACAGATCCTGCCAATTACTGTCTCTGCACCATACAGATCCTGCCAATTATTATCTCTGTATGGTACAGATCCTACAAATTACTGTCTCTGTACCGTACAGATCCTGCCAATTACTGTCGCTATGGTACAGATCCTGCCAATTACGGTCTCTGTACCTTACAGATCCTGCCAATTACTGTCTCTATGGTACAGATCCTGCCAATTACTGCCTCCATGGTACAGATCCAGCCAATTACTGTCTCTGTACCGTACAGATCCTGCCAATAACTGTCTCTGTACCGTACAGATCCTGCCAATTACTGTCTATGTACGGTACAGATCCTGCCAATTACTGTCTATGTACGGTACAGATCCTGCCAATTACTGTCTCTGTACGGTACAGATCCTGCCAATTACTGTCTCTGTACAGTACAGATCCTGCCAATTACTGTCTCTGTACGGTACAGATCCTGCCAATTACTGTCTCTGTACAGTACAAATCCTGCCATTTACTGTCTCTATGGTACAGATCCTGCCAATTACAGTCTCTGTACCGTACAGATCCTGCCAGTTACTGTCTCTGTACAGTACAGATCCTGCTGATTACTGTCTCTGTACGGTACAGATCCAGCCGATTACTGTCTCTATGGTATAGATCTTGCCAATTACTGTCTCTGTACAGTACAGATCCTGCCAATTACTGTCTCTGTACAGTACAGATCCTGCCAATTACTGTCTCTGTACAGTAAAGATACTGCCAATTACTGTCACTGTACGGTACAGATCCTGCCAATTACTGTCTCTGTACAGTACAGATCCTGCCAATTACTGTCTCTGTACAGTAGAGATCCTGCCAATTACTGTCTCTGTACAGTACAGATCCTGCCAATTACTGTCTCTGTACGGTACAGATCCTGCCAATTACTGTCTCTGTACCGTACAGATCCTGCCAATTACTGTCTCTGTACCGTACAGATCCTGCCAATTACTGTCTCTGTACGGTACAGATCCTGCCAATTACTGTCTCTGCACGGTACAGATCCTGCCAATTACTGTCTCAATGGTACAGATCCTGCCAATTACTGTCTCTGTACGGTACAGATACTGCCAATTACTGTCTCTGTACAGTACAGATCCTGCCAATTACTGTCTCTGTACAGTACAGATCCTGCCAATTTCTGTCCCTATGGTACAGATCCTGCCAATTACTGTCTCTATGGTACAGATCCTGCCAATTACTGTCTGTACAGTACAGATCCTGCCAATTACTGTCTCTGTACAGTACAGATCCTGCCAATTACTGTCTCTGTACCGTACAGATCCTGCCAATTACTGTCACTGTACCGTACAGATGCTGCCAATTACTGTCTCTGTACGGTACAGATCCTGCCAATTACTGTCTCTGTACAGTACAGATCCTGCCAATTACTGTCTCTATGTTACAGATCCTGCCAATTACTGTCTCTGTACGGTACAGATCCTGCCAATTACTGTCTCTATGGTACAGAACCTGCCAATTACTGTCTCTGTACAGTACAGATCCTGCCAATACTGCCTCTATGGTACAGATCCTGCCAATTACTGTCTCTGAACCGTACAGATCCAGCCAATTACTATCTCTGTACGGTACAGATCCTGCCAATTACTGTCTCTGTACGGTACAGATCCTGCCAATTACTTTCTCTGCACCGTACAGATCCTGCCAATTACTGTCTCTGTACGGTACAGATCCTGCCAATTCCTGTCTCTGAGGTACAGATCCTGCCAATTACTGTCTCTGCACAGTACAGATCCTGCCAATTACTGTCTCTGTACGGTACAGATCCTGCCAATTACTGTCTCTGTACAGTACAGATGCTGCCAATTACTGTCTCTGTACGGTACAGATCCTGCAAATTACTGTCTCTGTACGGTACAGATCCTGCCAATTACTGTCTCTGTACCGTACAGATCCTGCCAATTGCTGTCTCTGTACCGTACAGATCCTGCCAATTACTGTCTCTGTACGGTACGGATTCTGCCAATTACTGTCTCCGTACGGCACAGATCCTGCCAATTACTGTCTGAATGGTACAGATCCAGCTAATTACTGTCTCTCGGTGGTACAGATCCTGCCAATTACTGTCTCTGTACAGTACAGATCCTGCCAATTACTGTCTCTATGGTACAGATCCTGAAAATTACTGTCGATATGGTACAGATCCTGCCAATTACTGTCTCTGTACAATACAGATCCTGCCAATAACTGTCTCTGTACAGTACAGATACTGCCAATTACTGTCTCTGTACGGTACAGATCCTGCCAATTACTGTCTCTGTACGGTACAGATCCTGCCAATGACTGTCTCTATGGTACTGATCCTGCCAATTACTGTCTCTGTACCGTACAGATCATGCCAATTACTGTCTCTGTACGGTACAGATCCTGCCAATTACGGTCTCTGAACGGTACAGATCCTGCCAATTACTGTCTCTATGGTACAGATCCTGCCAATTACTGTCTCTGTACGGTACAGATCCTGCCAATTACTGTCTCTGTACGGTACAGATGCTGCCAATTACTGTCTCTGTACGGTACAGATCCTGCAGATTACTGTCTCTGTACGGTACAGATCCTGCCAATTACTGTCTCTGTACGGTACAGATCCAGCCAATTACTGTCTCTGTACGGTACAGATCCTGCCAATTACTGTCTCTGTACGGTACAGATCCTGCCAATTACTGTCTCTGTACGGTACAGATCCTGCCAATTAATGTCTCTGTACAGTACAGATCCTGCCAATTACTGTCTCTATGGTACAGATCCTGCCAATTACAGTCTCTGTACCGTACAGATCCTGCCAGTTACTGTCTCTGTACAGGACAGATCCTGCTGATTAATGTCTCTGTACAGTACAGGTACTGCAGATTACTGTCTCTGTACGGTACAGATCCTGCCAATTACTGTCTCTGTACGGGACAGATCCTGCCAATTACTGTCTCTGTACGGTCCAGATCCTGCCAATGACTGTCTCTGTACGGTCCAGATCCTGCCAATTACTGTCTCTGTACAGTACAGATCCTGCCAATTACTGTCTCTCTACGGTACAGATCCTGCCAATTACTGTCTCTGTACGGTACAGATCCTGCCAATTACTATCTCTGTACCGTACAGATCCTGCCAATTACTGTCTCTGTACGGTACAGATCCTGCCAATTACTGTCTCTGTACATTACAGATCCTGCCAATTACTGTCTCTGTACGGTACAGATCCTGCCAATTACTGTCTGTACGGTACAGATCCTGCCAATTACTGTCTCTATGGTACAGATCCTGCCAATTACTGTCTCTGTAACGTACAGATCCTGCCAATTACTGTCTCTGTACGGTCCAGATCCTGCCAATTACTGTCTCTGTACGGTACAGATCCTGCCAATTACTGTCTCGATGGTACAGATCCTGCCAATTACAGTCTCTACGGTACAGATCCTGCCAATTACTGTCTCTGTACGGTACAGATCCTGCCAATTACTGTCTCAGTACAGTACAGATCCTGCCAATTACTGTCTCTGTACGGTACAGATCCTGCCAATTACTGTCTCTGTACGGTACAGATCCTGCCAATTACTGTCTCTGTACGGTACAGATCCTGCCAATTACTGTCTCTGTACGGTACAGATCCTGCCAATTACTGTCTCTGTACGGTACAGATCCTGCCAATTACTGTCTCTGTACAGTACAAATCCTGCCATTTACTGTCTCTATGGTACAGATCCTGCCAATTACAGTCTCTGTACCGTACAGATCCTGCCAGTAACTGTCTCTGTACAGTACAGATCCTGCTGATTACTGTCTCTGTACGGTACAGATCCAGCCGATTACTGTCTCTATGGTACAGATCTTGCCAATTACTGTCTCTGTACAGTACAGATCCTGCCAATTACTGTCTCTGTACAGTACAGATCCTGCCAATTACTGTCTCTGTACAGTACAGATCCTGCCAATTACTGTCTCTGTACGGTACAGATCCTGCCAATTACTGTCTCTGTACGGTACAGATCCTGCCAATTACTGTCTCTGTACGGTACAGATCCTGCCAATTACTGTCTCTGTACAGTACAGATCCTGCCAATTACTGTCTCTGTACGGTACAGATCCTGCCAATTACTGTCTCTGTACCGTACAGATCCTGCCAATTACTGTCTCTGTACGGTACAGATCCTGCCAATTACTGTCTCTGCACGGTACAGATCCTGCCAATTACAGTCTCAATGGTACAGATCCTGCCAATTACTGTCTCTGTACGGTACAGATCCTGCCAATTACTGTCTCTGTACAGTACAGATCCTGCCAATTACTGTCTCTGTCCAGTACAGATCCTGCCAATTACTGTCTCTATGGTACAGATCCTGCCAATTACTGTCTATGTACGGTACAGATCCTGCCAATTACTGTCTCTGTACGGTACAGATCTTGCCAATTACTGTCTCTGTACAGTACAGATCCTGCCAATTACTGTCTCTGTACAGTACCGATCCTGCCAATTACTGTCTCTGTACAGTACAGATCCTGCCAGTTACTGTCTCTGTACGGTACAGATCCTGCCAATTACTGTCTCTGTACGGTACAGATCCTGCCAATTACTGTCTCTGTACGGTACAGATCCTGCCAATTACTGTCTCTGTACGGTACAGATCCTGCCAATTACTGTCTCTGTACGGTACAGATCCTGCCAATTACTGTCTCTGTACGGTACAGATCCTGCCAATTACTGTCTCTGTACCGTACAGATCCTGCCAATTACTGTCTCTGTACGGTACAGATCCTGCCAATTACTGTCTCTGTACGGTACAGATCCTGCCAATTACTGTCTCTGCACGGTACAGATCCTGCCAATTACTGTCTCAATGGTACAGATCCTGCCAATTACTGTCTCTGTACGGTACAGATCCTGCCAATTACTGTCTCTGTACAGTACAGATCCTGCCAATTACTGTCTCTGTCCAGTACAGATCCTGCCAATTACTGTCTCTATGGTACAGATCCTGCCAATTACTGTCTATGTACGGTACAGATCCTGCCAATTACTGTCTCTATGGTACAGATCCTGCCAATTACTGTCTCTATGGTACAGATCCTGCCAATTACTGTCTCTGTACAGCACAGATCCTGCCAATTACTGTCTCTGTACGGTACAGATCCTGCCAATTACTGTCTCTGTACCGTACAGATGCTGCCAATTACTGTCTCTGTACGGTACAGATCCTGCCAATTACTGTCTCTGTACAGTACAGATCCTGCCAATTACTGTCTCTGTACCGTATAGATCCTGCCAATTACTGTCTCTGTACGGTACAGATCCTGCCAATTACTGTCTCTATGGTACAGATCCTGACAATTACTGTCTCTGTACAGTACAGATCCTGCCAATACTGCCTCTATGGTACAGATCCTGCCAATTACTGTCTCTGAACCGTACAGATCCAGCCAATTACTATCTCTGTACGGTACAGATCCTGCCAATTACTGTCTCTGTACGGTACAGATCCTGCCAATTACTGTCTCTGCACCATACAGATCCTGCCAATTATTATCTCTGTATGGTACAGATCCTACAAATTACTGTCTCTGTACCGTACAGATCCTGCCAATTACTGTCGCTATGGTACAGATCCTGCCAATTACGGTCTCTGTACCTTACAGATCCTGCCAATTACTGTCTCTATGGTACAGATCCTGCCAATTACTGCCTCCATGGTACAGATCCAGCCAATTACTGTCTCTGTACCGTACAGATCCTGCCAATAACTGTCTCTGTACCGTACAGATCCTGCCAATTACTGTCTATGTACGGCACAGATCCTGCCAATTACTGTCTATGTACGGTACAGATCCTGCCAATTACTGTCTCTGTACGGTACAGATCCTGCTGATTACTGTCTCTGTCCAGGACAGATCCTGCCAATTACTGTCTCTGTACGGTACAGATCCTGCCAATTCCTGTCTCTAAGGTACAGATCCTGCCAATTACTGTCTCTGCACAGTACAGATCCTGCCAATTACTGTCTCTGTACGGTACAGATCCTGCCAATTACTGTCTCTGTACAGTACAGATGCTGCTGATTACTGTCTCTGTACGGTACAGATCCTGCAAATTATTGTCTCAATACGGTACAGATCCTGCCAATTACTGTCTCTGTACCGTACAGATCCTGCCAATTACTGTCTCTGTACCGTACAGATCCTGCCAATTACTGTCTCTGTACGGTACAGATTCTGCCAATTACTGTCTCTGTACGGCACAGATCCTGCCATTTCCTGTCTCTAAGGTACAGATCCTTCCAATTACTGTCTCTGCACAGTACAGATCCTGCCAATTACTGTCTCTGTACGGTACAGATCCTGCCAATTACTGTCTCTGTACAGTACAGATGCTGCCAATTACTGTCTCTGTACGGTACAGATCCTGCAAATTACTGTCTCTGTACGGTACAGATCCTGCCAATTACTGTCTCTGTACCGTACAGATCCTGCCAATTACTGTCTCTGTACCGTACAGATCCTGCCAATTACTGTCTCTGTACGGTACAGATTCTGCCAATTACTGTCTCTGTACGGCACAGATCCTGCCAATTACTGTCTGAATGGTACAGATCCTGCTAATTACTGTCTCTCGGCGGTACAGATCCTGCCAATTACTGTCTCTGTACAGTACAGATCCTGCCAATTACTGTCTCTATGGTACAGATCCTGAAAATTACTGTCTCTATGGTACAGATCCTGCCAATTACAGTCTCTGTACAATACAGATCCTGCCAATTACTGTCTCTATACAGTACAGATACTGCCAATTACTGTCTCTGTACGGTACAGATCCTGCCAATTACTGTCTCTGTACGGTACAGATCCTGCCAATGACTGTCTCTATGGTACTGATCCTGCCAATTACTGTCTCTGTACCGTACAGATCATGCCAATTACTGTCTCTGTACGGTACAGATCCTGCCAATTACGGTCTCTGAACGGTACAGATCCTGCCAATTACTGTCTCTATGGTACAGATCCTGCCAATTACTGTCTCTGTACGGTACAGATCCTGCCAATTACTGTCTCTGTACAGTACAGATCCTGCCAACTACTGTCTCTGTACGGTACAGATCCTGCAGATTACTGTCTCTGTACGGTACAGATCCTGCCAATTACTGTCTCTGTACGGTACAGATCCTGCCAATTACTGTCTCTGTACGGTACAGATTCTGCCAATTACTGGCTCTGTACGGTACAGATCCAGCCAATTACTGTCTCTGTACAGTACAGATCATGCAAATTACTGTCTCTATGGTACAGATCCTGCCAATTACAGTCTCTGTACCGTACAGATCCTGCCAGTTACTGTCTCTGTACAGTACAGATCCTGCCGATTACTGTCTCTGTACAGTACAGATCCTGCTGATGACTGTCTGTGTACGGTACAGACCCAACCGATAACTGTCTCTAAGGTACAGATCTTGCCAATTACTGTCTCTGTACAGTACAGATCCTGCCAATTACTGTCTCTGTACAGTACAGATCCTGCCAATTACTGTCTCTGTACGGTACAGATCCTGCCAATTACTGTCTCTGTACGGTCCAGATCCTGCCAATTACTGTCTCTGTACAGTACAGATCCTGCCAGTAACTGTCTCTGTACGGTACAGATCCTGCCAATTACTGTCTCTGTACGGTACAGATCCTGCCAATTACTATCTCTGTACCGTACAGATCCTGCCAATTACTGTCTCTGTACGGTACAGATCCTGCCAATTACTGTCTCTGTACATTACAGATCCTGCCAGTTACTGTCTCTGTACGGCATAGATCCTGCCAATTACTGTCTGTACGGCACAGATCTGCCAATTACTGTCTCTATGGTACAGATCCGGCAAATTACTGTCTCTGTACGGTACAGATCCTGCCAATTACTGTCTCTATGGTACAGATCATGCCAATTACAGTCTCTATGGTACAGATCCTGCCAATTACTGTCTCTGTACGGTACAGATCCTGCCAATTACTGTCTCTGTACGGTACAGATCCTGCCAATTACTGTCTCTGTACAGTACAGATCCTGCCAATTACTGTCTCTGTACAGTACAGATCCTGCCAATTACTGTCTCTGTACAGTACAGATCCTGCCAATTACTGTCTCTGTACCGTACAGATCCTGCCAATTACTGTCTCTGTACGGTACAGATCCTGACAATTACTGTCTCTGCACGGTACAGATCCTGCCAATTACTGTCTCAATGGTACAGATCCTGCCAATTACTGTCTCTGTACGGTACAGATCCTGCCAATTACTGTCTCTGTACAGTACAGATCCTGCCAATTACTGTCTCTGTCCAGTACAGATCCTGCCAATTACTGTCTCTATGGTACACATCCTGCCAATTACTGTCTCTGTACGGTACAGATCCTGCCAATTACTGTCTCTATGGTACAGATCCTGCCAATTACTGTCTGTACAGTACAGATCCTGCCAATTACTGTCTCTGTACAGTACAGATCCTGCCAATTACTGTCTCTGTACGGTACAGATCCTGCCAATTACTGTCTCTGTACCGTACAGATGCTGCCAATTACTGTCTCTGTACGGTACAGATCCTGCCAATTACTGTCCCTGTACAGTACAGACCCTGCCAATTACTGTCTCTGTACCGTATACATCCTGCCAATTACTGTCTCTGTACGGTACAGATCCTGCCAATTACTGTCTCTATGGTACAGATCCTGCCAATTACTGTCTCTGTACAGTACAGATCCTGCCAATACTGCCTCTATGGTACAGATCCTGCCAATTACTGTCTCTGAACCGTACAGATCCAGCCAATTACTATCTCTGTACGGGACAGATCCTGCCAATTACTGTCTCTGTACGGTACAGATCCTGCCAATTACTGTCTCTGCACCGTACAGATCCTGCCAATTACTATCTCTGTATGGTACAGATCCTACAAATTACTGTCTCTGTACCGTACAGATCCTGCCAATTACTGTCGCTATGGTACAGATCCTGCCAATTACGGTCTCTGTACCTTACAGATCCTGCCAATTACTGTCTCTATGGTACAGATCCTGCCAATTACTGCCTCCATGGTACAGATCCAGCCAATTACTGTCTCTGTACCGTACAGATCCTGCCAATAACTGTCTCTGTACCGTACAGATCCTGCCAATTACTGTCTATGTACGGTACAGATCCTGCCAATTACTGTCTGTACGGTACAGATCCTGCCAATTACTGTCTCTATGGTACAGATCCTGCCAATTACTGTCTCTGTACCGTACAGATCATGCCAATTACTGTCTCTGTACGGTACAGATCCTGCCAATTACTGTCTCTATGGTACAGATCCTGCCAATTACTGTCTCTGTACGGTACAGATCCTGCCAATTACTGTCTCTATACGGTCCAGATCCTGCCAATTACTGTCTCTGTACGGTACAGATCCTGCCAATTACTGTCTCAAAGGTACAGATGCTGCCAATTACAGTCTCTATGGTACAGATCCTGCCAATTACTGTCTCTGTACCGTACAGATCCTGCCAATTACTGTCTCAGTACAGTACAGATCCTGCCGATTACTGTCTCTGTACAGTACAGATCCTGCCAATTACTGTCTCTGTACGGTACAGATCCTGCCAATAACTGTCTCTGTACGGTACAGATCCTGCCAATTACTGTCTCTGTACGGTACAGATCCAGACAATTACTGTCTCTGTACGGTACAGATCCTGCCAATTACTGTCTCTGTACGGTACAGATCCTGCCAATTACTGTCTCTGTACAGTACAGATCCTGCCAATTACTGTCTCTGTACAGTACAAATCCTGCCATTTACTGTCTCTATGGTACAGATCCTGCCAATTACAGTCTCTGTACCGTACAGATCCTGCCAGTTACTGTCTCTGTACAGTACAGATCCTGCTGATTACTGTCTCCGTACGGTACAGATCCAGCCGATTACTGTCTCTATGGTACAGATCTTGCCAATTACTGTCTCTGTACAGTACAGATCCTGCCAATTACTGTCTCTGTACAGTACAGATCCTGCCAATTACTGTCTCTGTACAGTACAGATACTGCCAATTACTGTCTCTGTACGGTACAGATCCTGCCAATTACTGTCTCTGTACAGTACAGATCCTGCCAATTACTGTCTCTGTACAGTACAGATCCTGCCAATTACTGTCTCTGTACAGTACAGATCCTGCCAATTACTGTCTCTATGGTACAGATCCTGCAAATTACAGTGTCTGTACCGTACAGATCCTGCCAGTTACTGTCTCTGTACAGTACAGATCCTGCTGATTACTGTCTCTGTACAGTACAGATCCTGCCAATTACTGTCTCTGTACGGTACAGATCCTGCCAATTACTGTCTCTGTACGGTACAGATCCTGCCAATTACTGTCTCTGTACGGTCCAGATCCTGCCAATGACTGTCTCTGTACAGTACAGATCCTGCCAATTACTGTCTCTGTACAGTACAGATCCTGCCAATTACTGTCTCTGTACGGTCCAGATCCTGCCAATTACTGTCTCTGTACGGACCAGATCCTGCCAATGACTGTCTCTGTACAGTACAGATCCTGCCAATTACTGTCTCTGTACGGTACAGATCCTGCAAATTACTGTCTCTGTACGGTACAGATCCTGCCAATTACTATCTCTGTACCGTACAGATCCTGCCAATTACTGTTTCTGTACGGTACAAATCCTGCCAATTACTGTCTCTGTACATTACAGATCCTTCCAGTTACTGTCTCTGTACGGTACAGATCCTGCCAATTACTGTCTGTACGGTACAGATCCTGCCAATTACTGTCTCTATGGTACAGATCCTGCCAATTACTGTCTCTGCACCGTACAGATCATGCCAATTACTGTCTCTGTACGGTACAGATCCTGCCAATTACTGTCTCTGTACGGTACAGATCCTGCCAATTACTGTCTCAATGGTACAGATCCTGCCAATTACAGTCTCTATGGTACAGATCCTGCCAATTACTGTCTCTGTACCGTACAGATCCTGCCAATTACTGTCTCTGTACAGTACAGATCCTGCCAGTTACTGTCTCTGTACGGTACAGATCCTGCCAATTACTGTCTGTACGGTACAGATCCTGCCAATTACTGTCTCTATGGTACAGATCCTGCCAATTACTGTCTCTGTATGGTACAGATCCTGCCAATTACTGTCTCTGTACGGTCCAGATCCTGCCAATTACTGTCTCTGTACGGTACAGATCCTGCCAATTACTGTCTCAATGGTACAGATCCTGCCAATTATAGTCTCTATGGTACAGATCCTGCCAATTACTGTCTCTGTACCGTACAGATCCTGCCAATTACTGTCCCTGTACAGTACAGATCCTGCCGATTACTGTCTCTGTACAGTACAGATCCTGCTGATTACTGTCTCTGTACGGTACAGATCCTGCCAATTACTGTCTCTGTACGGTACAGATCCTGCCAATTACTGTCTCTGTACGGTACAGATCCAGACAATTACTGTCTCTGTACGGTACAGATCCTGCCAATTACTGTCTCTGTACGGTACAGATCCTGCCAATTACTGTCTCTGTACGGTACAGATCCTGCCAATTACTGTCTCTGTACAGTACAAATCCTGCCATTTACTGTCTCTATGGTACAGATCCTGCCAATTACAGTCTCTGTACCGTACAGATCCTGCCAGTTTTGTCTCTGTACAGTACAGATCCTGCTGATTACTGTCTCCGTACGGTACAGATCCAGCCGATTACTGTCTCTATGGTACAGATCTTGCCGATTACTGTCTCTATGGTACAGATCTTGCCAATTACTGTCTCTGTACAGTACAGATCCTGCCAATTACTGTCTCTGTACAGTACAGATACTGCCAATTACTGTCTCTGTACGGTACAGATCCTGCCAATTACTGTCTCTGTACAGTACAGATCCTGCCAATTACTGTCTCTGTACAGTACAGATCCTGCCAATTACTGTCTCAGTACAGTACAGATCCTGCCAATTACTGTCTCTGTACAGTACAGATCCTGCCAATTACTGTCTCTGTACGGTACAGATCCTGCCAATTACTGTCTCTGTACGGTACAGATCCTGCCAATTACTGTCTCTGTACCGTACAGATCCTGCCAATTACTGTCTCTGTACGGTACAGATCCTGCCAATTACTGTCTCTGCACGGTACAGATCCTGCCAATTACTGTCTCAATGGTACAGATCCTGCCAATTACTGTCTCTGTACGGTACAGATCCTGCCAATTACTGTCTCTGTACAGTACAGATCCTGCCAATTACTGTCGCTGTACAGTACAGATCCTGCCAATTACTTTCTCTATGGTACAGATCCTACCAATTACTGTCTCTGTACGGTACAGATCCTGCCAATTACTGTCTCTATGGTACAGATCCTGCCAATTACTGTCTGTACAGCACAGATCCTGCCAATTACTGTCTCTGTACAGTACAGATCCTGCCAATTACTGTCTCTGTACCGTACAGATCCTGCCAATTACTGCCTCTATGGTACAGATCCTGCCAATTACTGTCTCTGTACCGTACAGATCCTGCCAATAACTGTCTCTGTACCGTACAGATCCTGCCAATTACTGTCTATGTACGGTACAGATCCTGCCAATTACTGTCTATGTACGGTACAGATCCTGCCAATTACTGTCTCTGTACGGTACAGATCCTGCTGATTACTGTCTCTGTCCAGGACAGATCCTGCCAATTACTGTCTCTGTACGGTACAGATCCTGCCAATTCCTGTCTCTAAGGTACAGATCCTGCCAATTACTGTCTCTGCACAGTACAGATCCTGCCAATTACTGTCTCTGTACGGTACAGATCCTGCCAATTACTGTCTCTGTACAGTACAGATGCTGCCAATTACTGTCTCTGTACGGTACAGATCCTGCAAATTATTGTCTCTGTACGGTACAGATCCTGCCAATAACTGTCTCTGTAGATACAGATCCTGCCAATTACTGTCTTTGTACAGTACAGATCCTGCCAATTACTGTCTCTGTACGGTACAGATTCTGCCAATTACTGTCTCTGTACGGCACAGATCCTGCCAATTCCTGTCTCTAAGGTACAGATCCTGCCAATTACTGTCTCTGCACAGTACAGATCCTGCCAATTACTGTCTCTGTACGGTACAGATCCTGCCAATTACTGTCTCTGTACAGTACAGATGCTGCCAATTACTGTCTCTGTACGGTACAGATCCTGCAAATTACTGTCTCTGTACGGTACAGATCCTGCCAATTTCTGTCTCTGTACCGTACAGATCCTGCCAATTACTGTCTCTCTACGGTACAGATCCTGTCAATTACTGTCTCTGTACGGTACAGATCCGGCCATTTACTGTCTCTGTACGGTACAGATTCTGCCAATTACTGTCTCTGTACGGTACAGATCCTGCCAATTACTGTCTCTGTACGGTACAGATCCTGCCAATTACTGTCTCTGTACGGTACAGATCCTGCCAATTACTGTCTCTGTACAGTACAGATCCTGCAAATTACTGTGTCTGTACAGTACAGATCCTGTCAATTACAGTCTCTGTGATACAGATCCTGCCAATTACTGTCTCTGTACGGTACAGATCCTGCCAATTACTGTCTCTGTACGGTACAGATCCTGCCAATTACTGCCTCTGTACTGTACAGATACTGCCAATTACTGTTTCTGAACTGTACAGATCCTGCCAATTACTGTCTCTGTACAGTACAGATCCTGCCAATTACTGTCTCTGTACCGTACAGATCCTGCCAATTACTATCTCTGTACCGTACAGATCCTGCCAATTACTGTCTCTGTACGGTACAAATCCTGCCAATTACTGTCTCTGCACATTACAGATCCTGCCAGTTACTGTCTCTGTACATTACAGATCCTGCCAATTACTGTCTGTACGGTACAGATCCTGCCAATTACTGTCTCTATGGTACAGATCCTGCCAATTACTGTCTCTGTACCGTACAGATCATGCCAATTACTGTCTCTGTACGGTACAGATCCTGCCAATTACTGTCTCTATGGTACAGATCCTGCCAATTACTGTCTCTGTACGGTACAGATCCTGCCAATTACTGTCTCTGTACGGTCCAGATCCTGCCAATTACTGTCTCTGTACGGTACAGATCCTGCCAATTACTGTCTCAATGGTACAGATGCTGCCAATTACAGTCTCTATGGTACAGATCCTGCCAATTACTGTCTCTGTACCGTACAGATCCTGCCAATTACTGTCTCTGTACAGTACAGATCCTGCCGATTACTGTCTCTGTACAGTACAGATCCTGCCAATTACTGTCTCTGTACGGTACAGATCCTGCCAATAACTGTCTCTGTACGGTACAGATCCTGCCAATTACTGTCTCTGTACGGTACAGATCCAGACAATTACTGTCTCTGTACGGTACAGATCCTGCCAATTACTGTCTCTGTACGGTACAGATCCTGCCAATTACTGTCTCTGTACGGTACAGATCCTGCCAATTACTGTCTCTGTACAGTACAGATCCTGCCAATTACTGTCTCTGTACAGTACAAATCCTGCCATTTACTGTCTCTATGGTACAGATCCTGCCAATTACAGTCTCTGTACCGTACAGATCCTGCCAGTTACTGTCTCTGTACAGTACAGATCCTGCTGATTACTGTCTCCGTACGGTACAGATCCAGCCGATTACTGTCTCTATGGTACAGATCTTGCCAATTACTGTCTCTGTACAGTACAGATCCTGCCAATTACTGTCTCTGTACAGTACAGATCCTGCCAATTACTGTCTCTGTACAGTACAGATCCTGCCAATTACTGTCTCTGTACACTACAGATACTGCCAATTACTGTCTCTGTACGGTACAGATCCTGCCAATTACTGTCTCTGTACAGTACAGATCCTGCCAATTACTGTCTCTGTACAGTACAGATCCTGCCAATTACTGTCTCTGTACAGTACAGATCCTGCCAATTACTGTCTCTGTACAGTACAGATACTGCCAATTACTGTCTCTATGGTACAGATCCTGCAAATTACAGTGTCTGTACCGTACAGATCCTGCCAGTGACTGTCTCTGTACAGTACAGATCCTGCTGATTACTGTCTCTGTACAGTACAGATCCTGCTGATTACTGTCTCTGTACGGTACAGATCCTGCCAATTACTGTCTCTGTACGGTACAGATCCTGCCAATTACTGTCTCTGTACGGTCCAGATCCTGCCAATGACTGTCTCTGTACAGTACAGATCCTGCCAATTACTGTCTCTGTACAGTACAGATCCTGCCAATTACTGTCTCTGTACGGTCCAGATCCTGCCAATTACTGTCTCTGTACGGACCAGATCCTGCCAATGACTGTCTCTGTACAGTACAGATCCTGCCAATTACTGTCTCTGTACGGTACAGATCCTGCAAATTACTGTCTCTGTACGGTACAGATCCTGCCAATTACTATCTCTGTACCGTACAGATCCTGCCAATTACTGTTTCTGTACGGTACAAATCCTGCCAATTACTGTCTCTGTACATTACAGATCCTGCCAGTTACTGTCTCTGTACGGTACAGATCCTGCCAATTACTGTCTGTACGGTACAGATCCTGCCAATTACTGTCTCTATGGTACAGATCCTGCCAATTACTGTCTCTGTACCCTACAGATCATGCCAATTACTGTCTCTGTACGGTACAGATCCTGCCAATTACTGTCTCTGTACGGTACAGATCCTGCCAATTACTGTCTCAATGGTACAGATCCTGCCAATTACAGTCTCTATGGTACAGATCCTGCCAATTACTGTCTCTGTACCGTACAGATCCTCCCAATTACTGTCTCTGTACAGTACAGATCCTGCCAGTTACTGTCTCTGTAAGGTACAGATCCTGCCAATTACTGTCTGTACGGTACAGATCCTGCCAATTACTGTCTCTATGGTACAGATCCTGCCAATTACTGTCTCTGTACGGTACAGATCCTGCCAATTACTGTCTCTGTACGGTCCAGATCCTGCCAATTACTGTCTCTGTACGGTACAGATCCTGCCAATTACTGTCTCAATGGTACAGATCCTGCCAATTATAGTCTCTATGGTACAGATCCTGCCAATTACTGTCTCTGTACCGTACAGATCCTGCCAATTACTGTCTCTGTACAGTACAGATCCTGCCGATTACTGTCTCTGTACAGTACAGATCCTGCCGATTACTGTCTCTGTACGGTACAGATCCTGCCAATTACTGTCTCTGTACGGTACAGATCCTGCCAATTACTGTCTCTGTACGGTACAGATCCAGACAATTACTGTCTCTGAACGGTACAGATCCTGCCAATTACTGTCTCTGTACGGTACAGATCCTGCCAATTACTGTCTCTGTACGGTACAGATCCTGCCAATTACTGTCTCTGTACAGTACAAATCCTGCCATTTACTGTCTCTATGGTACAGATCCTGCCAATTACAGTCTCTGTACCGTACAGATCCTGCCAGTTTTGTCTCTGTACAGTACAGATCCTGCTGATTACTGTCTCCGTACGGTACAGATCCAGCCGATTACTGTCTCTATGGTACAGATCTTGCCAATTACTGTCTCTGCACAGTACAGATCCTGCCAATTACTGTCTCTGTACAGTACAGATCCTGCCAATTACTGTCTCTGTACAGTACAGATACTGCCAATTACTGTCTCTGTACGGTACAGATCCTGCCAATTACTGTCTCTGTACAGTACAGATCCTGCCAATTACTGTCTCTGTACAGTACAGATCCTGCCAATTACTGTCTCAGTACAGTACAGATCCTGCCAATTACTGTCTCTGTACAGTGCAGATCCTGCCAATTACTGTCTCTGTACGGTACAGATCCTGCCAATTACTGTCTCTGTACGGTACAGATCCTGCATATTACTGTCTCTGTACCGTACAGATCCTGCCAATTACTGTCTCTGTACGGTACAGATCCTGCCAATTACTGTCTCTGCACGGTACAGATCCTGCCAATTCCTGTCTCAATGGTACAGATCCTGCCAATTACTGTCTCTGTACGGTACAGATCCTGCCAATTACTGTCTCTGTACAGTACAGATCCTGCCAATTACTGTCGCTGTACAGTACAGATCCTGCCAATTACTTTCTCTATGGTACAGATCCTGCCAATTACTGTCTCTGTACGGTACAGATCCTGCCAATTACTGTCTCTATGGTACAGATCCTGCCAATTACTGTCTGTACAGCACAGATCCTGCCAATTACTGTCTCTGTACAGTACAGATCCTGCCAATTACTGTCTCTGTACCGTACAGATCCTGCCAATTACTGTCTCTGTACCGTACAGATGCTGCCAATTACTGTCTCTGTACGGTACAGATCCTGCCAATTACTGTCTCTGTACAGTACAGATCCTGCCAATTACTGTCTTTATGTTACAGATCCTGCCAATTACTGTCTCTGTACCGTACAGATACTGCCAATTACTGTCTCTGTACGGTACAGATCCTGCCAATTACTGTCTCTATGGTACAGATCCTGCCAGTTACTGTCTCTCTACAGTACAGATCCTGCCAATACTGCCTCTATGGTACAGATCCTGCCAATTACTGTCTCTGAACCGTACAGATCCAGCCAATTACTATCTCCGTACGGTACAGATCCTGCCAATTACTGTCTCTGTACGGTACAGATCCTGCCAATTACTGTCTCTGCACCGTACAGATCCTGCCAATTACTATCTCTGTATGGTACAGATCGTACAAATTACTGTCTCTGTACGGTACAGATCCTGCCAATTACTGTCGCTATGGTACAGATCCTGACAATTACGGTCTCTGTACCTTACAGATCCTGCCAATTACTGTCTCTATGGTACAGATCCTGCCAATTACTGCCTCTATGGTACAGATCCTGCCAATTACTGTCTCTGTACCGTACAGATCCTGCCAATAACTGTCTCTGTACCGTACAGATCCTGCCAATTACTGTCTATGTACGGTACAGATCCTGCCAATTACTGTCTATGTACGGTACAGATCCTGCCAATTACTGTCTCTGTACGGTACAGATCCTGCTGATTACTGTCTCTGTCCAGGACAGATCCTGCCAATTACTGTCTCTGTACGGTACAGATCCTGCCAATTCCTGTCTCTAAGGTACAGATCCTGCCAATTACTGTCTCTGCACAGTACAGATCCTGCCAATTACTGTCTCTATGGTACAGATCCTGCAAATTATTGTCTCTGTACAGTACAGATGCTGCCAATTACTGTCTCTGTACGGTACAGATCCTGCAAATTATTGTCTCTGTACGGTACAGATCCTGCCAATAACTGTCTCTGTACCGTACAGATCCTGCCAATTACTGTCTTTGTACAGTACAGATCCTGCCAATTACTGTCTCTGTACGGTACAGATTCTGCCAATTACTGTCTCTGTACGGCACAGATCCTGCCAATTCCTGTCTCTAAGGTACAGATCCTGCCAATTACTATCTCTGCACAGTACAGATCCTGCCAATTACTGTCTCTGTACGGTACAGATCCTGCCAATTACTGTCTCTGTACAGTACAGATGCTGCCAATTACTGTCTCTGTACGGTACAGATCCTGCAAATTACTGTCTCTGTACGGTACAGATCCTGCCAATTACTGTCTCTGTACCGTACAGATGCTGCCAATTACTGTCTCTCTACGGTACAGATCCTGCCAAATACTGTCTCTGTACGGTACAGATCCGGCCAATTACTGTCTCTGTACGGTACAGATTCTGCCAATTACTGTCTCTGTACGGTACAGATCCTGCCAATTACTGTCTCTGTACGGTACAGATCCTGCCAATTACTGTCTCTGTACGGTACAGATCCTGCCAATTACTGTCTCTGTACAGTACAGATCCTGCAAATTACTGTGTCTGTACAGTACAGATCCTGTCAATTACAGTCTCTGTGATACAGATCCTGCCAATTACTGTCTCTGTACGGTACAGATCCTGCCAATTACTGTCTCTGTACGGTACAGATCCTGCCAATTACTGCCTCTGTACTGTACAGATACTGCCAATTACTGTTTCTGAACTGTACAGATCCTGCCAATTACTGTCTCTGTACAGTACAGATCCTGCCAATTACTGTCTCTGTACCGTACAGATCCTGCCAATTACTGTCTCTGTATGGTACAGATCCTGCCAATAACTGTCTCTATGGTACAGATCCTGCCAATTACTGTCTCTGTACCGTACAGATCCTGCCAATGACTGTCTCTGTACGGTACAAATGCAGCCAATTAATGTCTCTAAGGTACAGATCCTGCCAATTACTGTCTCTGTACAGTACAGATCCTGCCAATTACTGTCTCTGTACGGTACAGATCCTGCCAATTACTGTCTCTGTACGGTACAGATCCTGGCGATTACTGTCTCTGTACCGTACAGATCCTGCCAATTACTGTCTCTGTACAGTACAGATCCTGCAAATTACTGTTTCTGTACGGTACAGATCCTGCCAATAACTGTCTCTGTGGTACAGATCCTGCCAATTACTGTCTCTGTAGTACAGATCCTGCCAATTACTGTCTCTATGGTACAGATCATGGCAATTACTGTCTCTATGGTACAGATCCTGCCAATTACTGTCTCTGTACAGTACAGATCCTGCAAATTACTGTCTCTGTACGGTACAGATCCTGCCAATTACTGTCTCTGTACGGTACAGATCCTGCCAATTACTGTCTCTGTACGGTACAGGTCCTGCCAATTACTGTGTCTGTACGGAACAGATCCTGCCAATTACTGTCTCTATGGTACAGATCCTGCCAATTACTGTCTCTATGGTACAGATCCTGCCAATTACTGTCTCTGTACAGTACAGATCCTGCCAATTACTGTCTCTGTACGGTACAGATCGTTCCAATTACTGTCTCTGTACCGTACAGATCCTGCCAATTACTGTCTCTGTACGGTAAAGATCCTGCCAATTACTGTCTCTATGGTACAGATCCTGCCAATTACTGTCTCTATGGTACATATCCTGCCAATTACTGTCCCTGTAACGTACAGATCCTGCCAATTACTGTCTCTGTACCGTACAGATCCTGCCAATTACTGTCTCTGTACGGTACAGATCCTGCCACTTACTGTCTCTGAGGTACAGATCCTGCCAATGACTGTCTCTGCACGGCACAGATCCTGCCAAATACTGTCTGTACCGTACAGATCCTGCCAATTACTGTCTCTGTACAGTACAGATCCTGCCAATTACTGTCTCTGTACAGTACAGATCCTGCCAATTACTGTCTCTGTACAGTACAGATCCTGCCAATTACTGTCTCTGTACAGTTACAGATCCTGCCAATTACTGTCTCTGTACCGTACAGATCCTGCCAATTACTGTCTCTGTACGGTACAGATCCTGCCAATTACTGTCTCTATGGTACAGATCCTGCCAATTACTGTCTCTGTACCGTACAGATCCTGCCAATTACTGTCTCTGTACGGTACAGATCCTGCCAATTACTGTCTCTGTACGGTACAGATCCTGCCAATTACTATCTCTGTACGGTACAGATCCTGCCAATTACTGTCTCTGTACAGTACAGATCCTGCCAATTACTGTCTTTATGTTACAGATCCTGCCAATTACTGTCTCTGTACCGTACAGATACTGCCAATTACTGTCTCTGTACGGTACAGATCCTGCCAATTACTGTCTCTATGGTACAGATCCTGCCAATTACTGTCTCTCTACAGTACAGATCCTGCCAATACTGCCTCTATGGTACAGATCCTGCCAATTACTGTCTCTGAACCGTACAGATCCAGCCAATTACTATCTCCGTACGGTACAGATCCTGCCAATTACTGTCTCTGTACGGTACAGATCCTGCCAATTACTGTCTCTGCACCGTACAGATCCTGCCAATTACTATCTCTGTATGGTACAGATCGTACAAATTACTGTCTCTGTACGGTACAGATCCTGCCAATTACTGTCGCTATGGTACAGATCCTGACAATTACGGTCTCTGTACCTTACAGATCCTGCCAATTACTGTCTCTATGGTACAGATCCTGCCAATTACTGCCTCTATGGTACAGATCCTGCCAATTACTGTCTCTGTACCGTACAGATCCTGCCAATAACTGTCTCTGTACCGTACAGATCCTGCCAATTACTGTCTATGTACGGTACAGATCCTGCCAATTACTGTCTATGTACGGTACAGATCCTGCCAATTACTGTCTCTGTACGGTACAGATCCTGCTGATTACTGTCTCTGTCCAGGACAGATCCTGCCAATTACTGTCTCTGTACGGTACAGATCCTGCCAATTCCTGTCTCTAAGGTACAGATCCTGCCAATTACTGTCTCTGCACAGTACAGATCCTGCCAATTACTGTCTCTATGGTACAGATCCTGCAAATTATTGTCTCTGTACAGTACAGATGGTGCCAATTACTGTCTCTGTACGGTACAGATCCTGCAAATTATTGTCTCTGTACGGTACAGATCCTGCCAATAACTGTCTCTGTACCGTACAGATCCTGCCAATTACTGTCTTTGTACAGTACAGATCCTGCCAATTACTGTCTCTGTACGGTACAGATTCTGCCAATTACTGTCTCTGTACGGCACAGATCCTGCCAATTCCTGTCTCTAAGGTACAGATCCTGCCAATTACTATCTCTGCACAGTACAGATCCTGCCAATTACTGTCTCTGTACGGTACAGATCCTGCCAATTACTGTCTCTGTACAGTACAGATGCTGCCAATTACTGTCTCTGTACGGTACAGATCCTGCAAATTACTGTCTCTGTACGGTACAGATCCTGCCAATTACTGTCTCTGTACCGTACAGATGCTGCCAATTACTGTCTCTCTACGGTACAGATCCTGCCAAATACTGTCTCTGTACGGTACAGATCCGGCCAATTACTGTCTCTGTACGGTACAGATTCTGCCAATTACTGTCTCTGTACGGTACAGATCCTGCCAATTACTGTCTCTGTACGGTACAGATCCTGCCAATTACTGTCTCTGTACGGTACAGATCCTGCCAATTACTGTCTCTGTACAGTACAGATCCTGCAAATTACTGTGTCTGTACAGTACAGATCCTGTCAATTACAGTCTCTGTGATACAGATCCTGCCAATTACTGTCTCTGTACGGTACAGATCCTGCCAATTACTGTCTCTGTACGGTACAGATCCTGCCAATTACTGCCTCTGTACTGTACAGATACTGCCAATTACTGTTTCTGAACTGTACAGATCCTGCCAATTACTGTCTCTGTACAGTACAGATCCTGCCAATTACTGTCTCTGTACCGTACAGATCCTGCCAATTACTGTCTCTGTATGGTACAGATCCTGCCAATAACTGTCTCTATGGTACAGATCCTGCCAATTACTGTCTCTGTACCGTACAGATCCTGCCAATGACTGTCTCTGTACGGTACAAATGCAGCCAATTAATGTCTCTAAGGTACAGATCCTGCCAATTACTGTCTCTGTACAGTACAGATCCTGCCAATTACTGTCTCTGTACGGTACAGATCCTGCCAATTACTGTCTCTGTACGGTACAGATCCTGGCGATTACTGTCTCTGTACCGTACAGATCCTGCCAATTACTGTCTCTGTACAGTACAGATCCTGCAAATTACTGTTTCTGTACGGTACAGATCCTGCCAATAACTGTCTCTGTGGTACAGATCCTGCCAATTACTGTCTCTGTAGTACAGATCCTGCCAATTACTGTCTCTATGGTACAGATCATGGCAATTACTGTCTCTATGGTACAGATCCTGCCAATTACTGTCTCTGTACAGTACAGATCCTGCAAATTACTGTCTCGGTACGGTACAGATCCTGCCAATTACTGTCTCTGTACGGTACAGATCCTGCCAATTACTGTCTCTGTACGGTACAGGTCCTGCCAATTACTGTGTCTGTACGGAACAGATCCTGCCAATTACTGTCTCTATGGTACAGATCCTGCCAATTACTGTCTCTATGGTACAGATCCTGCCAATTACTGTCTCTGTACAGTACAGATCCTGCCAATTACTGTCTCTGTACGGTACAGATCGTTCCAATTACTGTCTCTGTACCGTACAGATCCTGCCAATTACTGTCTCTGTACGGTAAAGATCCTGCCAATTACTGTCTCTATGGTACAGATCCTGCCAATTACTGTCTCTATGGTACATATCCTGCCAATTACTGTCCCTGTAACGTACAGATCCTGCCAATTACTGTCTCTGCACCGTACAGATCCTGCCAATTACTGTCTCTGTACGGTACAGATCCTGCCACTTACTGTCTCTGAGGTACAGATCCTGCCAATGACTGTCTCTGCACGGCACAGATCCTGCCAAATACTGTCTGTACCGTACAGATCCTGCCAATTACTGTCTCTGTACAGTACAGATCCTGCCAATTACTGTCTCTGTACAGTACAGATCCTGCCAATTACTGTCTCTGTACAGTACAGATCCTGCCAATTACTGTCTCTGTACAGTTACAGATCCTGCCAATTACTGTCTCTGTACCGTACAGATCCTGCCAATTACTGTCTCTGTACGGTACAGATCCTGCCAATTACTGTCTCTATGGTACAGATCCTGCCAATTACTGTCTCTGTACCGTACAGATCCTGCCAATTACTGTCTCTGTACGGTACAGATCCTGCCAATTACTGTCTCTGTACGGTACAGATCCTGCCAATTACTATCTCTGTACGGTACAGATCCTGCCAATTACTGTCTCTGTACGGTACAGATCCTGCCAATTACTGTCTCTGTACGGTACAGATCCTGCCAATTACTGTCTCTGTACGGTACAGATCCTGCCAATTACTGTCTCTGTACGGTACAGATCCTGCCAATTACTGTCTCTGTACAGTAAAGATCCTGCCAATTACTGTCTCTATGGTACAGATCCTGTCACTTACTGTCCCTGTAACGTACAGATCCTGCCAATTACTGTCTCTGTACCGTACAGATCCTGCCAATTACTGTCTCTGCACGGTACAGATCCTGCCAATTACTGTCTCTAAGGTACAGATCCTGCCAATTACTGTCTCTGCACGGCACAGATCCTGCCAAATACTGTCTGTACCGTACAGATCCTGCCAATTACTGTCTCTGTACAGTACAGATCCTGCCAATTACTGTCTCTGTACAGTACAGATCCTGCCAATTACTGTCTCTGTAGTACAGATCCTGCCAATTACTGTCTCTATGGTACAGATCATGGCAATTACTGTCTCTATGGTACAGATCCTGCCAATTACTGTCTCTGTACAGTACAGATCCTGCAAATTACTGTCTCTGTACGGTACAGATCCTGCCAATTACTGTCTCTGTACGGTACAGATCCTGCCAATTACTGTCTCTGTACGGTACAGATCCTGCCAATTACTGTGTCTGTACGGAACAGATCCTGCCAATTACTGTCTCTATGGTACAGATCCTGCCAATTACTGTCTCTATGGTACAGATCCTGCCAATTACTGTCTCTGTACAGTACAGATCCTGCCAATTACTGTCTCTGTACGGTACAGATCGTTCCAATTACTGTCTCTGTACCGTACAGATCCTGCCAATTACTGTCTCTGTACGGTAAAGATCCTGCCAATTACTGTCTCTATGGTACAGATCCTGCCAATCACTGTCTCTATGGTACATATCCTGCCAATTACTGTCCCTGTAACGTACAGATCCTGCCAATTACTGTCTCTGTACCGTACAGATCCTGCCAATTACTGTCTCTGTACGGTACAGATCCTGCCACTTACTGTCTCTGAGGTACAGATCCTGCCAATGACTGTCTCTGCACGGCACAGATCCTGCCAAATACTGTCTGTACCGTACAGATCCTGCCAATTACTGTCTCTGTACAGTACAGATCCTGCCAATTACTGTCTCTGTACAGTACAGATCCTGCCAATTACTGTCTCTGTACAGTACAGATCCTGCCAATTACTGTCTCTGTACCGTACAGATCCTGCCAATTACTGTCTCTGTACGGTACAGATCCTGCCAATTACTGTCTCTATGGTACAGATCCTGCCAATTACTGTCTCTGTACCGTACAGATCCTGGCAATTACTGTCTCTGTACGGTACAGATCCTGCCAATTACTGTCTCTGTACGGTACAGATCCTGCCAATTACTATCTCTGTACGGTACAGATCCTGCCAATTACTGTCTCTGTACCGTACAGATCCTGCCAATTACTGTCTCTGTACAGTACAGATCCTGCCGATTACTGTCTCTGTACAGTACAGATCCTGCCGATTACTGTCTCTGTACGGTACAGATCCTGCCAATTACTGTCTCTGTACGGTACAGATCCTGCCAATTACTGTCTCTGTACGGTACAGATCCAGACAATTACTGTCTCTGTACAGTACAAATCCTGCCATTTACTGTCTCTATGGTACAGATCCTGCCAATTACAGTCTCTGTACCGTACAGATCCTGCCAGTTTTGTCTCTGTACAGTACAGATCCTGCTGATTACTGTCTCCGTACGGTACAGATCCAGCCGATTACTGTCTCTATGGTACAGATCTTGCCAATTACTGTCTCTGCACAGTACAGATCCTGCCAATTACTGTCTCTGTACAGTACAGATCCTGCCAATTACTGTCTCTGTACAGTACAGATACTGCCAATTACTGTCTCTGTACGGTACAGATCCTGCCAATTACTGTCTCTGTACAGTACAGATCCTGCCAATTACTGTCTCTGTACAGTACAGATCCTGCCAATTACTGTCTCAGTACAGTACAGATCCTGCCAATTACTGTCTCTGTACAGTGCAGATCCTGCCAATTACTGTCTCTGTACGGTACAGATCCTGCCAATTACTGTCTCTGTACGGTACAGATCCTGCATATTACTGTCTCTGTACCGTACAGATCCTGCCAATTACTGTCTCTGTACGGTACAGATCCTGCCAATTACTGTCTCTGCACGGTACAGATCCTGCCAATTCCTGTCTCAATGGTACAGATCCTGCCAATTACTGTCTCTGTACGGTACAGATCCTGCCAATTACTGTCTCTGTACAGTACAGATCCTGCCAATTACTGTCGCTGTACAGTACAGATCCTGCCAATTACTTTCTCTATGGTACAGATCCTGCCAATTACTGTCTCTGTACGGTACAGATCCTGCCAATTACTGTCTCTATGGTACAGATCCTGCCAATTACTGTCTGTACAGCACAGATCCTGCCAATTACTGTCTCTGTACAGTACAGATCCTGCCAATTACTGTCTCTGTACCGTACAGATCCTGCCAATTACTGTCTCTGTACCGTACAGATGCTGCCAATTACTGTCTCTGTACGGTACAGATCCTGCCAATTACTGTCTCTGTACAGTACAGATCCTGCCAATTACTGTCTTTATGTTACAGATCCTGCCAATTACTGTCTCTGTACCGTACAGATACTGCCAATTACTGTCTCTGTACGGTACAGATCCTGCCAATTACTGTCTCTATGGTACAGATCCTGCCAGTTACTGTCTCTCTACAGTACAGATCCTGCCAATACTGCCTCTATGGTACAGATCCTGCCAATTACTGTCTCTGAACCGTACAGATCCAGCCAATTACTATCTCCGTACGGTACAGATCCTGCCAATTACTGTCTCTGTACGGTACAGATCCTGCCAATTACTGTCTCTGCACCGTACAGATCCTGCCAATTACTATCTCTGTATGGTACAGATCGTACAAATTACTGTCTCTGTACGGTACAGATCCTGCCAATTACTGTCGCTATGGTACAGATCCTGACAATTACGGTCTCTGTACCTTACAGATCCTGCCAATTACTGTCTCTATGGTACAGATCCTGCCAATTACTGCCTCTATGGTACAGATCCTGCCAATTACTGTCTCTGTACCGTACAGATCCTGCCAATAACTGTCTCTGTACCGTACAGATCCTGCCAATTACTGTCTATGTACGGTACAGATCCTGCCAATTACTGTCTATGTACGGTACAGATCCTGCCAATTACTGTCTCTGTACGGTACAGATCCTGCTGATTACTGTCTCTGTCCAGGACAGATCCTGCCAATTACTGTCTCTGTACGGTACAGATCCTGCCAATTCCTGTCTCTAAGGTACAGATCCTGCCAATTACTGTCTCTGCACAGTACAGATCCTGCCAATTACTGTCTCTATGGTACAGATCCTGCAAATTATTGTCTCTGTACAGTACAGATGCTGCCAATTACTGTCTCTGTACGGTACAGATCCTGCAAATTATTGTCTCTGTACGGTACAGATCCTGCCAATAACTGTCTCTGTACCGTACAGATCCTGCCAATTACTGTCTTTGTACAGTACAGATCCTGCCAATTACTGTCTCTGTACGGTACAGATTCTGCCAATTACTGTCTCTGTACGGCACAGATCCTGCCAATTCCTGTCTCTAAGGTACAGATCCTGCCAATTACTATCTCTGCACAGTACAGATCCTGCCAATTACTGTCTCTGTACGGTACAGATCCTGCCAATTACTGTCTCTGTACAGTACAGATGCTGCCAATTACTGTCTCTGTACGGTACAGATCCTGCAAATTACTGTCTCTGTACGGTACAGATCCTGCCAATTACTGTCTCTGTACCGTACAGATGCTGCCAATTACTGTCTCTCTACGGTACAGATCCTGCCAAATACTGTCTCTGTACGGTACAGATCCGGCCAATTACTGTCTCTGTACGGTACAGATTCTGCCAATTACTGTCTCTGTACGGTACAGATCCTGCCAATTACTGTCTCTGTACGGTACAGATCCTGCCAATTACTGTCTCTGTACGGTACAGATCCTGCCAATTACTGTCTCTGTACAGTACAGATCCTGCAAATTACTGTGTCTGTACAGTACAGATCCTGTCAATTACAGTCTCTGTGATACAGATCCTGCCAATTACTGTCTCTGTACGGTACAGATCCTGCCAATTACTGTCTCTGTACGGTACAGATCCTGCCAATTACTGCCTCTGTACTGTACAGATACTGCCAATTACTGTTTCTGAACTGTACAGATCCTGCCAATTACTGTCTCTGTACAGTACAGATCCTGCCAATTACTGTCTCTGTACCGTACAGATCCTGCCAATTACTGTCTCTGTATGGTACAGATCCTGCCAATAACTGTCTCTATGGTACAGATCCTGCCAATTACTGTCTCTGTACCGTACAGATCCTGCCAATGACTGTCTCTGTACGGTACAAATGCAGCCAATTAATGTCTCTAAGGTACAGATCCTGCCAATTACTGTCTCTGTACAGTACAGATCCTGCCAATTACTGTCTCTGTACGGTACAGATCCTGCCAATTACTGTCTCTGTACGGTACAGATCCTGGCGATTACTGTCTCTGTACCGTACAGATCCTGCCAATTACTGTCTCTGTACAGTACAGATCCTGCAAATTACTGTTTCTGTACGGTACAGATCCTGCCAATAACTGTCTCTGTGGTACAGATCCTGCCAATTACTGTCTCTGTAGTACAGATCCTGCCAATTACTGTCTCTATGGTACAGATCATGGCAATTACTGTCTCTATGGTACAGATCCTGCCAATTACTGTCTCTGTACAGTACAGATCCTGCAAATTACTGTCTCTGTACGGTACAGATCCTGCCAATTACTGTCTCTGTACGGTACAGATCCTGCCAATTACTGTCTCTGTACGGTACAGGTCCTGCCAATTACTGTGTCTGTACGGAACAGATCCTGCCAATTACTGTCTCTATGGTACAGATCCTGCCAATTACTGTCTCTATGGTACAGATCCTGCCAATTACTGTCTCTGTACAGTACAGATCCTGCCAATTACTGTCTCTGTACGGTACAGATCGTTCCAATTACTGTCTCTGTACCGTACAGATCCTGCCAATTACTGTCTCTGTACGGTAAAGATCCTGCCAATTACTGTCTCTATGGTACAGATCCTGCCAATCACTGTCTCTATGGTACATATCCTGCCAATTACTGTCCCTGTAACGTACAGATCCTGCCAATTACTGTCTCTGTACCGTACAGATCCTGCCAATTACTGTCTCTGTACGGTACAGATCCTGCCACTTACTGTCTCTGAGGTACAGATCCTGCCAATGACTGTCTCTGCACGGCACAGATCCTGCCAAATACTGTCTGTACCGTACAGATCCTGCCAATTACTGTCTCTGTACAGTACAGATCCTGCCAATTACTGTCTCTGTACAGTACAGATCCTGCCAATTACTGTCTCTGTACAGTACAGATCCTGCCAATTACTGTCTCTGTACAGTTACAGATCCTGCCAATTACTGTCTCTGTACCGTACAGATCCTGCCAATTACTGTCTCTGTACGGTACAGATCCTGCCAATTACTGTCTCTATGGTACAGATCCTGCCAATTACTGTCTCTGTACCGTACAGATCCTGCCAATTACTGTCTCTGTACGGTACAGATCCTGCCAATTACTGTCTCTGTACGGTACAGATCCTGCCAATTACTATCTCTGTACGGTACAGATCCTGCCAATTACTGTCTCTGTACAGTACAGATCCTGCCAATTACTGTCTTTATGTTACAGATCCTGCCAATTACTGTCTCTGTACCGTACAGATACTGCCAATTACTGTCTCTGTACGGTACAGATCCTGCCAATTACTGTCTCTATGGTACAGATCCTGCCAATTACTGTCTCTCTACAGTACAGATCCTGCCAATACTGCCTCTATGGTACAGATCCTGCCAATTACTGTCTCTGAACCGTACAGATCCAGCCAATTACTATCTCCGTACGGTACAGATCCTGCCAATTACTGTCTCTGTACGGTACAGATCCTGCCAATTACTGTCTCTGCACCGTACAGATCCTGCCAATTACTATCTCTGTATGGTACAGATCGTACAAATTACTGTCTCTGTACGGTACAGATCCTGCCAATTACTGTCGCTATGGTACAGATCCTGACAATTACGGTCTCTGTACCTTACAGATCCTGCCAATTACTGTCTCTATGGTACAGATCCTGCCAATTACTGCCTCTATGGTACAGATCCTGCCAATTACTGTCTCTGTACCGTACAGATCCTGCCAATAACTGTCTCTGTACCGTACAGATCCTGCCAATTACTGTCTATGTACGGTACAGATCCTGCCAATTACTGTCTATGTACGGTACAGATCCTGCCAATTACTGTCTCTGTACGGTACAGATCCTGCTGATTACTGTCTCTGTCCAGGACAGATCCTGCCAATTACTGTCTCTGTACGGTACAGATCCTGCCAATTCCTGTCTCTAAGGTACAGATCCTGCCAATTACTGTCTCTGCACAGTACAGATCCTGCCAATTACTGTCTCTATGGTACAGATCCTGCAAATTATTGTCTCTGTACAGTACAGATGGTGCCAATTACTGTCTCTGTACGGTACAGATCCTGCAAATTATTGTCTCTGTACGGTACAGATCCTGCCAATAACTGTCTCTGTACCGTACAGATCCTGCCAATTACTGTCTTTGTACAGTACAGATCCTGCCAATTACTGTCTCTGTACGGTACAGATTCTGCCAATTACTGTCTCTGTACGGCACAGATCCTGCCAATTCCTGTCTCTAAGGTACAGATCCTGCCAATTACTATCTCTGCACAGTACAGATCCTGCCAATTACTGTCTCTGTACGGTACAGATCCTGCCAATTACTGTCTCTGTACAGTACAGATGCTGCCAATTACTGTCTCTGTACGGTACAGATCCTGCAAATTACTGTCTCTGTACGGTACAGATCCTGCCAATTACTGTCTCTGTACCGTACAGATGCTGCCAATTACTGTCTCTCTACGGTACAGATCCTGCCAAATACTGTCTCTGTACGGTACAGATCCGGCCAATTACTGTCTCTGTACGGTACAGATTCTGCCAATTACTGTCTCTGTACGGTACAGATCCTGCCAATTACTGTCTCTGTACGGTACAGATCCTGCCAATTACTGTCTCTGTACGGTACAGATCCTGCCAATTACTGTCTCTGTACAGTACAGATCCTGCAAATTACTGTGTCTGTACAGTACAGATCCTGTCAATTACAGTCTCTGTGATACAGATCCTGCCAATTACTGTCTCTGTACGGTACAGATCCTGCCAATTACTGTCTCTGTACGGTACAGATCCTGCCAATTACTGCCTCTGTACTGTACAGATACTGCCAATTACTGTTTCTGAACTGTACAGATCCTGCCAATTACTGTCTCTGTACAGTACAGATCCTGCCAATTACTGTCTCTGTACCGTACAGATCCTGCCAATTACTGTCTCTGTATGGTACAGATCCTGCCAATAACTGTCTCTATGGTACAGATCCTGCCAATTACTGTCTCTGTACCGTACAGATCCTGCCAATGACTGTCTCTGTACGGTACAAATGCAGCCAATTAATGTCTCTAAGGTACAGATCCTGCCAATTACTGTCTCTGTACAGTACAGATCCTGCCAATTACTGTCTCTGTACGGTACAGATCCTGCCAATTACTGTCTCTGTACGGTACAGATCCTGGCGATTACTGTCTCTGTACCGTACAGATCCTGCCAATTACTGTCTCTGTACAGTACAGATCCTGCAAATTACTGTTTCTGTACGGTACAGATCCTGCCAATAACTGTCTCTGTGGTACAGATCCTGCCAATTACTGTCTCTGTAGTACAGATCCTGCCAATTACTGTCTCTATGGTACAGATCATGGCAATTACTGTCTCTATGGTACAGATCCTGCCAATTACTGTCTCTGTACAGTACAGATCCTGCAAATTACTGTCTCGGTACGGTACAGATCCTGCCAATTACTGTCTCTGTACGGTACAGATCCTGCCAATTACTGTCTCTGTACGGTACAGGTCCTGCCAATTACTGTGTCTGTACGGAACAGATCCTGCCAATTACTGTCTCTATGGTACAGATCCTGCCAATTACTGTCTCTATGGTACAGATCCTGCCAATTACTGTCTCTGTACAGTACAGATCCTGCCAATTACTGTCTCTGTACGGTACAGATCGTTCCAATTACTGTCTCTGTACCGTACAGATCCTGCCAATTACTGTCTCTGTACGGTAAAGATCCTGCCAATTACTGTCTCTATGGTACAGATCCTGCCAATTACTGTCTCTATGGTACATATCCTGCCAATTACTGTCCCTGTAACGTACAGATCCTGCCAATTACTGTCTCTGCACCGTACAGATCCTGCCAATTACTGTCTCTGTACGGTACAGATCCTGCCACTTACTGTCTCTGAGGTACAGATCCTGCCAATGACTGTCTCTGCACGGCACAGATCCTGCCAAATACTGTCTGTACCGTACAGATCCTGCCAATTACTGTCTCTGTACAGTACAGATCCTGCCAATTACTGTCTCTGTACAGTACAGATCCTGCCAATTACTGTCTCTGTACAGTACAGATCCTGCCAATTACTGTCTCTGTACAGTTACAGATCCTGCCAATTACTGTCTCTGTACCGTACAGATCCTGCCAATTACTGTCTCTGTACGGTACAGATCCTGCCAATTACTGTCTCTATGGTACAGATCCTGCCAATTACTGTCTCTGTACCGTACAGATCCTGCCAATTACTGTCTCTGTACGGTACAGATCCTGCCAATTACTGTCTCTGTACGGTACAGATCCTGCCAATTACTATCTCTGTACGGTACAGATCCTGCCAATTACTGTCTCTGTACGGTACAGATCCTGCCAATTACTGTCTCTGTACGGTACAGATCCTGCCAATTACTGTCTCTGTACGGTACAGATCCTGCCAATTACTGTCTCTGTACGGTACAGATCCTGCCAATTACTGTCTCTGTACAGTAAAGATCCTGCCAATTACTGTCTCTATGGTACAGATCCTGTCACTTACTGTCCCTGTAACGTACAGATCCTGCCAATTACTGTCTCTGTACCGTACAGATCCTGCCAATTACTGTCTCTGCACGGTACAGATCCTGCCAATTACTGTCTCTAAGGTACAGATCCTGCCAATTACTGTCTCTGCACGGCACAGATCCTGCCAAATACTGTCTGTACCGTACAGATCCTGCCAATTACTGTCTCTGTACAGTACAGATCCTGCCAATTACTGTCTCTGTACAGTACAGATCCTGCCAATTACTGTCTCTGTAGTACAGATCCTGCCAATTACTGTCTCTATGGTACAGATCATGGCAATTACTGTCTCTATGGTACAGATCCTGCCAATTACTGTCTCTGTACAGTACAGATCCTGCAAATTACTGTCTCTGTACGGTACAGATCCTGCCAATTACTGTCTCTGTACGGTACAGATCCTGCCAATTACTGTCTCTGTACGGTACAGATCCTGCCAATTACTGTGTCTGTACGGAACAGATCCTGCCAATTACTGTCTCTATGGTACAGATCCTGCCAATTACTGTCTCTATGGTACAGATCCTGCCAATTACTGTCTCTGTACAGTACAGATCCTGCCAATTACTGTCTCTGTACGGTACAGATCGTTCCAATTACTGTCTCTGTACCGTACAGATCCTGCCAATTACTGTCTCTGTACGGTAAAGATCCTGCCAATTACTGTCTCTATGGTACAGATCCTGCCAATCACTGTCTCTATGGTACATATCCTGCCAATTACTGTCCCTGTAACGTACAGATCCTGCCAATTACTGTCTCTGTACCGTACAGATCCTGCCAATTACTGTCTCTGTACGGTACAGATCCTGCCACTTACTGTCTCTGAGGTACAGATCCTGCCAATGACTGTCTCTGCACGGCACAGATCCTGCCAAATACTGTCTGTACCGTACAGATCCTGCCAATTACTGTCTCTGTACAGTACAGATCCTGCCAATTACTGTCTCTGTACAGTACAGATCCTGCCAATTACTGTCTCTGTACAGTACAGATCCTGCCAATTACTGTCTCTGTACCGTACAGATCCTGCCAATTACTGTCTCTGTACGGTACAGATCCTGCCAATTACTGTCTCTATGGTACAGATCCTGCCAATTACTGTCTCTGTACCGTACAGATCCTGGCAATTACTGTCTCTGTACGGTACAGATCCTGCCAATTACTGTCTCTGTACGGTACAGATCCTGCCAATTACTATCTCTGTACGGTACAGATCCTGCCAATTACTGTCTCTGTACGGTACAGATCCTGCCAATTACTGTCTCTGTACGGTACAGATCCTGCCAAATACTGTCTCTGTACGGTACAGATCCTGCCAATTACTGTCTCTGTACGGTAAAGATCCTGCCAATTACTGTCTCTATGGTACAGATCCTGCCAATTACTGTCCCTGTAACGTACAGATCCTGCCAATTACTGTCTCTGTACCGTACAGATCCTGCCAATTACTGTCTCTGTACGGTACAGATCCTGCCAATTACTGTCTCTAAGGTACAGATCCTGCCAATTACTGTCTCTGCACGGCACAGATCCTGCCAAATACTGTCTGTACCGTACAGATCCTGCCAATTACTGTCTCTGTACAGTACAGATCCTGCCAATTACTGTCTCAGTACAGTACAGATCCTGCCAATAACTGTCTCTGTACAGTACAGATCCTGCCAATTACTGTCTCTGTACCGTACAGATCCTGCCAATTACTGTCTCTGTATGGTACAGATCCTGCAAATTACTGTCTCTGCACGGCACAGATCCTGCCAAATACTGTCTGTACCGTACAGATCCTGCCAATTACTGTCTCTGTACAGTACAGATCCTGCCAATTACTGTCTCTGTACAGTACAGATCCTGCCAATTACTGTCTCTGTACCGTACAAATTCTGCCAATTACTGTCTCTGTATAGTACAGATCCTGCCAATTACTGTCTCTATGGTACAGATCCTGCCAATTACTGTCTCTGTACCGTACAGATCCTGCCAATTACTGTCTCTGTACGGTACAGATCCTGCCAATTACTGTCTCTGTACGGTACAGATCCTGCCAATTACTGTCTCTGTACGGTACAGATCCTGCCAATTACTGTCTCTGTACGGTACAGATCCTGCCAATTACTGTCCCTGTACGGTACAGATCCTGCCAATTACTGTCTCTGTACGGTACAGATCCTGCCAATTACTGTCTCGGTACGGTACAGATCCTGCCAATTCCTGTCTCTGTACGGTACAGTTCCTGCCGATTAATGTCTCTGTACCGTACAGATCCTGCCAATTACTGTCTCTATGGTACAGATCCTGCCAATTACTGTCTCTATGGTACAGATCCTGCCAATTACTGTCTCTGTACAGCACAGATCCTGCCAATTACTGTCTCTGTACGGTACTGATCCTTCCAATTACTGTCTCTGTACCGTACAGATCCTGCCAATTACTGTCTCTCTACGGTACAGATCCTGCCAATTACTGTCTGCACGGCACAGATCCTGCCAAATACTGTCTCTGTCCAGTACAGATCCTGCCAATTACTGTCTCTGTACAGAACAGATCCTGCCAATTACTGTCTCTGTACAGTACAGATCCTGCCAATTACTGTCTCTGTACAGTACAGATCCTGCCAATTACTGTCTCTCAACCGTACAGATCCTGCCAATTACTGTCTCTGTATGGTACAGATCCTGCCAATTACTGTCTCTATGGTACCGATCCTGCCAATTACTGTCTCTCTACGGTACAGATCCTGCCAATTACTGTCTCTAAGCTACAGATCCTGCCAATTACTGTCTCTATGGTACAGATCCGGCCAATTACTGTCTCTGTACCGTACAGATCCTGCCAATTACTGTCTCTGTACAGTACAGATCCTGCCAATTACTGTCTCTGTACAGTACAGATCCTGCCAATTACTGTCTCTGTACAGTACAGATCCTGCCAATTACTGTCTCTGTACCGTACAGATCCTGCCAATTACTGTCACTGTATGGTACAGATCCTGCCAATTACTGTCTCTATGGTACAGATCCTGCCAATTACTGTCTCTGTACCGTACAGATCCAGCCAATTACTGTCTCTGTACGGTACAGATCCTGCCAATTACTGTCTCTGTACAGTACAGATCCTGCCAATTACTGTCTCTGTACGGTACAGATCCTGCCAATTACTGTCTCTGTACAGTACAGATCCTGCCAATTACTGTCTCTGTACCGTACAGATCCTGCCAATTACTGTCTCTGTATGGAACAGATCCTGCCAATTACTGTCTCTATGGTACAGATCCTGCCAATTACTGTCTCTGTACCGTACAGATCCTGCCAATTACTGTCTCTGTACCGTACAGATCCTGCCAATTACTGTCTCTGTACGGTACAGATCCTGCCAATTACTGTCTCTGTACGGTACAGATCCTGCCAATTACTGTCTCTGTACGGTACAGATCCTGCCAATTACTGTCTCTGTACGGTACAGATCCTGCCAATTACTGTCTCTGAACGGTACAGATCCTGCCAATTACTGTCTCTGTACGGTACAGATCCTGCCAATTACTGCCCCTGTACGGTACAGATCCTGCCAATTACTGTCTCTGTACCGTACAGATCCTGCCAATTGCTGTCTCTGTACGGTACAGATCCTGCCAATTACTGTCTCTGTACGGTACAGATCCTGCCAATTACTGTCTCTGTACGGTACAGATCCTGCCAATTACTGTCTCTGAACGGTACAGATCCTGCCAATTACTGTCTCTGTACGGTACAGATCGTGCCAATTACTGTCTCTGTACGGTACAGATCCTGCCAATTACTGTCTCTGTACCGTACAGATCCTGCCAATTGCTGTCTCTGTACGGTACAGATCCTGCCAATTACTGTCTCTGTACGGTACAGATCCTGTCAATTACTGTCTCTGTACAGTACAGATCCTGCCGATTACTGTCTCTGTACCGTACAGATCCTGCCAATTACTGTCTCTATTGTATAGATCCTGCCAATTACTGTCTCTATGGTACAGATCCTGCAAATTACTGTCTCTGTACAGTACAGATCCTGCAATTACTGTCTCTGTACGGTACAGATCCTTCCAATTACTGTCTCTGTACCGTACAGATCCTGCCAATTACTGTCTCTCTACGGTACAGATCCTGCCAATTACTGTCTCTAAGCTACAGATCCTGCCAATTACTGTCTCTATGGTACAGATCCGGCCAATTACTGTCTCCGTACCGTACAGATCCTGCCAATTACTGTCTCTGTACAGCACAGATCCTGCCAATTACTGTCCCTCAGGTACAGATCCTGCCAATTGCTGTCTCTGCACGGCACAGATCATGCCAATTACTGTCTGTATCGTACAGATCCTGCCAATTACTGTCTCTGTACAGTACAGATCCTGCCAATTACTGTCTCTGTACAGTACAGATCCTGCCAATTACTGTCTCTGTACCGTAAAGATCCTGCCAATTACTGTCTCTGTACGGTACAGTTCCAGCCAATTACTGTCTCTAAGGTACAGATCCTGCCAATTACTGTCTCTGTACGGTACAGAACCTGCCAATTACTGTCTCTGTACAGTACAGATCCTGCCAACTACTGTCTCTGTACAGTACAGATCCTGCCAATTACTGTCTCTGTACAGTACAGATCCTTCCAATTACTGTCTCTGTACAGTACAGATCCTGCCAATTACTGTCTCTCTACGGTACAGATCCTGCCAATTACTGTCTGCACGGCACAGATCCTGCCAAATACTGTCTCTGTCCAGTACAGATCCTGCCAATTACTGTCTCTGTACAGTACAGATCCTGCCAATTACTGTCTCTGTACAGTACAGATCCTGCCAATTACTGTCTCTGTACAGTACAGATCCTGCCAATTACTGTCTCTCTACAGTACAGATCCTGCCAATTACTGTCCCTCTACCGTACAGATCCTGCCAATTACTGTCTCTGTATGGTACAGATCCTGCCAATTACTGTCTCTATGGTACAGATCCTGCCAATTACTGTCTCTCTACGGTACAGATCCTGCCAATTACTGTCTCTAAGCTACAGATCCTGCCAATTACTGTCTCTATGGTACAGATCCGGCCAATTACTGTCTCTGTACCGTACAGATCCTGCCAATTACTGTCTCTGTACAGTACAGATCCTGCCAATTACTGTCTCTGTACAGTACAGATCCTGCCAATTACTGTCTCTGTACAGTACAGATCCTGCCAATTACTGTCTCTGCACAGTACAGATCCTGCCAATTACTGTCTCTGTACCGTACAGATCCTGCCAATTACTGTCACTGTATGGTACAGATCCTGCCAATTACTGTCTCTATGGTACACATCCTGCCAATTACTGTCTCTGTACCGTACAGATCCAGCCAATTACTGTCTCTGTACGGTAGAGATCCTGCCAATTACTGTCTCTGTACAGTACAGATCCTGCCAATTACTGTCTCGGTACGGTACAGATCCTGCCAATTACTGTCTCTGTACAGTACAGATCCTGCCAATTACTGTCTCTGTACCGTACAGATCCTGCCAATTACTGTCTCTGTATGGTACAGATCCTGCCAATTACTGTCTCTATGGTACAGATCCTGCCAATTACTGTCTCTGTACCGTACAGATCCTGCCAATTACTGTCTCTGTACCGTACAGATCCTGCCAATTACTGTCACTGTACGGTACAGATCCTGCCAATTACTGTCTCTGTACGGTACAGATCCTGCCAATTACTGTCTCTGTACGGTACAGATCCTGCCAATTACTGTCTCTGTACAGTACAGATCCTGCCAATTACTGTCTCTAAACGGTACAGATCCTGCCAATGACTGTCTCTGTACGGTACAGATCCTGCCAATTACTGTCTCTGTATGGTACAGATCCTGCCAATTACTGTCTCTGTACCGTACAGATCCTGCCAATTGCTGTCTCTGTACGGTACAGATCCTGCCAATTACTGTCTCTGTACGGTACAGATCCTGCCAATTACTGTCTCTGTACAGTACAGATCCTGCCAATTACTGTCTCTGAACGGTACAGATCCTGCCAATTACTGTCTCTGTACGGTACAGATCGTGCCAATTACTGTCTCTGTACGGTACAGATCCTGCCAATTACTGTCTCTGTACCGTACAGATCCTGCCAATTGCTGTCTCTGTACGGTACAGATCCTGCCAATTACTGTCTCTGTACGGTACAGATCCTGTCAATTACTGTCTCTGTACAGTACAGATCCTGCCGATTACTGTCTCTGTACCGTACAGATCCTGCCAATTACTGTCTCTATTGTACAGATCCTGCCAATTACTGTCTCTATGGTACAGATCCTGCAAATTACTGTCTCTGTACAGTACAGATCCTGCAATTACTGTCTCTGTACGGTACAGATCCTTCCAATTACAGTCTCTGTACCGTACAGATCCTGCCAATTACTGTCTCTCTACGGTACAGATCCTGCCAATTACTGTCTCTAAGCTACAGATCCTGCCAATTACTGTCTCTATGGTACAGATCCGGCCAATTACTGTCTCCGTACCGTACAGATCCTGCCAATTACTGTCTCTGTACGGCACAGATCCTGCCAATTACTGTCTCTAAGGTACAGATCCTGCCAATTACTGTCTCTGCACGGCACAGATCCTGCCAATTACTGTCTGTATCGTACAGATCCTGCCAATTACTGTCCCTGTACAGTACAGATCCTGCCAATTGCTGTCTCTGTACAGTACAGATCCTGCCAATTACTGTCTCTATACCGTACAGATCCTGCCAATTACTGTCTCTGTACGGTACAAATCCAGCCAATTACTGTCTCTAAGGTACAGATCCAGCCAATTACTGTCTCTGTACGGTACAGATCCTGCCAATTACTGTCTCTGTACAGTACAGATCCTGCCAACTACTGTCTCTGTACAGTACAGATCCTGCCAATTACTGTCTCTGTACAGTACAGATCCTTCCAATTACTGTCTCTGTACGGTACAGATCCTGCCAATTACTGTCTCTGTACCGTACAGATCCTGCCAATTACTGTCTCTGTACGGTACAGATCCTGCCGATTACTGTCTCTGTACCGTACAGATCCTGCCAATTACTGTCTCTGTATGGTACAGATCCTGCCAATTACTGTCTCTATGGTACAGATCCTGCCAATTACTGTCTCTGTACGGTACAGATCCTGCCAATTACTGTCTCTGTACGGGACAGATCCTGCCAATTACTGTCTCTGTACGGTACAGATCCTGCCAATTACTGTCTCTGTACGGTACAGATCCTGCCAATTACTGTCTCTGTACAGTACAGATCCTGCCAATTACTGTCTCTGTACGGTACAGATCCTGCCAATTACTATCTCTGTACGGTACAGATCCTGCCAATTACTGTCTCTGTACGGTACAGATCCTGCCAATTACTGTCTCTGTACGGTACAGATCCTGCCAATTACTGTCTCTGTACGGTAAAGATCCTGCCAATTACTGTCTCTATGGTACAGATCCTGCCAATTACTGTCCCTGTAACGTACAGATCCTGCCAATTACTGTCTCTGTACCGTACAGATCCTGCCAATTACTGTCTCTGTACAGTACAGATCCTGCCAATTACTGTCTCTAAGGTACAGATCCTGCCAATTACTGTCTCTGCACGGCACAGATCCTGCCAAATACTGTCTGTACCGTACAGATCCTGCCAATTACTGTCTCTGTACAGTACAGATCCTGCCAATTACTGTCTCTGTACCGTACAGATCCTGCCAATTACTGTCTCTGTACAGTACAGATCCTGCCAATTACTGTCTCTGTACCATACAGATCCTGCCAATTACTGTCTCTGTATGGTACAGATCCTGCCAATTACTGTCTCTATGGTACAGATCCTGCCAATTACTGTCTCTGTACCGTATAGATCCTGCCAATTACTGTCTCTGTACCGTACAGATCCTGCCAATTACTGTCTCTGTACGGAACAGATCCTGCCAATTACTGTCTCTGTACGGTACAGATCCTGCCAATTACTGTCTCTGTACAGTACAGATCCTGCCAATTACTGTCTCTATGGTACAGATCCTGCCAATTACTGTCTCTATGGTACAGATCCTGCCAATTACTGTGTCTGTACAGCACAGATCCTGCCAATTACTGTCTCTGTACGGTACTGATCCTTCCAATTACTGTATCTGTACCTTACAGATCCTGCCAATTACTGTCTCTCTACGGTACAGATCCTGCCAATTACTGTCTGCACGGCACAGATCCTGCCAAATACTGTCTCTGTACAGTACAGATCCTGCCGATTACTGTCTCTGTACAGTACAGATCCTGACAATTACTGTCTCTGTACAGTAGAGATCCTGCCAATTAATGTCTCTGTACAGTACAGATCCTGCCAATTACTGTCTCTCTACCGTACAGATCCTGCCAATTACTGTCTCTGTATGGTACAGATCCTGCCAATTACTGTCTCTATGGTACAGATCCTGCCAATTACTGTCTCTCTACGGTACAGATCCTGCCAATTACGGTCTCTAAGCTACAGATCCTGCCAATTCCTGTCTCTATGGTACAGATCCGGCCAATTACTGTCTCTGTACCGTACAGATCCTGCCAATTACTGTCTCTGTACAGTACAGATCCTGCCAATTACTGTCTCTGTACAGAACAGATCCTGCGAATTACTGACTCTGTACAGTACAGATCCTGCCAATTACTGTCTCTGTACCGTACAGATCCTGCCAATTACTGTCACTGTATGGTACAGATCCTGCCAATTACTGTCTCTATGGTACAGATCCTGCCAATTACTGTCTCTGCACCGTACAGATCCAGCCAATTACTGTCTCTGTACGGTACAGATCCTGCCAATTACTGTCTCTGTACAGTACAGATCCTGCCAATTACTGTCTCTGAACGGTACAGATCCTGCCAATTACTGTCTCTGTACGGTACAGATCCTGCCAATTACTGTCTCTGTACGGTACAGATCCTGCCAATTACTGTCTCTGTACCGTACAGATCCTGCCAATTGCTGTCTCTGTACGGTTCAGATCCTGCCAATTACTGTCTCTGTACGGTACAGATCCTGTCAATTACTGTCTCTGTACAGTACAGATCCTGCCGATTACTGTCTCTGTACCGTACAGATCCTGCCAATTACTGTCTCTATTGTACAGATCCTGCCAATTACTGTCTCTATGGTACAGATCCTGCAAATTACTGTCTCTGTACAGTACAGATCCTGCAATTACTGTCTCTGTACGGTACAGATCCTTCCAATTACAGTCTCTGTACCGTACAGATCCTGCCAATTACTGTCTCTCTACGGTACAGATCCTGCCAATTACTGTCTCTAAGCTACAGATCCTGCCAATTACTGTCTCTATGGTACAGATCCGGCCAATTACTGTCTCCGTACCGTACAGATCCTGCCAATTACTGTCTCTGTACAGCACAGATCCTGTCAATTACTGTCTCTAAGGTACAGATCCTGCCAATTACTGTCTCAGCACGGCACAGATCCTGCCAATTACTGTCTGTATCGTACAGATCCTGCCAATTACTGTCTCTGTACAGTACAGATCCTGCCAATTACTGTCTCTGTACAGTACAGATCCTGCCAATTACTGTCTCTGAACGGTACAGATCCTGCCAATTACTGTCTCTGTACGGTACAGATCGTGCCAATTACTGTCTCTGTACGGTACAGATCCTGCCAATTACTGTCTCTGTACCGTACAGATCCTGCCAATTGCTGTCTCTGTACGGTACAGATCCTGCCAATTACTGTCTCTGTACGGTACAGATCCTGTCAATTACTGTCTCTGTACAGTACAGATCCTGCCGATTACTGTCTCTGTACCGTACAGATCCTGCCAATTACTGTCTCTATTGTACAGATCCTGCCAATTACTGTCTCTATGGTACAGATCCTGCAAATTACTGTCTCTGTACAGTACAGATCCTGCAATTACTGTCTCTGTACGGTACAGATCCTTCCAATTACAGTCTCTGTACCGTACAGATCCTGCCAATTACTGTCTCTCTACGGTACAGATCCTGCCAATTACTGTCTCTAAGCTACAGATCCTGCCAATTACTGTCTCTATGGTACAGATCCGGCCAATTATTGTCTCCGTACCGTACAGATCCTGCCAATTACTGTCTCTGTACGGCACAGATCCTGCCAATTACTGTCTCTAAGGTACAGATCCTGCCAATTACTGTCTCTGCACGGCACAGATCCTGCCAATTACTGTCTGTATCGTACAGATCCTGCCAATTACTGTCCCTGTACAGTACAGATCCTGCCAATTGCTGTCTCTGTACAGTACAGATCCTGCCAATTACTGTCTCTATACCGTACAGATCCTGCCAATTACTGTCTCTGTACGGTACAAATCCAGCCAATTACTGTCTCTAAGGTACAGATCCAGCCAATTACTGTCTCTGTACGGTACAGATCCTGCCAATTACTGTCTCTGTACAGTACAGATCCTGCCAACTACTGTCTCTGTACAGTACAGATCCTGCCAATTACTGTCTCTGTACAGTACAGATCCTTCCAATTACTGTCTCTGTACGGTACAGATCCTGCCAATTACTGTCTCTGTACCGTACAGATCCTGCCAATTACTGTCTCTGTACGGTACAGATCCTGCCAATTACTGTCTCTGTACGGTACAGATCCTGCCGATTACTGTCTCTATACCGTACAGATCCTGCCAATTACTGTCTCTGTACCGTACAGATCCTGCCGATTACTGTCTCTGTACCGTACAGATCCTGCCAATTACTGTCTCTGTATGGTACAGATCCTGCCAATTACTGTCTCTATGGTACAGATCCTGCCAATTACTGTCTCTGTACGGTACAGATCCTGCCAATTACTGTCTCTGTACGGTACAGATCCTGCCAATTACTGTCTCTGTACGGTACAGATCCTGCCAATTACTGTCTCTGTACGGTACAGATCCTGCCAATTACTGTCTCTGTACAGTACAGATCCTGCCAATTACTGTCTCTGTACGGTACAGATCCTGCCAATTACTATCTCTGTACGGTACAGATCCTGCCAATTACTGTCTCTGTACGGTACAGATCCTGCCAATTACTGTCTCTGTACGGTACAGATCCTGCCAATTACTGTCTCTGTACGGTAAAGATCCTGCCAATTACTGTCTCTATGGTACAGATCCTGCCAATTACTGTCCCTGTAACGTACAGATCCTGCCAATTACTGTCTCTGTACCGTACAGATCCTGCCAATTACTGTCTCTGTACAGTACAGATCCTGCCAATTACTGTCTCTAAGGTACAGATCCTGCCAATTACTGTCTCTGCACGGCACAGATCCTGCCAAATACTGTCTGTACCGTACAGATCCTGCCAATTACTGTCTCTGTACAGTACAGATCCTGCCAATTACTGTCTCTGTACAGTACAGATCCTGCCAATTACTGTCTCTGTACAGTACAGCTCCTGCCAATTACTGTCTCTGTACCATACAGATCCTGCCAATTACTGTCTCTGTATGGTACAGATCCTGCCAATTACTGTCTCTATGGTACAGATCCTGCCAATTACTGTCTCTGTACCGTATAGATCCTGCCAATTACTGTCTCTGTACCGTACAGATCCTGCCAATTACTGTCTCTGTACGGAACAGATCCTGCCAATTACTGTCTCTGTACGGTACAGATCCTGCCAATTACTGTCTCTGTACAGTACAGATCCTGCCAATTACTGTCTCTATGGTACAGATCCTGCCAATTACTGTCTCTATGGTACAGATCCTGCCAATTACTGTCTCTGTACAGCACAGATCCTGCCAATTACTGTCTCTGTACGGTACTGATCCTTCCAATTACTGTATCTGTACCTTACAGATCCTGCCAATTACTGTCTCTCTACGGTACAGATCCTGCCAATTACTGTCTGCACGGCACAGATCCTGCCAAATACTGTCTCTGTACAGTACAGATCCTGCCGATTACTGTGTCTATACAGTACAGATCCTGACAATTACTGTCTCTGTACAGTAGAGATCCTGCCAATTAATGTCTCTGTACAGTACAGATCCTGCCAATTACTGTCTCTCTACCGTACAGATCCTGCCAATTACTGTCTCTGTATGGTACAGATCCTACCAATTACTGTCTCTATGGTACAGATCCTGCCAATTACTGTCTCTCTACGGTACAGATCCTGCCAATTACGGTCTCTAAGCTACAGATCCTGCCAATTCCTGTCTCTATGGTACAGATCCGGCCAATTACTGTCTCTGTACCGTACAGATCCTGCCAATTACTGTCTCTGTACAGTACAGATCCTGCCAATTACTGTCTCTGTACAGAACAGATCCTGCGAATTACTGACTCTGTACAGTACAGATCCTGCCAATTACTGTCTCTGTACCGTACAGATCCTGCCAATTACTGTCACTGTATGGTACAGATCCTGCCAATTACTGTCTCTATGGTACAGATCCTGCCAATTACTGTCTCTGCACCGTACAGATCCAGCCAATTACTGTCTCTGTACGGTACAGATCCTGCCAATTACTGTCTCTGTACAGTACAGATCCTGCCAATTACTGTCTCTGAACGGTACAGATCCTGCCAATTACTGTCTCTGTACGGTACAGATCCTGCCAATTACTGTCTCTGTACGGTACAGATCCTGCCAATTACTGTCTCTGTACCGTACAGATCCTGCCAATTGCTGTCTCTGTACGGTTCAGATGCTGCCAATTACTGTCTCTGTACGGTACAGATCCTGTCAATTACTGTCTCTGTACAGTACAGATCCTGCCGATTACTGTCTCTGTACCGTACAGATCCTGCCAATTACTGTCTCTATTGTACAGATCCTGCCAATTACTGTCTCCATGGTACAGATCCTGCAAATTACTGTCTCTGTACAGTACAGATCCTGCAATTACTGTCTCTGTACGGTACAGATCCTTCCAATTACAGTCTCTGTACCGTACAGATCCTGCCAATTACTGTCTCTCTACGGTACAGATCCTGCCAATTACTGTCTCTAAGCTACAGATCCTGCCAATTACTGTCTCTATGGTACAGATCCGGCCAATTACTGTCTCCGTACCGTACAGATCCTGCCAATTACTGTCTCTGTACAGCACAGATCCTGCCAATTACTGTCTCTAAGGTACAGATCCTGCCAATTACTGTCTCAGCACGGCACAGATCCTGCCAATTACTGTCTGTATCGTACAGATCCTGCCAATTACTGTCTCTGTACAGTACAGATCCTGCCAATTACTGTCTCTGTACAGTACAGATCCTGCCAATTACTGTCTCTGTACCGTACAGATCCTGCCAATTACTGTCTCTGTACGGTACAGATCCAGCCAATTACTGTCTCTAAGGTACAGATCCTGCCAATTACTGTTTCTGTACGGTACAGATCCTGCCAATTACTGTCTCTGTACAGTACAGATCCTGCCAACTACTGTCTCTGTACAGTACAGATCCTGCCAATTACTGTCTCTGTACAGTACAGATCCTTCCAATTACTGTCTCTGTATAGTACAGATCCTGCCAATTACTGTCTCTGTACCGTACAGATCCTTCCAATTACTGTCTCTGTACGGTACAGATCCTGCCAATTACTCTCTCTGTACGGTACAGATCATGCCGATTACTGTCTCTGTACCGTACAGATCCTGCCAATTACTGTCTCTGTACCGTACAGATCCTGCCGATTACTGTCTCTGTACAGTACAGATCCTGGCAATTACTGTCTCTGTACAGTACAGATCCTGCCAATTACTGTCTCTGTACAGTACAGATCCTGCCAATTACTGTCTCTGTACCGTACAGATCCTGCCAACTACTGTCTCTGCACAGTACAGATCCTGCCAATTACTGTCTCTGCACCGTACAGATCCTGCCAATTACTGTCTCTGTACGGTACAGATCCTGCCAATTACTTTCTCTATGGTACAGATCCTGCCAATTACTGTCTCTATGGTACAGATCCTGCCAATTACTGTCTCTGTACGGTACAGATCCTGCCAATTACTGTCTCCAAGGTACAGATCCTGCCAATTACTGTCTCTGTACGGCAAAGCTCCTGCCAATTACTGTCTCTGTACGGTACAGATCCTGCCAATTACTGTCTCTGTACCGTACAGATCCTGCCAATTGCTGTCTCTGTACGGTACAGATCCTGCCAATTACTGTCTCTTATACCGTGCAGATCCTGCCAATTACTGTCTCACTGGTTCAGATCCTGCCAATTACTGTCTCTGTACGGTACAGACCCTGCCAATTACTGTCTCTGTACAGTACAGATCCTGCCAATTACTGTCTCTGTACGGTACAGATCCTGCCAATTACGGTCTCTGTACGGTACTGATCCGGCCAATTACTGTCTCTGTACGGTACAGATCCTGCCAATTACTGTCTCTAAGGTACAGATCCTGCCAATTACTGTCTCTGTACCGTACAGATCCTGCCGATTACTTTCTCTGTACGGTATAGATCCTGCCAATTACTGTCTCTTGTACCATGCAGATCCTGCCAATTACTTTCTCTCTGGTACAGATCCTGCCAATTACTGTCTCTGTACGGTACAGTTCCTACCAATTACTGTCTCTGTACGGTAGAGATCCTGCCAATTGCTGTCTCTGTACGGTACAGATCCTGCCAATTACTGTCTCTGTACGGTACAGATCCTGCCAATTACTGTCTCTGTACGGTACAGATCCGGCCAATTACTGTCTCTGTACGGTACAGGATCCTGCCAATTACTGTCTCTGTACGGTACAGATCCTGCCAATTACTGTCTCTGTACAGTACAGATCCTGAAAATTACTGTGTCTGTACAATACAGATCCTGTCAATTACTGTCTCTGTGATACAGATCCTGCCAATTACTGTCTCTGTACGGTACAGATCCTGCCAATTACTGTCTCTGTACGGTACAGATCCTGCCAAATACTGTCTCTGTACCGTACAGATACTGCCAATTACTGTTTCTGTACTGTACAGATCCTGCCAATTACTGTCTCTGTACAGTACAGATCCTGCCAACTACTGTCTCTGTACAGTACAGATCCTGCCAATTACTGTCTCTGTACAGTACAGATCCTTCCAATTACTGTCTCTGTACAGTACAGATCCTGCCAATTACTGTCTCTGTACCGTACAGATCGTTCCAATTACTGTCTGTGTACGGTACAGATCCTGCCAATTACTGTCTCTGTACGGTACAGATCCTGCCGATTACTGTCTCTGTACCGTACAGATCCTGCCAATTACTGTCTCTGTACCGTACAGATCCTGCCAATTACTGTCTCTGTACAGTACTGATCCTGCCAATTACTGTCTCTGTACAGTACTGATCCTGCCAATTACTGTCTCTGTACCGTACAGATCCTGCCAACTACTGTCTCTGCACAGTACAGATCCTGCCAATTACTGTCTCTGCACTGTACAGATGCAGCTAATTACTCTATCTGTACCGTACAGTTCCGGCCAATTACTGTCTCTGTACAGTACAGATCCTGCCAATTACTGTCTCTGTAACGTACAGATCCTGCCAACTACTGTCTGTGTACAGTACAGATCCTGCCAATTACTGTCTCTGTACCGTACAGATCCTGCCAATTACTGTCTCTGTGGTAAGATCCTGCCAATTACTGTCTCTGTGGTACAGATCCTGCCAATTACTGTCTCTATGGTACAGATCCTGCCAATTACTGTCTCTGTACAGTATAGATCCTGCAAATTACTGTCTCTGTACGGTACAGATCCTGCCAATTACTGTCTCTGTACGGTACAGGTCCTGCCAATTGCTGTCTCTATGGTACAGATCCTGCCAATTACTGACTCTATGGTACAGATCCTGCCAATTACTGTCTCTGTACAGTTCAGATCCTGCCAATTACTGTCTCTGTACGGTACAGATCCTTCCAATTACTGTCTCTGTACGGTACAGATCCTACCAATTACTGTCTCTGTACGGTACAGATCCTGCCAATTACTTTCTCTATGGTACAGATCCTGCCAATTACTGTCTCTATGGTACAGATCCTGCCAATTACTGTCTCTGTACGGTACAGATCCTGCCAATTACTGTCTCCAAGGTACAGATCCTGCCAATTACTGTCTCTGTACTGCAAAGCTCCTGCCAATTACTGTCTCTGTACGGTACAGATCCTGCCAATTACTGTCTCTGTACCGTACAGATCCTGCCAATTGCTGTCTCTGTACGGTACAGATCCTGCCAATTACTGTCTCTTGTACCGTGCAGATCCTGCCAATTACTGTCTCACTGGTTCAGATCCTGCCAATTACTGTCTCTGTACGGTACAGATCCTGCCAATTACTGTCTCTGTACAGTACAGATCCTGCCAATTACTGTCTCTGTACGGTACAGATCCTGCCAATTACTGTCTCTGTACGGTACAGATCCAGCCAATTACTGTCTCTGTACGGTACAGATCCTGCCAATTACTGTCTCTATGGTACAGATCCTGCCAATTACTGTCTCTGTACCGTACAGATCCTGCCAATTACTTTCTCTGTACGGTATAGATCCTGCCAATTACTGTCTCTTGTACCATGCAGATCCGGCCAATTACTTTCTCTCTGGTACAGATCCTGCCAATTACTGTCTCTGTACGGTACAGTTCCTGCCAATTACTGTCTCTGTACGGTACAGATCCTGCCAATTGCTGTCTCTGTACGGTACAGATCCTGCCAATTACTGTCTCTGTACGGTACAGATCCTGCCAATTACTGTCTCTGTACGGTATAGATCCTGAAAATTACTGTGTCTGTACAGTACAGATCCTGTCAATTACTGTCTCTGTGATACAGATCCTGCCAATAACTGTCTCTGTACGGTACAGATCCAGCCAATTACTGTCTCTGTACGGTACAGATCCTGCCAATTACTGTCTCTGTACCGTACAGATACTGCCAATTACTGTTTCTGTACTGTACAGATCCTGCCAATTACTGTCTCTGTACAGTACAGATCCTGCCAATTACTGTCTCTGTACAGTACAGATCCTGCCAATTACTGTCTCTATGGTACAGATCCTGCCAATTACTGTCTCTGTACGGTACACATCCTGCCAATTACTGTCTCTGTACAGTACAGATCCTGCCAATTACTGTCTCTGTACGGTACAGATCCTGCCAATTATTGTCTCTGTACGGTACAGATCCAGCCAATTACTGTCTCTGTACGGTACAGATCCTGCCAATTACTGTCTCTATGGTACAGATCCTGCCAATTACTGTCTCTCTACGGTACAGATCCTGCCAATTACGGTCTCTAAGCTACAGATCCTGCCAATTCCTGTCTCTATGGTACAGATCCGGCCAATTACTGTCTCTGTACCGTACAGATCCTGCCAATTACTGTCTCTGTACAGTACAGATCCTGCCAATTACTGTCTCTGTACAGTACAGATCCTGCGAATTACTGACTCTGTACAGTACAGATCCTGCCAATTACTGTCTCTGTACCGTACAGATCCTGCCAATTACTGTCACTGTATGGTACAGATCCTGCCAATTACTGTCTCTATGGTACAGATCCTGCCAATTACTGTCTCTGCACCGTACAGATCCAGCCAATTACTGTCTCTGTACGGTACAGATCCTGCCAATTACTGTCTCTGTACAGTACAGATCCTGCCAATTACTGTCTCTGAACGGTACAGATCCTGCCAATTACTGTCTCTGTACGGTACAGATCCTGCCAATTACTGTCTCTGTACGGTACAGATCCTGCCAATTACTGTCTCTGTACCGTACAGATCCTGCCAATTGCTGTCTCTGTACGGTACAGATCCTGCCAATTACTGTCTCTGTACGGTACAGATCCAGTCAATTACTGTCTCTGTACAGTACAAATCCTGCCGATTACTGTCTCTGTACCGTACAGATCCTGCCAATTACTGTCTCTATTGTACAGATCCTGCCAATTACTGTCTCTATGGTACAGATCCTGCAAATTACTGTCTCTGTACAGTACAGATCCTGCAATTACTGTCTCTGTACGGTACAGATCCTTCCAATTACAGTCTCTGTACCGTACAGATCCTGCCAATTACTGTCTCTCTACGGTACAGATCCTGCCAATTACTGTCTCTATGGTACAGATCCTGCCAATTACTGTCTCTATGGTACAGATCCGGCCAATTACTGTCTCCGTACCGTACAGATCCTGCCAATTACTGTCTCTGTACAGCACAGATCCTGCCAATTACTGTCTCTAAGGTACTGATCCTGCCAATTACTGTCTCTGCACGGCACAGATCCTGCCAATTACTGTCTGTATCGTACAGATCCTGCCAATTACTGTCTCTGTACAGTACAGATCCTGCCAATTACTGTCTCTGTACAGTACAGATCCTGCCAATTACTGTCTCTGTACCGTACAGATCCTGCCAATTACTGTCTCTGTACGGTACAGATCCAGCCAATTACTGTCTCTAAGGTACAGATCCTGCCAATTACTGTCTCTGTACGGTACAGATCCTGCCAATTACTGTCTCTGTACAGTACAGATCCTGCCAACTACTGTCTCTGTACAGTACAGATCCTGCCAATTACTGTCTCTGTACAGTACAGATCCTTCCAATTACTGTCTCTGTACGGTACAGATCCTGCCAATTACTGTCTCTGTACGGTACAGATCCTGCCAATTACTGTCTCTGTACGGTACAGATCCTGCCAATTACTGTCTCTGTACGGTAAAGATCCTGCCAATTACTGTCTCTATGGTACAGATCCTGCCAATTACTGTCCCTGTAACGTACAGATCCTGCCAATTACTGTCTCTGTACCGTACAGATCCTGCCAATTACTGTCTCTGTACGGTACAGATCCTGCCAATTACTGTCTCTAAGGTACAGATCCTGCCAATTACTGTCTCTGCACGGCACAGCTCCTGCCAAATACTGTCTGTACCGTACAGATCCTGCCAATTACTGTCTCTGTACAGTACAGATCCTGCCAATTACTGTCTCTGTACAGTACAGATCCTGCCAATTACTGTCTCTGTACAGTACAGATCCTGCCAATTACTGTCTCTGTACCGTACAGATCCTGCCAATTACTGTCTCTGTATGGTACAGATCCTGCCAATTACTGTCTCTATGGTACAGATCCTGCCAATTACTGTCTCTGTACCGTACAGATCCTGCCAATTACTGTCTCTGTACCGTACAGATCCTGCCAATTACTGTCTCTGTACGGAACAGATCCTGCCAATTACTGTCTCTGTACGGTACAGATCCTGCCAATTACTGTCTCTGTACAGTACAGATCCTGCCAATTACTGTCACTATGGTACAGATCCTGCCAATTACTGTCTCTATGGTACAGATCCTGCCAATTACTGTCTCTGTACAGCACAGATCCTGCCAATTACTGTCTCTGTACGGTACTGATCCTTCCAATTACTGTCTCTGTACCGTACAGATCCTGCCAATTACTGTCTCTCTACGGTACAGATCCTGCCAATTACTGTCTGCACGGCACAGATCCTGCCAAATACTGTCTCTGTACAGTACAGATCCTGCCGATTACTGTCTCTGTACAGTACAGATCCTGACAATTACTGTCTCTGTACAGTAGAGATCCTGCCAATTACTGTCTCTGTACAGTACAGATCCTGCCAATTACAGTCTCTCTACCGTACAGATCCTGCCAATTACTGTCTCTGTATGGTACAGATCCTGCCAATTACTGTCTCTATGGTACAGATCCTGCCAATTACTGTCTCTCTACGGTACAGATCCTGCCAATTACGGTCTCTAAGCTACAGATCCGGCCAATTACTGTCTCTGTACCGTACAGATCCTGCCAATTACTGTCTCTGTACAGTACAGATCCTGCCAATTACTGTCTCTGTACAGAACAGATCCTGCGAATTACTGACTCTGTACAGTACAGATCCTGCCAATTACTGTCTCTGTACCGTACAGATCCTGCCAATTACTGTCACTGCATGGTACAGATCCTGCCAATTACTGTCTCTATGGTACAGATCCTGCCAATTACTGTCTCTGCACCGTACAGATCCAGCCAATTACTGTCTCTGTACGGTACAGATCCTGCCAATTACTGTCTCTGTACAGTACAGATCCTGCCAATTACTGTCTCTGAACGGTACAGATCCTGCCAATTACTGTCTCTGTACGGTACAGATCCTGCCAATTACTGTCTCTGTACGGTACAGATCCTGCCAATTACTGTCTCTGTACCGTACAGATCCTGCCAATTGCTGTCTCTGTACGGTACAGATCCTGCCAATTACTGTCTCTGTACGGTACAGATCCTGTCAATTACTGTCTCTGTACAGTACAGATCCTGCCGATTACTGTCTCTGTACCGTACAGATCCTGCCAATTACTGTCTGTATTGTACAGATCCTGCCAATTACTGTCTCTATGGTACAGATCCTGCAAATTACTGTCTCTGTACAGTACAGATCCTGCAATTACTGTCTCTGTACGGTACAGATCCTTCCAATTACAGTCTCTGTACAGTACAGATCCTGCCAATTACTGTCTCTCTACGGTACAGATCCTGCCAATTACTGTCTCTAAGCTACAGATCCTGCCAATTACTGTCTCTATGGTACAGATCCGGCCAATTACTGTCTCCGTACCGTACAGATCCTGCCAATTACTGTCTCTGTACAGCACAGATCCTGCCAATTACTGTCTCTAAGGTACAGATCCTGCCAATTACTGTCTCTGCACGGCACAGATCCTGCCAATTACTGTCTGTATCGTACAGATCCTGCCAATTACTGTCTCTGTACAGTACAGATCCTGCCAATTACTGTCTCTGTACAGTACAGATCCTGCCAATTACTGTCTCTGTACCGTACAGATCCTGCCAATTACTGTCTCTGTACGGTACAGATCCAGCCAATTACTGTCTCTAAGGTACAGATCCTGCCAATTACTGTCTCTGTACGGTACAGATCCTGCCAATTACTGTCTCTGTACAGTACAGATCCTGCCAACTACTGTCTCTGTACAGTACAGATCCTGCCAATTACTGTCTCTGTACAGTACAGATCCTTCCAATTACTGTCTCTGTACAGTACAGATCCTGCCAATTACTGTCTCTGTACCGTACAGATCCTTCTAATTACTGTCTCTGTACGGTACAGATCCTGCCAATTACTCTTTCTGTACGGTACAGATCATGCCGATTACTGTCTCTGTACCGTACAGATCCTGCCAATTACTGTCTCTGTACCGTACAGATCCTGCCGATTACTGTCTCTGTACAGTACAGATCCTGGCAATTACTGTCTCTGTACAGTACAGATCCTGCCAATTACTGTCTCTGTACAGTACAGATCCTGCCAATTACTGTCTCTGTACAGTACAGATCCTGCCAACTACTGTCTCTGCACAGTACAGATCCTGCCAATTACTGTCTCTGCACCGTACAGATCCTGCCAATTACTGTCTCTGTACGGTACAGATCCTGCCAATTACTTTCTCTATGGTACAGATCCTGCCAATTACTGTCTCTATGGTACAGATCCTGCCAATTACTGTCTCTGTACGGTACAGATCCTGCCAATTACTGTCTCCAAGGTACAGATCCTGCCAATTACTGTCTCTGTACGGCAAAGCTCCTGCCAATTACTGTCTCTGTACGGTACAGATCCTGCCAATTACTGTCTCTGTACCGTACAGATCCTGCCAATTGCTGTCTCTGTACGGTACAGATCCTGCCAATTACTGTCTCTTGTACCGTGCAGATCCTGCCAATTATTGTCTCACTGGTTCAGATCCTGCCAATTACTGTCTCTGTACGGTACAGATCCTGCCAATTACTGTCTCTGTACAGTACAGATCCTGCCAATTACTGTCTCTGTACGGTACAGATCCTGCCAATTACGGTCTCTGTACGGTACTGATCCGGCCAATTACTGTCTCTGTACGGTACAGATCCTGCCAATTACTGTCTCTATGGTACAGATCCTGCCAATTACTGTCTCTGTACCGTACAGATCCTGCCAATTACTTTCTCTGTACGGTATAGATCCTACCAATTACTGTCTCTTGTACCATGCAGATCCTGCCAATTACTTTCTCTCTGGTACAGATCCTGCCAATTACTGTCTCTGTACGGTACAGTTCCTACCAATTACTGTCTCTGTACGGTAGAGATCCTGCCAATTGCTGTCTCTGTACGGTACAGATCCTGCCAATTACTGTCTCTGTACGGTACAGATCCTGCCAATTACTGTCTCTGTACGGTACAGATCCGGCCAATTACTGTCTCTGTACGGTACAGATCCTGCCAATTACTGTCTCTGTACGGTACAGATCCTGCCAATTACTGTCTCTGTACGGTACAGATCCTGCCAATTACTGTCTCTGAACAGTACAGATCCTGAAAATTACTGTGTCTGTACAATACAGATCCTGTCAATTACTGTCTCTGTGATACAGATCCTGCCAATTACTGTCTCTGTACGGTACAGATCCTGCCAATTACTGTCTCTGTACGGTACAGATCCTGCCAAATACTGTCTCTGTACCGTACAGATACTGCCAATTACTGTTTCTGTACTGTACAGATCCTGCCAATTACTGTCTCTGTACAGTACAGATCCTGCCAACTACTGTCTCTGTACAGTACAGATCCTGCCAATTACTGTCTCTGTACAGTACAGATCCTTCCAATTACTGTCTCTGTACAGTACAGATCCTGCCAATTACTGTCTCTGTACCGTACAGATCCTTCCAATTACTGTCTCTGTACGGTACAGATCCTGCCAATTACTGTCTCTGTACGGTACAGATCCTGCCGATTACTGTCTCTGTACGGTACAGATCCTGCCAATTACTGTCTCTGTACCGTACAGATCCTGCCAATTACTGTCTCTGTACAGTACTGATCCTGCCAATTACTGTCTCTGTACCGTACAGATCCTGCCAACTACTGTCTCTGCACAGTACAGATCCTGCCAATTACTGTCTCTGCACTGTACAGATGCTGCTAATTACTCTATCTGTACCGTACAGTTCCGGCCAATTACTGTCTCTGTACAGTACAGATCCTGCCAATTACTGACTCTGTGGCAAGATCCTGCCAATTACTGTCTCTGTGGTACAGATCCTGCCAATTAGTCTCTATGGTACAGATCCTGCCAATTACTGTCTCTGTACAGTATAGATCCTGCAAATTAATGTCTCTGTACGGTACAGATCCTGCCAATTACTGTCTCTGTACGGTACAGATCCTGCCAATTGCTGTCTCTATGGTACAGATCCTGGCAACTACTGTCTGTGTACAGTACAGATCCTGCCAATTACTGTCTCTGTACCGTACAGATCCTGCCAATTACTGTCTCTGTGGTAAGATCCTGCCAATTACTGTCTCTGTGGTACAGATCCTGCCAATTAGTCTCTATGGTACAGATCCTGCCAATTACTGTCTCTGTACAGTATAGATCCTGCAAATTACTGTCTCTGTACGGTACAGATCCTGCCAATTACTGTCTCTGTACGGTACAGGTCCTGCCAATTGCTGTCTCTATGGTACAGATCCTGCCAATTACTGTCTCTATGGTACAGATCCTGCCAATTACTGTCTCTGTACAGTTCAGATCCTGCCAATTACTGTCTCTGTACGGTACAGATCCTTCCAATTACTGTCTCTGTACGGTACAGATCCTACCAATTACTGTCTCTGTACGGTACAGATCCTGCCAATTACTTTCTCTATGGTACAGATCCTGCCAATTACTGTCTCTATGGTACAGATCCTGCCAATTACTGTCTCTGTACGGTACAGATCCTGCCAATTACTGTCTCCAAGGTACAGATCCTGCCAATTACTGTCTCTGTACTGCAAAGCTCCAGCCAATTACTGTCTCTGTACGGTACAGATCCTGCCAATTACTGTCTCTGTACCGTACAGATCCTGCCAATTGCTGTCTCTGTACGGTACAGATCCTGCCAATTACTGTCTCTTGTACCGTGCAGATCCTGCCAATTACTGTCTCACTGGTTCAGATCCTGCCAATTACTGTCTCTGTACGGTACAGATCCTGCCAATTACTGTCTCTGTACAGTACAGATCCTGCCAATTACTGTCTCTGTACGGTACAGATCCTGCCAATTACTGTCTCTGTACGGTACAGATCCAGCCAATTACTGTCTCTGTACGGTACAGATCTTGCCAATTACTGTCTCTATGGTACAGATCCTGCCAATTACTGTCTCTGTACCGTACAGATCCTGCCAATTACTTTCTCTGTACGGTATAGATCCTGCCAATTACTGTCTCTTGTACCATGCAGATCCGGCCAATTACTTTCTCTCTGGTACAGATCCTGCCAATTACTGTCTCTGTACGGTACAGTTCCTGCCAATTACTGTCTCTGTACGGTACAGATCCTGCCAATTGCTGTCTCTGTACGGTACAGATCCTGCCAATTACTGTCTCTGTACGGTACAGATCCTGCCAATTACTGTCTCTGTACGGTACAGATCCTGAAAATTACTGTGTCTGTACAGTACAGATCCTGTCAATTACTGTCTCTGTGATACAGATCCTGCCAATAACTGTCTCTGTACGGTACAGATCCTGCCAATTACTGTCTCTGTACGGTACAGATCCTGCCAATTACTGTCTCTGTACCGTACAGATACTGCCAATTACTGTTTCTGTACTGTACAGATCCTGCCAATTACTGTCTCTGTACAGTACAGATCCTGCCAATTACTGTCTCTGTACAGTACAGATCCTGCCAATTACTGTCTCTATGGTACAGATCCTGCCAATTACTGTCTCTGTACGGTACACATCCTGCCAATTACTGTCTCTGTACAGTACAGATCCTGCCAATTACTGTCTCTGTACGGTACAGATCCTGCCAATTACTGTCTCTGTACGGCACAGATCCAGCCAATTACTGTCTCTGTACGGTACAGATCCTGCCAATTACTGTCTCTATGGTACAGATCCTGCCAATTACTGTCTCTCTACGGTACAGATCCTGCCAATTACGGTCTCTAAGCTACAGATCCTGCCAATTCCTGTCTCTATGGTACAGATCCGGCCAATTACTGTCTCTGTACCGTACAGATCCTGCCAATTACTGTCTCTGTACAGTACAGATCCTGCCAATTACTGTCTCTGTACAGTACAGATCCTGCGAATTACTGACTCTGTACAGTACAGATCCTGCCAATTACTGTCTCTGTACCGTACAGATCCTGCCAATTACTGTCACTGTATGGTACAGATCCTGCCAATTACTGTCTCTATGGTACAGATCCTGCCAATTACTGTCTCTGCACCGTACAGATCCAGCCAATTACTGTCTCTGTACGGTACAGATCCTGCCAATTACTGTCTCTGTACAGTACAGATCCTGCCAATTACTGTCTCTGAACGGTACAGATCCTGCCAATTACTGTCTCTGTACGGTACAGATCCTGCCAATTACTGTCTCTGTACGGTACAGATCCTGCCAATTACTGTCTCTGTACCGTACAGATCCTGCCAATTGCTGTCTCTGTACGGTACAGATCCTGCCAATTACTGTCTCTGTACGGTACAGATCCTGTCAATTACTGTCTCTGTACCGTACAGATCCTGCCGATTACTGTCTCTGTACCGTATAGATCCTGCCAATTACTGTCTCTATTGTACAGATCCTGCCAATTACTGTCTCTATGGTACAGATCCTGCAAATTACTGTCTCTGTACAGTACAGATCCTTCCAATTACAGTCTCTGTACCGTACAGATCCTGCCAATTACTGTCTCTCTGCGGTACAGATCCTGCCAATTACTGTCTCTATGGTACAGATCCTGCCAATTACTGTCTCTATGGTACAGATCCGGCCAATTACTGTCTCCGTACCGTACAGATCCTGCCAATTACTGTCTCTGTACAGCACAGATCCTGCCAATTACTGTCTCTAAGGTACAGATCCTGCCAATTACGGTCTCTGCACGGCACAGATCCTGCCAATTACTGTCTGTATCGTACAGATCCTGCCAATTACTGTCTCTGTACAGTACAGATCCTGCCAATTACTGTCTCTGTACAGTACAGATCCTGCCAATTACTGTCTCTGTACCGTACAGATCCTGCCAATTACTGTCTCTGTACGGTACAGATCCAGCCAATTACTGTCTCTAAGGTACAGATCCTGCCAATTACTGTCTCTGTACGGTACAGATCCTGCCAATTACTGTCTCTGTACAGTACAGATCCTGCCAACTACTGTCTCTGTACAGTACAGATCCTGCCAATTACTGTCTCTGTACAGTACAGATCCTTCCAATTACTGTCTCTGTACAGTACAGATCCTGCCAATTACTGTCTCTGTACCGTACAGATCCTTCCAATTACTGTCTCTGTACGGTACAGATCCAACCGATTACTCTCTCTGTACGGTACAGATCATGCCGATTACTGTCGCTGTACCGTACAGATCCTGCCAATTACTGTCTCTGTACCGTACAGATCCTGCCGATTACTGTCTCTGTACAGTACAGATCCTGGCAATTACTGTCTCTGTACAGTACAGATCCTGCCAATTACTGTCTCTGTACAGTACAGATCCTGCCAATTACTGTCTCTGTACCGTACAGATCCTGCCAACTACTGTCTCTGCACAGTACAGATCCTGCCAATTACTGTCTCTGCACCGTACAGATGCTGCTAATTACTCTATCTGTACCGTACAGATCCGGCCAATTACTGTCTCTGTACAGTACAGATCCTGCCAATTACTGTCTCTGTAACTTACAGATCCTGCCAACCACTGTCTGTGTACAGTACAGATCCTGCCAATTACTGTCTCTGTGGTAAGATCCTGCCAATTACTGTCTCTATGGTACAGATCCTGCCAATTACTGTCTCTATGGTACAGATCCTGCCAATTACTGTCTCTGTACAGTACAGATCCTGCAAATTACTGTCTCTGTACGGTACAGATCCTGCCAATTACTGTCTCTGTACGGTACAGATCCTGCCAATTGCTGTCTCTATGGTACAGATCCTGCCAATTACTGTCTCTATGGTACAGATCCTGCCAATTACTGTCTCTGTACAGTACAGATCCTGCCAATTACTGTCTCTGTACGGTACAGATCCTTCCAATTACTGTCTCTGTACGGTACAGATCCTGCCAATTACTGTCTCTGTACGGTACAGATCCTGCCAATTAATTTCTCTATGGTACAGATCCTGCCAATTACTGTCTCTTGTACCGTGCAGATCCTGCCAATTACTGTCTCACTGGTTCAGATCCTGCCAATTACTGTCTCTGTACGGTACAGATCCTGCCAATTACTGTCTCTGTACAGTACAGATCCTGCCAATTACTGTCTCTGTACGGTACAGATCCTGCCAATTACTGTCTCTGTACGTACAGATCCAGCCAATTACTGTCTCTGTACGGTACAGATCCTGCCAATTACTGTCTCTATGGTACAGATCCTGCCAATTACTGTCTCTGTACCGTACAGATCCTGCCAATTACTTTCTCTGTACGGTATAGATCCTGCCAATTACTGTCTCTTGTACCATGCAGATCCGGCCAATTACTTTCTCTCTGGTACAGATCCTGCCAATTACTGTCCCTGTACGGTACAGTTCCTGCCAATTACTGTCTCTGTACGGTACAGATCCTGCCAATTGCTGTCTCTGTACGGTACAGATCCTGCCAATTACTGTCTCTGTACGGTACAGATCCTGCCAATTACTGTCTCTGTACGGTACAGATCCGGCCAATTACTGTCTCTGTACGGTACAGATCCTGCCAATTACGGTCTCTGTGCGGTACAGATCCTGCCAATGACTGTCTCTGTACGGTACAGATCCTGCCAATTACTGTCTCTGTACGGTACAGATCCTGCCAATTACTGTCTCTGTACAGTACAGATCCTGAAAATTACTGTGTCTGTACAGTACAGATCCTGTCAATTACTGTCTCTGTGATACAGATCCTGCCAATAACTGTCTCTGTACGGTACAGATCCTGCCAATTACTGTCTCTGTACGGTACAGATCCTGCCAATTACTGTCTCTGTACCGTACAGATACTGCCAATTACTGTTTCTGTACTGTACAGATCCTGCCAATTACTGTCTCTGTACAGTACAGATCCTGCCAAGTACTGTCTCTGTACAGTACAGATCCTGCCAATTACTGTCTCTATGGTACAGATCCTGCCAATTACTGTCTCTGTACCGTACAGATCCTACCAATTGCTGTCTCTGTACGGTACAGATCCTGCCAATTACTGTCGATATGGCACAGATCCTGCCAATTACTGTCTCTATGGTACAGATCCTGCCAATTACTGTCTCTGTACGGTACAGATCCTGCCAATTACTGTCTCTTGCACCGTGCAGATCATGCCAATTACTGTCTCTCTGGTACAGATCCTGCCAATTACTGTCTCTGTACGGTACAGATCCTGCCAATTACTGTCTCTTGTACGGCGCAGATCCTGCCAATTACTGTCTCTCTGGTACAGATCCTGCCAAATACAGTCTCTGTACGGTACAGATCCTGCCAATTACTGTCTCTGTACGGTACAGATCCTGCCAATTACTGTCTCTGTACGGTACAGATCCTGCCAATTACTGTCTCTGTACGGTACAGATCCTGCCAATTACTGTCTCTGTACGGTACAGATCCTGCCAATTACTGTCTCTGTACGGTACAGATCCTGCCAATTACTGTCTGTGTACGGTACAGATCCTGCCAATTACTGTCTCTGTACGGTACAGATCCTGCCAATTACTGTCTCTGTACGGTACAGATCCTGCCAATTACTGTCTCTGTACAGTACAGATCCTGAAAATTACTGTCTCTCTACAGTACAGATCCTGCCAAATACTGTCTCTATGGTACAGATCCTGCCAATTACTGTCTCTGTACGGTACAGATCCTGCCAATTACTGTCTCTGTACGGTACAGATCCTGCCAATTACTGTCTCTGTACCGTACCGATCCTGCCAATTACTGTTTCTGTACTGGACAGATCCTGCCAATTACTGTCTCTGTACCGTACAGATCCTGCCAATTACTGTCTCTATGGCACAGATCCTGCCAATTACTGTCTCTGTACAGTACAGATCCTGCTAATTACTGTCTCCGTACAGTACAGATCCTGCCAATTACTGTCTCTATGGTACAGATCCTGCCAATTACTGTCTCTGTACCGTACAGATCCTGCCAATTACTATCTCTGTACGGTACAGATCCTGCCAATTACTGTCTCTGTACGGTACAGATTCTGCCAATTACTGTCTCTGTACGGTACAGATCCTGCAAATTACTGTTTCTGTACGGTACAGATCCTGCCAATTACTGTCTCTGTACGGTACAGATCCTGCCAATTACTGTCTCTGTACGGTACAGATCCTGCCAATTACTGTGTCTGTACGGTACAGATCCTGCCAATTACTGTATCTATGGTACAGATCCTGCCAATTACTGTCTCTATGGTACAGATCCTGCCAATTACTGTCTCTGTACAGTACAGATCCTGCCAATTACTGTCGCTATGGCACAGATCCTGCCAATTACTGTCTCTATGGTACAGATCCTGCCAATTACTGTCTCTGTACGGTACAGATCCTGCCAATTACTGTCTCTTGCACCGTGCAGATCCTGCCAATTACTGTCTCTCTGGTACAGATCCTGCCAATTACTGTCTCTGTACGGTACAGATCCTGCCAATTACTGTCTCTTGTACGGCGCAGATCCTGCCAATGACTGTCTCTCTGGTACAGATCCTGCCAATTACAGTCTCTGTACGGTACAGATCCTGCCAATTACTGTCTCTGTACGGTACAGATCCTGCCAATTACTGTCTCTGTACGGTACAGATCCTGCCAATTACTGTCTCTGTACGGTACAGATCCTGCCAATTACTGTCTCTGTACGGTACAGATCCTGCCAATTACTGTCTCTGTACGGTACAGATCCTGCCAATTACTGTCTCTGTACGGTACAGATCCTGCCAATTACTGTCTCTGTACGGTACAGATCCTGCCAATTACTGTCTCTGTACCGTACAGATCCTGCCAATTACTGTCTCTGTACGGTACAGATCCTGCCAATTACTGTCTCTGTACGGTACAGATCCTGCCAATTACTGTCTCTGTACGGTACAGATCCTGCCAATTACTGTCTCTGTACAGTACAGATCCTGAAAATTACTGTCTCTCTACAGTACAGATCCTGCCAAATACTGTCTCTATGGTACAGATCCTGCCAATTACTGTCTCTGTACGGTACAGATCCTGCCAATTACTGTCTCTGTACAGTACAGATCCTGCCAATTGCTGTCTCTGTACCGTACCGATCCTGCCAATTACTGTTTCTGTACTGGACAGATCCTGCCAATTACTGTCTCTGTACCGTACAGATCCTGCCAATTACTGTCTCTATGGCACAGATCCTGCCAATTACTGTCTCTGAACAGTACAGATCCTGCTAATTACTGTCTCCGTACAGTACAGATCCTGCCAATTACTGTCTCTATGGTACAGATCCTGCCAATTACTGTTTCTGTACGCTACAGATTTTGCCAATTACTGTCTCTGTACGGTACAGATCCTGCCAATTACTGTCTCTGTACCGTACAGATCCTGCCAATTACTATCTCTGTACGGTACAGATCCTGCCAATTACTGTCTCTGTACGGTACAGATTCTGCCAATTACTGTCTCTGTACGGTACAGATCCTGCAAATTACTGTTTCTGTACGGTACAGATCCTGCCAATTACTGCCTCTGTACCGTACCGATCCTGCCAATTACTGTCTCTGTACTGGACAGATCCTGCCAATTACTGTCTCTGTACAGTACAGATCCTGCCAATTACTGTCTCTGTACAGTACAGATCCAGCTAATTACTGTCTCCGTACAGTACAGATCCTGCCAATTACTGTCTCTATGGTACAGATCCTGCCAATTACTGTTTCTGTACGGTACAGATCCTGCTAATTACTGTCTCTGTACGGTACAGATTTTGCCAATTACTGTCTCTGTACGGTACAGATCCTGCCAATTACTGTCTCTGTACCGTACAGATCCTGCCAATTACTATCTCTGTACGGTACAAATCCTGCCAATTACTGTCTCTGTACAGTACAGATCCAGCAAATTACTGTCTCTGTACGGTACAGATCCTGCCAATTACTGTCTCTGTACGGTACAGATCCGTCCAATTACTGTCTCTGTACGGTACAGATCCTGCCAATTACTGTGTCTGTACGGTACAGATCCTGCCAATTACTGTATCTATGGTACAGATCCTGCCAATTACTGTCTCTATGGTACAGAACCTGCCAATTACTGTCTCTGTACAGTACAGATCCTGCCAATTACTGTCTCTGTACGGTACAGATCGTTCCAATTACTGTCTCTGTACCGTACAGATCCTGCCAATTACTGTCTCTGTACGGTAAAGATCCTGCCAATTACTGTCTCTATGGTACAGATCCTGCCAATCACTGTCTCTATGGTACAGATCCTGCCAATTACTGTCCCTGTAACGTACAGATCCTGCCAATTACTGTCTCTGTACCGTACAGATCCTGCCAATTACTGTCTCTGTACGGTACAGATCCTGCCAATTACTGTCTCTGTACGGTACAGATCCTGCCAATTACTGTCTCTAAGGTACAGATCCTGCCAATTACTGTCTCTGCACGGCACAGATCCTGCCAAATACTGTCTGTACCGTACAGATCCTGCCAATTACTGTCTCTGTACAGTAGAGATCCTGCCAATTACTGTCTCTGTACAGTACAGATCCTGCCAATTACTGTCTCTGTACAGTAGAGATCCTGCCAATTACTGTCTCTGTACAGTACAGATCCTGCCAATTACTGTCTCTGTACCGTACAGATCCTGCCAATTACTGTCTCTGTATGGTACAGATCCTGCCAATTACTGTCTCTAACGTACAGATCCTACCAATTACTGTCTCTGTACCGTACAGATCCTGCCAATTACTGTCTCTGTACGGTACAGATCCTGCCAATTACTGTCTCTGTACGGTACAGATCCTGCCAATTACTGTCTCTATGGTACAGATCCTGCCAATTACTGTCTCTGTACCGTACAGATCCTGCCAATTTCTTTCTCTGTACGGTATAGATCCTGCCAATTACTGTCTCTTGTACCATGCAGATCCTGCCAATTACTTTCTCTCTGGTACAGATCCTGCCAATTACTGTCTCTGTACGATACAGTTCCTGCCAATTACTGTCTCTGTACGGTACAGATCCTGCCAATTGCTGTCTCTGTACAGTACAGATCCTGCCAATTACTGTCTCTGTACGGTACAGATCCTGCCAATTACTGTCGCTGTACGGTACAGATCCTGCCAATTACTGTCTCTGTACGGTACAGATCCTGCCAATTACTGTCGCTGTACGGTACAGATCCTGCCAATTACTGTCTCTGTACGGTACAGATCCTGCCAATTACTGTCTCTGTACAGTACAGATCCTGTCAATTACTGTCTCTGTGATACAGATCCTGCCAATTACTGTCTCTGTACGGTACAGATCCTGCCAATTACTGTCTCTGTACGGTACAGATCCTGCCAATTACTGTCTCTGTACCGTACAGATACTGCCAATTACTGTTTCTGTACTGTACAGATCCTGCCAATTACTGTCTCTGTACAGTACAGATCCTGCCAATTACTGTCTCTGTACAGTACAGATCCTGCCAATTACTGTCTCTATGGTACAGATCCTGCCAATTACTGTCTCTGTACCGTACAGATCCTGCCAATTGCTGTCTCTGTACGGTACAGATCCTGCCAATTACTGTCGCTATGGCACAGATCCTGCCAATTACTGTCTCTATGGTACAGATCCTGCCAATTACTGTCTCTGTACGGTAGAGATCCTGCCAATTACTGTCTCTTGCACCGTGCAGATCCTGCCAATTACTGTCTCTCTGGTACAGATCCTGCCAATTACTGTCTCTGTACGGTACAGATCCTGCCAATTACTGTCTCTTGTACGGCGCAGATCCTGCCAATGACTGTCTCTCTGGTACAGATCCTGCCAATTACAGTCTCTGTACGGTACAGATCCTGCCAATTACTGTCTCTGTACGGTACAGATCCTGCCAATTACTGTCTCTGTACGGTACAGATCCTGCCAATTACTGTCTCTGTACGGTACAGATCCTGCCAATTACTGTCTCTATGGTACAGATCCTGCCAATTACTGTCCCTGTACCGTACAGATCCTGCCAATTGCTGTCTCTGTACGGTACAGATCCTGCCAATTACTGTCGCTATGGCACAGATCCTGCCAATTACTGTCTCTATGGTACAGATCCTGCCAATTACTGTCTCTGTACGGTACAGATCCTGCCAATTACTGTCTCTTGCACCGTGCAGATCCTGCCAATTACTGTCTCTCTGGTACAGATCCTGCCAATTACTGTCTCTGTACGGTACAGATCCTGCCAATTACTGTCTCTTGTACGGCGCAGATCCTGCCAATTACTGTCTCTCTGGTACAGATCCTGCCAATTACAGTCTCTGTACGGTACAGATCCTGCCAATTACTGTCTCTGTACGGTACAGATCCTGCCAATTACTGTCCCTGTACGGTACAGATCCTGCCAATTACTGTCTCTGTACGGTACAGATCCTGCCAATTACTGTCTCTGTACGGTACAGATCCTGCCAATTACTGTCTCTGTACGGTACAGATCCTGCCAATTACTGTCTCTGTACGGTACAGATCCTGCCAATTACTGTCTCTGTACGGTACAGATCCTGCCAATTACTGTCTCTGTACGGTACAGATCCTGCCAATTACTGTCTCTGTACGGTACAGATCCTGCCAATTACTGTCTCTGTACAGTACAGATCCTGAAAATTACTGTCTCTCTACAGTACAGATCCTGCCAAATACTGTCTCTATGGTACAGATCCTGCCAATTACTGTCTCTGTACGGTACAGATCCTGCCAATTACTGTCTCTGTACGGTACAGATCCTGCCAATTACTGTCTCTGTACCGTACCGATCCTGCCAATTACTGTTTCTGTACTGGACAGATCCTGCCAATTACTGTCTCTGTACCGTACAGATGCTGCCAATTACTGTCTCTATGGCACAGATCCTGCCAATTACTGTCTCTGTACAGTACAGATCCTGCTAATTACTGTCTCCGTACAGTACAGATCCTGCCAATTACTGTCTCTATGGTACAGATCCTGCCAATTACTGTTTCTGTACGGTACAGATTCTGCCAATTACTGTCTCTGTACGGTACAGATTCTGCCAATTACTGTCTCTGTACGGTACAGATCCTGCCAATTACTGTCTCTGTACGGTACAGATTCTGCCAATTACTGTCTCTGTACGGTACAGATCCTGCAAATTACTGTTTCTGTACGGTACAGATCCTGCCAATTACTGTCTCTGTACCGTACCGATCCTGCCAATTACTGTCTCTGTACAGTACAGATCCTGCTAATTACTGTCTCCATACAGTACAGATCCTGCCAATTACTGTCTCTATGGTACAGATCCTGCCAATTACTGTTTCTGTACGGTACAGATCCTGCTAATTACTGTCTCTGTACGGTACAGATTTTGCCAATTACTGTCTCTGTACGGTACAGATCCTGCCAATTACTGTCTCTGTACCGTACAGATCCTGCCAATTACTATCTCTGTACGGTACAAATCCTGCCAATTACTGTCTCTGTATAGTACAGATCCTGCAAATTACTGTCTCTGTACGGTACAGATCCTGCCAATTACTGTCTCTGTACGGTACAGATCCGTCCAATCACTGTCTCTGTACGGTACAGATCCTGCCAATTACTGTGTCTGTACGGTACAGATCCTGCCAATTACTGTATCTATGGTACAGATCCTGCCAATTACTGTCTCTATGGTACAGATCCTGCCAATTACTGTCTCTGTACAGTACAGATCCTGCCAATTACTGTCTCTGTACGGTACAGATCGTTCCAATTACTGTCTCTGTACCGTACAGATCCTGCCAATTACTGTCTCTGTACGGTAAAGATCCTGCCAATTACAGTCTCTATGGTACAGATCCTGCCAATCATGTCTCTATGGTACAGATCCTGCCAATTTCTGTCCCTGTAACGTACAGATCCTGCCAATTACTGTCTCTGTACCGTACAGATCCTGCCAATTACTGTCTCTGTACGGTACAGATCCTGCCAATTACTGTCTCTGTACGGTACAGATCCTGCCAATTACTGTCTCTAAGGTACAGATCCTGCCAATTACTGTCTCTGCACGGCACAGATCCTGCCAAATACTGTCTGTACCGTACAGATCCTGCCAATTACTGTCTCTGTACAGTAGAGATCCTGCCAATTACTGTCTCTGTACAGTACAGATCCTGCCAATTACTGTCTCTGTACAGTAGAGATCCTGCCAACTACTGTCTCTGTACAGTACAGATCCTGCCAATTACTGTCTCTGTACCGTACAGATCCTGCCAATTACTGTCTCTGTATGGTACAGATCCTGCCAATTACTGTCTCTATGGTACAGATCCTGCCAATTACTGTTTCTGTACCGTACAGATCCTGCCAATTACTGTCTCTGTACGGTACAGATCCTGCCAATTACTGTCTCTGTACGGTACAGATCCTGCCAATTACTGTCTCTATGGTACAGATCCTGCCAATTACTGTCTCTGTACCGTACAGATCCTGCCAATTACTTTCTCTGTACGGTATAGATCCTGCCAATTACTGTCTCTTGTACCATGCAGATCCTGCCAATTACTTTCTCTCTGGTACAGATCCTGCCAATTACTGTCTCTGTACGGTACAGTTCCTGCCAATTACTATCTCTGTACGGTACAGATCCTGCCAATTGCTGTCTCTGTACGGTACAGATCCTGCCAATTACTGTCTCTGTACGGTATAGATCCTGCCAATTACTGTCTCTGTACGGTACAGATCCGGCCAATTACTGTCTCTGTACGGTACAGATCCTGCCAATTACTGTCCCTATACGGTACAGATCCTGCCAATTACTGTCTCTGTACGGTACAGATCCTGCCAATTACTGTCTCTGTACGGTACAGATCCTGCCAATTACTGTCTCTGTACAGTACAGATCCTGTCAATTACTGTCTCTGTGATACAGATCCTGCCAATTACTGTCTCTGTACGGTACAGATCCTGCCAATTACTGTCTCTGTACGGTACAGATCCTGCCAATTACTGTCTCTGTACCGTACAGATACTGCCAATTACTGTTTCTGTACTGTACAGATCCTGCCAATTACTGTCTCTGTACAGTACAGATCCTGCCAATTACTGTCTCTGTACAGTACAGATCCTGCCAATTACTGTCTCTATGGTACAGATCCTGCCAATTACTGTCTCTGTACCGTACAGATCCTGCCAATTGCTGTCTCTGTACGGTACAGATCCTGCCAATTACTGTCGCTATGGCACAGATCCTGCCAATTACTGTCTCTATGGTACAGATCCTGCCAATTACTGTCTCTGTACGGTACAGATCCTGCCAATTACTGTCTCTTGCACCGTGCAGATCCTGCCAATTACTGTCTCTCTGGTACAGATCCTGCCAATTACTGTCTCTGTACGGTAGAGATCCTGCCAATTACTGTCTCTTGTACGGCGCAGATCCTGCCAATGACTGTCTCTCTGGTACAGATCCTGCCAATTACAGTCTCTGTACGGTACAGATCCTGCCAATTACTGTCTCTGTACGGTACAGATCCTGCCAATTACTGTCTCTGTACGGTACAGATCCTGCCAATTACTGTCTCTGTACGGTACAGATCCTGCCAATTACTGTCTCTGTACGGTACAGATCCTGCCAATTACTGTCTCTGTACGGTACAGATCCTGCCAATTACTGTCTCTGTACGGTACAGATCCTGCCAATTACTGTCTCTGTACGGTACAGATCCTGCCAATTACTGTCTCTGTACGGTACAGATCCTGCCAATTACTGTCTCTGTACGGTACAGATCCTGCCAATTACTGTCTCTGTACAGTACAGATCCTGAAAATTACTGTCTCTCTACAGTACAGATCCTGCCAAATACTGTCTCTATGGTACAGATCCTGCCAATTACTGTCTCTGTACGGTACAGATCCTGCCAATTACTGTCTCTGTACGGTACAGATCCTGCCAATTACTGTCTCTGTACTGTACCGATCCTGCCAATTACTGTTTCTGTACTGGACAGATCCTGCCAATTACTGTCTCTGTACCGTACAGATCCTGCCAATTACTGTCTCTATGGCACAGATCCTGCCAATTACTGTCTCTGTACAGTACAGATCCTGCTAATTACTGTCTCCGTACAGTACAGATCCTGCAAATTACTGTCTCTATGGTACAGATCCTGCCAATTACTGTTTCTGTACGGTACAGATTTTGCGAATTACTGTCTCTGTACGGTACAGATCCTGCCAATTACTGTCTCTGTACCGTACAGATCCTGCCAATTACTGTCTCTGTACCGTACAGATCCTGCCAATTACTATCTCTGTACGGTACAGATCCTGCCAATTACTGTCTCTGTACGGTACAGATTCTGCCAATTACTGTCTCTGTACGGTACAGATCCTGCAAATTACTGTTTCTGTACGGTACAGATCCTGCCAATTACTGTCTCTGTACCGTACCGATCCTGCCAATTACTGTTTCTGTACTGGACAGATCCTGCCAATTACTGTCTCTGTACAGTACAGATCCTGCCAATTACTGTCTCTGTACAGTACAGATCCTGCTAATTACTGTCTCCGTACAGTACAGATCCTGCCAATTACTGTCTCTATGGTACAGATCCTGCCAATTACTGTTTCTGTACGGTACAGATCCTGCTAATTACTGTCTCTGTACGGTACAGATTTTGCCAATTACTGTCTCTGTACGGTACAGATCCTGCCAATTACTGTCTCTGTACCGTACAGATCCTGCCAATTACTATCTCTGTATGGTACAAATCCTGCCAATTACTGTCTCTGTATAGTACAGATCCTGCAAATTACTGTCTCTGTACGGTACAGATCCTGCCAATTACTGTGTCTGTACGGTACAGATCCTGCCAATTACTGTCTCTGAACGGTACAGATCCTGCCAATTATTGTCTCTGTACGGTACAGATCCTGCCAATTACTGTCTCTGTACGGTACAGATCCTGCCAATTACTGTCTCTGTACGGTACAGATCCTGCCAATTACTGTCTCTGTACGGTACAGATCCTGCCAATTACTGTCTCTGTACGGTACAGATCCTGCCAATTACTGTCTCTATGGTACAGATCCTGCCAATCACTGTCTCTATGGTACAGATCCTGCCAATTACTGTCCCTGTAACGTACAGATCCTGCCAATTACTGTCTCTGTACCGTACAGATCCTGCCAATTACTGTCTCTGTACGGTACAGATCCTGCCAATTACTGTCTCTAAGGTACAGATCCTGCCAATTACTGTCTCTGCACGGCACAGATCCTGCCAAATACTGTCTGTACCGTACAGATCCTGCCAATAACTGTCTCTGTACAGTAGAGATCCTGCCAATTACTGTCTCTGTACAGTACAGATCCTGCCAATTACTGTCTCTGTACAGTAGAGATCCTGCCAATTACTGTCTCTGTACAGTACAGATCCTGCCAATTACTGTCTCTGTACCGTACAGATCCTGCCAATTACTGTCTCTGTATGGTACAGATCCTGCCAATTACTGTCTCTATGGTACAGATCCTGCCAATTACTGTCTCTGTACCGTACAGATCCTGCCAATTACTGTCTCCGTACGGTACAGATCCTGCCAATTACTGTCTCTGTACGGTACAGATCCTGCCAATTACTGTCTCTGTACGGTACAGATCCTGCCAATTACTGTCTCTGAACGGTACAGATCCTGCCAATTATTGTCTCTGTACGGTACAGATCCTGCCAATTACTGTCTCTGTACGGTACAGATCCTGCCAATTACTGTCTCTGTACGGTACAGATCCTGCCAATTACTGTCTCTGTACGGTACAGATCCTGCCAATTACTGTCTCTGTACGGTACAGATCCTGCCAATTACTGTCTCTATGGTACAGATCCTGCCAATCACTGTCTCTATGGTACAGATCCTGCCAATTACTGTCCCTGTAACGTACAGATCCTGCCAATTACTGTCTCTGTACCGTACAGATCCTGTCAATTACTGTCTCTGTACGGTACAGATCCTGCCAATTACTGTCTCTGTACGGTACAGATCCTGCTAATTACTGTCTCTGTACCGTACAGATCCTGCCAATTGCTGTCTCTGTACGGTACAGATCCTGCCAATTACTGTCTCTGTACGGTACAGATCCTGCCAAATACTGTCTCTGTACAGTACAGATCCTGCCGATTACTGTCTCTGTACCTTACAGATCCTGCCAATTACTGTCTCTATGGTACAGATCCTGCCAATTACTGTCTCTGTACGGTACAGATCCTGCCAATTACTGTCTCTGTACGGTACAGATCCTGCCAATTACTGTCTCTGTACGGTACAGATCCTGCCAATTACTGTCTCTGTACAGTACAGATTCTGCAAATTACTGTCTCTGTACAGGACAGATCCTGCCAATTACTGTCTCTAAGGTACAGATACTGCCAATTACTGTCTCTGTACGGTACAGATCCTGCCAATTACTGTCTCTGTACGGTGCAGATCCTGCCAATTACTGTCTCTAAGGTACAGATACTGCCAATTACTGTCTCTGTACGGTACAGATCCTGCCAATTACTGTCTCTGTACAGTACAGATCCTGCCAATTACTGTCTCTGTACCGTACATATCCTGCCAATTACTGTCTCTGTGGTACAGATCCTGCCAATTACTGTCTCTGTACGGTACAGATCCTGCCAGTTACTGTCTCTGTACAGTACAGATCCTGCCAGTTACTATCTCTGTATGGCACAGAAATTGTGAATCACTGTCCCCACTCTGTACAGATCCTGTGAATCATTGTCCCTACAATGTACAGATCCTGTGAATCACTGTCACTACACAGTACAGATCCTGTGAATCACTGTCCCTACACGGTACACATCCTGTTAATCACTGTCACTACACAGTACAGATCCTGTGAATCACTGTCCCCACTCTGTACAGATCCTGTGAATCACTGTCCCTACATGGTACAGATCCTGTGAATCACTGTCCCCACTCTGTACAGATCCTGTGAATCACTGTCCCCACTCTGTACAGATCCTGTGAATCACTGTCCCTACATGGTACAGATCCTGTGAATCACTCTCCCCACCCTGTACAGATCCTGTGAATCACTGTCACTACACAGTACAGATCCTGTGAATCACTGTCCCTACACGGTACACATCCTGTGAATCACTGTCACTACACAGTACAGATCCTGTGAATCACTGTCCCTACACGGTACACATCCTGTGAATCACTGTCACTACACAGTACAGATCCTGTGAATCACTGTCCCTACACGGTACACATCCTGTGAATCACTGTCACTACACAGTACAGATCCTGTGAATCGCTGTCCCTACACGGTACACATCCTGTGAATCACTGTCACTACACAGTACAGATCCTGTGAATCACTGTCCCTACACGGTACAGATCCTGTGAATCACTGTCCCCACTCTGTACAGATCCTGTGAATTACTGTCTATTACGAAAGTAGAATAATTTTTATAATATTATTGTGATTTATTGTACATGGAGGCTAATAGTGGAGTTTGCATAGATTCCCTGTGTGTGGGGTTTAACTGAATTGGAGACAGCTGGACTGGAGGTTTGGAATTATCAAAAGAAGTTAGGTACAGAGCAATATGAAATACGTTGACATGGCTGAAGTCTTAGAATATGTGGTGCAAGGAGAATTTGCATTTTTAGATAAATCAGGGCAGTTTGAATTTGAAACAGATAGTAAGTTTCATAGACTCATAGATGCTTACAGAGCAGAAGGAGGCTATTCGGCCCTTTGTGTCCTTGCTGGTCAACAAAGATCTGACTACACTAATCCCATTTTCCAGCACTTGGCCCATTGCCATAGAAGCTATAGCAACACAAATGAATACCTAAATACTTCTTAAGTGTTTTGAGAGTTTCTGACTCAACCACCCTTTCAGGTAGTGAGTTCTAGACTCCCACCCTCTGGGTGAAAAAACTTTCTCCTCAACACCCCTCTTAGCCTTCCACCTCTTACCTTAAATCTATGACCCCTGGTTGTTGACCCCTCTACTCAAAAGTGCCTTCCTATCCACCCAACCTATGCCCCTCATAATCTTATACACCTCTAGCAGGTCCCCTCTCAACCTTCGCTGCTCCAAGGAAAACAACCCTAGTCTATACAATCTTTCCTCATAGCTCAGATCCTCCAGCCCAGGCAGCATCCTGGTAAATCTCCTCTGCACCCTGTCCAGTGCAATCACATCCTTCCTATAATGTGGTGACCAGAACTGCACACAGTACTCCAGCTGTGGCCTAACCAGCATTTTATACAGTTCTTGTATTCTATGCCTCAGCTAATAAAGGCAAATATCCCATATGCCTTCTTGTCAGGAAGAGATATTAATGTATATAATGTTATTGGAAATTATATATTTTTTTAAATAAAGGTTTAGTCTGTGGGTGTGTCTGTGTGTTGGATTGGAGTTGGATTAAAGCCAGCTAGTCTGGGTGCTTTGATGTATAGTAGTTTTGAGATGTAAACAGAGGTAGAGGGTGCATTTGCATTTTGTTGAATAGAGCATTCAAGAGTGGGAGTAAACTCTTGCACCTAGCTAGGAGACACCAAGCAATGTTTATATTACTAATAAAATTGGTACTATGAAAGGGGTTTAAAGGGCCTGGTGGTACAGTGAGAATTTACATTCAAAGGGGAAGGCTGGGTATAACCTGAAAGGATTTTGTGTGAGCAAAGCAGTGACATGTAAGATCAAAGCCTGTAAGCCTACAACTGTCTGCAAAGGAACCAAATTGAAAGGAACCTCATGTTGAATTCGTAAGGCAAAAATGCTTTGCGTGTCTGATTAAGTCTATTGGTTATTGTTGCCTTAGTGGAGATTAATTTGGGAATTTGTTAGAAGTTATAGTAATTTGTAGCCATGTGTATGTGTTTAATGTGTTGTAAATTAATAAATGTTTCATTTAGTTTAATATAAAAACCTCTCGAGAACTGGTGGACTTATTCCTGAATTTAGAGCTGCAACTCAAAACATGCTAATTGAAAATATAGGTTATGATAGTTGTTTAAAGTTTCCCTCTGGGATTTTAAATAACTCAGCCTTACTAGCCCTCCCCAAGCTCAGTAACTCACGCTTTTCCGGGTTGAATTCCATTTGCCACTGCTTTGCCCACCTGACCAGTTCATTGATATCTTCCTGCAGTTTACGGCTGTCCTCCTCACTATTTGCTACCCTACCAATTTTCGTGTCATCTGCAAACAACTTAATCATACCCCCTACGTTTAAATCCAAATCATTTATGTACACAATAAACAGCAAGGACCCCAGCACTGAGCCCTGTGGAACCCCACTGGAAACAGACTTCCAGTCACAGAAACATCCCTCTACCATCACCCTCTGCTTCCTACCTCTCAGCCAAATTTGGATCCAACGTACCACTTTGGCTTGGATCCCATGTGCTTTTACTTCCTTGACCAGTCTGGCATGAGGGACCTTATCAAAAGCCTTGCTAATGTCCATGTAGACCACATCAAATACGTTACCCTCATCAACACTCAGTTACCTCTTCAAAAAATTCAAATTTGTCAAACATGGCCTTCCCTTAACAAATCCATGCTGACTATCCCTGATTTATCCATGTCTCTCCAAGTGCAGATATATTCTGTCCCTCAGAATTTTTTCTAGTAACTTCTCAACACCAAGGTTAGACTGACTGGCCTGTACTTTCCTGGTCTATCCTTTCCTCCTTTTTTAATAATGGGACAACATTAACAGTCCTCCAGTCCTCTGACACCTCACCAGAGAGGATTTGAAAATTACTGCCAGGGCCCGATATCTCTTCCCTTGCCTCCCTCAACAGCCTGGGATATATCTCATCCGGACCTGCAGATTTACCCACTTTTAAGGCCGCTAAGCCCACTAGTACCTCCTATGTTAATTCCTCTAATATTTCACAGTCCCCCACCCTGATGTCTTTACCTGCATCGTCCTTTTCCATTGTGAAGACCACCACAAAGTATTCATTGAGGACTGTACCCACGTTCTCTGGGTCCACAGACAGATTCCTTCTATGGTCCCTAATTGGCCTTACTCTTTCCCTAGTTATTCTCTTGCTCTTTATATATTTAAAAAACTCCTTTGGGTTTTCCTTCATTGTACACACCAATGCTTTCTCATGCATTTGCTTAGCTTTCCTAATTTCCTTTTTAAGTTCCACCCTGCACTTTTTATACTCCTCTAGGTACTCTGCTGTATTGAGGCCTCGGTATCTGCCATAAGCTCTTTTGTTCTTAGTCCTAACTTGACTTTCAAGGTTCTCCGGACTTTGTCTTTACGGGAACATATTTGCCCTGTACTCTCACTATTTCCTCCTTGAATGCCTCCCACTGCACTGACACAGTTTTATCTGCAAGTAGCTGCTCCCGGGCTAAATCATACCTCATCTAAGTAAAATTAGCCTTTCCCCAATTCAGAACTTTTATTCCCGGCTCAAACTTATCCTTTTCCATATATATCCTAAATCGAACTGAGTTATGGCCACTATCTCCAAAATGCTCCCCTGATACGCCTTCCACCTGCCTGGGCTCATTTCAAAATATGAGGTCCAGAACTGCCCCCTCCCTTGGGCTTTCTACGTGCTCACTAAAAATGTTCTTCTGGGTGCAACTTAAGAATCTTGCTCCCTCCCTACTTTGCACATTATAACTATCCCAGTTAATATTTGGGTAGTTAAAATCCCCCACCATTACTGCCTTATTATTCTTACACTTCTCTGAAATTTGATTACATATTTGATCCTCTATCTCTCCCTGGCTCTTTGGAGCCTATGATACACACCCAACAGTGTGTTTGCCCCTTTTGTGTTTTTTACTTCTACCCATATGGCCTCATTTGATGATCCTTCCAAGATATCATCCCTCCTCATTGCCATAATTGATTCCTTGATCAATATTGTGACTCCCTCCCCGCTCTTCTATACCCCCTCTATTTCATCTGAATATCCTATAACCAGGAATGTTGAGCTGCCAATCCTGCCCTTCTTTTAGCCAAGTCTCGGCCATAGATATGACATCATACTCCCACATGCCTATCTGTGCCCTCAGCTGGACTGTCTTATTCCTCAGGCTCCTTGCATTAAAATATATTCCATGTAGCCTTGCCAAACCCATTTCTTTCTTATCTAGCCTATGTTTCCTCTGCCTTCTGGACTCACTTACTAGTGTTTTAACTTCTAACTCCATCTCAGATTCTCTCCCCTCTGAACTACTTTTCAGGATCCCATCCCCCTGCCAATTTAGTTTAAATCTACCCAACAGCATTAGCAAACCTCCCCGCGAGGATGTTGGTCCCATTCCTGTTCAGATGTAACCTGTCCAACGTGTACAGGTCCCACCTCCCCCAGAAAAGGTCCCAATGTCCTAGGGATCTAAAGCTCTCCCTCCTGCACCATCTCTCCAGCCACGCATTCATAAGCTCCATTCTTCTGTTCCTAAACTCACTACTTCATGGCACCGGGAGTAATCTGGAGATTACTACCTTTGAGGTCCTGCCTTTCAATTTCCCACCTAACTCCCTAAAGTCTGCTTGCCGGACCTCATTTCTCTTTCTTCCTATATAATTGGTCTCAACATGGACCACGGCCTCTGGCTGTTCACCCTTCCCCTTCAGAATGCCCTACAGCTGTTCTGTGAAAGCCTTGACCCTGGCCCAGGGGGCAACTTACCATCCTGGAGTCATGTCTATGGATGCAGAAGCTCCTATCTACTCCCCTCACTAACAAATCCCCTACCACTATTGCCCTTCCGCGCTTCTTCCTCCCCCACCGCCGAGCAGCTGGACCACCCACAGTGCCATGGCCTTGGCTCTGGTTAGCCTCCACAGGGGAACCTTCAGTCTCACTGTTTTCTGAAAGCTGAAAAATGGTTTGCAAGCAAGATGCAATCAGGGAATTCCCTCATTACCTGCCAGGTGCCCTTCTTCTGGCTGGCAGTCACCCATTCCCTCTCTGCTTGCACTTCCTAAAGCTGCGGGATGACCACGTCCTGAAACATGCTATCCACAAACCTCTCAGCCTTATGAATGCACCATAGTGTCTCCAGCTGTCGCTCAAGCTCCAAAACCAGGAGCTCGAGTTGCCCCAGTCAGAGGCACCTCCTGCACACATTGTCATCCGGAGCGCCTAGGATTTCCCACATAGCGCAGGATGTGCAAATCATGGGACTCAGCTCTCCAAACTTATTTTAACTAAGTAGAATATGGACCCTTGCTTTATTTTACCCTTAATCCTACTTGAGTATAGACTAGGTGCTAGATCCTCTAGATGCTGCTGATTGCCTGTCCCAGGGTCCTCCTCTCACACTCTCCTCTAGGTGCTGTTAACTGCCTGTCCCAGAGTCCTCCTCTCACACTCTCCTCTAGGTACTGCTGATTGCCTGTCCCAGAGACCTCTTCTTGCATTCTCCTCTACGATGTTTAGATCTAATAAGCTAGGAGCAACAGTGCATTTATTTTTCCCAAAGGCTACTGATAATATTAGCACCATGAAAAATTTTATATTATGAGAAAGTACATTTCCAAAGACATAGGGAACAAAAGAATTTACAGATTAAAAAGAGAGGAAATGTATATAAAGGAGATTGATGTCACAGGGAGGGGCCCTGTGACATCTAGCAGAAGCTTGCGAAACAGTCTCCCAACTTGTCTGCATGAGTTTTGCTGCATCCAGCCCTTAAAGGTGAAAGCTGTGCTGGCCTGTCTTTCTAACTTTAAAATCGAGTTTGGCTGTTGCCTTATAAGGGGACATATTTGGGAGTCAGGTTAGGTAAGAACTTTAGTATTTACTGTAGTATTAAGTAACTGGAATCTTGCCATCTCTTCTTTTGTTAATAAATATTTTCATTTAAAACTTTAAAACTCTAAAAGGTTTTAGTGGACTCATTACTCTGATTTCAGTGTTCAGTCTTCTGAAAATAAATACAAATCGCAAATCCGTTGTGACCACAGAACCAAGTTTCTCTCATGGATTTCAGTCCACCTGGCACATATCACCTGCCACGTCACAACAAATTGGGGGCTCGTCCGGGATATTTGAAATTCTTTGACTGGTTTGGAGTTGTTGAATCTTAAGGTTATGAGTACCAGAAGCACAGTGAATTCAGGAATTGGTGTGAGGGATTTTTAAAGCGATGAGACTGTAAAAATAGTTGTATGCACAGCAAAAATCTTTCTGGAAGTAGAAGATATAAATCTGATTGGTTACAAAAAGTATCTAAGGGGAAGTTTACAGAGTTGGTGGATAGGTTGCAGTTGAGGTTACCTGTAGGGGCAAAGAAAGCAGACATAGCTGAAGCGACAGCACAACATTTGGAATTGGAAGTGATGCCTGACACTAGTGAGTCACAATTGGAGGTAGTGAGATGTCAGTTACAAATGAAGAAGCTTGAATATGAACAAGCAATGGGAATGAAAAAACTTGAACTAGAGGCAGCAGAAAAAGGAAAGGGAAGTGAAAGGGCATTCCAAAGGGAACTGACAGATAGGCAGGAGAGAGAGAAAGGTCAGGAACGGGAATTTGAAATGGCGAGATTAGAAAAGGAAGAGAGAGAGTGTATTAACTTAAAAGGCTGGACTTTAAAAAAAGAAAATTCAGGTGTTGAGGAAGGTTCTGATGATGAAAGGACCTTCAACCTAAAACCCAGTGGACAGATGTTTAAGTTTGAAGAAAGCAATGTAGAAGTGTTCTTTATTTTATCTGAAAAGATGAAATGGCCACAGGAAAACTGGACATTGCTTTTACAGTCTAAGTTAGTTGGTAGAGCTCATGAGATTTATGCGTCACTATAAGAAGAAGTGTCAGTGGGTTATGATGTGATAAAAAGGGGTATTTTGAGTTGGTTCCTGAGGCATGCAGGCAGAGATTTATGAATATAAGGAAACAGCCTGGGCAAACTTATATTGAGTTGAGAGCGTAAAACAAACTAATTCTGACCACTGGATACAGGCATTAAAGGTAGAGACAACATATGCACTCTTAGAGAAGTAATTCTTCTGGAAGAACTTAAAGATTCAATTCCTTCAGTAGTGAGAATTCATGGGGAGGAACAGGTGGTTAAAACGGTAAGACAATCAGCAGAGATAGCTGATGATTATGAGTTAGTTCATAGATCTAAACCTTTATTTTGTCACCCTTTAAAATCAGAGAAGGATAGAAAGTGGGAAGGTGAAAGGAAAGTAGGTGGAAAATCCCAGAAGTTTTTCCTCAGGCAAAAAAGGAAGAGGCTGAGGGTAGAAGTGACAGTCAGAAATTAAGGTGTTTTCATTGTAATAAGGTTGGGCACACGAATTCAGTGGGTTGGAAAGTACAGGGAAAATCTGTTGCCATTATTGGGATGCAGAAAAGTTCTGGAAGTGAATGTACTGTGGGTTCTGAGGTTCAAGCAAAACAGTGTTTTGCATACAGGTAAAGAAGTGGGAATGTGTTCACAATTTGCCTAAGAATTCTGAGGGGCAGGTTGCAGAAATATTTAAAGATTTTATATATGACACGGAAGTCTTTTCATGTGTACGGGGTGGAGCAGGTAAAGATATTAAAATGTTAAGAGACACAGGGTGTAGTCAATCCTGAATGTTAGGGGACAGTGATATTTGTTGCTCAGAGGGAGTATTGCAGGTGATAATAAGTGTGGTTCATGGAGATGCTAAACCTATTCCATTGTGGAAGGTAAATTTAAAAAGTAAGTGGAAAACAGATGAGGTGATTGCTGGAGTAATGGAAAAATTAGCCATTGCAGGGGTGCAGTTTATTTGAGGTAATGATCTTTCTGTGTCACAGATGTTGGTGATACCTACAGTAGTTGAGCAGCCAATGGGGGTGTATTCAACAGAGGTGTTACAGAAAGAGCATTCTGGTTTGTTTCCAGACTGTGTGTAACACGAGCACAGACTCATAAGTTGAGACAGAAAGAGGAGGAGTCTAGAAGACAGAGAAAAGGTGTTGAAGTTCAATTAACTGACACTGCCTTTGATAAGATTGTTCAGGAAGAGAGAATGGAGGACAATGCAGCTGAGGTGTTTAGCTCAAGGCAGTTAGTAGGGTTAAAGCAAAAAGACCCATAAATTAACCAGTTATATCAGACAGCTTACTCAGAAACAGAGGCAAAGTGTATTCTGGGATGTTATTACCTTATGGGCAATGTGTTAATGAGAAAGTGATGAACACGTCAGGTTTCAGTAGATGAAAAATGGATGGAAGTACATCAGATTGTTATACCATTTGGATATAGAAATGAGATATGGAGAATAGCTCATGAAATTCCAATAGGGGAACATTTAGGAATTAGAAAGACCAGGGGAAAATACAAGAACATTTCCATTGGCCTGGATTGTCTACAGATGTTGTCAAATTCTGTAGAATATGTTACATGTCAGGTGGCAAACCACAAGCAGTGATTAAGCCAGAACCTTTAATTCCAATTCAAGCTTTTGAGGAACTTTTTACTAGGGTCCTGATTGATTGTGTAGGACCCCTCCCTAAGATTAAAAGTGGAAATCAGTACTTACTGACAATAATGGACGTGACTAAAAGGTTTCCTGAAGCAATACCTTTGAGGAATGTTATAACAAAGAGAATTGTGGAGGAGTTGACTACATTCATTACGAGATAAGGTTTACCAAAAGAAATACAATCATATCAGGGTCAAATTTCATGTCACAGCTGTTTAAGGAAGTAATGAACAGTTTGGGGATAAAACAGTTTAAGTCAAGAGCTTATCATCCTGAGTCACAAGTCGCTTTAGAAAGATGGCAACAAATCTTAAAGACCATGATGAGGGTGTGCAGTCAGGACTATCCACAGGATTGGAATGGGCGAATTCCATTCTTGTTATTTGCTATTAGGAATGCTCCTAATGCATCGACGGGATTTAGTCCTTTTGAATTGTCTATGGTCATGAGGTAAGGGGACCACTAAAGTTGATTCATGAGAAATTGCTGGGTCAAAATTTAGAAACTACCCTCCTGGATTATGTATCCAACTTCAGAGAAAGATTGAACACAGCATGTGAGTTAGCTAAGGAACATTTAAAGATATCATAGCAAGGGTTGTAAGTGAAGACAGACAGGAGAGCCACAACTCATACTTTTGTTGTTGGATAAAAAAGTGTAAGTTGTGTTACCAGTACTGGGTGACTCATAAAAGGCAAGGTTTAGTGGATATTACAGGATTGAAGAGAAACTGAGTGAAGTCAATTACTTAATAAATACTCCAGATAAAAGAAAAAAAGGGTGTGTCAAGTAGCTATGCTTATTAAGTACCTTGACAGGGAAGAGGACCAAGAGGAGGCATTAGTGATGGGAGATAAAGAGAAAGAGGTAGAAATGAAGGATTCTGAAATTGATTTTCCTCTAATCAAATTGGATAATAAGGGGATACTTCAAAATTTAAATGTAATATTGAGTTACCTTCCAGACAAGTGTTAAAGTGATTTGGAGAAGCTACTGCAGTCACACAAAGTTATTTGTGGGAATAAGATGGAGATGACAGCTTCAGCTACAAATGATGTAAATGTGGGAGGTTCAGTTTCCATGAAGCAACATCCTCATAGATTAAGTCCAGCAAAGTTGTCACAAGTACAATAAGAAATTGAACTTGTGCTTCAAAATGACATCACTAGGTCTAGTTGCAGTAACTTGAATTCACCTATTGTGTAGGTACTGAAACTGGATGGAACACAAAGACTGTGTGTGTATCATCGATAGGTGAGTACAATAACAAAAGCAGATTCATATCCCATACCACGTTTGGAAGATTGAGAAAGTGGGACAATCAAAGCTGATCACCAACATCGACTTGCTGAAAGGATATTGCCAAGTATCATTATCGGAGACGGCAAAGGAGATATTGGCTTTTGTGATGCCAGATGGATTATATCAGTTTAAAGTGATGCCATTTGGCATGAAAAGTGCACCTGCAACATTTCAAACACTGACAAAGAAAAATTGCAGGACTGAGCAATTATTGTTTATATTGACAACTTGATAGTTTTCAGTCAAACATGGGAGGGGCATTTTGGAAGAATTAATTTCTCGATTACAAGAAGCTAATTTGGTGATGAACTTGGCTAAAAGTGAATTTGTAAAAGCGCAAGTTACATACCTAAGCCATACCATTGGACATGGTAAGATGGTTCCGAGAGATGTGAAAGTTAAAGTTATTGTGGATTTCCCCAGTGCCTACAACAAAATGAGAAGTTATGAGATTCTAGGTATGAGTGGGTTTTACCAGAAATTCGTACCAAATTTTAGCAGTATGGTTCCTCCATTGACTGAACTATTAAAAAAAACAATAAATTTCAGTGGGCACAGGACTATCAGAAGGCATTTGACAGATTAAAAATGGTATTGACTACGACACCAGTTTTTGAAAGCAATCATGCCAAGCAATTTAAATTGGCCATTGACATGTGTGATATAGGCATTGAGTCTATACTGCTGCAAGAAAATGAAACTGGAGTTGAGAAACCGATAGGGCACTTAACACAGAAATTGAATGTACAACAGAGAATATATTCAACGATCGAAAAGGAGAATCTGGGTTTGGTGTTAGCGTTGCAGCATTTTCAGGTTTATGTTGCAAATGATTTATCAGAAACAATTGTTTATACAGACCACAATGCTTTAAAATTTCTGGACAGATTTCGAGACCAAAGTGCAAGGCTGTTCAGATGGAGTTTATTACTGCAACTATTCAATCTACAGATTATACATGTGGCTGAACAAGAAAACTTAATTGTAGATGCATTGTCGAAAGTTTAAAGCTCAAAGGAAAATTAGATATTTAAACGTGGACGGTGGGCTGAAATGATTTCTGTTGATGCCAATGATTTGTGTGTGTATATATATATATATGTTATGTTAATGCATGCAGCTGGTAATGTAATCGTGTGAATATATAGATAGCTATAGAAGATAGTATAAGATGGCTTAAGAAAATGAAACCGTCTTTTTAAATTATGACGATTCATTTTTTTGTAAAGAGGAGGTGTTACGAAAGTATAAGTTTCAGAATGTTGTGATTTATTGTAAAAGCAGGTTAGTATTGGGGTTTGGATAGTGTGTGTATGTGTGCATGCGTGCGTATGCAAAAAGACAAAACTAAAGGCTCTGTCTCTGAATGCATGTAGCATTCATAACAAAGTAAATGAATCGATAGCCCGCATTGAAGTAAATAAATATGATCTAATAGCCGTTATGGAGACATAGCCGCAGGATGATAAGGACTGGGTGCTGAATATTGAAGGGTATATGACCGTCAAGAAGAATAGGAAGCAAGGTAAAAGTGGAGGGGTAGCACTGTTAATCAAGGATGGCATTGGTGCAATTGTTAGAAAAGGCCTTGGTTCAGGAAGTCAGGATGTAGAATTGGTTTGAGTGAAGATGAGGAATAGTAGGGGAAAGAAGTTACTAGTGGGAGTGCTATACAGTTTCCCTAACAGTAACCACAATGTAGGACACAATATACAAGAAGAAATATTGTGTGCTTGTGATAAAGGGCAGCAATAATCATGGGTGGCCTTAATCTACATATAAACTGGAAAACTCAGACTGGCAATAGTAGCCTGGATGAAGAGTTCATAGAATGCTATTGAGATGGTTCCTTAGAGCAGCATGTTCTGGAACCAACCAGAGAGGTTATATTAGACTTGGTATTGTGTAATATGACAGGATTACTTAATCACCTCAGAGTAAAGGCACCCCTAAGTAGCAGTACCACAATATGATTGAATTTCACAACCAGTTTGAAAGAGAGAAGAATGGGTCTAAGACTGGTATTTTAAACTTAAATAAGGGCAACTACGTGGGCATGAAAACTAAGCTAGCTGAAGTGAACTGGGATACTAAGCTAGGGGATAGATCAATACAGAAATAGTGGCAGACAATTAAGGCGACATTTCAGACTATTCAGAATAAGTATTTTCCTATAATAAAGAAAAACTCTAAAGGGAGGACCCACTATCTGTGGTTAACCAAAGAAGTTAGGGAAAGCATCAAACTTAAGGAAAAAGCATATAACTGCACAAAGATCAGTGGCAGGTCACACGTTTGGTCAGAATATAAAGAACATCGGATAATGACTAAAAGGTTAATCAGGAGAAATAAATTAAAGTACGAGAAGAATCTAGCTAGAAATGTAAAAACAGGTAGCAAGAGTTTCTACAGGTATTTAAAGAGGAAAAGATTAATCAGAGTGAGAGTTGTTCCTCTAGAGAGTGAGAATGGGGAATTAACAGTAAATAATAAGGAAATGGCTGATGAAATGAACAAATATTTTACTTGTCTTCACTATGAAACATTCCAGTAATAGTTGTAAATCAGGAGTGGGGAGGAGGAACTTGGTGAAATTACAATCCCTCGGGAAGCAGTACTGAGCAAAGGAAAGTTGTTAGAATCGATCATCAAGGAGGTTATAGCTGGACACTTCAGAAAACGCAAGGTAATCAGGAAGAGCCAGCACTGTTTTGTGAAAGAGAATACAGGTTTAACCAATTTATTGGAGTTTTTTGAAGGAGTAACATGTGCAATGGATAAAGGGGAGCCTGGAGAAGTACTGTACTTGGATTTCCAGAAGGTATTTGACAAGGTGCCATGTCAAAGATTATTGCAGAAAATAAAAGCTCATGGTGCAGGGGGTAATATATTAGCATGGATAGAAGATTGGCTGGCTGGCAAAAGAGAAAGAGTATGCACAAATGGGTCATTTTCTGATTAGCAGGATGTGACAAGTGGAATCCTGCAGGGGCTCAACTTTTTACAATTTATATCCATGACTTTGTGTTATCTACCAATTTCGTTACCATGCCTTTGCTCCCCTCATCTAAGATAGGTAGGAAAGTGTGCTGTGAAGGCAGCATAAGGAGTTTGCAGATGGATATAGATAGGTTGAGTGAGTGGGCAAAAATCTGGCAGATGAATATAATGTGGGGAAATGTGAAGTTGTTCACTTTGGCAGGCAGAATAAAAAAGCAGAGGATTATTTAAATGGAGAACAACTGCAGAATTCTGACATGCAAAGGGATTTAGGTGTTTTAGTGCATGAGTCACAAAACGTTAGTATGCAAGTAATCAAGAAGGCTAATGAAATGCTATCTTTTATTACAAGAGGGATTGAACATAAAAGTAAGGATGTTATGTTTCAGTTATACAGGGCATTGGTGAGACTGCATCTCACATACTGTGTACAGTTTTGGTCCCCTTATTTAAGGAGGGATGTACATCCATTGGAGAAGGTTCAGAGGTTGTTTACTAGATTGATACCTGGAATAAGCATATGAGGAAAGATTGGACAGACTGGGCTTGTTTCCACTGGAGTTTGGAAGAGTGAGGGATGATCTGATTGAAATATATAAAATCCTGAATGATCTTGACAAGTTGGATGTGGAAAAAATGTTTCTTCTTGTGAGTGAGTCCAGAACTAGGGGGCACTGTTTTAAAATTAGGGGTCACCCTTTTAGGACAGGGATGAGAATTTTTTCTCAGAGGATTGAGACTTTGGAACCCTCTGCCTCAGAAGGCAGTGCAAGCAGCACCCTGTGAATTATGGTCTCTGCACAGCACAGATCCTATGAATTGCTGACTTTGTCCAGTATAGGTCCCATGAATTATACTGCTGAATAGATCTTATACTGCATAATTATATTGTGAACCTGTTGCCCAATGTTAAAGCATTACGAACAAACAAGAGGCAGAAGTAGGCCATTCATGCTCTCAAGCCTGGTCTGTCATTTAATAAGCATGGCTGATTTGTTTGAGTTTTGATTTCCACATTCCCACCTACCCCCGATAACCTTTGATTCCATTGCCCAACAAAAAGCTGTGTATTGCCGCCTATCAATTGGCCGCTTAAAACTTTACATATTTCAGAGAACATAAATTGAGTCTTTGTAATCTTTCCTCAATCTAACATTCTCGTGAATCTGCACAATCTGGTAAGGCCAAGATTGCCTTTCAAAACTGCATTGCCCAGACTTGTACACAGTACCTCCAGACATGGTCGAACCAGGATTTTATGTATATAAAAACAAAAAACTGCGGATGCTGGAAATCCAAAACAAGATCAGAATTACCTGGAAAAACTCAGCAGGTCTGGCAGCATCGGTGGAGAGGAAAAGAGTTGACGTTTTGAGTCCTCGTGACCCTTCCACAGAACTGAGCGAATATAAGGAGAGGGGTGAAATATAAGCTGGTTTAAGGTTTTTTTGGGGGGGGGGCGGGGTTGATGTGGTTGTAGGGACAAGCAAGCAGTGATAGGAGCAGATAATCAAAAGATGCCACAGACAAAAGAACAAAGAGGTGTTGAAGGTAGTGATATTATCTAAATGAATGTGCTAATTAAGAATGGATGGTAGGGCACTCAAGGTACAGCTCTAGTGGGGGTGGGGTGGAAAGACTAGCGGGGCATAAAAGATTTAAAAATAATGGAAATAGGTGGGAAAAGAAAAATCTATATAAATTATTGGAAAAAACAAAAGGAAGGGGGAAGAAACAGAAAGGGGGTGGGGATGGAGGAGGGAGTTCAAGATCTAAAGTTGTTGAATTCAATATTCGTTCCAGAAGGCTGTAAAGTGCCTAGTCGGAAGATGAGGTGCTGTTCCTCCAGTTTGCGTTGGGCTTCACTGGAACAATGCAGCAAGCCAAGGGCAGACATGTGGGCAAGAGAGCAGGGTGGAGTGTTAAAATGGCAAGCGACAGGGAGGCTGCGGTCTGTCCGCAAGAATGACCCAGACCTCTTGTCATTTTAACACTCCACCCTGCTCTCTTGCCCACATGTCTGACCTTGGCTTGCTGCGTTGTTCCAGTGAAGCCCACCGCAAACTGGAGGAACAGCACCTCATCTTCCGACTAGACACTTTACAGCCTTCTGGACTGAATATTGAATTCAACAACTTTAGATCTTGAACTCCCTCCTCCATCACCACCCCCTTTCTGTTTCTTCCCCCTTCCTTTTGTTTTTCCAATAATTTATATAGATTTTTCTTTTCCCACCTATTTCCATTATTTTTAAATCTTTTATGCCCCGCTAGTCTTTCCACCCCACCCCCACTAGAGCTGTACCTTGAGTGCCCTACCATCCATTCTTAATTAGCACATTCGTTTAGATAATATCACTACCTTCAACATCGGTATTCTTTTGTTCGTGACATCTTTTGATTATCTGCTCCTATCACTGCTTGCTTGTCCCTACAACCACACCAACTCACCCCCGCCCCCCTCAACTTCTCTTCCCCCCTCCCACCTTAAACCAGTTTATATTTCACCCCTCTCCTTATATTCGCTCAGTTCTGTAGAAGGGTCATGAGGACTCGAAACGTCAACTCTTTTCTTCTCCACCGATGGTGCCAGACCTGCTGAGTTTTTCCAGGTAATTCCTCCCCTTTATGTTTCAGCCTCCTAGTTCTAAAGGCTAAGCGCGATGGTGGCTGCTGTACCCACACTGCCCCGCGCCACTGGAGCCACCCTATCCTCAGTGTGAATCCGCGCCTGCGCTCACCGCCACTCCCCCCGCCCCCGGCTTTCTGATCCCGAATGAGGTGGGGTGGGAGTACCGAGGGGGGAAAACACGCCCGACAGGACGCGGTCCTAGCTGCTATGAGCCAGTGAAAACTATATCGGCTGGGGGTACGGCTAAACACGGACTCACCGCACAGCCGGAACCTCAGCGGGACTCTCCCCAATTCTCGGCCGCCGCTGGACTGCAGCAAGATGGCGGCCAGAGGTCATGTGAGAGGGGCGGGGTTTCAGGGCGACGGTCACGGGCCGGGCTCAAGCGTTAAAACAACGTGCGAAGGCGGGGCCAGAGTCGTGTACGGTGAGTTTAGGCGTAGCTGCCCGCGCCCACTGGAATTAGGGGCGTGGCGTGTACGTCACGCAACATCATGGGGCGTGCCTTCCGTGCACCCGCTCCCGTTGAGTGGGCGTGGTCTAACGTCACCGGCGGCCAGGAGGCGGGGCTACGCCTGAGCCCGCCTTCCCGGCCCGGCGGTGGCAGCGGCGGCGGCGGCTTCGAGTGCCGGGAAGGGCCTGCGTGAGGCTGGCGACCGCCGGTCCGGACACCTGGCACCGAGCTGTCTCCCCCTCTTCATTCCCTGTGCCTCGGCACTCCCCGTCCAGGCCGAGGCCAGAGTTAAAATCGGAGCCGGCGACCCTGCCGCCGCCATCATTTTGAGCTGGTGTTGGGCGGTCCTGGTGTGCGCTGGTGCGATTTTAACACGTCAGAACGCCGACCCCGCCTTTTCCCTCAGTAAAACGGGTCGCGATTGGTCCAAGAAGTCACCGAGGGTGGGGCACCTGACCCCATGCAGGATGCTGATTGGACTGTGTTGAGGTTGGTCTGAGTCTGCTCAGAGGCCTGGTCTGTGTATGCTCCTATTGTTTGTGCCCCTTTTTGCTGCACTGATTCTCTTCCCAGACCCAGGCCTTCAGATGGGGGCAGTTTTGGGAACTTTAATTTGGCTTCATGAGGAGGAGGAGGAAGAGGAAGAGCAGCAACGGCGCCGGGAGGAGCAACAACGCCTGCAGCAGGAGCACGAGCAGACGCAGCTGCAGCGGAAACTGGCTGCCCAAAGACGTGCAGTTGGGCCTCACCGGAGATCGCATACGAAGGAGACGACACGGAGGAGACTTTACCCAGCAAACAGGGTCTACCGGCCTCGAGTCACTTTCCTGGAACTGTCCGAGGAGGAATGCCTGAGGAGGCTGCGCTTTTCCAAGCAGGTGGTCAGCGACCTGTGCAACCTCCTACAACAAGACTTAATGCCAGCCGGCCCCGGTGGCCATGCTTTGCCGGTGGCGGTGAAAGTCACCACAGCCCTTAACTTCTTTGCCTCGGGTTCCTTTCAGGGTGCCACCGGTGACATTTCCCACATCAGTCAGTCTGCAGTACATAAATGCATCAAACAGGTCACCAATGCCCTCTTTGCCCGGGCCAATGACTACATCTGTTTCCCAATGGACGCCAGCAGTCAGAACGACAGAGCGATGGGCTTTGCCGCGGTGGCTGGCTTCCCTCGTGTGCAGGGGGTCATAGACTGCACACACATCGCCATCAAGGCACCCGACAATCAGCCAGCAGCCTTCAACAGAAAGGGCTATTACTCCATCAATGTGCAGTTGGTCACTGATCACCTACACAGAATCATGCAGGTCTGTGCCCGGTTTCCAGGCAGCTGTCACGACGCCTTCATTCTGCACCAGTCAACAATTCCCCCACTGTTCCACTCGTGCCAAAACTTCAAAGGTTGGCTGATAGGGGACAAGGATTACCCCCTCCACACGTGGCTCATGACACCTCTCCCCAATCCTAGGACACCAGCTGAACTGAGGTACAATGAGAGCCACGGGACCACCAGGAGGGTCATCAAGCACACAATTGGGCTCCTCAAGCAACGGTTCCGTTGCCTGGACAGATCGGGGGGGCCCTTGCAGTACAGCCCGCAGAGGGTCTCCCGCATTGTGGTTGTCTGCTGCATTCTGCACAACCTCGCTGTGCAAAGGGGGTTGCACTTGGAGGAAGAAGTGCCTGAAATCCTCTCCTCATCTGATGAAGAAGACTTGGATGAAAGTGAGGAAGGAATGGAAGAGGGAGATGAAAGTCAGCAGCTTATAGCCAGAGATGTCCGGAATCAGTTCATCACCCAATGCTTTGGTTGATCCACTTGTCCTCACCTGACGAACTGTCCTCTGTTCCAGTCCGTTCATCTTCCAACCTCTGAGCCAAGGATCAGACGTGTGCTGTGCAGACATTGCAGCCTCAGTGCCTGCTCTGAAATAAAACTGCAAACAAATTTGCTAACTTTAAAAGGGTGACTTATTTAATGCCTACACAATAAAAGCCTCAACGTTATTTCTCATCCGTTTGTCAGCAGGCAGTGCTTTTCTTAAAGATATCTGAAATGATCCTACTGTTCCTATGAGCCGCTTGTCCAGGAGCTTCTGCATCAGAGATAGTGGAAGGCTAACCCTAGGAGCTTGGAGCCTGGCTGCAGGCTGCACATTTTGGTTCTTGGCTGGGACAGTTTGGTGCATCAGAGGTCTTTGGTGGATTTGCTGGTGAGAGAGCAGATGCTGCTTTCATCATGATACAGTGACATGCCAGCTGCTACTGGAGCTGGGGATTGCCACTTCCACTGATCTGCAGCATTGTAACTGAAGCTCTGATCCATGTAGCCCACCAGCCTTTCCAAAGTGTTGTGGATGTTGGGCTGCATCGTGTTTGAGCTTGTAACAGAGCTCTAGTAGCTGGTCTGAGACTCTTGATGGCAACCTGCATCTAGGCGTATTGTGTGTCAGGACACTGGACTAGTGGGATGTGGGATTGTCCGTACTCCCAGACATGGAGTGATAGCTCCTGGGCTGACCTGCCAGCAACTGTATGTACTGGGTTCAGAAAGCAGCTTTCTTTTTGCAGCCCACGCCATCAGCATCAGTGGAGTTCAGAGCCAGATGTACTCACTGGCCAGATGTCTCCTTGGCTACCCTGCCAGCTGCTAGTTCCTGCTTCTGATTACCTATTTGAATCACCCATTGCAGACCCCTCTAATTCTTTCCCTATATCATTCCAGTCTCTGCCAATTTCTGTAAGAGGCACCTCTACCTCCATAGATAAAGGCATTTAAGATCTCATGTTGCATAATGACACAGGGTTAATTCGTAACCACATAGTAAGCGATCCTCCAGAGGAAAGTGATCATAATACCACTGAATTCCACATTAAGTTTTAGAGTGAATCCAAAACAAAAATATTAATCATAAACAAGCCAATTTACCTCGGTATGAAGCAAAAGCTCACTAAGCTTAATTAGATAAATAGACCAAAAGGTATGGTGGTAAACAAGAGTTTAATGTTTAAGGACATTATTCAAAATTTTCAACAAAAAATATACTCCATTAAAAACTAAAAGCTCGCTGAGAAATATCCATCTGGGGTTAGTAGGGAGTGTTAGATTAAAAGAAGAGGCTTATAATGTCATGAACAATAGTAGTAAGCCTCAGGTTTGGGACTGTTTTAGAAATTAGCAAAGGATAAGCAAAAAGTTGATAAAAAGGGAGAAAGTAGAATATAAATGTAAACTAGTCAGGAATATAAAAGTATATAAAAAAGAGTAGCTAAAATCAACATAATTCCTTAGAGGCAGAGTCAGGAGAAATGGCACAAATGCTGAACAAATAGTGTGTGTCTGTTCTCGCAGTAATGACAAATTACAACACAGAACTTAAAGCAATTAATATTCACAGAGAAAAAGTATTGGGCAACTTAAGGGACTGAAAGCTGGCAAATCCCTGGGACCTGAAAGCCTGTGTCCTAGGGTCCTAAAAGATATAGCTGCAAAGATACTTGATGCACTGGTTATGATTTTCTAAAATTCCCTAGATTCCAGAATTATCCCTACAGAACGGAAGTTAGCAAATGTAATACGGCTTTTCAAGAAAGGAACGAGAGAGAAAACAGGGAACTACAGACTAGTTAACTGGATAATAGGTTTTGGGGAAAATTCTGGAATCTATTATTTATAAAGTCTTAATAATGCACTAAGAGCATCATATGCTCAGACAGGGTCAACATGATTTGAAACAGGGAACGCGTGTTTGACAAACTTATCAAGAGCTTTTTGAGCATGTAACTAGTGAGGTAGATTAAAGATACCAGTAGAATGATTATGCTTAGATTTACAAAAAGCATTTGATAAGGTGTCACACAAATGGTTAATATGCAAGATAAGGGCTTATGGTTTTTTAGGGTACTGTGTAAACATAGATAGAGGATCATTCATAGGACAGGAAGCAGAGAGTAGGGATAAATGGGGCACTTTCAACTTAGCAGTCTGTAACTAGTGGAGTGCCTCAAGGATCAGTACTGGGACCTCAACTATTTACAATCTTTACTAATGACTTAGATGAAAGGTCTAAGAGTAATGTATCCAAGTTTGCTATGATACAAAGGTCAGTGGGAACATGAGCTGGGAAGAGGACGTGAAGAAGCAAAAAGATATAGAGAAGTTAATTGTGCGGGCAACAAGGTGGCAGATGGAATATCATGGAGGGAAGTGTGAGGTCCTTCATTTTGTTGATAAGAACAAAGAAGCAGAATAATTTTTTTAAAGGTGTGAAACATTTAAATGTTCAGAGAGGCTTGGGTGTACTTAGACCATAAGACAGGAGCAGAAATTAGGCCATTCAGCCCATCGAGTCTGCTGTGACATTCAATCATGACTGATAAGTTTCTCAACCCCATTCTCCTGCCTTCTCCCCATAACCTTTGATCCCTTTACCAATCAAGAACCTATCTATCTCGGTCTTAAATACACTCAATGACCTGGCCTCCACAGCCTTCTGTGGCAATGAATTCCATAGATTCACCACTCTCTGGCTAAAGAAGTTTCTCCTCATCTCTGTTCTAAAAGGTCTTCCCTTTACTCTGAGGCTGTGCCCTCGGGTCCTAGTCTCTGCTACTAATGGAAACATCTTCCCCACGTCCACTCTATCCAGGCCTTTCAATATTCTGTAAGTTTCAATCAGATCCCCCCCTCATCCTTCTAAACTCTATTGAGAAGACCCAGGGTCCTCAAACGTTCCTCATATGTTAAGCCTTTCATTCTTGGGATCGTTCTCGTGAACCTCCTCTGGACACTCTCCAGGGCCAGCATATCCTTCCTGAGATATGGGGCCCAAAATTGCTCACAATATTCTAAATGTTGTCTGACCAGAGCCTTATAAAGTCTCAGCAGCACAGCTCTGCTTTTATATTCTAGTCCTCTCGAAATAAATGCCAACATTGCATTTGCCTTCCTAACTACCGAGTCAATCTGCAAGTTAACCTTAAGAGAATCCTGGACTAGGACTCCCAAGTCCCTTTGCACTCCAGATTTCTGAATTCTCTCCCCATGTAGAAAATAATCTATGCCTCTATTCTTCCTACCAAAGTGCATGACTTCACACTTCCCCACATTGTATTCCATCTGCCACTTCTCAGCCCATTCTCTCAACCTGTCCAAATCCTTCTGCAGCCTCCCTGTCTTCTCAATACTACCTGTCCCTCCACCTACCTTTGTATCATCTGCAAACTTAGCCAGGATGCCCTCAGTTGCTTCATCTAGATTATTAATGTATAAAGTGAAAAGTTGTGGTCCTTGCGGAACTCCACTGGTCACCGGCCGCCATCCTGAGAAGGACCCCCTTATCCCCACTCTCTGCCTCCTGCCAGACAGCCAATCTTCTATCCATGCTAGTACCTTGCCTCTAACACCATGGGCTCTTATCTTACTGAGCAGCCTCCTGTGCGGCACCTTGTCAAAGGCCTTCTGGAAGTCCAAGTAGATAACATCCATTGGCTCTCCTTTGTCTAACCTACTCGTCACCTCCTCAACGAATTCTAACAGATTTGTCAGGCATGACCTCCCCTTGATGAAACCATGCTGACTTTGCCCGATTTTACCATGCACTTCCAAGTATTCTGAAATCTCGTCCTTAATAATGGACTCTAAAATCTTACCAATGACCGTGGTCAGGCTAATCAGCCTGTAATTCCCGTCTTTTGCCTCACTCCCTTCTTAAACAGGGAGGTTACATTAGCGATTTTCCAGTCCTCTGGGACTCTCCCTGACTCCAGTGATTCCTGAAAGATCACCACTAATGCCTCCACTATCTCTTCAGCTATCTCCTTCAGAACTCTGGGGTGTAATCCATCTGGTCCAGGTGATTTATCCACCTTCAGACCTTTCAGTTTTCCCAGCACCTTCTCCTTGGTAATGGCCACCATACTCACCTCTGCCCCCTGACTCTCTTGAATTTTGGGGATGTTACTCGTGTCTTCCACTGTGAAGACTGATGCAAAGTACCTATTCAGTTCCTCTGCCATTTCATTGTTCCCCACTATTACTTCTCCAGTGTAATTTTCCAGTGGCCCAATGTCCACTTTTGCCCCTCTCACCGTTTATATATCTAAAAAAAACTCTTGCAATCTTCTTTTATTTTACTTGACAAGGAATGCAGAGTTAGCAATAAAAACAGAAAACGTGGGTGATTCTCAGCAGGTCAGACAGCATCTGTGGAGTGAGAAGCAGTGTTAATGTTTCTGGTCAATGACTTAAAGGGTCTGGTAAAGAGTCATCGACCTGAAACATTTTAACTCTGTTTCTTTCTCCACAGATGCTATCTAACCTGCTGAGTATTTCCAGTATTTTCTGTTTTTATTTCAGATTTCCTGTATGTGCAGTGTTTTGCTTTCACATTCGAACACAACGTTAAACTGCAGGTAACAATCAAGGAAGCCAAAATGGCATGTTGGCCTTTATTGCAATGGAATTGGAGTACAAGAATAAGGAAGTTTTGCTACAATTATATGTGGCTTTTGCTGAGACCACATCTGGAGTACTGTGAGCAGTTTTGATCTCCATATCTAAGGAAAGATATATCTGCAGTGCAGGAGATACAGTGAAGGTTCACTAGATTGGTCCCTGGGAAGAGAGGGTTGTCCTATGGTGAAAGGCTGAGTAAATTGAGCCTCCACTCTCTGGAGTTTGGAAGAATGAGAGACGATCTCTTTGAAACATAGATCTCTGAAGGCGGAGGGGCATGTTAGTGGAGAGGCGAGAAAGGCATATGGGACACTTGCCTTTATCAATCAAGGCATAGATTACAAAAGTAGGGAGGTCATGTTGGAGTTGTATAGAACCTTGGTGAGGCCACAGCTGGAGTACTGTATGCAGTTCTGGTCACCACATTATAGGAAGGAAGTGATTGCACTGGAGGGGGTGCAGAGGAGATTCACCAGGATGTTGCCTGGGATGAAACATTTAAGTTACGAAGAGAGGTTGGATGGACTTTCATTGGAGCAGAGAAGACTGAGGTGCGACCTGATTGAGGTGTACAAGATAATGAGGGGCATGGACAGTGTGGATAGGGAGCAGCTGTTCCACTTAGTTGAAGGGTCAGTCACAAGGGGACATAAGTTCAAGGTGAGGGGCAGGAGGTTTAGGGGGGATGTGAGGAAAAGCTTTTTTACCCAGAGGGTGGTGACGGTCTGGAATGCACTGCCTGGGAGGGTAGTGGAGGCGGGTTGCCTCACATCCTTTAAAAAGTACTTGGATGAGCACTTGGCACGTCATAACATTCAAAGCTATGGGCCAAGTGCTGGTAAATGGGATTAGGTAGGTAGGTCAGGTGTTTCTTATGTGTCGGTGCAGACTCGATGGGCCAAAGGTCCTCTTCTGCACTGTGATTCTGTGAAACGTGCAAGATTTTGAGAGGTTGTTTCCCTTGCCTGGGGAATCTAGAACATGGGGGCACAATTTCAGGAAGTGGGGGTGATCATTTAGGAATGAGATTAGGTGCAACTACTTCATTGAAGGGGTTGGGAATTCTCTACCCCAGGGGGTTGTGGATGCTCCATGATTTCATATTTTAAGGCTGAGACAGACAGATATTTAGATTCCAGAGAATCTAAGGGACCTGGACAGAAGTCTTAATGTGGAATTGAGGGAGAAGATCAGCCATGATTGTATTGAATGGTGGTGCAGGCTTTACAGACCTTATGGTCTACTCCTGCTCCTATGTTCTCATGTTTTTAATCATGGTATTTGTGGTTATTAACCTGTTTGGTTTCTAGCAGGTGGCCCCCCCCCCCCCCCCCTCCCCTCCCCCCGACACCCCCTCAAGTTGTCAACATTCCTAATGTCATTGAATATCCAGAGGGGATAGTTAGATTCTCTCCTGTTGGAAATAGTCATTGCCTGGCACTTGCAAATGTTACTTACCACTTATCAGCCCAAGCCTGTAAATTGTCCAGGTCTTGCTGGATATGGGCACAGAATGCACCATTATTTGACTTGTTCATGAAACTGAATAGTGCGATCATCAGTGAACATCCCCACTTCTGCCCTTATGATGGAGGGACGGTCATTGATGAAGCAGCTGAAGATGGCTGGGCCTAGGATGCTACCCTGAGGAACTCCCGCAGTAATGTATTAGGACTAAGATGATTGGCTGCCAACAACCACAACTATCTCCCCCTGAGCAAGGTATGACTCCATCCAGTGGAGGGTTTACCCCTCGATCACAATTGAATGTATTTTTACTAGGGCTTCTTGATGCAGTCAAATGCTGCCTTGATGTCAAGGGCAATCACTCTCACCTCACCTCTGAAAGTCAGCTCTTTCTGGAGTAAGGTCATAATGACATCAAGAGCTGCTTGGTCCAGGTTGAACCTAAACTGAGCATCGGTGAGCAAGTGCCATTTGCTAGCACTGTTGACTGCTCCTTTCATTACTTTGCTGATGATTTAAAGTATGTTGATGCTGACTGGGCTCTGACATAGTTGAGGATGAGGATGTTGATGGAGCTGACTTCGAATTGCCTCATTGTCTGTCCCCACTTGTGACTGGATGTGACAGGGTTAAGGAGCTTTGATCTGATTTGTTGGTGTAGGATTCTACTGTTTAGCAAGCATGTGTTGTATCTTGACCAGGTTGGCCCCTCATTCTCAGATAGACTACAGCTACTCCTCCTATGCTCCTATAGCCAGCTTAATTTCCCAATAATGTTAGAATAAATACAGTGTGAGGTGAACAAAGAGCGAAATGAATGATTACTGTGACTGCCTCACATCATAACTTTCCAGCTAATTCCAGCCCATAATTTCTGCCTCAACCACTAACACTGGAAGTGAATTCCATAATCTCTCAACTCTGACGACGTTTCTCCTGCTGTCTGTTCTCAATCTCATACACTTAACCTTGTATCTATCGCCCCTCATTCTGAAACACACAACTACTGGAAACGGTCTGGTTTTATTTACCCTTTCATCATTTTAAACACTTCTTATTGCACCCTATAATCCTTGTGTGTCAGTGTTGTACCCTCTCTAAAGCCTTAATATCCTTTCTATAGTTTAGATTTGAATACTACACACAATCCTCTAACTAACTTCTTATTACGACTTGATATAGGCTCCTCATTACCTCCCAACATGTGTATTCTATGCCACACAGTGAATGTTAAAAAATGCCAAGGCACTGTTCAAAGAAGAACAAAGAAGTTATCCCTGGTGTCCTGACCATATTTATTCCTTAATCAACATCACAGAAATAGATTATCTTCTCATTATGATATTGCTGTTTTTGGGAGCTTGCTGTGTGCAAATTGGCTATTGCATTTCCCACAGTACGATAGTGATTACATTTCAAAGGTATTTCTTTGGCTGTGAAGGCGGATACCCTGGGGTCCTGCTGGGCAACATATAAATTACATTTAAAAAGTGGATTAAACTATATAAACTCTTCCTGTTTCTTGAAATAAAATCTAGATTTCATGAACTTTTTTTGAGCCTCGGTAGTCTGAGAGGCTGCCTTTAAGTCCAGTGACCCCATCCCATCAGGGCCACTTGCTCAGTTGCAGCTGTCTGAGTCATTCCCAGAGATTCCTAGACTCAGTTTCTACGGGAGTCCTCACTCTTGATGGAAGAGGAAGAGTTGCCAAAGCCTTGGGCAGGGTCTGAAGCAGCACTTTTCCCAGTTAACGTATGAGTGAGACAATCGCTGCTGACTTTCACCCTCGTGTTCTTGATCATCCTTCAATGGACCCGCGGGTTTTAGACAGGTCAGAGATTAAATTGACCACATACAGAAAGGATCACACAATAACCAGGGCAGAGACATACTGTTTTCACACAGTATTGGACAGTGCTGCAGAATTCCATTATAAAAGCCTGGACAAATTTGTCAGGAAAAGCGTCTGATGAATTCAGTCTGAATGAGACTCTGAATTTTGCACTGTGCATCGGATAGCCCAGGAGCTGGCGCTCACTGAACAGGGTATCCGGATACAACACGCAGGTTATCACTGGCCAGGAAAAGGGAAGAAAATGTTAGATTGTATCATGGAGTGAGACAAAGGACAACAATTCTGACTTGTGAAAGGCAATGTTGTTTCCACATTGTCGGGTAGTACTGTAGTTGAGGGAGGGAGAGTGAGAAAAACCTAAACTAGGAGAGGGAGAGAGAAATACAAACTGCGAGAGAGAGAGACTGGGGGAGGCAGAGAGAGAACCACACATGGAGGAGAGAGTTCATATCAGCCTCTGAGCTGCTCCTGTGAGGTTGTACAATTTGTTTTGTTCAGGACTGAGTGTCTGTTTCCCTCTGAGGAGTGAGCCTCATCACCTTGATATTGGGCTCCAGTGGTGGGGGTGTGGGAGGAAGCAAATTAAATTAGGTTTAGAAAGAAACAAAAACAAAAATTGCTGGAAAAACTCAGCAGGTCTGACAGCATCAGTGGAGAGAAAGACAGAGTTAACGTTTCGAGTCCATATGACTCGTAATGTTTCGAGTCCATGAGTCATACTGACTCTGAAACGTTAACTCTGTTTCTCTCTTCACAGATGCTGTCAGACCTGCTGAGTTTTTCCAGCAATTTTTGTTTTTGTTTCAGATTTCCAACATCTGCAGTATTTTGCTTTTAAATTAGGTTTAGTTTTGGTTTAGTTGATTATTTGTATAATTTGCTGTGCATTGTAAAGTCATAATATTTTATGAAATTATTACTTAGAAGCCACTTAAAATAATCATTATTTGTTGAATTATTGCTATTTACTCATTATGGTTGATAGTGGAGAAATATCACAGGAATCTTTTATTTAAACATGACACCTTTAAATGCACAAGATGACCTACACCACACAGACTGCAGCAGTTTGAGGAGGCAGCGTACCAGTATCTTCTCAAGGGCAATTAGGGATAGCCAATAAATACTAGCTTTGGGGGCTGGTTAGCTCAGTCGGTTGGATGGCTGGTTTGTGATGTAGAGTAATATCAACAATACAGGTTCAATTCCTGCCCTGTCATCTTACCCTTCACCTGAGGTGTGGTGACCCTCAGTAAACTCACCACCAGTTGTCCTTTGTCTCCATGATACAATCTAACATTTTCTTCCCATTTCCTTGCATCACTTAGGAGGCAGGTGGGGCGGCAATTGGCCGGATTGGATTTGTCTTGCTTTTTGTGAATAAAGTGTGGACATTCGCTGATGGTTGCACAATGTTCACTACCATTCACAACCTCTCAGATACTTAAACAGTCTGTGCCCATACGTAAGCCAAACACGGACAACATTCAGGCTTGGGCTGATAAGTATCAAGTAACACTTACGCCACTCAAGTGCCAGGCAACATCCATCTCCAACAAGAGAGAATCAAAGCATATCCTCTTGATATTCAATGGCATTACAATCATTGAATCCAGCACTGATAACAGTCTGCAAGGTTACCATTCACCAGAAACTTAACTGGACCAGTCATATAAATAGTGTGCCTACAGGAACAGGTCTGAAGCTGGGAATTCTGCAGAGAGTAACTCACCTCTTGACTCCCCAAAGCCTGTCTGCTATTCAAAATGCACAAGTCAGGGGTGTGATGGAATACTCTCCAATTGCCTGGATGAGTGCAGCTCCGACAACACACAAGAAGTTCAGCATGATCCAGAACAACACGTCCAGGAAAAGATGATTGGCACCCCAACTTTAGTATTCACTCCCTGCACTACTGACACAAAATGGCAGCAGTGTGCACTGTCTACAAGAGACACTGCATCAACTGACCAAGGCTCAATTGACGCCACATTTCAAATCTGCAACCTCAAACATTTAGAAGGGCAAGGGCAGCAGCTGCATGGAACACCACCACCTTCACATTACCCTCCATGTCACACATCATCCTGACTTGGGACTGAACCCTGGCTCCTCACAAAATACCCAGTTCCACACACTATAACCTGGTTCCTCACACTATACCCAGGTTCCTTGCACAAGACCCTGATCCCTCACACTTTAGCCTCGTTCCACGTGATACACCCTCATGAGGAGAAATTTCTTCACCCAGAGAGTGGTGAGCCTGTGGGATTCGTTACCACAGAAAGTAGCTGAAACCAAAACATTATATTTTTTCAAGAAGTTAGATATAGCTCTTGGGGCGAAAGGGATCAAAGGGTATGGGGAGAAAGCAGGAGCAGGCTATTGAGGTGGATGATCAGCCATGATCACAATGAATGGAGGAGCAGGCTCAAAGGACCGACTGGCCAACTCCAGCTCCTAGTTTCTATGTTTCTATGTTCCACGTGATACACCCTCTTGCCACACACTATGCCCAAGCTATTCAAACAATATTTCATCCTCTTGCTATACGCTGGTTTTTCACACCATCTGTCCATTCCTCAAGCTAAACTCCCATTCCTCGCGCTGTACACCCGTCCCTCGCCCAGTATCCCCGATCCTCACCCGGTACTCCCGTCCCTCAGGCTATGCCCTCGTCTCTCACGCTGTACACCCGTCCCTCGCCCAGTATCCCCGATCCTCACCCGGTACTCCCGTCCCTCAGGCTATGCCCTCATCTCTCACGCTGTATTCACGCCCATCCCTCGCGCGCTACACACCGGTCCCTCGCGCGCTACACGCCGGTCCCTCGCGCGCTGTACTCCCGTCCCTCACAACAGAATCCTGCCTCTCACACTGTACTCCCGTCCCTCACACTAGTCTCCCGTCCCTCGCGCTGTACTCCCGTCCCTCGCGCTGTACTCCCGTCCCTCGCGCTGTACTCCCGTCCCTCGCGCTGTACTCCCGTCCCTCGCGCTGTACTCCCGTCCCTCGCGCTGCACTCCCGTGGCTCACACTAGTCTCCCGTCCCTCGCGCTGTACTCCCGTCCCTCGCGCTGTACTCCCGTGGCTCGCGCTGTACTCCCATGGCTCGCGCTGTACTCCCGTCCCCCGCGCTGTACTCCCGTCCCTCGCGCTGCACTCCCGTCCCTCGCGCTGCACTCCCGTCCCTCGCGCTGCACTCCCGTGGCTCGCGCTGCACTCCCGTGGCTCGCGCTGTACTCCCGTCCCTCGCGCTGTACTCCCATCCCTCGCGCTGTACTCCCGTCCCTCACATTACAGTCCCGTCCCTCACGCTGTACTCCCGTCCCTCACTCTGTACTCCCGTCCCTCACTCTGTACTCCCGTCCCTCGCGCTGTACTCCCGTCCCTCGCGCTGTACTCCCGTCCCTCGCGCTGTACTCCCGTCCCTCGCGCTGTACTCCCGTCCCTCACACTGTATTCCCATCCCTCACACAGTACTCCCGTCCCTCACGCTATACACTGGTCCCTCGCGCTGTACTCCCGTCCCTCGCGCTGTACTCCCGTCACTCGCGCTGTATTCCCGTCCCTCACACTGTACTCCCGTCCCTCACACTGTACTCCCGTCCCTCGCGCTGTACTCCCGTCACTCGCGCTGTATTCCCATCCCTCACACTGTACTGCCGTCCCTCACAACAGACTCCTGCCTCTCACACGGTACTCCCGTCCCTCACACTAGTCTCCCGCCTCTCGCGCTGCACTCCCGTCACTCGCGCTGCACTCCCGTCCCTCGCGCTGCACTCCCGTCCCGCGCGCTGCACTCCCGTCCCGCGCGCTGCACTCCCGTCCCGCGCGCTGCACTCCCGTCCCGCGCGCTGCACTCCCGTCCCGCGCGCTGCACTCCCGTCCCGCGCGCTGCACTCCCGTCCCGCGCGCTGCACTCCCGTCCCGCGCGCTGCACTCCCGTCCCGCGCGCTGCACTCCCGTCCCTCGCGCTGCACTCCCGTCCCTCACGCTGGACTCCCGTCCCTCACGCTGGACTCCCATCTCTCACACGAGACTCCCGTCTCACACTAGACTCCCGTCTCACACTAGACTCGCGTCCCTCACACTGTACTCGCGTCCCTCACACTGTACTCCCGTCACTCACGCTTTACACCGGTTCCTCACGTTGTATTCCCGTCCCTCACGCTGTACTCCCGTCCCTCACGCTGTACTCCCAACCCTCACACGAGACTCCCGTCTCACACTAGACTCTCGTCCCTCACACTGTACTCGTGTCCCTCACGCTGCACTCCCGTCCCTCACGCTGCACTCCCGTCCCTCACGCTGCACTCCCGTCCCTCACGCTGCACTCCCGTCCCTCACGCTGCACTCCCGTCCCTCACGCTGCACTCCCGTCCCTCACGCTGTTCTGCCTTCCCTCACACTAGACTCCCGTCCCTCGCGCTGTACTCTCGTCCCTCACGCTGTACTCCCGTCCCTCACGCTGTACTCCCAACTCTCACACGAGACTCCCGTCTCACACTAGACTCTCGTCCCTCACACTGTACTCGTGTCCCTCACGCTGCACTCCCGTCCCTCACGCTGCACTCCCGTCCCTCACGCTGCACTCCCGTCCCTCACGCTGCACTCCCGTCCCTCACGCTGTTCTGCCTTCCCTCACACTAGACTCCCGTCCCTCACGCTGTACTCCCGTCCCTCACGCTGTACTCCCGTCCCTCACGCTGTACTCCCAACTCTCACACGAGACTCCCGTCTCACACTAGACTCTCGTCCCTCACACTGTACTCGTGTCCCTCACGCTGCACTCCCGTCCCTCACGCTGCACTCCCGTCCCTCACGCTGCACTCCCGTCCCTCACGCTGCACTCCCGTCCCTCACGCTGTTCTGCCTTCCCTCACACTAGACTCCCGTCCCTCGCGCTGTACTCTCGTCCCTTGCGCTGCACTCCCGTCCCTCACGCTGCACTCCCGTCCCTCACGCTGTACTCCCGTCCCTCACACTGTTCTGCCTTCCCTCACACTAGACTCCCGTCCCTCGCGCTGCACTCCCGTCCCGCGCGCTGCACTCCCGTCCCTCACGCTGTACTCCCGTCCCTCACGCTGTACTCCCAACTCTCACACGAGACTCCCGTCTCACACTAGACTCTCGTCCCTCACACTGTACTCGTGTCCCTCACGCTGCACTCCCGTCCCTCACGCTGCACTCCCGTCCCTCACGCTGCACTCCCGTCCCTCACGTTGCACTCCCGTCCCTCACGCTGTACTCCCGTCCCTCACACTGTTCTGCCTTCCCTCACACTAGACTCCCGTCCCTCACGCTGCACTCCCGTCCCTCGCGCTGCACTCCCGTCCCTCGCGCTGCACTCCCGTCCCTCACGCTGCACTCCCGTCCCTCACGCTGTTCTGCCTTCCCTCACACTAGACTCCCGTCCCTCGCGCTGTACTCTCGTCCCTTGCGCTGCACTCCCGTCCCTCACGCTGTACTCCCGTCCCTCACACTGTTCTGCCTTCCCTCACACTAGACTCCCGTCCCTCGCGCTGTACTCCCGTCCCTCGCGCTGTACTCCCGTCCCTCGCGCTGTACTCCCGTCCCCCGCGCTGTACTCCCGTCCCCCGCGCTGCACTCCCGTCCCCCGCGCTGCACTCCCGTCCCTCGCGCTGCACTCCCGTCCCTCGCGCTGCACTCCCGTCCCTCGCGCTGCACTCCCGTGGCTCGCGCTGTACTCCCGTCCCTCGCGCTGTACTCCCGTCCCTCGCGCTGTACTCCCGTCCCCCGCGCTGTACTCCCGTCCCTCGCGCTGTACTCCCGTCCCCCGCGCTGTACTCCCGTCCCTCACACCAGAATCCTGCCTCTCACACTGTACTCCCGTCCCTCGCGCTGTACTCCCGTCCCTCGCGCTGTACTCCCGTCCCTCGCGCTGTACTCCCGGACCTCGCGCTGTACTCCCGGACCTCGCGCTGTACTCCCGGACCTCGCGCTGTACTCCCGGACCTCGCGCTGTACTCCCGTCCCTCGCGCTGTACTCCCGTCCCTCGCGCTGTACTCCCGTCCCTCACATTACAGTCCCGTCCCTCACGCTGTACTCCCGTCCCTCACTCTGTACTCCCGTCCCTCACTCTGTACTCCCGTCCCTCACGCTGTACTCCCGTCCCTCGCGCTGTACTCCCGTCCCTCGCGCTGTACTCCCGTCCCTCACACTGTACTCCCATCCCTCACACTGTATTCCCGTCCCTCACACAGTACTCCCGTCCCTCACGCTATACACTGGTCCCTCGCGCTGTACTCCCGTCCCTCGCGCTGTACTCCCGTCACTCGCGCTGTATTCCCGTCCCTCACGCTGTACTCCCGTCCCTCACGCTGTACTCCCGTCCCTCGCGCTGTACTCCCGTCCCTCGCGCTGTATTCCCATCCCTCACACTGTACTGCCGTCCCTCACAACAGACTCCTGCCTCTCACACGGTACTCCCGTCCCTCACACTAGTCTCCCGCCTCTCGCGCTGCACTCCCGTCCCTCGCGCTGCACTCCCGTCCCGCGCGCTGCACTCCCGTCCCGCGCGCTGCACTCCCGTCCCGCGCGCTGCACTCCCGTCCCGCGCGCTGCACTCCCGTCCCGCGCGCTGCACTCCCGTCCCTCGCGCTGCACTCCCGTCCCTCACGCTGGACTCCCATCTCTCACACGAGACTCCCGTCTCACACTAGACTCTCGTCTCTCACACTGTACTCGCGTCCCTCACACTGTACTCCCGTCACTCACGCTTTACACCGGTTCCTCACGTTGTATTCCCGTCCCTCACGCTGTACTCCCGTCCCTCACGCTGTACTCCCAACTCTCACACGAGACTCCCGTCTCACACTAGACTCTCGTCCCTCACGCTGTACTCGTGTCCCTCACGCTGCACTCCCGTCCCTCACGCTGCACTCCCGTCCCTCACGCTGCACTCCCGTCCCTCACGCTGCACTCCCGTCCCTCACGCTGCACTCCCGTCCCTCACGCTGCACTCCCGTCCCTCACGCTGTTCTGCCTTCCCTCACACTAGACTCCCGTCCCTCACGCTGTACTCTCGTCCCTTGCGCTGCACTCCCGTCCCTCACGCTGTACTCCCGTCCCTCACACTGTTCTGCCTTCCCTCACACTGCACTCCCGTCCCTCACGCTGCACTCCCGTCCCTCACGCTGCACTCCCGTCCCTCACGCTGCACTCCCGTCCCTCACGCTGTTCTGCCTTCCCTCACACTAGACTCCCGTCCCTCGCGCTGTACTCCCGTCCCTCACGCTGTACTCCCGTCCCTCGCGCTGTACTCTCGTCCCTTGCGCTGCACTCCCGTCCCTCACGCTGTACTCCCGTCCCTCACGCTGTTCTGCCTTCCCTCACACTAGACTCCCGTCCCTCACGCTGTACTCCCGTCCCTCACAACAGAATCCTGCCTCTCACACTGTACTCCCGTCCCTCACACTAGTCTCCCGTCCCTCGCGCTGTACTCCCGTCCCTCGCGCTGTACTCCCGTCCCTCGCGCTGTACTCCCGTCCCTCGCGCTGTACTCCCGTCCCTCGCGCTGTACTCCCGTCCCTCGCGCTGTACTCCCGTCCCTCGCGCTGCACTCCCGTCCCTCACGCTGTTCTGCCTTCCCTCACACTAGACTCCCGTCCCTCGCGCTGTACTCTCGTCCCTTGCGCTGCACTCCCGTCCCTCACGCTGTACTCCCGTCCCTCACGCTGTTCTGCCTTCCCTCACACTAGACTCCCGTCCCTCACGCTGTACTCCCGTCCCTCACAACAGAATCCTGCCTCTCACACTGTACTCCCGTCCCTCACACTAGTCTCCCGTCCCTCGCGCTGTACTCCCGTCCCTCGCGCTGTACTCCCGTCCCTCGCGCTGTACTCCCGTCCCTCGCGCTGTACTCCCGTCCCTCGCGCTGTACTCCCGTCCCTCGCGCTGTACTCCCGTCCCTCGCGCTGTACTCCCGTCCCTCGCGCTGTACTCCCGTCCCTCGCGCTGTACTCCCGTCCCTCACGCTATACACCGGTCCCTTGCGCTTTACTCCCGTTCCTCGCGCTGTACTCCCGTCTCTCACACTGTACTCCCGTCCCTCACACTGTACTCCCGTCCCTCACACTGTACTCCCGTCCCTCACACTGTACTCCCGTCCCTCACACTAGTCTCCCGTATCTCACACTGTACTCCCGTCCCTCACGCTGCACTCCCGTCCCTCACGCTGTTCTGCCTTCCCTCACACTAGACTCCCGTCCCTCGCGCTGTACTCCCGTCCCTCACGCTGTACTCCCGTCCCTCGCGCTGTACTCTCGTCCCTCGCGCTGCACTCTCGTCCCTTGCGCTGCACTCCCGTCCCTCACGCTGTACTCCCGTCCCTCACGCTGTTCTGCCTTCCCTCACACTAGACTCCCGTCCCTCACGCTGTACTCCCGTCCCTCACAACAGAATCCTGCCTCTCACACTGTACTCCCGTCCCTCACACTAGTCTCCCGTCCCTCGCGCTGTACTCCCGTCCCTCGCGCTGTACTCCCGTCCCTCGCGCTGTACTCCCGTCCCTCGCGCTGTACTCCCGTCCCTCGCGCTGTACTCCCGTCCCTCGCGCTGTACTCCCGTCCCTCGCGCTGTACTCCCGTCCCTCGCGCTGTACTCCCGTCCCTCACGCTATACACCGGTCCCTTGCGCTGTACTCCCGTTCCTCGCGCTGTACTCCCGTCCCTCACACTGTACTCCCGTCCCTCACACTGTACTCCCGTCCCTCACACTGTACTCCCGTCCCTCACACTGTACTCCCGTCCCTCACACTAGTCTCCCGTATCTCACGCTGTACTCCCGTCCCTCACGCTGCACTCCCGTCCCTCACGCTGTTCTGCCTTCCCTCACACTAGACTCCCGTCCCTCGCGCTGTACTCCCGTCCCTCACGCTGTACTCCCGTCCCTCACGCTGTACTCCCGTCCCTCGCGCTGTACTCTCGTCCCTTGCGCTGCACTCCCGTCCCTCACGCTGTACTCCCGTCCCTCACGCTGTTCTGCCTTCCCTCACACTAGACTCCCGTCCCTCACGCTGTACTCCCGTCCCTCACAACAGAATCCTGCCTCTCACACTGTACTCCCGTCCCTCACACTAGTCTCCCGTCCCTCGCGCTGTACTCCCGTCCCTCGCGCTGTACTCCCGTCCCTCGCGCTGTACTCCCGTCCCTCGCGCTGTACTCCCGTCCCTCGCGCTGTACTCCCGTCCCTCGCGCTGTACTCCCGTCCCTCGCGCTGCACTCCCGTCCCTCACGCTGTTCTGCCTTCCCTCACACTAGACTCCCGTCCCTCGCGCTGTACTCTCGTCCCTTGCGCTGCACTCCCGTCCCTCACGCTGTACTCCCGTCCCTCACACTGTTCTGCCTTCCCTCACACTAGACTCCCGTCCCTCACGCTGTACTCCCGTCCCTCACAACAGAATCCTGCCTCTCACACTGTACTCCCGTCCCTCGCGCTGTACTCCCGTCCCTCGCGCTGTACTCCCGTCCCTCGCGCTGTACTCCCGTCCCTCGCGCTGTACTCCCGTCCCTCGCGCTGTACTCCCGTCCCTCGCGCTGTACTCCCGTCCCTCGCGCTGTACTCCCGTCCCTCACGCTATACACCGGTCCCTCGCGCTGTACTCCCGTTCCTCGCGCTGTACTCCCGTCTCTCACACTATACTCCCGTCCCTCGCGCTGCACTCCCGTCCCTCGCGCTGCACTCCCGTCCCTCGCGCTGCACTCCCGTCCCTCGCGCTGCACTCCCGTCCCTCGCGCTGCACTCCCGTCCCTCGCGCTGCACTCCCGTCTCTCACACTGTATTCCCATCCCTCACACTGTACTCCCGTCCCTCACATTACAGTCCCGTCCCTCACGCTGTACTCCCGTCCCTCGCGCTGTACTCCCGTCTCTCACACTGTATTCCCATCCCTCACACTGTATTCCCATCCCTCACACTGTACTCCCGTCCCTCACAACAGACTCCTGCCTCTCACACTGTACTCCCGTCCCTCACACCAGACTCCTGCCTCTCACACTGTACACCCGTCCATCACACTGTATTCCCGTCCCTCACACTATACTCCCGTCCCTCGCACTGTACTCCCGCCCCTCGCACTGTACTCCCGCCCCTCGCACTGTACTCCCGCCCCTCGCACTGTACTCCCGCCCCTCGCACTGTACTCCTGCCTCTCACACTGTACTCCCGTCCCTCACAACAGACTCCTGCCTCTCACACTGTACTCCCGTCCCTCACACCAGACTCCTGCCTCTCACACTGTACACCCGTCCATCACACTGTATTCCCGTCCCTCACACTATACTCCCGTCCCTCGCACTGTACTCCCGTCCCTCGCACTGTACTCCCGTCCCTCGCACTGTACTCCCGCCCCTCGCACTGTACTCCCGCCCCTCGCACTGTACTCCCGCCCCTCGCACTGTACTCCCGCCCCTCGCACTGTACTCCCGCCTCTCACACTGTACTCCCGTCCCTCACACTAGTCTCCCGTATCTCACACTGTACTCCCATCCCTCACACTAGTCTCCCGTCCCACACACTGTACTCCCGTCCCTCACACTGTACTCCCGTCCCTCACACTGTACTCCCGTCCCTCACACTGTACTCCCGTCCCTCACACTAGTCTCCCGTATCTCACACTGTACTCCCATCCCTCACACTGTACTCCCGTCCCTCTCACGGTACTCCCGTCCCTCGCGCTGTACTCCCGTACCTCGCGCTGTACTCCCCTCCCTCGCGCTGTACTCCCCTCCCTCGCGCTGTACTCCCCTCCCTCGCGCTGTACTCCCCTCCCTCGCGCTGTACTCCCCTCCCTCGCGCTGCACTCCCGTCACTCGCTCTGTACACCCGTCTCTCACACTGTACTCCCGTCCCTCACACTGTACTCCCGTCCCTCACACTGTACTCCCGTCCCTCACACTGTACTCCCGTCCCTCACACTAGTCTCCGGCCTCTCACACTGAACTCCCGTCCCTCACACTGTACTCCCGTACCTCGCGCTGTACTCCCGTCCCTCGCGCTGCACTCCCGTTCCTCGCACTGCACTCCCGTTCCTCGCGCTGCACTCCCGTCCCTCGCGCTGCACTCCCGTCACTCGCTCTGTACACCCGTCTCTCACGCTGTACTCCCGTCCCTCACGCTGTACTCCCGTCCCTCACGCTGTACTCCCGTCCCTCACACTGTACTCCCGTCCCTCACACTGTACTCCCGTCCCTCACACTGTACTCCCGTCCCTCACCCTGTACTCTCGTCCCTCACACTAGTCTCCCGCCTCTCACACGGTACTCCCGTCCCTCGCACTAGACACCCGTCTCTCCCACTAGACTCCCGTCCCTCACACTGTACTCCCGTCCCACACACTGTACTCCCGTCCCTCACACTATACACCGGTTCCTCGCGTTGTACTCGCGTCCCTCGCGCTGTACTCCCATCCCTCACTCTATACACCGGTTCCACACGCTGTACTCCCGTCCCTTGCGCTGTACTCCCGTCCCTCGCGCTGTACTCCCGTCTCTCACACTGTATTCCCATCCCTCACACTGTACTCCCGTCCCTCACAACAGACTCCTGCCTCTCACACTGTACTCCCGTCCCTCACACCAGACTCCTGCCTCTCACACTGTACTCCCGTCCCTCACACTGTACTCCCGTCCCTCACACTGTACTCCCGTCCCTCACACTGTACTCCCGTCCCTCACACTGTACTCCCGTCCCTCACACTGTACTCCCGTCCCTCACACTGTACTCCCGTCCCTCACACTATACTCCCGTCCCTCACACTGTACTCCCGCCTCTCACACTGTACTCCCGTCCCTCACACTGTACTCCCGTCCCTCACACTGTACTCCCGCCTCTCACACTGTACTCCCGTCCCTCACACTGTACTCCCGTCCCTCACACTGTACTCCCGTCCCTCACACTGTACTCCCGTCCCTCACACTGTACTCCCGTCCCACACACTGTACTCCCGTCCCACACACTGTACTCCCGTCCCTCACACTATACACCGGTTCCTCGCGTTGTACTCGCGTCCCTCGCGCTGTACTCCCATCCCTCACTCTATACACCGGTTCCACACGCTGTACTCCCGTCCCTTGCGCTGTACTCCCGTCCCTCGCGCTGTACTCCCATCTCTCACACTGTATTCCCATCCCTCACACTGTACTCCCGTCCCTCACAACAGACTCCTGCCTCTCACACTGTACTCCCGTCCCTCACACCAGACTCCTGCCTCTCACACTGTACTCCCGTCCCTCACACTGTACTCCCGTCCCTCACACTGTACTCCCGTCCCTCACACTGTACTCCCGCCTCTCACACTGTACTCCCGCCTCTCACACTGTACTCCCGTCCCTCACACTGTACTCCCGTCCCTCACACTGTACTCCCATCCCTCACACTGTACTCCCGTCCCTCTCACGGTACTCCCGTCCCTCACACTGTACTCCCGTCCCTCACACTAGTCTCCGGCCTCTCACACTGTACTCCCGTCCCTCACACTGTACTCCCGTGCCTCACACTGTACTCCCGTCCCTCACACTTGTCTCCCGCCTCTCACGCTGAACTCCCGTCCCTCGCGCTGTACTCCCGTACCTCGCGCTGTACTCCCGTCCCTCGCGCTGCACTCCCGTCCCTCGCGCTGCACTCCCGTCCCTCGTGCTGTACTCCCGTCCCTCGCACTGCACTCCCGTCCCTCACACTGTACTCCCGTCCCTCACACTAGTCTCCGGCCCCTCACGCTGTACTCCCGTCCCTCACACTGTACTCCCGTCCCTCACACTGTACTCCCGTCCCTCACACTATACTCCCGTCCCTCACACTATACTCCCGTCCCTCACACTATACTCCCGTCCCTCACACTGTACTCCCGTCCCTCACACTGTACTCTCGTCCCTCACACTGTACTCTCGTCCCTCACACTAGTCTCCCGCCTCTCACACGGTACTCCCGTCCCTCGCACTAGACTCCCGTCTCTCCCACTAGACTCCCGTCCCTCACACTGTACTCCCGTCCCACACACTGTACTCCCGTCCCTCACACTGTACTCCCGTCCCTCACACTGTACTCCCGTCCCTCACACTGTACTCTCGTCCCTCACACTGTACTCTCGTCCCTCACACTAGTCTCCCGCCTCTCACACGGTACTCCCGTCCCTCGCACTAGACTCCCGTCTCTCCCACTAGACTCCCGTCCCTCACACTGTACTCCCGTCCCACACACTGTACTCCCGTCCCTCACTCTATACACCGGTTCCTCGCGTTGTACTCGCGTCCCTCGCGCTGTACTCCCATCCCTCACTCTATACCCCGGTACCTCACGCTGTACTCCCGTCCCTCGCGCTGTACTCCCGTCCCTCGCGCTGTACTCCCGTCCCTCGCGCTGTACTCCCGCCTCTCGCGCTGTACTCCCGCCTCTCGCGCTGTACTCCCGCCTCTCGCGCTGTACTCCCGCCTCTCGCGCTGTACTCCCGCCTCTCGCGCTGTACTCCCGCCTCTCGCGCTGTACTCCCGTCCCTCGCGCTGTACTCCCATCCCTCACTCTATACACCGGTACCACACGCTGTACTCCCGTCCCTCGCGCTGTACTCCCATCCCTCACTCTATACACCGGTACCACACGCTGTACTCCCGTCCCTCGCGCTGTACTCCCGTCCCTCGCGCTGTACTCCCGTCCCTCGCGCTGTACTCCCATCCCTCACTCTATACACCGGTACCACACGCTGTACTCCCGTCCCTCGCGCTGTACTCCCGTCCCTCGCGCTGTACTCCCGTCCCTCGTGCCGTACTCCCACCTCTCACACCGTACTCCCGTCCCTCGCACCGTACTCCCGTCCCTCCCACCGTACTCCCGTCCCTCGCACCGTACTCCCGTCCCTCGCACCGTACTCCCGTCCCTCGCACCGTACTCCCGTCCCTCGCACCGTACTCCCGTATCTCACACCGTACTCCCGTATCTCACACCGTACTCCCGTATCTCACACCGTACTCCCGTCCCTCACACTAGTCTCCCGCCTCTCACACTAGTCTCCCGCCTCTCACACGGTACTCCCGTCCCTCCCACTGTACTCCCGTCTCTCCCACTGTACTCCCGTCCCTCACACTGTACTCCCGTCCCACACACTGTACTCCCGTCCCTCACACTATACACCGGTTCCTCACGTTATACTCGCGTCCCTCGCGCTGTACTCCCATCCCTCACTCTATACACCGGTACCGCGCGCTAGAATCCCGCCCCTCGCGCGCTAGAATCCCACCCCTCGCGCGCTAGAATCCCGCCCCTCGCGCGCTAGAATCCCGCCCCTCGCGCGCTAGAATCCCGCCCCTCGCGCGCTAGAATCCCGCCCCTCCCGCGCTAGAATCCCGCCCCTCGCGCGCTAGAATCCCGCCCCTCGCGCCGTACTCCCGCCCCTCGCGCCGTACTCCCGCCCCTCGCGCCGTACTCCCGCCCCTCGCGCCGTACTCCCGCCCCTCGCGCTATACACCGGTTCCTCACGTTGTACTCCCGTCCCTCACGCAAAACACCGGTTCCTCACGTTGTATTCCCGTCCCTCACGCTATACACCGGTTCCACACGCTGTACTCCCGTCCCTCGCGCTGTACTCCCGTCCCTCACACTGTACTGCCGTCCCTCACACTGTATTGCCGTCCCTCACACCAGACTCCTGCCTCTCACACTGTACTCCCGTCCCTCACACTGTACTCCCGTCCCTCACGCTGTACTCCCATCCCTCACGCTGTACTCCCATCCCTCATACTGTACTCCCATCCCTCACGCTGTACTCCCGTCCCTCACGCTGTAATCCTGTCCCTCATCTCCCTCACACTATACCATGCTTCCATACAGTACACACATTACCCTCACACTATACAATGCTTCCATACACTACACACATCTCCCTCACACTATACCATGCTTCCAAACAGTACACACATCTCCCTCACACTATACCATGATTCCATACACTACACACATCTCCCTCACACTATACCATGCTTTCATACAGTACACTCATCTCCCTCACACTATACCATGCTTCCATACACTACACACATCTCCCTCACACTATACCATGCTTCCATACACTACACACATCTCCCTCACACTATACCATGCTTTCGTACAGTATACACATCTCCCTCACACTATACCATGCTTCCATACACAACACCCATCTCCCTCACACTATACCATGCTTCCATACACAACACCCATCTCCCTCACACTATACCATGCTTCCATGCACAACACACATCTCCCTCACACTATACCATGCTTCCATACAGTACACAAATTGCCCTCACATGATAACATGCTTCCATACACTACACACATCTCACTGACACTATACCATGCTTCCAAACAGTAAACATATCTCCATCACACTATACCAGGCTTCCATACATTACACACATCTCCTTCACACTATACCATGCTTCCATACAGTACACACATCTCCCTCACACTATACCATGCTTCCATACAGTAAACATATCTCCATCACACTATACCAGGCTTCCATACATTACACACATCTCCTTCACACTATACCATGCTTCCATACAGTAAACATACCTCCATCACACTATACCATGCTTCCATACGTTACACACATCTCCCTCACACTATACCATGCTTCCATACAGTACACACATCTCCCTCACACTATACCATGCTTCCATACAGTAAACACATCTCCCTCACACTATACCATGCTTCCATACAGTAAACATACCTCCATCACACTATACCATGCTTCCATACGTTACACACATCTCCCTCACACTATACCATGCTTCCATACAGTACACACATCTCCCTCACACTATACCATGCTTCCATACAGTACACAAATCTCCATCACACAATACCATGCTTCCATACAGTAAACATACCTCCATCACACTATACCATGCTTCCATGCGCTACATACATCTCCCTCACACTATACCAAGCTTTCATACAGAACACACATCTCCCTCACACTATACCATGCTTCCATACAGTATACACATCTCCCACACACTATACCATGCTTCCATACAGTAAACATATCTCCATCACACTATACGATGCTTCCATACACTATGCATATCTACCTCACACTATACCAAGCTTCCATATGCGAAACACATCTCCCTCACACTATATCATGCTTCCATACACTACACACATCTCCCTCACACTATACCATGCTTCCATACAGCACAAACACTCCCCCTCTCACTATACCATGCTTCCATACACTACACATATTGAACTCACACCATACCACGCTCCCATAGAGTACACACATCTCCCTCACTCTATGCCATGCTTCCATACAGTAAACACATCTCCCTCACACTAAACGATGCTTCCATACACTACACACATCTTCCTCACACTATACCATGCTTGCATACAGTAGACACATCTCCCTCACACTATACCATGCTTCCATACACTGCACACTTCTCCCTCGCACTTTACGATGCTTCCATACAGTACACACATCTCCCTCACACTATACCATGCTTTCATATAATACACACATCCCCCTCACACTATACCATGCTTTCATATAATACACACATCTCCCTCACACTATACCATGCTTCCGTAGACTACACACATCTCCCGCACACTTTACCATGCTTCCATACAGTACACACATCTCCCCCACAGTATACTATACATCCATACACTACACACATCTCCCTCACACTATACCATGCTCCCATACAGTACGCACATCTCCCGCACACTATACCATGCTACCATACGTTACACACATCTCCCTCACATTATACCATGCTTCCATATAGTACAAACACTCCCCGTCTCACTATACCATGCTTCCCTAAATAAGCACATCTCCCGCACACTATACCATGCTTCCATACACAACACACATCTCCCTCACACTATACCATGCTTCCATACAGTGAAGATACCACCCTCACATTATACCATGCCTCCATGCGCTACATACATCTCCCTCACACTATACCATGCTTCCATACAGTACACAAATCCCCATCACACTATACCATGCTTCCATACAGTACACACATCTCCATCACACTATACCATGCTTCCATACAGTAAACATATCTCCCTCACACTATACCATGCTTCCATACAGTACACATATCCCCATCACACTATACCATGCTTCCATACAGTACACACATCTCCCTCACAATATACCATACTTCCATACACTACGCATATCTCCCTCACACTATACCAAGCTTCCATACGTTACACACATCTCCCTTACACTATACCATGCTTCCATACACTACACACATCTCCCTCACACTATACCATGCTTCCATACACTACACAAATCTCCCTCACACGATATCATGCTTCCATACAGTACACACAGGCCCTTCACACTATACCATGCTTCCATACGTTACACAGATCTCCCTCACACTATACCATGCTTCCATTCAGTACAAACATTCCCCCTCTCACTATACCATGCTTCCATACAGTAAACACATCTCCCTCACACAATACCATGCATCCATACAATAAACACATCTCCCTCACACAATACAATGCTTCCACACACTACACACATTGAACTCAACATACCACGCTCCCATACAGTAAACACATCTCCCTCACACAATACAATGCTTCCACACACTACACACATTGAACTCAACATACCACGCTCCCATACAGTACACACATCTCCCTCACACTATAAAATGCTTCCATACAGTAAACACATCTCCCTCACACTATACCATGCTCCCATACAGTACACACATCTCCCTCACACTATAAAATGCTTCCATACAGTAAACACATCTCTCTCACACTATATCATGCTCCATACACTACACACAACTCCCTCACACTATACCATGCTTCCCTAGAGTAGACACATCTCCCTCACACTATACCATGCTTCCATACAGTACACACATCTCCCTCACGCTATACCATGCTTCCATACAGTAAACACATCTCCCTCACACAATACAATGCTTCCACACACTACACACATTGAACTCAACATACCACGCTCCCATAGATTACACACATCTCCCTCACACTATAAAATGCTTCCATACAGTAAACACATCTCCCTCACACAATACAATGCTTCCATACAGTAAACACATCTCTCTCACACTATATCATGCTCCATACAGTACACACAACTCCCTCACACTATACCATGCTTGCATACACTACACGCATCTCCCTCACACTATACCATCCTTCCACACACTACACACAGCACCCTCACACAATACCATGCTTCCATACAGTACAAACAATCCCCCTCTCACTATAACATGCTTCCATACAGTAAACACATCTCCCTCACACGATATCATGCTTGCATACAGTAAACATCTCCCTCACACTATACCATGCTTCCATACAGTAAACACATCTCCCTCACACTATACCATGCTTCCATACAGTACACCTATCTCCCTTACACTATACCATGCTTCCATACACTACACAGATCTCCCTCACAATGTACGATGCTTCCATACACTACACACATCTCCCTCACACTATACCATGCTTCCATACAGAACACCTAACTCCCTTACACTATGCCATGCTTCCATACAGTACACACATCTCCTGCACACTATACCATGCTTCCATACACTACACACATCTCCCTCACACTATACCATGCTTCCAAACAGTAAACACATCTCCCTCACACTATACCATGCTACCATACAGTAAATACATCTCCCTCACACTATACCATGCGACCATAGAGTAAACATATGTCCCTCACACTATACCATGCTTCCATACAGTAAATACATCTCCCTCACACTATACCATGCGACCATAGAGTAAACATATGTCCCTCACACTATACCATGCTTCCATACAATACGCCTATCTCCCTTACACTATAACATGCTTCCATACACTACACAGATCTCCCTCACAATATACGATGCTTCCATACACTACACACATCTCCCTCACACTATGCCATGCTTCCATACAGTACACACATCTCCTGCACACTATACCATGCTTCCATACACTACACCCATCTCCCTCACACTATACCATGCTTCCAAACAGTAAACACATCTCCCTGACACTAGACCATGTTTCCAGACAGTAAGTAGATCTCCCTCACACTATACCATGCTTCCATACAGTACACACATCTCCGTCACACTATACCATTCTTCCATACACTACACCCATCTCCCTCACACTATACAATGCTTCCATACACTACACAAATCTCCCTCACACTATACCATGCTTCCATACAGTACACAAATTGCTCACACACTATACCATGCTTCCATACAGTATACACATCTCCCTCACACTATACCATGCTTCCATATAGTACAAACACTCCCCGTCTCACTATACCATGCTTCCCTAAATAAGCACATCTCCCGCACACTATACCATGCTTCCATACACAACACACATCTCCCTCATACTATACCATGCTTCCATACAGTACACACATCTCCCTCACACTATACCATGCTTCCATACAGTGAAGATAGCACCCTCACATTATACCATGCCTCCATGCGCTACATACATCTCCCTCACACTATACCATGCTTCCATACAGTACACAAATCCCCATCACACTATACCATGCTTCCATACAGTACACACATCTCCATCACACTATACCATGCTTCCATACAGTAAACATATCTCCCTCACACTATACCATGCTTCCATACAGTACACAAATCCCCATCACACTATACCATGCTTCCATACAGTACACACATCTCCCTCACAATATACCATACTTCCATACACTACGCATATCTCCCTCACACTATACCAAGCTTCCATACGTTACACACATCTCCCTTACACTATACCATGCTTCCATACACTACACACATCTCCCTCACACTATACCATGCTTCCATACACTACACAAATCTCCCTCACACGATATCATGCTTCCATACAGTACACACAGGCCCTTCACACTATACCATGCTTCCATACGTTACACAGATCTCCCTCACACTATACCATGCTTCCATTCAGTACAAACACTCCCCCTCTCACTATACCATGCTTCCATACAGTAAACACATCTCCCTCACACTATACCATGCTTCCATACAGTACACACATCTCCCTCACACAATACCATGCATCCATACAATAAACACATCTCCCTCACACTATACCATGCTTCCATAGAGTAGACACATCTCCCTCACACTATACCATGCTTCCATACAGTACACACATCTCCCTCACACTATACCATGCTTCCATACAGTAAACACATCTCCCTCACACAATACAATGCTTCCACACACTACACACATTGAACTCAACATACCACGCTCCCATAGAGTACACACATCTCCCTCACACTATAAAATGCTTCCATACAGTAAACACATCTCTCTCACACTATATCATGCTCCATACAGTACACACAACTCCCTCACACTATACCATGCTTCCATACACTACACGCATCTCCCTCACACTATACCATCCTTCCACACACTACACACAGCACCCTCACACAATACCATGCTTCCATACAGTACAAACAATCCCCCTCTCACTATAACATGCTTCCATACAGTAAACACATCTCCCTCACACGATATCATGCTTGCATACAGTAAACATCTCTCTCACACTATACCATGCTTCCATACAGTAAACACATCTCCCTCACACGATATCATGCTTGCATACAGTAAACATCTCCCTCACACTATACCATGCTTCCATACAGTAAACACATCTCCCTCACACTATACCATGCTTCCATACAGTACACCTATCTCCCTTACACTATACCATGCTTCCATACACTACACAGATCTCCCTCACAATGTACGATGCTTCCATACACTACACATATCTCCCTCACACTATACCATGCTTCCATACAGAACACCTAACTCCCTTACACTATGCCATACTTCCATACAGTACACACATCTCCTGCACACTATACCATGCTTCCATACACTACACACATCTCCCTCACACTATACCATGCTTCCAAACAGTAAACACATCTCCCTCACACTATACCATGCTACCGTACAGTAAATACATCTCCCTCACACTATACCATGCGACCATAGAGTAAACATATGTCCCTCACACTATACCATGCTTCCATACAGTAAATACATCTCCCTCACACTATACCATGCGACCATAGAGTAAACATATGTCCCTCACACTATACCATGCTTCCATACAATACGCCTATCTCCCTTACACTATAACATGCTTCCATACACTACACACATCTCCCTCACACTATGCCATGCTTCCATACAGTACACACATCTCCTGCACACTATACCATGCTTCCATACACTACACCCATCTCCCTCACACTATACCATGCTTCCAAACAGTAAACACATCTCCCTGACACTAGACCATGTTTCCAGACAGTAAGTAGATCTCCCTCACACTATACCATGCTTCCATACAGTACACACATCTCCGTCACACTATACCATTCTTCCATACACTACACCCATCTCCCTCACACTATACAATGCTTCCATACACTACACAAATCTCCCTCACACTATACCATGCTTCCATACAGTACACGAATTGCTCACACACTATACCATGCTTCCATACAGTATACACATCTCCCTCACACTATACCATGCTTCCATACACTACACACATCTCCCTTCTACTATACCATGCCTCCATACACTACAAAAATCTCCCTCACACTATGCCGTGCTTCCATACACTACACACAACTCCCTCACACTATACCATGCTTCCATACACTGCACACAACTCCCTAACACTATACCATGCTTCCATACACTACTCACATCTGCTTCAGACAATGCCATGCTTCCATACACCACCCACATCTCCGGCAAACTATACCATGCTTCCATACAGTACACACATCTCCCGAACACTATACCATGCTTCCATACACGACACCCATCTCCCTCACACTATACCATGCTTCCAAACACTACACACATCTCCCTCACACTATACCAAGCTTCCAACAGTACACAAATTGCGCCCATACTGTACCATGCTTCCATACACTACACACATCTTCCTCACACTATGCCATGCTTCCATACACTACACACAACTCCCTCACACTATACCATGCTTCCATACACTACACACATCTCCCTCACTATATACCATGCTGCCATACACTACACACATCTACTTCGGACTATACCATGCTTCCATACACTACACACATCTCCCTCACATTATACCATGCTTCCATACAGTACACACATCTCCCGAACACTATACCATGCTTCCATACAGTACACACATCTCCCGAACACTATACCATGCTTCCATACAGTATAAACAACTCCCTCACACTATACCATGCTTCCATACACTAAACACATCTACGTCAGACTATACCATGCTTCCATACACTACACACATTTCCCTCACAATATACCATGCTTCCATACACAACACACATCTCCCTCACACTATACCATGCTTCCATACACTACACACATCTCCCTCACACTATACCATGCTGAAATACACTACACACATCTCCCACACACTATACCATGTTTTCATACACTACACACATCTCCCTCACACTATACCAAGCATCCATACAGTACACAAATCGCCCTCACACTATACCATGCTTCCATACATTATAAGTAACTCCCTCACAATATACCATGCTTCCATACACTACACACATCAACTTCAGACTATACCATGCTTCCATACACTACACACATCTCCCTCACACTATACCATGCTGCCATATAGTACACACATCTCCCTCACACTATACCATGCTTCCATACAGTACACACATCTCCCTCACACTATACCATGCATCCATACACTACACACATCTCCCTCACACTATACCATGCTTCCAAACAGTACACAAATCGCCCTCACACTATACCATGCTTCCATACAGTATAAACAACTCCCTCACACTATACCATGCTTCCATACACTACACACATCTACTTCAGACTATACCATGCTTCCATACACTACACACATCTCCCTTACATTATACCATGCTTCCACACAGTACACACATCTCCCTCACACTATACCATGCTTTCATACAGTACACACATCTCCCTCACAATATACCATGCTTCCATACAGTATACACATCTCCCTCACATTATATCATGCTTCCATACAGTACACACAACTCAATCACACTATACCATGCTTCCATACGTTAGACACATCTCCCTCACACTGTACCATGCTTCCATACAGTAAAAACAACTCCCTCACACTATACCATGCTTCCATACAGTACACACAACTCAATCACACTATACCATGCTTCCATACACTAAACACATCTATTTCAGACTATACCATGCTTCCATACAATACACACATCTCCCTCACACTATACCATGCTTACATACACTACACACATCTCCCTCACACTATACCATGCTTTCATATACCACACACATCTCCCTCACACTACACACATCTCCCTCACACTATACCAAGCATCCATACAGTACACAAATCGCCCTCACACTATACCATGCTTCCATACAGTATAAACAACTCCCTCACAATATACCATGCTTCCATACACTACACACATCCACTTCAGACTATACCATGCTTCCATACACTACACACATCTCCCTCACACTATACCATGCTTCCATACAGTACACTTATCTCCCTCACACTATACCATGCTTCCATACAGTACACACATCTCCCTCACACTATACCATGCTTCCATACAGTACACACATCTCCCTCACACTATACCATGCATCCATACAGTACACAAATTGCTCACACACTATACCATGCTTCCATACAGTATACACATCTCCCTCACACTATACCATGCTTCCATATAGTACAAACACTCCCCGTCTCACTATACCATGCTTCCCTAAATAAGCACATCTCCCGCACACTATACCATGCTTCCATACACAACACACATCTCCCTCACACTATACCATGCTTCCATACAGTACACACATCTCCCTCACATTATACCATGCGTCCATACAGTGAAGATACCACCCTCACATTATACCATGCCTCCATGCGCTACATACATCTCCCTCACACTATACCATGCTTCCATACAGTACACAAATCCCCATCACACTATACCATGCTTCCATACAGTACACACATCTCCATCACACTATACCATGCTTCCATACAGTGAACATATCTCCCTCACACTATACCATGCTTCCATACAGTACACAAATCCCCATCACACTATACCATGCTTCCATACAGTACACACATCTCCCTCACAATATACCATACTTCCATACACTACGCATATCTCCCTCACACTATACCAAGCTTCCATACGTTACACACATCTCCCTTACACTATACCATGCTTCCATACACTACACACATCTCCCTCACACTATACCATGCTTCCATACACTACACAAATCTCCCTCACACGATATCATGCTTCCATACAGTACACACAGGCCCTTCACACTATACCATGCTTCCATACGTTACACAGATCTCCCTCACACTATACCATGCTTCCATTCAGTACAAACACTCCCCCTCTCACTATACCATGCTTCCATACAGTAAACACATCTCCCTCACACTATACCATGCTTCCATACAGTAAACACATCTCCCTCACACAATACAATGCTTCCACACACTACACACATTGAACTCAACATACCACGCTCCCATAGAGTACACACATCTCCCTCACACAATACAATGCTTCCACACACTACACACATTGAACTCAACATACCACGCTCCCATACAGGACACACATCTCCCTCACACTATAAAATGCTTCCATACAGTAAACTCATCTCTCTCACACTATATCATGCTCCATACAGTACACACAACTCCCTCACACTATACCATGCTTCCATACACTACACGCATCTCCCTCACACTATACCATGCTTCCATACAGTACAAACAATCCCCCTCTCACTATAACATGCTTCCATACAGTAAACACATCTCCCTCACACGATATCATGCTTGCATACAGTAAACATCTCCCTCACACTATACCATGCTTCCATACAGTAAACACATCTCCCTCACACTATACCATGCTTCCATACAGTACACCTATCTCCCTTACACTATACCATGCTTCCATACACTACACAGATCTCCCTCACAATGTACGATGCTTCCATACACTACACATATCTCCCTCACACTATACCATGCTTCCATACAGAACACCTAACTCCCTTACACTATGCCATGCTTCCATACAGTACACACATCTCCTGCACACTATACCATGCTTCCATACACTACACACATCTCCCTCACACTATACCATGCTTCCAAACAGTAAACACATCTCCCTCACACTATACCATGCTACCATACAGTAAATACATCTCCCTCACACTATACCATGCGACCATAGAGTAAACATATGTCCCTCACACTATACCATGCTTCCATACAGTAAATACATCTCCCTCACACTATACCATGCGACCATAGAGTAAACATATGTCCCTCACACTATACCATGCTTCCATACAATACGCCTATCTCCCTTACACTATAACATGCTTCCATACACTACACAGATCTCCCTCACAATATACGATGCTTCCATACACTACACACATCTCCCTCACACTATGCCATGCTTCCATACAGTACACACATCTCCTGCACACTATACCATGCTTCCATACACTACACCCATCTCCCTCACACTATACCATGCTTCCAAACAGTAAACACATCTCCCTGACACTAGACCATGTTTCCAGACAGTAAGTAGATCTCCCTCACACTATACCATGCTTCCATACAGTACACACATCTCCGTCACACTATACCATTCTTCCATACACTACACCCATCTCCCTCACACTATACAATGCTTCCATACACTACACAAATCTCCCTCACACTATACCATGCTTCCATACAGTACACAAATTGCTCACACACTATACCATGCTTCCATACAGTATACACATCTCCCTCACACTATACCATGCTTCCATACACTACACACATCTCCCTTCTACTATACCATGCCTCCATACACTACAAAAATCTCCCTCACACTATGCCGTGCTTCCATACACTACACACAACTCCCTCACACTATACCATGCTTCCATACACTGCACACAACTCCCTAACACTATACCATGCTTCCATACACTACTCACATCTGCTTCAGACAATGCCATGCTTCCATACACCACCCACATCTCCGGCAAACTATACCATGCTTCCATACAGTACACACATCTCCCGAACACTATACCATGCTTCCATACACGACACCCATCTCCCTCACACTATACCATGCTTCCAAACACTACACACATCTCCCTCAAACTATACCAAGCTTCCAACAGTACACAAATTGCGCCCATACTGTACCATGCTTCCATACACTACACACATCTTCCTCACACTATGCCATGCTTCCATACACTACACACAACTCCCTCACACTATACCATGCTTCCATACACTACACACATCTCCCTCACTATATACCATGCTGCCATACACCACACACATCTACTTCGGACTATACCATGCTTCCATACACTACACACATCTCCCTCACATTATACCATGCTTCCATACAGTACAAACATCTCCCGAACACTATACCATGCTTCCATACAGTACACACATCTCCCGAACACTATACCATGCTTCCATACAGTACACACATCTTCCGAACACTATACCATGCTTCCATACAGTATAAACAACTCCCTCACACTATACCATGCTTCCATACACTAAACACATCTACGTCAGACTATACCATGCTTCCATACACTACACACATTTCCCTCACAATATACCATGCTTCCATACACAACACACATCTCCCTCACACTATACCATGCTTCCATACACTACACACATCTCCCTCACACTATACCAAGCATCCATACAGTACACAAATCGCCCTCACACTATACCATGCTTCCATACACTACACACATCAACTTCAGACTATACCATGCTTCCATACACTACACACATCTCCCTCACACTATACCACGCTGCCATATAGTACACACATCTCCCTCACACTATACCATGCTTCCATACAGTACACACATCTCCCTCACACTATACCATGCATCCATACACTACACACATCTCCCTCACACTATACCATGCTTCCAAACACTACACACATCTCCCTCACAATATACCATGCTTCCAAACACTACACACATCTCCCTCACAATATACCATGCTTCCATACACTACACACATCTCCCTCACACTATACCTTGCTTCCAAACAGTACACAAATCGCCCTCACACTATACCATGCTTCCATACAGTATAAACAACTCCCTCACACTATACCATGCTTCCATACACTACACACATCTACTTCAGACTATACCATGCTTCCACACAGTACACACATCTCCCTTACACTATACAATGCTTCCGTACTGTACACACATCTCCCTCACACTATACCATGCTTTCATACAGTACACACATCTCCCTCACAATATACCATGCTTCCATACAGTATACACATCTCCCTCACATTATATCATGCTTCCATACAGTACACACAACTCAATCACACTATACCATGCTTCCATACGTTAGACACATCTCCCTCACAATATACCATGCTTCCATACAGTAAAAACAACTCCCTCACACTATACCATGCTTCCATACAGTACACACAACTCAATCACACTATACCATGCTTCCATACACTAAACACATCTATTTCAGACTATACCATGCTTCCATACAATACACACATCTCCCTCACACTATACCATGCTTACATACACTACACACATCTCCCTCACACTATACCATGCTTTCATACACCACACACATCTCCCTCACACTACACACATCTCCCTCACACTATACCAAGCATCCATACAGTACACAAATCGCCCTCACACTATACCATGCTTCCATACAGTATAAACAACTCCCTCACAATATACCATGCTTCCATACACTACACACATCCACTTCAGACTATACCATGCTTCCATACACTACACACATCTCCCTCACACTATACCATGCTTCCATACAGTACACTTATCTCCCTCACACTATACCATGCTTCCATACAGTACACACATCTCCCTCACACTATACCATGCTTCCATACAGTACACACATCTCCCTCACACTATACCATGCATCCATACAGTACACAAATTGCTCACACACTATACCATGCTTCCATACAGTATACACATCTCCCTCACACTATACCATGCTTCCATATAGTACAAACACTCCCCGTCTCACTATACCATGCTTCCCTAAATAAGCACATCTCCCGCACACTATACCATGCTTCCATACACAACACACATCTCCCTCACACTATACCATGCTTCCATACAGTACACACATCTCCCTCACATTATACCATGCTTCCATACAGTGAAGATACCACCCTCACATTATACCATGCCTCCATGCGCTACATACATCTCCCTCACACTATACCATGCTTCCATACAGTACAAAAATCCCCATCACACTATACCATGCTTCCATACAGTACACACATCTCCATCACACTATACCATGCTTCCATACAGTAAACATATCTCCCGCAGACTATACCATGCTTCCATACAGTACACACATCTCCCTCACAATATACCATACTTCCATACACTACGCATATCTCCCTCACACTATACCAAGCTTCCATACGTTACACACATCTCCCTTACACTATACCATGCTTCCATACACTACACACATCTCCCTCACACTATACCATGCTTCCATACACTACACAAATCTCCCTCACACGATATCATGCTTCCATACAGTACACACAGGCCCTTCACACTATACCATGCTTCCATACGTTACACAGATCTCCCTCACACTATACCATGCTTCCATTCAGTACAAACACTCCCCCACTCACTATACCATGCTTCCATACAGTAAACACATCTCCCTCACACTATACCATGCTTCCATACAGTAAACACATCTCCCTCACACTATAAAATGCTTCCATACAGTAAACACATCTCTCTCACACTATATCATGCTCCATACACTACACACAACTCCCTCACACTATACCATGCTTCCCTAGAGTAGACACATCTCCCTCACACTATAAAATGCTTCCATACAGTAAACACATCTCTCTCACACTATACCATGCTTCCATACAGTACACACAACTCCCTCACACTATACCATGCTTCCATACACTACACGCATCTCCCTCACACTATACCATCCTTCCACACACTACACACAGCAACCTCACACAATACCATGCTTCCATACAGTACAAACAATCCCCCTCTCACTATAACATGCTTCCATACAGTAAACACATCTCCCTCACACGATATCATGCTTGCATACAGTAAACATCTCCCTCACACTATACCATGCTTCCATACAGTAAACACATCTCCCTCACACTATACCATGCTTCCATACAGTACACCTATCTCCCTTACACTATACCATGCTTCCATACACTACACAGATCTCCCTCACAATGTACGATGCTTCCATACACTACACACATCTCCCTCACACTATACCATGCTACCATACAGTAAATACATCTCCCTCACACTATACCATGCGACCATAGAGTAAACATATGTCCCTCACACTATACCATGCTTCCATACAGTAAATACATCTCCCTCACACTATACCATGCGACCATAGAGTAAACATATGTCCCTCACACTATACCATGCTTCCATACAATACGCCTATCTCCCTTACACTATAACATGCTTCCATACACTACACAGATCTCCCTCACAATATACGATGCTTCCATACACTACACACATCTCCCTCACACTATGCCATGCTTCCATACAGTACACACATCTCCTGCACACTATACCATGCTTCCATACACTACACCCATCTCCCTCACACTATACCATGCTTCCAAACAGTAAACACATCTCCCTGACACTAGACCATGTTTCCAGACAGTAAGTAGATCTCCCTCACACTATACCATGCTTCCATACAGTACACACATCTCCGTCACACTATACCATTCTTCCATACACTACACCCATCTCCCTCACACTATACAATGCTTCCATACACTACACAAATCTCCCTCACACTATACCATGCTTCCATACAGTACACAAATTGCTCACACACTATACCATGCTTCCATACAGTATACACATCTCCCTCACACTATACCATGCTTCCATACACTACACACATCTCCCTTCTACTATACCATGCCTCCATACACTACAAAAATCTCCCTCACACTATGCCGTGCTTCCATACACTACACACAACTCCCTCACACTATACCATGCTTCCATACACTGCACACAACTCCCTAACACTATACCATGCTTCCATACACTACTCACGTCTGCTTCAGACAATGCCATGCTTCCATACACCACCCACATCTCCGGCAAACTATACCATGCTTCCATACAGTACACACATCTCCCGAACACTATACCATGCTTCCATACACGACACCCATCTCCCTCACACTATACCATGCTTCCAAACACTACACACATCTCCCTCACACTATACCAAGCTTCCAACAGTACACAAATTGCGCCCATACTGTACCATGCTTCCATACACTACACACATCTTCCTCACACTATGCCATGCTTCCATACACTACACACAACTCCCTCACACTATACCATGCTTCCATACACTACACACATCTCCCTCACTATATACCATGCTGCCATACACTACACACATCTACTTCGGACTATACCATGCTTCCATACACTACACACATCTCCCTCACATTATACCATGCTTCCATACAGTACACACATCTCCCGAACACTATACCATGCTTCCATACAGTACACACATCTCCCGAACACTATACCATGCTTCCATACAGTATAAACAACTCCCTCACACTATACCATGCTTCCATACACTAAACACATCTACGTCAGACTATACCATGCTTCCATACACTACACACATTTCCCTCACAATATACCATGCTTCCATACACAACACACATCTCCCTCACACTATACCATGCTTCCATACACTACACACATCTCCCTCACACTATACCATGCTGAAATACACTACACACATCTCCCACACACTATACCATGTTTTCATACACTACACACATCTCCCTCACACTATACCAAGCATCCATACAGTACACAAATCGCCCTCACACTATACCATGCTTCCATACATTATAAGCAACTCCCTCACAATATACCATGCTTCCATACACTACACACATCAACTTCAGACTATACCATGCTTCCATACACTACACACATCTCCCTCACACTATACCATGCTGCCATATAGTACACACATCTCCCTCACACTATACCATGCTTCCATACAGTACACACATCTCCCTCACATTATACCATGCTTCCATACAGTGAAGATACCACCCTCACATTATACCATGCCTCCATGCGCTACATACATCTCCCTCACACTATACCATGCTTCCATACAGTACACAAATCCCCATCACACTATACCATGCTTCCATACAGTACACACATCTCCATCACACTATACCATGCTTCCATACACTACACACATCTCCCTCACACTATACCATGCTTCCATACACTACACAAATCTCCCTCACACGATATCATGCTTCCATACAGTACACACAGGCCCTTCACACTATACCATGCTTCCATACGTTACACAGATCTCCCTCACACTATACCATGCTTCCATTCAGTACAAACACTCCCCCTCTCACTATACCATGCTTCCATACAGTAAACACATCTCCCTCACACTATACCATGCTTCCATACAGTAAACACATCTCCCTCACACTATAAAATGCTTCCATACAGTAAACACATCTCTCTCACACTATATCATGCTCCATACACTACACACAACTCCCTCACACTATACCATGCTTCCCTAGAGTAGACACATCTCCCTCACACTATAAAATGCTTCCATACAGTAAACACATCTCTCTCACACTATACCATGCTTCCATACAGTACACACAACTCCCTCACACTATACCATGCTTCCATACACTACACGCATCTCCCTCACACTATACCATCCTTCCACACACTACACACAGCAACCTCACACAATACCATGCTTCCATACAGTACAAACAATCCCCCTCTCACTATAACATGCTTCCATACAGTAAACACATCTCCCTCACACGATATCATGCTTGCATACAGTAAACATCTCCCTCACACTATACCATGCTTCCATACAGTAAACACATCTCCCTCACACTATACCATGCTTCCATACAGTACACCTATCTCCCTTACACTATACCATGCTTCCATACACTACACAGATCTCCCTCACAATGTACGATGCTTCCATACACTACACACATCTCCCTCACACTATACCATGCTACCATACAGTAAATACATCTCCCTCACACTACACCATGCGACCATAGAGTAAACATATGTCCCTCACACTATACCATGCTTCCATACAATACGCCTATCTCCCTTACACTATAACATGCTTCCATACACTACACAGATCTCCCTCACAATATACGATGCTTCCATACACTACACACATCTCCCTCACACTATGCCATGCTTCCATACAGTACACACATCTCCTGCACACTATACCATGCTTCCATACACTACACCCATCTCCCTCACACTATACCATGCTTCCAAACAGTAAACACATCTCCCTGACACTAGACCATGTTTCCAGACAGTAAGTAGATCTCCCTCACACTATACCATGCTTCCATACAGTACACACATCTCCGTCACACTATACCATTCTTCCATACACTACACCCATCTCCCTCACACTATACAATGCTTCCATACACTACACAAATCTCCCTCACACTATACCATGCTTCCATACAGTACACAAATTGCTCACACACTATACCATGCTTCCATACAGTATACACATCTCCCTCACACTATACCATGCTTCCATACACTACACACATCTCCCTTCTACTATACCATGCCTCCATACACTACAAAAATCTCCCTCACACTATGCCGTGCTTCCATACACTACACACAACTCCCTCACACTATACCATGCTTCCATACACTGCACACAACTCCCTAACACTATACCATGCTTCCATACACTACTCACATCTGCTTCAGACAATGCCATGCTTCCATACACCACCCACATCTCCGGCAAACTATACCATGCTTCCATACAGTACACACATCTCCCGAACACTATACCATGCTTCCATACACGACACCCATCTCCCTCACACTATACCATGCTTCCAAACACTACACACATCTCCCTCACACTATACCAAGCTTCCAACAGTACACAAATTGCGCCCATACTGTACCATGCCTCCATACACTACACACATCTTCCTCACACTATGCCATGCTTCCATACACTACACACAACTCCCTCACACTATACCATGCTTCCATACACTACACACATCTCCCTCACTATATACCATGCTGCCATACACTACACACATCTACTTCGGACTATACCATGCTTCCATACACTACACACATCTCCCTCACATTATACCATGCTTCCATACAGTACACACATCTCCCGAACACTATACCATGCTTCCATACAGTACACACATCTCCCGAACACTATACCATGCTTCCATACAGTATAAACAACTCCCTCACACTATACCATGCTTCCATACACTAAACACATCTACGTCAGACTATACCATGCTTCCATACACTACACACATTTCCCTCACAATATACCATGCTTCCATACACAACACACATCTCCCTCACACTATACCATGCTTCCATACACTACACACATCTCCCTCACACTATACCATGCTGAAATACACTACACACATCTCCCACACACTATACCATGTTTTCATACACTACACACATCTCCCTCACACTATACCAAGCATCCATACAGTACACAAATCGCCCTCACACTATACCATGCTTCCATACATTATAAGCAACTCCCTCACAATATACCATGCTTCCATACACTACACACATCTCCCTCACACTATACCATGCTGCCATATAGTACACACACCTCCCTCACACTATACCATGCTTCCATACAGTACACACATCTCCCTCACATTATACCATGCTTCCATACAGTGAAGATACCACCCTCACATTATACCATGCCTCCATGCGCTACATACATCTCCCTCACACTATACCATGCTTCCATACAGTACACAAATCCCCATCACACTATACCATGCTTCCATACAGTACACACATCTCCATCACACTATACCATGCTTCCATACAGTAAACATATCTCCCGCAGACTATACCATGCTTCCATACAGTACACACATCTCCCTCACAATATACCATACTTCCATACACTACGCATATCTCCCTCACACTATACCAAGCTTCCATACGTTACACACATCTCCCTTACACTATACCATGCTTCCATACACTACACACATCTCCCTCACACTATACCATGCTTCCATACACTACACAAATCTCCCTCACACGATATCATGCTTCCATACAGTACACACAGGCCCTTCACACTATACCATGCTTCCATACGTTACACAGATCTCCCTCACACTATACCATGCTTCCATTCAGTACAAACACTCCCCCTCTCACTATACCATGCTTCCATACAGTAAACACATCTCCCTCACACTATACCATGCTTCCATACAGTAAACACATCTCCCTCACACTATAAAATGCTTCCATACAGTAAACACATCTCTCTCACACTATATCATGCTCCATACACTACACACAACTCCCTCACACTATACCATGCTTCCCTAGAGTAGACACATCTCCCTCACACTATAAAATGCTTCCATACAGTAAACACATCTCTCTCACACTATACCATGCTTCCATACAGTACACACAACTCCCTCACACTATACCATGCTTCCATACACTACACGCATCTCCCTCACACTATACCATCCTTCCACACACTACACACAGCACCCTCACACAATACCATGCTTCCATACAGTACAAACAATCCCCCTCTCACTATAACATGCTTCCATACAGTAAACACATCTCCCTCACACGATATCATGCTTGCATACAGTAAACATCTCCCTCACACTATACCATGCTTCCATACAGTAAACACATCTCCCTCACACTATACCATGCTTCCATACACTACACACATCTACTTCAGACTATACCATGCTTCCATACACTACACACATCTCCCTCACACTATACCATGCTTTCATACAGTACACACATCTCCCTCACAATATACCATGCTTCCATACAGTATACACATCTCCCTCACATTATATCATGCTTCCATACAGTACACACAACTCAATCACACTATACCATGCTTCCATACGTTAGACACATCTCCCTCACACTGTACCATGCTTCCATACAGTAAAAACAACTCCCTCACACTATACCATGCTTCCATACAGTACACACAACTCAATCACACTATACCATGCTTCCATACACTAAACACATCTATTTCAGACTATACCATGCTTCCATACAATACACACATCTCCCTCACACTATACCATGCTTACATACACTACACACATCTCCCTCACACTATACCATGCTTTCATACACCACACACATCTCCCTCACACTACACACATCTCCCTCACACTATACCAAGCATCCATACAGTACACAAATCGCCCTCACACTATACCATGCTTCCATACAGTATAAACAACTCCCTCACAATATACCATGCTTCCATACACTACACACATCCACTTCAGACTATACCATGCTTCCATACACTACACACATCTCCCTCACACTATACCATGCTTCCATACAGTACACTTATCTCCCTCACACTATACCATGCTTCCATACAGTACACACATCTCCCTCACACTATACCATGCTTCCATACAGTACACACATCTCCCTCACACTATACCATGCATCCATACACTACACACATCTCCCTCACACTATACCATGCTTCCAAACAGTACACAAATCGCTCTCACACTATACCATGCTTCCATACAGTACACACATCTCCCTCACAATATACCATGCTTCCATACAGTATACACATCTCCCTCACACTATATCATGCTTCCATACAGTACACACAACTCAATCACACTATACCATGCTTCCATACGTTAGACACATCTCCCTCACACTGTACCATGCTTCCATACAGTAAAAACAACTCCCTCACACTATACCATGCTTCCATACACAAAACACATCTATTTCAGACTATACCATGCTTCCATACACTACACACATTTCCCTCACAATATACCATGCTTCCATATACAACACACATCTCCCTCACACTATACCATGCTTCCATACAATACACATCTCCCTCACACTATACCATGCTTTCATACACTACACACATCTCCCTCACACTAAACACATCTCCCTCACACTATACCAAGCATCCAAACAGTACACAAATCGCCCTCACACTATACCATGCTTCCATACAGTATAAACAACTCCCTCACAATATACCATGCTTCCATACACTACACACATCTACTTCAGACTATACCATGCTTCCATACACTACACACACCTCCCTCACACTATACCATGCTTCCATACAGTACACTTATCTCCCTCACACTATACCATGCTTCCATACAGTACACACATCTCCCTCACACTATACCATGCTTCCATACACGACACACATCTCCCTCACACTATACCATGCATCCTATACACTACACACATCTCCCTCACACTATACCATGCTTCCAAACACTACACACATCTCCCTCACAATATACCATGCTTCCATACACTACACACATCTCCCTCATACTATACAATGCTTCCAGACAGTACACAAATCGCTCTCACACTATACCATGCTTCCATACAGTATAAACAACTCCCTCACACTATACCATGCTTCCATACACTACACACATCTACTTCAGACTATACCATGCTTCCATACACTACACACATCTCCCTCACACTATACCATGCTTCCATACAGTAAACATATCACCCTCACACTATACCATGCTTCCATACAGTAAACATATCTCCCACACACCATACCAAGCTTTCATACAGTACACACATCTCCCTCACAATATACCATGCCTCCATACACTACACACATCTTCCTCACACTATGCCATGCTTCCATACACTACACACAACTCCCTCACACTATACCATGCTGCCATACACTACACACATCTATTTCAGACTATACCATGCTTCCATACACTACACACATCACCCTCACACTATACCATGCTTCCATACAGTACACACATCTCCCGAACACCATACCATGCTTCCATACAGTCAACATATCTCCATCAAACTATACCATGCTTCCATACAAACGCATATCTCTCTCACACTATACCAAGCTTCCATAATCTACACACATCTCCCTCACACTATACCATACTTCCATACACTACACACATCTCCCTCACACTATACCAGGCTTCCATACATTACACACATCTCCCTCACACTATATCATGCTTCCATACAGTACACACAACTCCCTCACACTATGCCATGCTTCCATACACTACACACATCTCCCTCACACAATACCATCCTTCCATACACTACACACAACTCCCTCACACTATACCATGCTTCCATACAGTACACACAACTCAATCACACTATACCATGGTTCCACACAGTACACACATCTCCCTCACACTATACCATGCTTCCATACAGTATAAACAACTCCCTCACACTATACCATGCTTCCATACACAACACACATCTACTTCAGACTATACCATGCTTCCATACAGTACACTTATCTCCCTCACACTATACCATGCTTCCATACAGTACACACATCTCCCTCACACTATACCATGCTTCCATACAGTACACACATCTCCCTCACACTATACCATGCATCCATACACTACACACATCTCCCTCACACTATACCATGCTTCCAAACAGTACACAAATCGCTCTCACACTATACCATGCTTCCATACAGTACACACATCTCCCTCACAATATACCATGCTTCCATACAGTATACACATCTCCCTCACACTATATCATGCTTCCATACAGTACACACAACTCAATCACACTATACCATGCTTCCATACGTTAGACACATCTCCCTCACACTGTACCATGCTTCCATACAGTAAAAACAACTCCCTCACACTATACCATGCTTCCATACACAAAACACATCTATTTCAGACTATACCATGCTTCCATACACTACACACATTTCCCTCACAATATACCATGCTTCCATATACAACACACATCTCCCTCACACTATACCATGCTTCCATACAATACACATCTCCCACACACTATACCATGCTTTCATACACTACACACATCTCCCTCACACTACACACATCTCCCTCACACTATACCAAGCATCCATACAGTACACAAATCGCCCTCACACTATACCATGCTTCCATACAGTATAAACAACTCCCTCACAATATACCATGCTTCCATACACTACACACATCTACTTCAGACTATACCATGCTTCCATACACTACACACACCTCCCTCACACTATACCATGCTTCCATACAGTACACTTATCTCCCTCACACTATACCATGCTTCCATACAGTACACACATCTCCCTCACACTATACCATGCTTCCATACACGACACACATCTCCCTCACACTATACCATGCATCCTATACACTACACACATCTCCCTCACACTATACCATGCTTCCAAACACTACACACATCTCCCTCACAATATACCATGCTTCCATACACTACACACATCTCCCTCATACTATACAATGCTTCCAGACAGTACACAAATCGCTCTCACACTATACCATGCTTCCATACAGTATAAACAACTCCCTCACACTATACCATGCTTCCATACACTACACACATCTACTTCAGACTATACCATGCTTCCATACACTACACACATCTCCCTCACACTATACCATGCTTCCATACAGTAAACATATCACCCTCACACTATACCATGCTTCCATACAGTAAACATATCTCCCACACACCATACCAAGCTTTCATACAGTACACACATCTCCCTCACAATATACCATGCCTCCATACACTACACACATCTTCCTCACACTATGCCATGCTTCCATACACTACACACAACTCCCTCACACTATACCATGCTGCCATACACTACACACATCTATTTCAGACTATACCATGCTTCCATACACTACACACATCACCCTCACACTATACCATGCTTCCATACAGTACACACATCTCCCGAACACCATACCATGCTTCCATACAGTCAACATATCTCCATCAAACTATACCATGCTTCCATACAAACGCATATCTCTCTCACACTATACCAAGCTTCCATAATCTACACACATCTCCTTCACACTATACCATACTTCCATACACTACACACATCTCCCTCACACTATACCAGGCTTCCATACATTACACACATCTCCCTCACACTATATCATGCTTCCATACAGTACACACAACTCCCTCACACTATGCCATGCTTCCATACACTACACACATCTCCCTCACACAATACCATCCTTCCATACACTACACACAACTCCCTCACACTATACCATGCTTCCATACAGTACACACAACTCAATCACACTATACCATGGTTCCACACAGTACACACATCTCCCTCACACTATACCATGCTTCCATACAGTATAAACAACTCCCTCACACTATACCATGCTTCCATACATTATAAGCAACTCCCTCACAATATACCATGCTTCCATACACTACACACATCAACTTCAGACAATACCATGCTTCCATACACTACACACATCTCCCTCACACTATACCATGCTTCCATACAGTACACACATCTCCCTCACACTATACCATGCTTCCATACAGTACACACATCTCCCTCACACTATACCATGCATCCATACACTACACACACCTCCCTCACACTATACCATGCTTCCATACAGTACACACATCTCCCTCACACTATACCATGCATCCATACACTACACACATCTCCCTCACAATATACCATGCTTCCATACACTACACACATCTCCCTCACACTATACCTTGCTTCCAAACAGTACACAAATCGCCCTCACACTATACCATGCTTCCATACAGTATAAACAACTCCCTCACACTATACCATGCTTCCATACACTACACACATCTACTTCAGACTATACCATGCTTCCATACACTACACACATCTCCCTCACATTATACCATGCTTCCATACAGTACACACATCTCCCTTACACTATACCATGCTTCCGTACTGTACACACATCTCCCTGACACTATACCATGCTTCCATACAGTAAACATAGCACCCTCACACTATACCATGCTTTCATACAGTACACACATCTCCCTCACAATATACCATGCTTCCATACAGTATACACATCTCCCTCACACTATATCATGCTTCCATACAGTACACACATCTCCCTCACACTATATCATGCTTCCATACAGTACACACAACTCAATCACACTATACCATGCTTCCATACGTTAGACACATCTCCCTCACACTATATCATGCTTCCATACAGTACACACAACTCAATCACACTATACCATGCTTCCATACGTTAGACACATCTCCCTCACACTGTACCATGCTTCCATACAGTAAAAACAACGCCCTCACACTATACCATGCTTCCATACACTAAACACATCTATTTCAGACTATACCATGCTTCCATACACTACACACATTTCCCTCACAATATACCATGCTTCCATATACAACACACATCTCCCTCACACTATACCAAGCTTCCATACAATACAGACATCTCCCTCACACTATACCATGCTTAAATACACTACACACATCTCCCTCACACTACACACATCTCCCTCACACTATACCAAGCATCCATACAGTACACAAATCGCCCTCACACTATACCATGCTTCCATACAGTATAAACAACTCCCTCACAATATACCATGCTTCCATACACTACACACATCCACTTCAGACTATACCATGCTTCCATACACTACACACATCTCCCTCACACTATACCATGCTTCCATACAGTACACTTATCTCCCTCACACTATACCATGCGTCCATACAGTACACACATCTCCCTCACACTATACCATGCTTCCATACAGTACACACATCTCCCTCACACTATACCATGCATCCATACACTACACACATCTCCCTCACACTATACCATGCTTCCAAACACTACACACATCTCCCTCACAATATACCATGCTTCCATACACTACACACATCTCCCTCATACTATACCATGCTTCCAAACAGTACACAAATCGCTCTCACACTATACCATGCTTCCATACAGTTTAAACAACTCCCTCACACTATACCATGCTTCCATACACTACACACAACACCCTCACATTATACCATGCTTCCATACAGTACACACATCTCCCTTAAACTATACCATGCTTCCGTACTGTACACACATCTCCCTGACACTATACCATGCTTCCATACAGTAAACATATCACCCTCACACTATACCATGCTTCCATACAGTACACACACCTCCCTCACAATATACCATGCTTCCATACAGTATACACATCTCCCTCACACTATACCATGCTTCCATACACTACACACATCTCCCTCATACTATACCTTGCTTCCAAACAGTACACAAATCGCCCTCACACTATACCATGCTTCCATACAGTACAAACAACTCCCTCACAATATATCATGCTTCCATACAGTATACACATCTCCGTCACACTATATCATGCTTCCATACAGTACACACAACTCAATCACACTATACCATGCTTCCATACGTTAGACACATCTCCCTCACACTGTACCAAGCTTCCATACAGTAAAAACAACTCCCTCACACGATACCATGCTTCCATACACTAAACACATCTATTTCAGACTATACCATGCTTCCATACACTACACACATTTCCCTCACAATATACCATGCTTCCATATACAACACACATCTCCCTCACACTATACCATGCTTCCATACAATACACATCTCCCTCACACTATACCATGCTTAAATACACTACACACATCTCCCTCACACAATACCATGCTTTCATACACTACACACATCTCCCTCACACTACACACATCTCCCTCACACTATACCACGCATCCATACAGTACACAAATCGCCCTCACACTATACCATGCTTCCATACAGTATAAACAACTCCCTCACAATATACCATGCTTCCATACACTACACACATCTATTTCAGACTATACCATGCTTCCATACACTACACACACCTCCCTCACACTATACCATGCTTCCATACAGTACACTTATCTCCCTCACACTATACCATGCTTCCATACAGTACACACATCTCCCTCACACTATACCATGCTTCCATACAGTACACACATCTCCCTCACACTATACCATGCATCCTATACACTACACACATCTCCCTCACACTATACCATGCTTCCAAACACTACACACATCTCCCTCACAATATACCATGCTTCCATACACTACACACATCTCCCTCATACTATACCATGCTTCCAAACAGTACACAAATCGCTCTCACACTATACCATGCTTCCATACAGTATAAACAACTCCCTCACACTATACCATGCTTCCATACACTACACACATTTACTTCAGACTATACCATGCTTCCATACACTACACACATCTCCCTCACATTATACCATGCTTCCATACAGTACACACATCTCCCTTAAACTATACCATGCTTCCGTACTGTACACACATCTCCCTGACACTATACCATGCTTCCATACAGTAAACATATCTCCCACACACCATACCAAGCTTTCATACAGTACACACATCTCCCTCACAATATACCATGCTTCCATACAGTATACACATCTCCCTCACACTATACCATGCTTCCATACACTACACACATCTTCCTCACACTATGCCATGCTTCCATACACTACACACAGCTCCCTCACACTATACCATGCTGCCATACACTACACACATCTACTTCAGACTATACCATGCTTCCATACACTACACACATCACCCTCACACTATACCATGCTTCCATACAGTACACACATCTCCCGAACACCATACCATGCTTCCATACAGTCAACATATCTCCATCAAACTATACCATGCTTCCATACAAACGCATATCTCTCTCACACTATACCAAGCTTCCATAATCTACACACATCTCCCTCACACTATACCATGCTTCCATACACTACACACATCTCCCTCACACTATACCAGGCTTCCATACATTACACACATCTCCCTCACACTATATCATGCTTCCATACAGTACACACAACTCCCTCACACTATACCATGATTCCATACACTACACACAACTCCCTCACAATATACCATGCTTCCATACACAACACACATCTCCCTCACACTATACCATGCTTCCATACACTACACACATCTCCCTCACACTATACCATGCTGAAATACACTACACACATCTCCCACACACTATACCATGTTTTCATACACTACACACATCTCCCTCACACTATACCAAGCATCCATACATTACACAAATCGCCCTCACACTATACCATGCTTCCATACATTATAAGCAACTCCCTCACAATATACCATGCTTCCATACACTACACACATCAACTTCAGACTATACCATGCTTCCATACACTACACACATCTCCCTCACACTATACCATGCTGCCATATAGTACACACATCTCCCTCACACTATACCATGCTTCCATACAGTACACACATCTCCCTCACACTATACCATGCATCCATACACTACACACATCTCCCTCACACTATACCATGCTTCCAAACACTACACACATCTCCCTCACAATATACCATGCTTCCAAACACTACACACATCTCCCTCACAATATACCATGCTTCCATACACTACACACATCTCCCTCACACTATACCTTGCTTCCAAACAGTACACAAATCGCCCTCACACTATACCATGCTTCCATACAGTATAAACAACTCCCTCACACTATACCATGCTTCCATACACTACACACATCTACTTCAGACTATACCATGCTTCCACACAGTACACACATCTCCCTTACACTATACAATGCTTCCGTACTGTACACACATCTCCCTCACACTATACCATGCTTTCATACAGTACACACATCTCCCTCACAATATACCATGCTTCCATACAGTATACACATCTCCCTCACATTATATCATGCTTCCATACAGTACACACAACTCAATCACACTATACCATGCTTCCATACGTTAGACACATCTCCCTCACAAGATACCATGCTTCCATACAGTAAAAACAACTCCCTCACACTATACCATGCTTCCATACAGTACACACAACTCAATCACACTATACCATGCTTCCATACACTAAACACATCTATTTCAGACTATACCATGCTTCCATACAATACACACATCTCCCTCACACTATACCATGCTTACATACACTACACACATCTCCCTCACACTATACCATGCTTTCATACACCACACACATCTCCCTCACACTACACACATCTCCCTCACACTATACCAAGCATCCATACAGTACACAAATCGCCCTCACACTATACCATGCTTCCATACAGTATAAACAACTCCCTCACAATATACCATGCTTCCATACACTACACACATCCACTTCAGACTATACCATGCTTCCATACACTACACACATCTCCCTCACACTATACCATGCTTCCATACAGTACACTTATCTCCCTCACACTATACCATGCTTCCATACAGTACACACATCTCCCTCACACTATACCATGCTTCCATACAGTACACACATCTCCCTCACACTATACCATGCATCCATACAGTACACAAATTGCTCACACACTATACCATGCTTCCATACAGTATACACATCTCCCTCACACTATACCATGCTTCCATATAGTACAAACACTCCCCGTCTCACTATACCATGCTTCCCTAAATAAGCACATCTCCCGCACACTATACCATGCTTCCATACACAACACACATCTCCCTCACACTATACCATGCTTCCATACAGTACACACATCTCCCTCACATTATACCATGCTTCCATACAGTGAAGATACCACCCTCACATTATACCATGCCTCCATGCGCTACATACATCTCCCTCACACTATACCATGCTTCCATACAGTACACAAATCCCCATCACACTATACCATGCTTCCATACAGTACACACATCTCCATCACACTATACCATGCTTCCATACAGTAAACATATCTCCCGCAGACTATACCATGCTTCCATACAGTACACACATCTCCCTCACAATATACCATACTTCCATACACTACGCATATCTCCCTCACACTATACCAAGCTTCCATACGTTACACACATCTCCCTTACACTATACCATGCTTCCATACACTACACACATCTCCCTCACACTATACCATGCTTCCATACACTACACAAATCTCCCTCACACGATATCATGCTTCCATACAGTACACACAGGCCCTTCACACTATACCATGCTTCCATACGTTACACAGATCTCCCTCACACTATACCATGCTTCCATTCAGTACAAACACTCCCCCTCTCACTATACCATGCTTCCATACAGTAAACACATCACCCTCACACTATACCATGCTTCCATACAGTAAACACATCTCCCTCACACTATAAAATGCTTCCATACAGTAAACACATCTCTCTCACACTATATCATGCTCCATACACTACACACAACTCCCTCACACTATACCATGCTTCCCTAGAGTAGACACATCTCCCTCACACTATAAAATGCTTCCATACAGTAAACACATCTCTCTCACACTATACCATGCTTCCATACAGTACACACAACTCCCTCACACTATACCATGCTTCCATACACTACACGCATCTCCCTCACACTATACCATCCTTCCACACACTACACACAGCACCCTCACACAATACCATGCTTCCATACAGTACAAACAATCCCCCTCTCACTATAACATGCTTCCATACAGTAAACACATCTCCCTCACACGATATCATGCTTGCATACAGTAAACATCTCCCTCACACTATACCATGCTTCCATACAGTAAACACATCTCCCTCACACTATACCATGCTTCCATACAGTACACCTATCTCCCTTACACTATACCATGCTTCCATACACTACACAGATCTCCCTCACAATGTACGATGCTTCCATACACTACACACATCTCCCTCACACTATACCATGCTACCATACAGTAAATAAATCTCCCTCACACTATACCATGCGACCATAGAGTAAACATATGTCCCTCACACTATACCATGCTTCCATACAGTAAATACATCTCCCTCACACTATACCATGCGACCATAGAGTAAACATATGTCCCTCACACTATACCATGCTTCCATACAATACGCCTATCTCCCTTACACTATAACATGCTTCCATACACTACACAGATCTCCCTCACAATATACGATGCTTCCATACACTACACACATCTCCCTCATACTATGCCATGCTTCCATACAGTACACACATCTCCTGCACACTATACCATGCTTCCATACACTACACCCATCTCCCTCACACTATACCATGCTTCCAAACAGTAAACACATCTCCCTGACACTAGACCATGTTTCCAGACAGTAAGTAGATCTCCCTCACACTATACCATGCTTCCATACAGTACACACATCTCCGTCACACTATACCATTCTTCCATACACTACACCCATCTCCCTCACACTATACAATGCTTCCATACACTACACAAATCTCCCTCACACTATACCATGCTTCCATACAGTACACAAATTGCTCACACACTATACCATGCTTCCATACAGTATATACATCTCCCTCACACTATACCATGCTTCCATACACTACACACATCTCCCTTCTACTATACCATGCCTCCATACACTACAAAAATCTCCCTCACATTATGCCGTGCTTCCATACACTACACACAACTCCCTCACACTATACCATGCTTCCATACACTGCACACAACTCCCTAACACTATACCATGCTTCCATACACTACTCACATCTGCTTCAGACAATGCCATGCTTCCATACACTACACACAACTCCCTCACACTATACCATGCTTCCATACACTACACACATCTCCCTCACTATATACCATGCTGCCATACACTACACACATCTACTTCGGACTATACCATGCTTCCATACACTACACACATCTCCCTCACATTATACCATGCTTCCATACAGTACACACATCTCCCGAACACTATACCATGCTTCCATACAGTACACACATCTCCCGAACACTATACCATGCTTCCATACAGTATAAACAACTCCCTCACACTATACCATGCTTCCAAACACTACACACATCTCCCTCACATTATACCATGCTTCCATACACGACACCCATCTCCCTCACACTATACCATGCTTCCAAACACTACACACATCTCCCTCACACTATACCAAGCTTCCAACAGTACACAAATTGCGCCCATACTGTACCATGCTTCCATACACTACACACATCTTCCTCACACTATGCCATCCTTCCATACACTAAACACATCTACGTCAGACTATACCATGCTTCCATACACTACACACATTTCCCTCACAATATACCATGCTTCCATACACAACACACATCTCCCTCACACTATACCATGCTTCCATACACTACACACATCTCCCTCACACTATACCATGCTGAAATACACTACACACATCTCCCACACACTATACCATGCTTTCATACACTACACACATCTCCCTCACACTATACCAAGCATCCATACAGTACACAAATCGCCCTCACACTATACCATGCTTCCATACATTATAAGCAACTCCCTCACAATATACCATGCTTCCATACACTACACACATCAACTTCAGACTATACCATGCTTCCATACACTACACACATCTCCCTCACACTATACCATGCTGCCATATAGTACACACATCTCCCTCACACTATACCATGCTTCCATACAGTACACACATCTCCCTCACACTATACCATGCATCCATACACTACACACATCTCCCTCACACTATACCATGCTTCCAAACACTACACACATCTCCCTCACAATATACCATGCTTCCATACACTACACACATCTCCCTCACACTATACCATGCTTCCAAACAGTACACAAATCGCCCTCACACTATACCATGCTTCCATACAGTATAAACAACTCCCTCACACTATACCATGCTTCCATACACTACACACATCTACTTCAGACTATACCATGCTTCCATACACTACACACATCTCCCTCACATTATACCATGCTTCCATACAGTACACACATCTCCCTTACACTATACAATGCTTCCGTACTGTACACACATCTCCCTCACACTATACCATGCTTTCATACAGTACACACATCTCCCTCACAATATACCATGCTTCCATACAGTATACACATCTCCCTCACATTATATCATGCTTCCATACAGTACACACAACTCAATCACACTATACCATGCTTCCATACGTTAGACACATCTCCCTCACACTGTACCATGCTTCCATACAGTAAAAACAACTCCCTCACACTATACCATGCTTCCATACAGTACACACAACTCAATCACACTATACCATGCTTCCATACACTAAACACATCTATTTCAGACTATACCATGCTTCCATACAATACACACATCTCCCTCACACTATACCATGCTTACATACACTACACACATCTCCCTCACACTATACCATGCTTTCATACACCACACACATCTCCCTCACACTACACACATCTCCCTCACACTATACCAAGCATCCATACAGTACACAAATCGCCCTCACACTATACCATGCTTCCATACAGTATAAACAACTCCCTCACAATATACCATGCTTCCATACACTACACACATCTCCCTCACACTATACCATGCTTCCATACAGTACACTTATCTCCCTCACACTATACCATGCTTCCATACAGTACACACATCTCCCTCACACTATACCATGCTTCCATACAGTACACACATCTCCCTCACACTATACCATGCATCCATACACTACACACATCTCCCTCACACTATACCATGCTTCCAAACACTACACACATCTCCCTCATACTATACCATGCTTCCAAACAGTACACAAATCGCTCTCACACTATACCATGCTTCCATACAGTACACACATCTCCCTCACAATATACCATGCTTCCATACAGTATACACATCTCCCTCACACTATATCATGCTTCCATACAGTACACACAACTCAATCACACTATACCATGCTTCCATACGTTAGACACATCTCCCTCACACTGTACCATGCTTCCATACAGTAAAAACAACTCCCTCACACTATACCATGCTTCCATACACAAAACACATCTATTTCAGACTATACCATGCTTCCATACACTACACACATTTCCCTCACAATATACCATGCTTCCATATACAACACACATCTCCCTCACACTATACCATGCTTCCATACAATACACATCTCCCTCACACTATACCATGCTTTCATACACTACACACATCTCCCTCACACTACACACATCTCCCTCACACTATACCAAGCATCCATACAGTACACAAATCGCCCTCACACTATACCATGCTTCCATACAGTATAAACAACTCCCTCACAATATACCATGCTTCCATACACTACACACATCTACTTCAGACTATACCATGCTTCCATACACTACACACACCTCCCTCACACTATACCATGCTTCCATACAGTACACTTATCTCCCTCACACTATACCATGCTTCCATACAGTACACACATCTCCCTCACACTATACCATGCTTCCATACACGACACACATCTCCCTCACACTATACCATGCATCCTATACACTACACACATCTCCCTCACACTATACCATGCTTCCATACACTACACACATCTCCCTCATACTATACAATGCTTCCAGACAGTACACAAATCGCTCTCACACTATACCATGCTTCCATACAGTATAAACAACTCCCTCACACTATACCATGCTTCCATACACTACACACATCTACTTCAGACTATACCGTGCTTCCATACACTACACACATCTCCCTCACACTATACCATGCTTCCATACAGTAAACATATCACCCTCACACTATACCATGCTTCCATACAGTAAACATACCTCCCACACACCATACCAAGCTTTCATACAGTACACACATCTCCCTCACAATATACCATGCCTCCATACACTACACACATCTTCCTCACACTATGCCATGCTTCCATACACTACACACAACTCCCTCACACTATACCATGCTGCCATACACTACACACATCTATTTCAGACTATACCATGCTTCCATACACTACACACATCACCCTCACACTATACCATGCTTCCATACAGTACACACATCTCCCGAACACCATACCATGCTTCCATACAGTCAACATATCTCCATCAAACTATACCATGCTTCCATACAAACGCATATCTCTCTCACACTATACCAAGCTTCCATAATCTACACACATCTCCCTCACACTATACCATACCTCCATACACTACACACATCTCCCTCACACTATACCAGGCTTCCATACATTACACACATCTCCCTCACACTATATCATGCTTCCATACAGTACACACAACTCCCTCACACTATGCCATGCTTCCATACACTACACACATCTCCCTCACACAATACCATCCTTCCATACACTACACACAACTCCCTCACACTATACCATGCTTCCATACAGTACACACAACTCAATCACACTATACCATGGTTCCACACAGTACACACATCTCCCTCACACTATACCATGCTTCCATACAGTATAAACAACTCCCTCACACTATACCATGCTTCCATACACAACACACATCTACTTCAGACTATACCATGCTTCCATACACTACACACATCTCCCTCACAATATACCATGCTTCCATACACAACACACATCTCCCTCACACTATACCATGCTTCCATACAGTACACCTATCTTCCTTACACTATACCATGCTTTCATACAGTACACACATCTCCCTCACACTATACCATGCTTCCACACAGTACACAGATCTCCGTCACACTATACCATGCATCTATACACTACACACATCTCCCTCGCACTATACCATGCTTCCATACAGTACACACATCTCCCTCACACTTTACCATGCTTAAATACACTACACACATCTCCCTCACACTATACCATGCTTTCATACACTACACACATCTCCCTCACACTATACCATGCTTCCATACAGTATAAGCAACTCCCTCACAATATACCATGCTTCCATACACTACACACATCCACTTCAGACTATACCATGCTTCCATACACTACACACATCTCCCTCACACTATACCATGCTGAAATACACTACACACATCTCCCACACACTATACCATGCTTTCATACACTACACACATCTCCCTCACACTATACCAAGCATCCATACAGTACACAAATCGCCCTCACACTATACCATGCTTCCATACATTATAAGCAACTCCCTCACAATATACCATGCTTCCATACACTACACACATCAACTTCAGACTATACCATGCTTCCATACACTACACACATCTCCCTCACACTATACCATGCTTCCATACAGTACACACATCTCCCTCACACTATACCATGCTTCCATACAGTACACACATCTCCCTCACACTATACCATGCATCCATACACTACACACACCTCCCTCACACTATACCATGCTTCCATACAGTACACACATCTCCCTCACACTATACCATGCATCCATACACTACACACATCTCCCTCACAATATACCATGCTTCCATACACTACACACATCTCCCTCACACTATACCTTGCTTCCAAACAGTACACAAATCGCCCTCACACTATACCATGCTTCCATACAGTATAAACAACTCCCTCACACTATACCATGCTTCCATACACTACACACATCTACTTCAGACTATACCATGCTTCCATACACTACACACATCTCCCTCACATTATACCATGCTTCCATACAGTACACACATCTCCCTTACACTATACCATGCTTCCGTACTGTACACACATCTCCCTGACACTATACCATGCTTCCATACAGTAAACATAGCACCCTCACACTATACCATGCTTTCATACAGTACACACATCTCCCTCACAATATACCATGCTTCCATACAGTATACACATCTCCCTCACACTATATCATGCTTCCATACAGTACACACATCTCCCTCACACTATATCATGCTTCCATACAGTACACACAACTCAATCACACTATACCATGCTTCCATACGTTAGACACATCTCCCTCACACTATATCATGCTTCCATACAGTACACACAACTCAATCACACTATACCATGCTTCCATACGTTAGACACATCTCCCTCACACTGTACCATGCTTCCATACAGTAAAAACAACGCCCTCACACTATACCATGCTTCCATACACTAAACACATCTATTTCAGACTATACCATGCTTCCATACACTACACACATTTCCCTCACAATATACCATGCTTCCATATACAACACACATCTCCCTCACACTATACCATGCTTCCATACAATACACACATCTCCCTCACACTATACCATGCTTAAATACACTACACACATCTCCCTCACACTACACACATCTCCCTCACACTATACCAAGCATCCATACAGTACACAAATCGCCCTCACACTATACCATGCTTCCATACAGTATAAACAACTCCCTCACAATATACCATGCTTCCATACACTACACACATCCACTTCAGACTATACCATGCTTCCATACACTACACACATCTCCCTCACACTATACCATGCTTCCATACAGTACACTTATCTCCCTCACACTATACCATGCGTCCATACAGTACACACATCTCCCTCACACTATACCATGCTTCCATACAGTACACACATCTCCCTCACACTATACCATGCATCCATACACTACACACATCTCCCTCACACTATACCATGCTTCCAAACACTACACACATCTCCCTCACAATATACCATGCTTCCATACACTACACACATCTCCCTCATACTATACCATGCTTCCAAACAGTACACAAATCGCTCTCACACTATACCATGCTTCCATACAGTATAAACAACTCCCTCACACTATACCATGCTTCCATACACTACACACAACTCCCTCACATTATACCATGCTTCCATACAGTACACACATCTCCCTTAAACTATACCATGCTTCCGTACTGTACACACATCTCCCTGACACTATACCATGCTTCCATACAGTAAACATATCACCCTCACACTATACCATGCTTCCATACAGTACACACACCTCCCTCACAATATACCATGCTTCCATACAGTATACACATCTCCCTCACACTATACCATGCTTCCATACACTACACACATCTCCCTCATACTATACCTTGCTTCCAAACAGTACACAAATCGCCCTCACACTATACCATGCTTCCATACAGTACAAACAACTCCCTCACAATATATCATGCTTCCATACAGTATACACATCTCCCTCACACTATATCATGCTTCCATACAGTACACACAACTCAATCACACTATACCATGCTTCCATACGTTAGACACATCTCCCTCACACTGTACCAAGCTTCCATACAGTAAAAACAACTCCCTCACACTATACCATGCTTCCATACACTAAACACATCTATTTCAGACTATACCATGCTTCCATACACTACACACATTTCCCTCACAATATACCATGCTTCCATATACAACACACATCTCCCTCACACTATACCATGCTTCCATACAATACACATCTCCCTCACACTATACCATGCTTAAATACACTACACACATCTCCCTCACACAATACCATGCTTTCATACACTACACACATCTCCCTCACACTACACACATCTCCCTCACACTATACCACGCATCCATACAGTACACAAATCGCCCTCACACTATACCATGCTTCCATACAGTATAAACAACTCCCTCACAATATACCATGCTTCCATACACTACACACATCTATTTCAGACTATACCATGCTTCCATACACTACACACACCTCCCTCACACTATACCATGCTTCCATACAGTACACTTATCTCCCTCACACTATACCATGCTTCCATACAGTACACACATCTCCCTCACACTATACCATGCTTCCATACAGTACACACATCTCCCTCACACTATACCATGCATCCTATACACTACACACATCTCCCTCACACTATACCATGCTTCCAAACACTACACACATCTCCCTCACAATATACCATGCTTCCATACACTACACACATCTCCCTCATACTATACCATGCTTCCAAACAGTACACAAATCGCTCTCACACTATACCATGCTTCCATACAGTATAAACAACTCCCTCACACTATACCATGCTTCCATACACTACACACATTTACTTCAGACTATACCATGCTTCCATACACTACACACATCTCCCTCACATTATACCATGCTTCCATACAGTACACACATCTCCCTTAAACTATACCATGCTTCCGTACTGTACACACATCTCCCTGACACTATACCATGCTTCCATACAGTAAACATATCACCCTCACACTATACCATGCTTCCATACAGTAAACATATCTCCCACACACCATACCAAGCTTTCATACAGTACACACATCTCCCTCACAATATACCATGCTTCCATACAGTATACACATCTCCCTCACACTATACCATGCTTCCATACACTACACACATCTCCCTCCCACTATACCATGCCTCCATACACTACACACATCTTCCTCACACTATGCCATGCTTCCATACACTACACACAGCTCCCTCACACTATACCATGCTGCCATACACTACACACATCTACTTCAGACTATACCATGCTTCCATACACTACACACATCACCCTCACACTATACCATGCTTCCATACAGTACACACATCTCCCGAACACCATACCATGCTTCCATACAGTCAACATATCTCCATCAAACTATACCATGCTTCCATACAAACGCATATCTCTCTCACACTATACCAAGCTTCCATAATCTACACACATCTCCCTCACACTATACCATGCTTCCATACACTACACACATCTCCCTCACACTATACCAGGCTTCCATACATTACACACATCTCCCTCACACTATATCATGCTTCCATACAGTACACACAACTCCCTCACACTATACCATGATTCCATACACTACACACAACTCCCTCACAATATACCATGCTTCCATACACAACACACATCTCCCTCACACTATACCATGCTTCCATACACTACACACATCTCCCTCACACTATACCATGCTGAAATACACTACACACATCTCCCACACACTATACCATGTTTTCATACACTACACACATCTCCCTCACACTATACCAAGCATCCATACAGTACACAAATCGCCCTCACACTATACCATGCTTCCATACATTATAAGCAACTCCCTCACAATATACCATGCTTCCATACACTACACACATCAACTTCAGACTATACCATGCTTCCATACACTACACACATCTCCCTCACAATATACCATGCTTCCATACAGTATACACATCTCCCTCACACTATACCATGCTTCCATACACTACACACATCTCCCTCCCACTATACCATGCCTCCATACACTACACACATCTTCCTCACACTATGCCATGCTTCCATACACTACACACAGCTCCCTCACACTATACCATGCTGCCATACACTACACACATCTACTTCAGACTATACCATGCTTCCATACACTACACACATCACCCTCACACTATACCATGCTTCCATACAGTACACACATCTCCCGAACACCATACCATGCTTCCATACAGTCAACATATCTCCATCAAACTATACCATGCTTCCATACAAACGCATATCTCTCTCACACTATACCAAGCTTCCATAATCTACACACATCTCCCTCACACTATACCATGCTTCCATACACTACACACATCTCCCTCACACTATACCAGGCTTCCATACATTACACACATCTCCCTCACACTATATCATGCTTCCATACAGTACACACAACTCCCTCACACTATACCATGATTCCATACACTACACACAACTCCCTCACAATATACCATGCTTCCATACACAACACACATCTCCCTCACACTATACCATGCTTCCATACACTACACACATCTCCCTCACACTATACCATGCTGAAATACACTACACACATCTCCCACACACTATACCATGTTTTCATACACTACACACATCTCCCTCACACTATACCAAGCATCCATACAGTACACAAATCGCCCTCACACTATACCATGCTTCCATACATTATAAGCAACTCCCTCACAATATACCATGCTTCCATACACTACACACATCAACTTCAGACTATACCATGCTTCCATACACTACACACATCTCCCTCACACTATACCATGCTGCCATATAGTACACACATCTCCCTCACACTATATCATGCTTCCATACAGTACACACAACTCAATCACACTATACCATGCTTCCATACGTTAGACACATCTCCCTCACACTATATCATGCTTCCATACAGTACACACAACTCAATCACACTATACCATGCTTCCATACGTTAGACACATCTCCCTCACACTGTACCATGCTTCCATACAGTAAAAACAACGCCCTCACACTATACCATGCTTCCATACACTAAACACATCTATTTCAGACTATACCATGCTTCCATACACTACACACATTTCCCTCACAATATACCATGCTTCCATATACAACACACATCTCCCTCACACTATACCATGCTTCCATACAATACACACATCTCCCTCACACTATACCATGCTTAAATACACTACACACATCTCCCTCACACTACACACATCTCCCTCACACTATACCAAGCATCCATACAGTACACAAATCGCCCTCACACTATACCATGCTTCCATACAGTATAAACAACTCCCTCACAATATACCATGCTTCCATACACTACACACATCCACTTCAGACTATACCATGCTTCCATACACTACACACATCTCCCTCACACTATACCATGCTTCCATACAGTACACTTATCTCCCTCACACTATACCATGCGTCCATACAGTACACACATCTCCCTCACACTATACCATGCTTCCATACAGTACACACATCTCCCTCACACTATACCATGCATCCATACACTACACACATCTCCCTCACACTATACCATGCTTCCAAACACTACACACATCTCCCTCACAATATACCATGCTTCCATACACTACACACATCTCCCTCATACTATACCATGCTTCCAAACAGTACACAAATCGCTCTCACACTATACCATGCTTCCATACAGTATAAACAACTCCCTCACACTATACCATGCTTCCATACACTACACACAACTCCCTCACATTATACCATGCTTCCATACAGTACACACATCTCCCTTAAACTATACCATGCTTCCGTACTGTACACACATCTCCCTGACACTATACCATGCTTCCATACAGTAAACATATCACCCTCACACTATACCATGCTTCCATACAGTACACACACCTCCCTCACAATATACCATGCTTCCATACAGTATACACATCTCCCTCACACTATACCATGCTTCCATACACTACACACATCTCCCTCATACTATACCTTGCTTCCAAACAGTACACAAATCGCCCTCACACTATACCATGCTTCCATACAGTACAAACAACTCCCTCACAATATATCATGCTTCCATACAGTATACACATCTCCCTCACACTATATCATGCTTCCATACAGTACACACAACTCAATCACACTATACCATGCTTCCATACGTTAGACACACCTCCCTCACACTGTACCAAGCTTCCATACAGTAAAAACAACTCCCTCACACTATACCATGCTTCCATACACTAAACACATCTATTTCAGACTATACCATGCTTCCATACACTACACACATTTCCCTCACAATATACCATGCTTCCATATACAACACACATCTCCCTCACACTATACCATGCTTCCATACAATACACATCTCCCTCACACTATACCATGCTTAAATACACTACACACATCTCCCTCACACAATACCATGCTTTCATACACTACACACATCTCCCTCACACTACACACATCTCCCTCACACTATACCACGCATCCATACAGTACACAAATCGCTCTCACACTATACCATGCTTCCATACAGTATAAACAACTCCCTCACACTATACCATGCTTCCATACACTACACACATTTACTTCAGACTATACCATGCTTCCATACACTACACACATCTCCCTCACATTATACCATGCTTCCATACAGTACACACATCTCCCTTAAACTATACCATGCTTCCGTACTGTACACACATCTCCCTGACACTATACCATGCTTCCATACAGTAAACATATCACCCTCACACTATACCATGCTTCCATACAGTAAACATATCTCCCACACACCATACCAAGCTTTCATACAGTACACACATCTCCCTCACAATATACCATGCTTCCATACAGTATACACATCTCCCTCACACTATACCATGCTTCCATACACTACACACATCTCCCTCCCACTATACCATGCCTCCATACACTACACACATCTACTTCAGACTATACCATGCTTCCATACACTACACACATCACCCTCACACTATACCATGCTTCCATACAGTACACACATCTCCCGAACACCATACCATGCTTCCATACAGTCAACATATCTCCATCAAACTATACCATGCTTCCATACAAACGCATATCTCTCTCACACTATACCAAGCTTCCATAATCTACACACATCTCCCTCACACTATACCATGCTTCCATACACTACACACATCTCCCTCACACTATACCAGGCTTCCATACATTACACACATCTCCCTCACACTATATCATGCTTCCATACAGTACACACAACTCCCTCACACTATACCATGATTCCATACACTACACACAACTCCCTCACAATATACCATGCTTCCATACACAACACACATCTCCCTCACACTATACCATGCTTCCATACACTACACACATCTCCCTCACACTATACCATGCTGAAATACACTACACACATCTCCCACACACTATACCATGTTTTCATACACTACACACATCTCCCTCACACTATACCAAGCATCCATACAGTACACAAATCGCCCTCACACTATACCATGCTTCCATACATTATAAGCAACTCCCTCACAATATACCATGCTTCCATACACTACACACATCAACTTCAGACTATACCATGCTTCCATACACTACACACATCTCCCTCACAATATACCATGCTTCCATACAGTATACACATCTCCCTCACACTATACCATGCTTCCATACACTACACACATCTCCCTCCCACTATACCATGCCTCCATACACTACACACATCTTCCTCACACTATGCCATGCTTCCATACACTACACACAGCTCCCTCACACTATACCATGCTGCCATACACTACACACATCTACTTCAGACTATACCATGCTTCCATACACTACACACATCACCCTCACACTATACCATGCTTCCATACAGTACACACATCTCCCGAACACCATACCATGCTTCCATACAGTCAACATATCTCCATCAAACTATACCATGCTTCCATACAAACGCATATCTCTCTCACACTATACCAAGCTTCCATAATCTACACACATCTCCCTCACACTATACCATGCTTCCATACACTACACACATCTCCCTCACACTATACCAGGCTTCCATACATTACACACATCTCCCTCACACTATATCATGCTTCCATACAGTACACACAACTCCCTCACAATATACCATGCTTCCATACACAACACACATCTCCCTCACACTATACCATGCTTCCATACACTACACACATCTCCCTCACACTATACCATGCTGAAATACACTACACACATCTCCCACACACTATACCATGTTTTCATACACTACACACATCTCCCTCACACTATACCAAGCATCCATACAGTACACAAATCGCCCTCACACTATACCATGCTTCCATACATTATAAGCAACTCCCTCACAATATACCATGCTTCCATACACTACACACATCAACTTCAGACTATACCATGCTTCCATACACTACACACATCTCCCTCACACTATACCATGCTGCCATATAGTACACACATCTCCCTCACACTATACCATGCTTCCATACAGTACACACATCTCCCTCACACTATACCATGCATCCATACACTACACACATCTCCCTCACACTATACCATGCTTCCAAACACTACACACATCTCCCTCACAATATACCATGCTTCCAAACACTACACACATCTCCCTCACAATATACCATGCTTCCATACACTACACACATCTCCCTCACACTATACCTTGCTTCCAAACAGTACACAAATCGCCCTCACACTATACCATGCTTCCATACAGTATAAACAACTCCCTCACACTATACCATGCTTCCATACACTACACACATCTACTTCAGACTATACCATGCTTCCACACAGTACACACATCTCCCTTACACTATACAATGCTTCCGTACTGTACACACATCTCCCTCACACTATACCATGCTTTCATACAGTACACACATCTCCCTCACAATATACCATGCTTCCATACAGTATACACATCTCCCTCACATTATATCATGCTTCCATACAGTACACACAACTCAATCACACTATACCATGCTTCCATACGTTAGACACATCTCCCTCACAATATACCATGCTTCCATACAGTAAAAACAACTCCCTCACACTATACCATGCTTCCATACAGTACACACAACTCAATCACACTATACCATGCTTCCATACACTAAACACATCTATTTCAGACTATACCATGCTTCCATACAATACACACATCTCCCTCACACTATACCATGCTTACATACACTACACACATCTCCCTCACACTATACCATGCTTTCATACACCACACACATCTCCCTCACACTACACACATCTCCCTCACACTATACCAAGCATCCATACAGTACACAAATCGCCCTCACACTATACCATGCTTCCATACAGTATAAACAACTCCCTCACAATATACCATGCTTCCATACACTACACACATCCACTTCAGACTATACCATGCTTCCATACACTACACACATCTCCCTCACACTATACCATGCTTCCATACAGTACACTTATCTCCCTCACACTATACCATGCTTCCATACAGTACACACATCTCCCTCACACTATACCATGCTTCCATACAGTACACACATCTCCCTCACACTATACCATGCATCCATACAGTACACAAATTGCTCACACACTATACCATGCTTCCATACAGTATACACATCTCCCTCACACTATACCATGCTTCCATATAGTACAAACACTCCCCGTCTCACTATACCATGCTTCCCTAAATAAGCACATCTCCCGCACACTATACCATGCTTCCATACACAACACACATCTCCCTCACACTATACCATGCTTCCATACAGTACACACATCTCCCTCACATTATACCATGCTTCCATACAGTGAAGATACCACCCTCACATTATACCATGCCTCCATGCGCTACATACATCTCCCTCACACTATACCATGCTTCCATACAGTACACAAATCCCCATCACACTATACCATGCTTCCATACAGTACACACATCTCCATCACACTATACCATGCTTCCATACTGTAAACATATCTCCCGCAGACTATACCATGCTTCCATACAGTACACACATCTCCCTCACAATATACCATACTTCCATACACTACGCATATCTCCCTCACACTATACCAAGCTTCCATACGTTACACACATCTCCCTTACACTATACCATGCTTCCATACACTACACACATCTCCCTCACACTATACCATGCTTCCATACACTACACAAATCTCCCTCACACGATATCATGCTTCCATACAGTACACACAGGCCCTTCACACTATACCATGCTTCCATACGTTACACAGATCTCCCTCACACTATACCATGCTTCCATTCAGTACAAACACTCCCCCTCTCACTATACCATGCTTCCATACAGTAAACACATCTCCCTCACACTATACCATGCTTCCATACAGTAAACACATCTCCCTCACACTATAAAATGCTTCCATACAGTAAACACATCTCTCTCACACTATATCATGCTCCATACACTACACACAACTCCCTCACACTATACCATGCTTCCCTAGAGTAGACACATCTCCCTCACACTATAAAATGCTTCCATACAGTAAACACATCTCTCTCACACTATACCATGCTTCCATACAGTACACACAACTCCCTCACACTATACCATGCTTCCATACACTACACGCATCTCCCTCACACTATACCATCCTTCCACACACTACACACAGCAACCTCACACAATACCATGCTTCCATACAGTACAAACAATCCCCCTCTCACTATAACATGCTTCCATACAGTAAACACATCTCCCTCACACGATATCATGCTTGCATACAGTAAACATCTCCCTCACACTATACCATGCTTCCATACACTACACAGATCTCCCTCACAATGTACGATGCTTCCATACACTACACACATCTCCCTCACACTATACCATGCTACCATACAGTAAATACATCTCCCTCACACTATACCATGCGACCATAGAGTAAACATATGTCCCTCACACTATACCATGCTTCCATACAGTAAATACATCTCCCTCACACTATACCATGCGACCATAGAGTAAACATATGTCCCTCACACTATACCATGCTTCCATACAATACGCCTATCTCCCTTACTCTATAACATGCTTCCATACACTACACAGATCTCCCTCACAATATACGATGCTTCCATACACTACACACATCTCCCTCACACTATGCCATGCTTCCATACAGTACACACATCTCCTGCACACTATACCATGCTTCCATACACTACACCCATCTCCCTCACACTATACCATGCTTCCAAACAGTAAACACATCTCCCTGACACTAGACCATGTTTCCAGACAGTAAGTAGATCTCCCTCACACTATACCATGCTTCCATACAGTACACACATCTCCGTCACACTATACCATTCTTCCATACACTACACCCATCTCCCTCACACTATACAATGCTTCCATACACTACACAAATCTCCCTCACACTATACCATGCTTCCATACAGTGCACAAATTGCTCACACACTATACCATGCTTCCATACAGTATACACATCTCCCTCACACTATACCATGCTTCCATACACTACACACATCTCCCTTCTACTATACCATGCCTCCATACACTACAAAAATCTCCCTCACACTATGCCGTGCTTCCATACACTACACACAACTCCCTCACACTATACCATGCTTCCATACACTGCACACAACTCCCTAACACTATACCATGCTTCCATGCACTACTCACATCTGCTTCAGACAATGCCATGCTTCCATACACCACCCACATCTCCGGCAAACTATACCATGCTTCCATACAGTACACACATCTCCCGAACACTATACCATGCTTCCATACACGACACCCATCTCCCTCACACTATACCATGCTTCCAAACACTACACACATCTCCCTCACACTATACCAAGCTTCCAACAGTACACAAATTGCGCCCATACTGTACCATGCTTCCATACACTACACACATCTTCCTCACACTATGCCATGCTTCCATACACTACACACAACTCCCTCACACTATACCATGCTTCCATACACTACACACATCTCCCTCACTATATACCATGCTGCCATACACTACACACATCTACTTCGGACTATACCATGCTTCCATACACTACACACATCTCCCTCACATTATACCATGCTTCCATACAGTACACACATCTCCCGAACACTATACCATGCTTCCATACAGTACACACATCTCCCGAACACTATACCATGCTTCCATACAGTATAAACAACTCCCTCACACTACACCATGCTTCCATACACTAAACACATCTACGTCAGACTATACCATGCTTCCATACACTACACACATTTCCCTCACAATATACCATGCTTCCATACACAACACACATCTCCCTCACACTATACCATGCTTCCATACACTACACACATCTCCCTCACACTATACCATGCTGAAATACACTACACACATCTCCCACACACTATACCATGTTTTCATACACTACACACATCTCCCTCACACTATACCAAGCATCCATACAGTACACAAATCGCCCTCACACTATACCATGCTTCCAAACATTATAAGCAACTCCCTCACAATATACCATGCTTCCATACACTACACACATCAACTTCAGACTATACCATGCTTCCATACACTACACACATCTCCCTCACACTATACCATGCTGCCATATAGTACACACATCTCCCTCACACTATACCATGCTTCCATACAGTACACACATCTCCCTCACATTATACCATGCTTCCATACAGTGAAGATACCACCCTCACATTATACCATGCCTCCATGCGCTACATACATCTCCCTCACACTATACCATGCTTCCATACAGTACACAAATCCCCATCACACTATACCATGCTTCCATACAGTACACACATCTCCATCACACTATACCATTCTTCCATACAGTAAACATATCTCCCGCAGACTATACCATGCTTCCATACAGTACACACATCTCCCTCACAATATACCATACTTCCATACACTACGCATATCTCCCTCACACTATACCAAGCTTCCATACGTTACACACATCTCCCTTACACTATACCATGCTTCCATACACTACACACATCTCCCTCACACTATACCATGCTTCCATACACTACACAAATCTCCCTCACACGATATCATGCTTCCATACAGTACACACAGGCCCTTCACACTATACCATGCTTCCATACGTTACACAGATCTCCCTCACACTATACCATGCTTCCATTCAGTACAAACACTCCCCCTCTCACTATACCATGCTTCCATACAGTAAACACATCTCCCTCACACTATACCATGCTTCCATACAGTAAACACATCTCCCTCACACTATAAAATGCTTCCATACAGTAAACACATCTCTCTCACACTATATCATGCTCCATACACTACACACAACTCCCTCACACTATACCATGCTTCCCTAGAGTAGACACATCTCCCTCACACTATAAAATGCTTCCATACAGTAAACACATCTCTCTCACACTATACCATGCTTCCATACAGTACACACAACTCCCTCACACTATACCATGCTTCCATACACTACACGCATCTCCCTCACACTATACCATCCTTCCACACACTACACACAGCACCCTCACACAATACCATGCTTCCATACAGTACAAACAAACCCCCTCTCACTATAACATGCTTCCATACAGTAAACACATCTCCCTCACACGATATCATGCTTGCATACAGTAAACATCTCCCTCACACTATACCATGCTTCCATACAGTAAACACATCTCCCTCACACTATACCATGCTTCCATACAGTACACCTATCTCCCTTACACTATACCATGCTTCCATACACTACACAGATCTCCCTCACAATGTACGATGCTTCCATACACTACACACATCTCCCTCACACTATACCATGCTACCATACAGTAAATACATCTCCCTCACACTATACCATGCGACCATAGAGTAAACATATGTCCCTCACACTATACCATGCTTCCATACAGTAAATACATCTCCCTCACACTATACCATGCGACCATAGAGTAAACATATGTCCCTCACACTATACCATGCTTCCATACAATACGCCTATCTCCCTTACACTATAACATGCTTCCATACACTACACAGATCTCCCTCACAATATACGATGCTTCCATACACTACACACATCTCCCTCACACTATGCCATGCTTCCATACTGTACACACATCTCCTGCACACTATACCATGCTTCCATACATTACACCCATCTCCCTCACACTATACCATGCTTCCAAACAGTAAACACATCTCCCTGACACTAGACCATGTTTCCAGACAGTAAGTAGATCTCCCTCACACTATACCATGCTTCCATACAGTACACACATCTCCGTCACACTATACCATTCTTCCATACACTACACCCATCTCCCTCACACTATACAATGCTTCCATACACTACACAAATCTCCCTCACACTATACCATGCTTCCATACAGTACACAAATTGCTCACACACTATACCATGCTTCCATACAGTATACACATCTCCCTCACACTATACCATGCTTCCATACACTACACACATCTCCCTTCTACTATACCATGCCTCCATACACTACAAAAATCTCCCTCACACTATGCCGTGCTTCCATACACTACACACAACTCCCTCACACTATACCATGCTTCCATACACTGCACACAACTCCCTAACACTATACCATGCTTCCATACACTACTCACATCTGCTTCAGACAATGCCATGCTTCCATACACCACCCACATCTCCGGCAAACTATACCATGCTTCCATACAGTACACACATCTCCCGAACACTATACCATGCTTCCATACACGACACCCTTCTCCCTTACACTATACCATGCTTCCAAACACTACACACATCTCCCTCACACTATACCAAGCTTCCAACAGTACACAAATTGCGCCCATACTGTACCATGCTTCCATACACTACACACATCTTCCTCACACTATGCCATGCTTCCATACACTACACACAACTCCCTCACACTATACCATGCTTCCATACACTACACACATCTCCCTCACTATATACCATGCTGCCATACACTACACACATCTACTTCGGACTATACCATGCTTCCATACACTACACACATCTCCCTCACATTATACCATGCTTCCATACAGTACACACATCTCCCGAACACTATACCATGCTTCCATACAGTACACACATCTCCCGAACACTATACCATGCTTCCATACAGTATAAACAACTCCCTCACACTATACCATGCTTCCATACACTAAACACATCTACGTCAGACTATACCATGCTTCCATACACTACACACATTTCCCTCACAATATACCATGCTTCCATACACAACACACATCTCCCTCACACTATACCATGCTTCCATACACTACACACATCTCCCTCACACTATACCATGCTGAAATACACTACACACATCTCCCACACACTATACCATGCTTTCATACACTACACACATCTCCCTCACACTATACCAAGCATCCATACAGTACACAAATCGCCCTCACACTATACCATGCTTCCATACATTATAAGCAACTCCCTCACAATATACCATGCTTCCATACACTACACACATCAACTTCAGACTATACCATGCTTCCATACACTACACACATCTCCCTCACACTATACCATGCTGCCATATAGTACACACATCTCCCTCACACTATACCATGCTTCCATACAGTACACACATCTCCCTCACACTATACCATGCATCCATACACTACACACATCTCCCTCACACTATACCATGCTTCCAAACACTACACACATCTCCCTCACAATATACCATGCTTCCATACACTACACACATCTCCCTCACACTATACCATGCTTCCAAACAGTACACAAATCGCCCTCACACTATACCATGCTTCCATACAGTATAAACAACTCCCTCACACTATACCATGCTTCCATACACTACACACATCTACTTCAGACTATACCATGCTTCCATACACTACACACATCTCCCTCACATTATACCATGCTTCCATACAGTACACACATCTCCCTTACACTATACAATGCTTCCGTACTGTACACACATCTCCCTCACACTATACCATGCTTTCATACAGTACACACATCTCCCTCACAATATACCATGCTTCCATACAGTATACACATCTCCCTCACATTATATCATGCTTCCATACAGTACACACAACTCAATCACACTATACCATGCTTCCATACGTTAGACACATCTCCCTCACACTGTACCATGCTTCCATACAGTAAAAACAACTCCCTCACACTATACCATGCTTCCATACAGTACACACATCTATTTCAGACTATACCATGCTTCCATACAATACACACATCTCCCTAACACTATACCATGCTTACATACACTACACACATCTCCCTCACACTATACCATGCTTTCATACACCACACACATCTCCCTCACACTACACACATCTCCCTCACACTATACCAAGCATCCATACAGTACACAAATTGCCCTCACACTATACCATGCTTCCATACAGTATAAACAACTCCCTCACAATATACCATGCTTCCATACACTACACACATCCACTTCAGACTATACCATGCTTCCATACACTACACACATCTCCCTCACACTATACCATGCTTCCATACAGTACACTTATCTCCCTCACACTATACCATGCTTCCATACAGTACACACATCTCCCTCACACTATACCATGCTTCCATACAGTACACACATCTCCCTCACACTATACCATGCATCCATACACTACACACATCTCCCTCACACTATACCATGCTTCCAAACACTACACACATCTCCCTCATACTATACCATGCTTCCAAACAGTACACAAATCGCTCTCACACTATACCATGCTTCCATACAGTACACACATCTCCCTCACAATATACCATGCTTCCATACAGTATACACATCTCCCTCACACTATATCATGCTTCCATACAGTACACACAACTCAATCACACTATACCATGCTTCCATACGTTAGACACATCTCCCTCACACTGTACCATGCTTCCATACAGTAAAAACAACTCCCTCACACTATACCATGCTTCCATACACTAAACACATCTATTTCAGACTATACCATGCTTCCATACACTACACACATTTCCCTCACAATATACCATGCTTCCATATACAACACACATCTCCCTCACACTATACCATGCTTCCATACAATACACATCTCCCTCACACTATACCATGCTTTCATACACTACACACATCTCCCTCACACTACACACATCTCCCTCACACTATACCAAGCATCCATACAGTACACAAATCGCCCTCACACTATACCATGCTTCCATACAGTATAAACAACTCCCTCACAATATACCATGCTTCCATACACTACACACATCTACTTCAGACTATACCATGCTTCCATACACTACACACACCTCCCTCACACTATACCATGCTTCCATACAGTACACGTATCTCCCTCACACTATACCATGCTTCCATACAGTACACACATCTCCCTCACACTATACCATGCTTCCATACACGACACACATCTCCCTCACACTATACCATGCATCCTATACACTACACACATCTCCCTCACACTATACCATGCTTCCAAACACTACACACATCTCCCTCACAATATACCATGCTTCCATACACTACACACATCTCCCTCATACTATACAATGCTTCCAGACAGTACACAAATCGCTGTCACACTATACCATGCTTCCATACAGTATAAACAACTCCCTCACACTATACCATGCTTCCATACACTACACACATCTACTTCAGACTATACCATGCTTCCATACACTACACACATCTCCCTCACACTATACCATGCTTCCATACAGTAAACATATCACCCTCACACTATACCATGCTTCCATACAGTAAACATATCTCCCACACACCATACCAAGCTTTCATACAGTACACACATCTCCCTCACAATATACCATGCCTCCATACACTACACACATCTTCCTCACACTATGCCATGCTTCCATACACTACACACAACTCCCTCACACTATACCATGCTGCCATACACTACACACATCTATTTCAGACTATACCATGCTTCCATACACTACACACATCACCCTCACACTATACCATGCTTCCATACAGTACACACATCTCCCGAACACCATACCATGCTTCCATACAGTCAACATATCTCCATCAAACTATACCATGCTTCCATACAAACGCATATCTCTCTCACACTATACCAAGCTTCCATACACTACACACATCTCCCTCACACTATACCATACTTCCATACACTACACACATCTCCCTCACACTATACCAGGCTTCCATACATTACACACATCTCCCTCACACTATATCATGCTTCCATACAGTACACACAACTCCCTCACACTATGCCATGCTTCCATACACTACACACATCTCCCTCACACAATACCATCCTTCCATACACTACACACAACTCCCTCACACTATACCATGCTTCCATACAGTACACACAACTCAATCACACTATACCATGGTTCCACACAGTACACACATCTCCCTCACACTATACCATGCTTCCATACAGTATAAACAACTCCCTCACACTATACCATGCTTCCATACACAACACACATCTACTTCAGACTATACCATGCTTCCATACACTACACACATCTCCCTCACAATATACCATGCTTCCATACACAACACACATCTCCCTCACACTATACCATGCTTCCATACAGTACACCTATCTTCCTTACACTATACCATGCTTTCATACAGTACACACATCTCCCTCACACTATACCATGCTTCCACACAGTACACAGATCTCCGTCACACTATACCATGCATCTATACACTACACACATCTCCCTCGCACTATACCATGCTTCCATACAGTACACACATCTCCCTCACACTTTACCATGCTTAAATACACTACACACATCTCCCTCACACTATACCATGCTTTCATACACTACACACATCTCCCTCACACTATACCATGCTTCCATACAGTATAAGCAACTCCCTCACAATATACCATGCTTCCATACACTACACACATCCACTTCAGACTATACCATGCTTCCATACACTACACACATCTCCCTCACACTATACCATGCTGAAATACACTACACACATCTCCCACACACTATACCATGCTTTCATACACTACACACATCTCCCTCACACTATACCAAGCATCCATACAGTACACAAATCGCCCTCACACTATACCATGCTTCCATACATCATAAGCAACTCCCTCACAATATACCATGCTTCCATACACTACACACATCAACTTCAGACTATACCATGCTTCCATACACTACACACATCTCCCTCACACTATACCATGCTTCCATACAGTACACACATCTCTCTCACACTATACCATGCTTCCATACAGTACACACATCTCCCTCACACTATACCATGCATCCATACACTACACACACCTCCCTCACACTATACCATGCTTCCATACAGTACACACATCTCCCTCACACTATACCATGCATCCATACACTACACACATCTCCCTCACAATATACCATGCTTCCATACACTACACACATCTCCCTCACACTATACCTTGCTTCCAAACAGTACACAAATCGCCCTCACACTATACCATGCTTCCATACAGTATAAACAACTCCCTCACACTATACCATGCTTCCATACACTACACACATCTACTTCAGACTATACCATGCTTCCATACACTACACACATCTCCCTCACATTATACCATGCTTCCATACAGTACACACATCTCCCTTACACTATACCATGCTTCCGTACAGTACACACATCTCCCTGACACTATACCATGCTTCCATACAGTAAACATAGCACCCTCACACTATACCATGCTTTCATACAGTACACACATCTCCCTCACAATATACCATGCTTCCATACAGTATACACATCTCCCTCACACTATATCATGCTTCCATACAGTACACACATCTCCCTCACACTATATCATGCTTCCATACAGTACACACAACTCAATCACACTATACCATGCTTCCATACGTTAGACACATCTCCCTCACACTATATCATGCTTCCATACAGTACACACAACTCAATCACACTATACCATGCTTCCATACGTTAGACACATCTCCCTCACACTGTACCATGCTTCCATACAGTAAAAACAACGCCCTCACACTATACCATGCTTCCATACACTAAACACATCTATTTCAGACTATACCATGCTTCCATACACTACACACATTTCCCTCACAATATACCATGCTTCCATATACAACACACATCTCCCTCACACTATACCATGCTTCCATACAATACACACATCTCCCTCACACTATACCATGCTTAAATACACTACACACATCTCCCTCACACTACACACATCTCCCTCACACTATACCAAGCATCCATACAGTACACAAATCGCCCTCACACTATACCATGCTTCCATACAGTATAAACAACTCCCTCACAATATACCATGCTTCCATACACTACACACATCCACTTCAGACTATACCATGCTTCCATACACTACACACATCTCCCTCACACTATACCATGCTTCCATACAGTACACTTATCTCCCTCACACTATACCATGCGTCCATACAGTACACACATCTCCCTCACACTATACCATGCTTCCATACAGTACACACATCTCCCTCACACTATACCATGCATCCATACACTACACACATCTCCCTCACACTATACCATGCTTCCAAACACTACACACATCTCCCTCACAATATACCATGCTTCCATACACTACACACATCTCCCTCATACCATACCATGCTTCCAAACAGTACACAAATCGCTCTCACACTATACCATGCTTCCATACAGTATAAACAACTCCCTCACACTATACCATGCTTCCATACACTACACACAACTCCCTCACATTATACCATGCTTCCATACAGTACACACATCTCCCTTAAACTATACCATGCTTCCGTACTGTACACACATCTCCCTGACACTATACCATGCTTCCATACAGTAAACATATCACCCTCACACTATACCATGCTTCCATACAGTACACACACCTCCCTCACAATATACCATGCTTCCATACAGTATACACATCTCCCTCACACTATACCATGCTTCCATACACTACACACATCTCCCTCATACTATACCTTGCTTCCAAACAGTACACAAATCGCCCTCACACTATATCATGCTTCCATACAGTACAAACAACTCCCTCACAATATATCATGCTTCCATACAGTATACACATCTCCCTCACACTATATCATGCTTCCATACAGTACACACAACTCAATCACACTATACCATGCTTCCATACGTTAGACACATCTCCCTCACACTGTACCAAGCTTCCATACAGTAAAAACAACTCCCTCACACTATACCATGCTTCCATACACTAAACACATCTATTTCAGACTATACCATGCTTCCATACACTACACACATTTCCCTCACAATATACCATGCTTCCATATACAACACACATCTCCCTCACACTATACCATGCTTCCATACAATACACATCTCCCTCACACTATACCATGCTTAAATACACTACACACATCTCCCTCACACAATACCATGCTTTCATACACTACACACATCTCCCTCACACTACACACATCTCCCTCACACTATACCACGCATCCATACAGTACACAAATCGCCCTCACACTATACCATGCTTCCATACAGTATAAACAACTCCCTCACAATATACCATGCTTCCATACACTACACACTTCTATTTCAGACTATACCATGCTTCCATACACTACACACACCTCCCTCACACTATACCATGCTTCCATACAGTACACTTATCTCCCTCACACTATACCATGCTTCCATACAGTACACACATCTCCCTCACACTATACCATGCTTCCATACAGTACACACATCTCCCTCACACTATACCATGCATCCTATACACTACACACATCTCCCTCACACTATACCATGCTTCCAAACACTACACACATCTCCCTCACAATATACCATGCTTCCATACACTACACACATCTCCCTCATACTATACCATGCTTCCAAAAAGTACACAAATCGCTCTCACACTATACCATGCTTCCATACAGTATAAACAACTCCCTCACACTATACCATGCTTCCATACACTACACACATTTACTTCAGACTATACCATGCTTCCATACACTACACACATCTCCCTCACATTATACCATGCTTCCATACAGTACACACATCTCCCTTAAACTATACCATGCTTCCGTACTGTACACACATCTCCCTGACACTATACCATGCTTCCATACAGTAAACATATCACCCTCACACTATACCATGCTTCCATACAGTAAACATATCTCCCACACACCATACCAAGCTTTCATACAGTACACACATCTCCCTCACAATATACCATGCTTCCATACAGTATACACATCTCCCTCACACTATACCATGCTTCCATACACTACACACATCTCCCTCCCACTATACCATGCCTCCATACACTACACACATCTTCCTCACACTATGCCATGCTTCCATACACTACACACAGCTCCCTCACACTATACCATGCTGCCATACACTACACACATCTACTTCAGACTATACCATGCTTCCATACACTACACACATCACCCTCACACTATACCATGCTTCCATACAGTACACACATCTCCCGAACACCATACCATGCTTCCATACAGTCAACATATCTCCATCAAACTATACCATGCTTCCATACAAACGCATATCTCTCTCACACTATACCAAGCTTCCATAATCTACACACATCTCCCTCACACTATACCATGCTTCCATACACTACACACATCTCCCTCACACTATACCAGGCTTCCATACATTACACACATCTCCCTCACACTATATCATGCTTCCATACAGTACACACAACTCCCTCACACTATACCATGATTCCATACACTACACACAACTCCCTCACACTATACCATGCTTCCATACACTACACACATCTCCCTCACACAATACCATCCTTCCATACACTACACACAACTCCCTCACACTATACCATGCTTCCATACAGTACACACAACTCAATCACACTATATCATGCTTCCATACAGTACACACATCTCCCTCACACTATGCAATGCTTCCATACACTACACACATCTCCCTCACACAATACCATCCTTCCATACACTACACACAACTCCCTCACACTATACCATGCTTCCATACAGTACACACAACTCAATCACACTATACCATGCTTCCACACAGTACACACATCTCCCTCACACTATACCATGCTTCCAAACAGTATAAACAACTCCCTCACACTATACCATGCTTCCATACACAACACACATCTACTTCAGACTATACCATGCTTCCATACACTACACACATCTCCCTCACAATATACCATGCATCCATACACAACACACATCTCCCTCACACTATACCATGCTTCCATACAGTACACCTATCTTCCTTACACTATACCATGCTTTCAAACAGTACACACATCTCCCTCACACTATACCATGCTTCCACACAGTACACAGATCTCCGTCACACTATACCATGCATCTATACACTACACACATCTCCCTCACATTATACCATGCTTCCATACAGTACACACATCTCCCTCACCCTTTACCATGCTTAAATACACTACACACATCTCCCTCACACTATACCATGCTTACATACACTACACACATCTCCCTCACACTTTACCATGCTTAAATACACTACACACATCTCCCTCACACTATACCATGCTTCCATACAGTATAAGCAACTCCCTCACAATATACCATGCTTCCATACACTACACACATCCACTTCAGACTATACCCTGCTTCCATACACTACACACATCTCCCTCACACTATACCATGCTGAAATACACTACACACATCTCCCACACACTATACCATGCTTTCATACACTACACACATCTCCCTCACACTATACCAAGCATCCATACAGTACACAAATCGCCCTCACACTATACCATGCTTCCATACATTATAAGCAACTCCCTCACAATATACCATGCTTCCATACACTACACACATCAACTTCAGACTATACCATGCTTCCATACAGTACACACATCTCCCTCACACTATACCATGCTTCCAAACAGTACACACATATCCCTCACACTATACCATGATTCCATACACTACACACATCTCCCTCACGCTATACCATGCTTCCAAACAGTACACACATCTCCCTCACACTATACCATGAATCCATACACTACACACATCTCCCTCACACTATACCATGCGTCCATACACTACACACATCACCCTCACACTATACCATGCGCCCACACACTGCACACATCTACCTCGCAATATACCATGCTTCCAAACAGTACACACATCTCCCGCATACTATACCATGCTTCCATACAGTACACACATCTCCCTCACACTATGCCATGCTTCCATACACTACACACATCTCGCTCGCAATATACCATGATTCAATACACTACGCACATCTCCCTCACACTATAAAAAACAAAGAAAACTGCGGATGCTGGAAATCCAAAACAAAAACAGAATTACCTGGAAAAACTCAGCAGGTCTGGCAGCATCGGCGGAGAAGAAAAGAGTTGACGTTTCGAGTCCTCATGACCCTTCGACAGAACTTGATTTCGAGTCCAGGAAAGAGTTGAAATATAAGCTGGTTTAAGGTGTGTGGGCGGGGGGGGGGGGCGGAGAGAGAGAGAGAGACAGAGGTGCTTGTGTAGACAAACAAGCAGTGATAGAAGCAGATCATCAAAAGATGTCAGTGACAATGGTACAGAAGAACACATAGGTATTAAAGTTAAAGTTGGTGATATTATCTAAACGAATGTGCTAATTAAGAATGGATGGTAGGGCACTCAAGGTACAGCTCTAGTGGGGGTGGGGGGAGCATAAAAGATTTTAAAATATTTAAAAATAATGGAAATAGGTGGGAAAAGAAAAATCTATAAAATTTATAGGGAAAAAAAGGGGAAAAAAGGGGGGGGAACAGAAAGGGGGTGGGGATGGGGGAGGGAGCTCACGACCTAAAGTTATTGAATTCAATATTCAGACCGGAAGGCTGTAAGGTGCCTAGTCGGAAGATGAGGTGTTGTTCCTCCAGTTTGCGTTGGGCTTCACTGGAACAATGCAGTAAGCCAAGGACAGACATGTGGGCAAGAGAGCAGGGTGGAGTGTTAAAATGGCAAGCGACAGGGAGGTTTGGGTCATTCTTGCGGACAGACCGCAGGTGTTCTGCAAAGCGGTCGCCCAGTTTACGTTTGGTCTCTCCAATGTAGAGGAGACCACATTGGGAGCAACGAATGCAGTAGACTAAGTTGGGGGAAATGCAAGTGAAATGCTGCTTCACTTGAAAGGAGTGTTTGGGCCCTTGGACGGTGAGGAGAGAGGAAGTGAAGGGGCAGGTGTTACATCTTTTGCGTGGGCATGGGGTGGTGCCATAGGAGGGGGTTGAGGAGTAGGGGGTGATGGAGGAGTGGACCAGGGTGTCCCGGAGGGAGCGATCCCTACGGAATGCCGATAAGGGGGGTGAAGGGAAGATGTGTTTGGTGGTGGCATCAAAGATGAAGAGAAGGTAAGAATCCAGAGGGAGGGGTCCAGGTGGAGGGAGAATATTGGAGATGGGTAAAAGGATCCGTTGAACTGGGAGAGGACTCCTGCCCGAAGAAGTGAGCCCGGAGACGAAGACGGCGAAAGAAGAGTTCAGTATCATGCCGAGCCCGAAATCCATTGAGGTGAGGGCGTAAGGGTATGAAACTAAGTCCTTTGCTGAGCACTGAACGTTCAGCATCGGAGAGGGGAAGGTCAGGGGGTATAGTGAATACACGGCTGGGGCTGGGATTGGAAGATGGGGTGGGGACGGAGGGACAGGCTGGGGTGGAGGGTCCTAGATGGGTGTTGGTGTCGATGAGTTGTTGGAGCTTGCGTTCCTTAGCAGTTGAGAGAAGGTAGCTACCTTCAAAAACGGTTCCTCTGACATGTCCTCCTTCTTCCTTAACCGAGGTTTTCCACCCACGGTCGTTGACAGGGCCCTCAACCGTGTCCGGCCCACCTCCCGCGCATCCGCCCTCACGCCTTCTCCTCCCTCCCAGAAACATGATAGGGTCCCCCTTGTCCTCACTTATCACCCCACCAGCCTCCGCATTCAAAGGATCATCCTCCGCCATTTCCGCCAACTCCAGCATGATGCCACCACCAAACACATCTTCCCTTCACCCCCCTTATCGGCATTCCGTAGGGATCGCTCCCTCCGGGACACCCTGGTCCACTCCTCCATCACCCCCTACTCCTCAACCCCCTCCTATGGCACCACCCCATGCCCACGCAAAAGATGTAACACCTGCCCCTTCACTTCCTCTCTCCTCACCGTCCAAGGGCCCAAACACTCCTTTCAAGTGAAGCAGCATTTCACTTGCATTTCCCCCAACTTAGTCTACTGCATTCGTTGCTCCCAATGTGGTCTCCTCTACATTGGAGAGACCAAACGTAAACTGGGCGACCGCTTTGCAGAACACCTGCGGTCTGTCCGCAAGAATGACCCAAACCTCCCTGTCGCTTGCCATTTTAACACTCCACCCTGCTCTCTTGCCCACATGTCTGTCCTTGGCTTACTGCATTGTTCCAGTGAAGCCCAACGCAAACTGGAGGAACAACACCTCATCTTCCGACTAGGCACCTTACAGCCTTCCGGTCTGAATATTGAATTCAATAACTTTAGGTCGTGAGCTCCCTCCCCCATCCCCACCCCCTTTCTGTTCCCCCCCTTTTTTTCCCCTTTTTTTCCCTATAAATTTTATAGATTTTTCTTTTCCCACCTATTTCCATTATTTTTAAATATTTTAAAATCTTTTATGCTCCCCCCACCCCCACTAGAGCTGTACCTTGAGTGCCCTACCATCCATTCTTAATTAGCACATTCGTTTAGATAATATCACCAACTTTAACTTTAATACCTATGTGTTCTTCTGTACCATTGTCACTGACATCTTTTGATGATCTGCTTCTATCACTGCTTGTTTGTCTACACAAGCACCTCTGTCTCTCTCTCTCTCTCCGCCACCCCCCCCCCCCCTCCCACACACCTTAAACCAGCTTATATTTCAACTCTTTCCTGGACTCGAAATCAAGTTCTGTCGAAGGGTCATGAGGACTCGAAACGTCAACTCTTTTCTTCTCCGCCGATGCTGCCAGACCTGCTGAGTTTTTCCAGGTAATTCTGTTTTTGTTTTCCCTCACACTATACCATGCTTCCATACACTACACACATCGCCCGAACACTATACCATGCTTCCATACAGTCCACACAACTCCCTCACACTATACCATGCTTCCATACAATACACATATCTCCCTTACACTATACCATGCTTCCATACACTACACACATCTACTTCAGTCTATACCATGCTTCCATACACTACACACATCTCCCTCAAACTATACCATGCTTCCATACAGTACACTTATCTCACTCACACTATACCATGCTTCCATACAGTACACTTATCTCACTCACACTATACCATGCTTCCATACAGTCCACACATCTCCCTCACACTATACCATGCTTCCATACAGTACACTTATCTCACTCACACTATACCATGCTTCCATACAGTACACATATCTCCCTCACACTATACCATGCTTCCATATATTAAAGATAACACCCTCACAATATACCATGCTTCCATACAGTACACATATCTCCCTCACACTATACCATGCTTCCATACATTAAACATAACACCCTCACACTATACGAAGCTTCCATACAGTAAACATATCTAACTCACACAATACCATACTTCCAAACACTACACACATCTCCCTCACAGTATACCATTCTACCATTCAGTAAACATATCTCCATCACACGATACCATGCGTCAATAGACTGCACACATCTCCCTCACACTATACCAAACTACCATAGAGCACACACATCTCCCTCACACTATACCATGCATCCATACACTACACACATATCCCTCACACTATACCATGCTTCCATACACTACACACATCTCCCTCACACCATACCATGCTTCCATAAACACATCTCCCGAAAACTATACCATGCTTCCATACAGTACACACATCTCCCTCACACTATATCATGATTCCATACACTACACACATCTCCCTCACACCATACTATGCATCCATACAGTACACACAGCTCCCTCACAATATACCATGCTTCCATACAGTACACACATCTCCCTAACACTATACCATATTTCCATACAGCACAAAAATCTCCCTCACACAATACCATGCTTCCATACAGTAAACACATCTCCCTCACACTATACCATGCTTTCATACATTACACTCATCTCCCTCACACGATAGCATGCTTCCATAGAGTACACACATCTCCCTCACACTATACCATGCTTCCATACAGTAAAAACATCTCCCTCACACTATACCATGCTTTCATACAGTACACACATCTCCCTCACGCTATACCATGCTTCCATACACTACACACATCTCCCTCACACTATACCATGCTTTCGTACAGTATACACACCTCACTACCACTATACCATTATTCCATAAAGTACACACATCTCCCGCAGACTATACCATGCTTCCATACAGTACACGCATCTCCCTCACACTATACCATGCTTCCAAACAGAACACACATCTCCCTCACACTATACCATGATTCCATACAGTACACACATCTCCCTCACGCTATACCATGCTTCAAAACAGTACACACATCTCCCTCACACTATACCATGATTCCATACACTACACACATCTCCCTCACACTATACCAGGCTTCCATACATTACACACATCTCCCACGCACTATACCATGCTTCCATACAGTACACACATCTCCCTCACACTATACCATCCTTCCATACATTACACACAGCTTCCTCACACTATACCACGCTTCCATACAGTACACACATCTCACTCACTCTATGCCATGCTTCCATACAGTGCACACATCTCGCTCACTCTATGCCATGCTTCCATACAGTACACACATCTCCCTCACTCGATACCATGCTTCCATACAGTACACACATCTCCCTAACACTATACCATACTTCCAAACAGAACACACATCTCCCTCACACTATACCATACTTTCATACAGTACACACATATGCCTCACACTATACCATGCGTCCATACAGTACACACATCTCCCTCACACTATGCATGCTTCCATACACTACACACATCTCCCTCGCAATATAGCATGTTTCGATACACTACGCACATCTCCCTCACACTATACCACACTTCCATACAGTACACACATCTCCCTCACACTATACCATGATTCCATACACTACACACATCTCCCTCACACTATACCACGCTTCCAGATAGTACACACATCTCCCTCACACTATACCATGCTTCCATACATTACACACATCTTCCTCACACAATACCATGCATTCATACACTACACACATCTCCCTCACACTATACCACGCTTCCATACAGTACACACATCTCCCTCACACTATACCATGATTCCATACACTACACACATCTCCCTCACACTATACCATGCTTCCATACAGTACACACATCTCCGTCACACTATACCATGATTCCATACACTACACACATCTCCCTCACTCTATACCATGATTCCATACACTACACACATCTCCCTCACTCTATACCACGCTTCCATACAGTACACCCATCTCCCTCACACAATACCATGTTTCCATACAGTACACACATCTCCCTCAAACTATACCATGCTTCCATAGAGTACACACATCTCCCTCACACTATACCATACCTCCATACAGTACACACATCTCCCTCACACTATACCATGCTTCCATACAATAGACACATCTCCCACACTCTATATATATTCTTCCATCGACTGCACACATCTCCCTCACGCTATACCATGCTTCCATACAGTAAACATATTGCCCTCACACTAAACCATACCTTCATACAGTATAACATCTCCCTCGCAATATACCATGCTTCCATACAGTACACACATCTCCCTAACTCTATACCATGCTTCCATACACGACACACATCCCCCTCACACTATACCATGCTTCCATACACTACACACATCTCCCTCGCAATATACCATGATTCCATACAATACATACATCTCCCTCACACTATACCATGCTTCCAAACAGTACACACATCTCCCTCACACTATACCATGCTTCCATACACTACACACATCACCCTCACACTATACCATGCTTCCCTACACTACACATATCACCCTCACACTATACCATGCTTCCATACAGTACACACATCTGCCTCACACTATACTATGCTTCCATACAGTACACACATCTCCCTCACACTATACCATGCTTCCATACACTACACACATCTCCCTCACACTATACCATATTTCCATACAGTACACACACCTCCCTCACACTATACCATGCTTCCATACATTACACACATCTTCCTCACACTATACCATGCTTTCATACACTACACAAATCTCCTTAACACTATACCATGCTTCAATACAGTACACACATCTCCCTCACACTATACCATGCTTCCATACACTACACACATCTCCCTCGCAATATACCATGAATCCATACACTACACACACCTCCCTCACACTATACCCTGCTTTCGTACATTATACACATCTCCCTAGCACTATACCATTATTCCATACACTACACACATCCCCCTCACACTATACCATATTTCCATACAGTGCACACACCTCCCTCACACTATACCATGCTTCCATACATTACACACATCTTCCTCACACTATACCATGCTTTCATACAGTACACTCATCTCCCTCACACTATACCATGCTTCCATACAGTAAACATATTGCCCTCACACGATACCATGCTTCCATACACTACACACATCTCCCTCACACTATACCATGCTTTCGTACAGTATACACATCTCCCGAGCACTATACCATTATTCCATACAGTACACACATCTCCCGCAGACTATACCATGCTTCCATACAGTACACACAACTCCCTCACACTATACCATGCTTCCAAACAGTACACACATCTCCCTCACACTATACCATGATTCCATACACTACACACATCTCCCTCACGCTATACCATGCTTCCAAACAGTACACACATCTCCCTCACACTATACCATGATTCCATACACTACACACATCTCCCTCACACTGTACCAGGCTTCCATACATTACACACATCTCCCTCGCACTATACCATGCTTCCATACAGTACACACATCTCCTTCACACTATACCATCCTTCCATACATTACACACAGCTTCCTCACACTATGCCATGCTTCCATACAGTATACACATCTCCCTCACTCGAGGCCATGATTCCATACAGTACACACATCTCCCTAACACTATACCATGCTTCCAAACAGTACACACATCTCCCTCACACTATACCATACTTTCATACAGTACACACATATGCCTCACACTATACCATGCTTCCAAACAGTACACACATCTCCCTCACACTATACTATGCTTCCATACACTGCACGCATCTCCCTCACACTATACGATGCTTCCATACACTACACACATCTCCTTAACACTATACCATCCTTCCATACACAACACACATCTCCCGCAGACTATACCATGCTTCAATACAGTACACACATCTCCCTCACACTATACCATGCTTCCAAACACTGCACACATCTCCCTCGCAATATACCATGCTTCCATACAGTACACACAACTCCCTCACATTTTACCATGCTTCCATACACTACACACATCTCCCTCGCAATATACCATGATTCCATACGCTACACACATCTCCCTCACACTATACCATATTTCCATACAGTACACACACCTCCCTCACACTATACCACGCTTCCATACATTATACACATCTTCCTCACACTATACCATGCTTTCATACACTACACACATCTCCAGAACACTATACCATGCTTCAATACAGTACACACATCTCCCTCACATTTTACCATGCTTCCATACACTACACACATCTCCCTCGCAATATACCATGATTCCATACAGTACACACATCTCCCGCAGACTATACCATGCTTCCAGACAGTACACACATCTCCCTCACACTATACCATGCTTCCATACAGTACACACATCTCCCTCACATTTTACCATGCTTCCATACACTACACACATCTCCCTCGCAATATACCATGATTCCATACAGTACATACATCTCCCTCACACCATACTATGCTTCCATACAGTACACACAGCTCCCTCACAATATACCATGCTTCCATACAGTACACACATCTCCCTAACACAATACCATATTTCCATACAGTACACACATCTCCCTGACACAATACCATGCTTCCATACAGTAAACACATCTCCCTCACACTATACCATCCTTCCATACACTACACACATCTCCCTCACACTATACCATGCTTTCATACAGTACACTCATCTCCCTCACACTATACCATGCTTCCATACAGTAAACATATTGCCCTCACACGATACCATGCTTCCATACACTACACACATCTCCCTCACACGATACCATGCTTTCGTACAGTATACACATCTCCCGCACACTATACCATGCTTCCATACATTACACACATCTCCCTCACGCTAAACCATGCTTCCAAACAATACACACATCTCCCTCACACTATACCATGATTCCATACACTACACACATCTCCCTCATGCTATACCATGCTTCCAAACAGTACACACATCTCCCTCACACTATACCATGATTTCATACACTACACACATCTCCCTCACACTATACCAGGCTTCCATACATTACACACACCTCTCTCGCACTATACCATGCTTCCATACATTACACGCAGCTTCCTCACACTATACCACGCTTCCATACAGTACACACATCTCCCTCACACTATACCATGCTTCCATACAGCACACACATCTCCCTCACTCTATGCCATGCTTCCATACAGTGCACACCTCTCACTCACTCTATGCCATGCTTCCATACAGTACACACATCTCCCTCACTCGATGCCATGATTCCATACAGTACACACATCTCCCTAACACTATACCATACTTCAATACAGTACACACATCTCCCTCACACTATACCATACTTTCATACAGTACACACATATGCCTCACACTATACCATGCTTTCATACACTACACACATCTCCTTAACACTATACCATGCTTCAATACAGTCCACACAACTCCCTCACACTTTTCCATGCTTCCATACAGTACACACATCACCCTCATATTTTACCATGCTTCCATACACTACACACATCTCCCTCGCAATATACCATGCTTCCATACAGTACACACACCTCCCGCACACTATACCATGCTTCCATACAGTACACCCATTTCCCTCACACAATACCATGTTTCCATACATTACACACATCTCCCTCACACTATACCATGCTCCATAGAGTACACACATCTCCCTCACACTATACCATGCTTCCATACAGTACACACATCTCCCTCACACTATACCATGCTTCCATACAATAGACACATCTCCCTCACTCTATATATATTCTTCCATCGACTGCACACATCTCCCTCACGCTATACCATGCTTACATACAGTAAACTAAACCATACTTCCATACAGTATAACATCTCCCTCGCAATATACCATGCTTCCAAACAGTACACACATCTCCCTCACACAATACCATGCTTCCATACACTACACACATCCCCCTAACACAATATCATGCTTCCATACACTACACACATCTCCCTCACGCTATACCATGCTTCCATACTCTACACACATCTCCCTCACACTATACCATATTTCCATACAGTACACACACCTCCCTCACACTATACCATGCTTCCATACATTATACAAATCTTCCTCACACTATACCATGCTTTCATACACTACACACATCTCCTTAACACTATACCATGCTTCAATACAGTACACACATCTCCCTCACACTATACCATGCTTCCATACACTACACACATCTCCCTCGCAATATACCATGATTCCATACACTACACACACCTCCCTCACACTATACCATGCTTTCGTACAGTATACACATCTCCCTAGCACTATACCATTATTCCATACACTACACACATCTCCCGCAGACTATACCATGCTTCCATACAGTACACACATCTCCCTCACACTATACCATGCTTCCATACAGTACACACATCTCCCTCACACTATATCATGATTCCATACACTACACACATCTCCCTCACACCATACTATGCTTCCATACAGTACACACATCTCCCTAACACAATACCATATTTCCATACAGTACACACATCTCCCTCACACAATACCATGCTTCCAAACAGTAAACACATCTCCCTCACACTATACCATAGTTTCATACAGTACACTCATCTCCCTCACACTATACCATGCTTCCATACAGTAAACATATTGCCCTCACACGATACCATGCTTCCATACACTACACACATCTCGCTCACACTATACTATGCTTTCGTACAGTATACACATCTCCCTAGCACTATAGCATTATTCCATACAGTCCACACATCTCCCGCAGACTATACCATGCTTCCATACACTACACACATCTCCCTCACGCTATACCATGCTTCCAAACAGTACACGCATCTCCCTCACACTATACCATGATTCCATACACTACACACATCTCCCTCACACTATACCAGGCTTCCATACATTACACACATCTCCCTCGCACTATACCATGCTTCCATACAGTACACACATCTCCCTCACACTATACCATCCTTCCATACATTACACACAGCTTCCTCACACTATACCACGCTTCCATACAGTACACACATCTCCCTCACACTATACCATGCTTCCATACGCTATACGCATCACCCTCACACTATACCATGCTTCCATACAGTACACACATCTCCCTCACTCTATGCCATGCTTCCATACAGTACACACATCTCCCTCACTCGATGCCATGCTTCCATACAGTACACACATCTCCCTAACACAATACCATACTTTCATACAGTCCACACATATGCCTCACACTATACCATGCTTCCATACATTACACACATCTGCCTCGCAATATACCATGCTTCCATACAGTAAAAAACATCTCCCGCACACTATACCATGCTTCCATACAGTACACACATCTCCCTCACACTATACCACACTTCCATACAGTACACACATCTCCCTCACACTATACCATGATTCCATACACTACACACATCTCCCTCACACTATACCATATTTCCATACAGTACACACATCTCACTCACACTATACCATTCTTGAATACACTACACAAATCTCCCTCACACTATACCATGCTTCCATACATTACACACATCCTCCTCACACAATACCATGCATTCATACACTACAAACATCTCCCTAACACTATACCTGGCTTCCATACAGTACACACATCTCCCTCACACTATACCATGATTCCATACAGTACACACATCTCTCTCACACTATACCATGATTCCATACAGTACACACATCTCCCTCAAACTATAACATGCTTCCATACACTATACGCATCACCCTCACACTATACCATGCTTCCATACAGTACACACATCTCCCTAACACAATATCATACTTCCAAACAGTACACACATGTCCCTCACACTATACCATGCTTCCATACAGTACACACATCTCCCTCACTCTATACCATGCTTCCATACAGTACACACATCTCCCTAACACAGTATCATACTTCCAAACAGTACACACATGTCCCTCACACTATACCATGCTTCCATACAGTACACACATCTCCCTCACACAATACCATGCTTCCCTCCAATACACACATCACCCTCACACTATACCATGCTTCCATACAGTACACACATGTCCCTCACACTATACCATGCTTCCATACACTGCACACATCTCCCTCGCAATATACCATGCATCCATACAGTACACACACCTCCCGCACACTATACCATGCTTCCATACAGTACACACATCTCCCTCACACTTTACCATGCTTCCATACACTACACACATCTCCCTCGCAATATACCATGATTCCATACACTACACACATCTCCCGCACACTATACCACGCTTCCATACAGTACACACATCTCCCTCACGCTATACCATGCTTCCAAACAGTAAACGTATTGCCCTCACACTATACAATACTTCCATACAGTACACACATCTCCCTCACACTATACCATGCTCCATAGAGTACACACATCTCCCTCACACTATACCATGCTTCCATACAGTACACACATCTCCCTCACACTATACCATGCTTCCATACAATAGACACATCTCCCTCACTCTATATATATTCTTCCATCGACTGCACACATCTCCCTCACGCTATACCATGCTTCCATACAGTAAACGTATTGCCCTCAAACTAAACCATACTTCCATACAGTATAACATCTCCCTCGCAATATACCATGCTTCCAAACAGTACACACATCTCCCTCACACAATACCATGCTTCCATACACTACACACATCCCCCTAACACAATATCATGCATCCATACACTACACACATCTCCCTCACGCTATACCATGCTTCCATACTCTACACACATCTCCCTCACACTATACCATATTTCCATACAGTACACACACCTCCCTCACACTATACCATGCTTCCATACATTATACAAATCTTCCTCACACTATACCATGCTTTCATACACTACACACATCTCCTTAACACTATACCATGCTTCAATACAGTACACACATCTCCCTCACACTATACCATGCTTCCATACACTACACACATCTCCCTCGCAATATACCATGATTCCATACACTACACACACCTCCCTCACACTATACCATGCTTCCATACAGTACACACATCTCCCTCACACAATACCATGCTTCCATACACTGCACACATCTCCCTCGCAAAATACCATGCTTCCATACAGTACACACACCTCCCGCACACTATACCATGCTTCCATACAGTACACACATCTCCCTCACACTTTACCACGCTTCCATACACTACACACATCTCCCTCGCAATATACCATGATTCCATACACTACACACATCTCCCGCACACTATACCACGCTTCCATACAGTACACACATCTCCCTCACACTATACCATGCTTCCATACACTACACACATCTCCCGCACACTATACCATATTTCCATACAGTACACACACCTCCCTCACACTATACCATGCTTCCATACATTACACACATCTTCCTCACACTATACCATGCTTTCATACACTACACACGTCTCCCTCACACTATACCATGCTTCCATACACTACACACATCTCCCTCGCAATATACCATGATTCCATACACTGCACACACCTCCCTCACACTATACCATGCTTTCGTACAGTATACACATCTCCCTAGCACTATACCATTATTCCATAAACTACACACATCTCCCGCAGACTATACCATGCTTCCATACAGTACACACATCTCCCTCACACTATACCATGCTTCCATACAGTACACACATCTCCCTCACACTATATCATGATTCCATACACTACACACATCTCCCTCACACCATACTATGCTTCCATACAGTACACACAGCTCCCTCATAAGATACCATGCTTCCATAAAGTACACACATCTCCCTAACAATACCATATTTCCATACAGTACACACGTCTCCCTCACACTATACCATGCTTCCATACAGAAAACACATCTCCCTCACACGATACCATACTTTCATACAGTACACTCATCTCCCTCACACTATACCATGCTTCAATACAGTAAACATATTGCCCTCACACGATACCACGCTTCCATACACTACACACATCTCCCTCACACTATACCATGCTTTCGTACAATATACACATCTCCCTCGCACTATACCATTATTCCATACAGTACACACATCTCCCGCAGACTATACCATGCTTCCATACAGTACACACATCTCCCTCACACTATACCATGCTTTCATACAGTACACACATCTCCCTCACGCTATACCATGCTTCCATACACTACACACATCTCCCTCACACTATACCATGCTTTCGTACAGTATACACACCTCACTACCACTATACCATTATTCCATAAAGTACACACATCTCCCGCAGACTATACCATGCTTCCATACAGTACACGCATCTCCCTCACACTATACCATGCTTCCAAACAGTACACACATCTCCCTCACACTATACCATGATTCCATACACTACACACATCTCCCTCACGCTATACCATGCTTCCAAACAGTACACACATCTCCCTCACACTATACCATGATTTCATACACTACACACATCTCCCTCACACTATACCAGGCTTTCATACATTACACACACCTCTCTTGCACTATACCATGCTTCCATACATTACACACAGCTTCCTCACACTATACCACGCTTCCATACAGTACACACATCTCCCTCACACTATACCATGCTTCCATACAGTACACACATCTCCCTCACACTATACCATGCTTCCATACAGCACACACATCTCCCTCACTCGATGCCATGATTCCATACAGTACACACATCTCCCTAACACTATACCATACTTCAATACAGTACACACATCTCCCTCACACTATACCATACTTTCATACAGTACACACATATGCCTCACACTATACCATGCTTTCATACACTACACACATCTCCTTAACACTATACCATGCTTCAATACAGTCCACACAACTCCCTCACACTTTTCCATGCTTCCATACACTACACACATCTCCCTCGCAATATACAATGCTTCCATACAGTACACACACCTCCCGCACACTATACCATGCTTCCATACAGTAGACCCATTTCCCTCACACAATACCATGTTTCCATACAGTACACACATCTCCCTCACACTATACCATGCTCCATAGAGTACACACATCTCCCTCACACTATACCATGCTTCCATACAGTACACACATCTCCCTCACACTATACCATGCTTCCATACAATAGACACATCTCCCTCACTCAATATATATTCTTCCATCGACTGCACACATCTCCCTCACGCTATACCATGCTTCCATACAGTAAACGTATTGCCCTCAAACTAAACCATACTTCCATACAGTATAACATCTCCCTCGCAATATACCATGCTTCCAAACAGTACACACATCTCCCTCACACAATACCATGCTTCCATACACTACACACATCCCCCTAACACAATATCATGCTTCCATACACTACACACATCTCCCTCACGCTATACCATGCTTCCATACTCTACACACATCTCCCTCACACTATACCATATTTCCATACAGTACACACACCTCCCTCACACTATACCATGCTTCCATACATTATACAAATCTTCCTCACACTATACCATGCTTTCATACACTACACACATCTCCTTAACACTATACCATGCTTCAATACAGTACACACATCTCCCTCACACTATACCATGCTTCCATACACTACACACATCTCCCTCGCAATATACCATGATTCCATACACTACACACACCTCCCTCACACTATACCATGCTTTCGTACAGTATACACATCTCCCTAGCACTATACCATTATTCCATACACTACACACATCTCCCGCAGACTATACCATGCTTCCATACAGTACACACATCTCCCTCACACTATACCATGCTTCCATACAGTACACACATCTCCCTCACACTATATCATGATTCCATACACTACACACATCTCCCTCACACCATACTATGCTTCCATACAGTACACACATCTCCCTAACACAATACCATATTTCCATACAGTACACACATCTCCCTCACACAATACCATGCTTCCAAACAGTAAACACATCTCCCTCACACTATACCATAGTTTCATACAGTACACTCATCTCCCTCACACTATACCATGCTTCCATACAGTAAACATATTGCCCTCACACGATACCATGCTTCCATACACTACACACATCTCGCTCACACTATACCATGCTTTCGTACAGTATACACATCTCCCTAGCACTATAGCATTATTCCATACAGTACACACATCTCCCGCAGACTATACCATGCTTCCATACACTACACACATCTCCCTCACGCTATACCATGCTTCCAAACAGTACACGCATCTCCCTCACACTATACCATGATTCCATACACTACACACATCTCCCTCACACTATACCAGGCTTCCATACATTACACACATCTCCCTCGCACTATACCATGCTTCCATACAGTACACACATCTCCCTCACACTATACAATCCTTCCATACATTACACACAGCTTCCTCACACTATACCACGCTTCCATACAGTACACACATCTCCCTCACACTATACCATGCTTCCATACGCTATACGCATCACCCTCACACTATACCACGCTTCCATACAGTACACACATCTCCCTCACACTATACCATGCTTCCATACGCTATACGCATCACCCTCACACTATACCATGCTTCCATACAGTACACACATCTCCCTCACTCTATGCCATGCTTCCATACAGTACACACATCTCCCTCACTCGATGCCATGCTTCCATACAGTACACACATCTCCCTAACACAATACCATACTTTCATACAGTCCACACATATGCCTCACACTATACCATGCTTCCATACATTACACACATCTGCCTCGCAATATACCATGCTTCCATACAGTAAAAAACATCTCCCGCACACTATACCATGCTTCCATACAGTACACACATCTCCCTCACACTATACCACACTTCCATACAGTACACACATCTCCCTCACACTATACCATGATTCCATACACTACACACATCTCCCTCACACTATACCATATTTCCATACAGTACACACATCTCACTCACACTATACCATTCTTGAATACACTACACAAATCTCCCTCACACTATACCAAGCTTCCATACATTACACACATCCTCCTCACACAATACCATGCATTCATACACTACAAACATCTCCCTAACACTATACCTGGCTTCCATACAGTACACACATCTCCCTCACACTATACCATGATTCCATACAGTACACACATCTCTCTCACACTATACCATGATTCCATACAGTACACACATCTCCCTCAAACTATAACATGCTTCCATACACTATACGCATCACCCTCACACTATACCATGCTTCCATACAGTACACACATCTCCCTAACACAATATCATACTTCCAAACAGTACACACATGTCCCTCACACTATACCATGCTTCCATACAGTACACACATCTCCCTCACTCTATACCATGCTTCCATACAGTACACACATCTCCCTAACACAGTATCATACTTCCAAACAGTACACACATGTCCCTCACACTATACCATGCTTCCATACAGTACACACATCTCCCTCACACAATACAATGCTTCCCTCCACTACACACATCACCCTCACACTATACCATGCTTCCATACAGTACACACATGTCCCTCACACTATACCATGCTTCCATACACTGCACACATCTCCCTCGCAATATACCATGCTTCCATACAGTACACACACCTCCCGCACACTATACCATGCTTCCATACAGTACACACATCTCCCTCACACTTTACCATGCTTCCATACACTACACACATCTCCCTCGCAATATACCATGATTCCATACACTACACACATCTCCCGCACACTATACCACGCTTCCATACAGTACACACATCTCCCTCACGCTATACCATGCTTCCAAACAATACACACATCTCCCTCACACTATACCATGATTCCATACACTACACACATCTCCCTCACACTATACCATGCTACCATACATTACACACATCTCCCTCGTACTATACCATGCTTCCATACAGTACACACATCTCCCTCACACTATACCATCCTTCCATACATTACACACAGCTTCCTCACACTATACCACGCTTCCATACAGCACACACATCTCTCTGAAACTATAACATGCTTCCATACACTATACGCATCACCCTCACACTATACCATGCTTCCATACAGTACACACATCTCCCTCACTCGATGCCATGCTTCCATACAGTACACACATCTCCCTCACTCTATACCATGCTTCCATACAGTACACACATCTCCCTCACTCTATACCATGCTTCCATACAGTACACACATCTCCCTAACACAATATCATACTTCCAAACAGTACACACATGTCCCTCACACTATACCATGCTTCCATACAGTACACACATCTCCCTCACACAATACCATGCTTCCATACACTGCACACATCTCCCTCGCAATATACCATGCTTCCATACAGTACACACACCTCCCGCACACTATACCATGCTTCCATACAGTACACACATCTCCCTCACACTTTACCATGCTTCCATACACTACACACATCTCCCTCGCAATATACCATGATTCCATACACTACACACATCTCCCGCACACTATACCACGCTTCCATACAGTACACACATCTCCCTCACACTATACCATGCTTCCATACACTACACACATCTCCCGCACACTATACCATATTTCCATACAGTACACACACCTCCCTCACACTATACCATGCTTCCATACATTACACACATCTTCCTCACACTATACCATGCTTTCATACACTACACACGTCTCCCTCACACTATACCATGCTTCCATACACTACACACATCTCCCTCGCAATATACCATGATTCCATACACTACACACACCTCCCTCACACTATACCATGCTTTCGTACAGTATACACATCTCCCTAGCACTATACCATTATTCCATAAACTACACACATCTCCCGCAGACTATACCATGCTTCCATACAGTACACACATCTCCCTCACACTATACCATGCTTCCATACAGTACACACATCTCCCTCACACTATATCATGATTCCATACACTACACACATCTCCCTCACACCATACTATGCTTCCATACAGTACACACAGCTCCCTCATAAGATACCATGCTTCCATAAAGTACACACATCTCCCTAACAATACCATATTTCCATACAGTACACACGTCTCCCTCACACTATACCATGCTTCCATACAGAAAACACATCTCCCTCACACGATACCATACTTTCATACAGTACACTCATCTCCCTCACACTATACCATGCTTCAATACAGTAAACATATTGCCCTCACACGATACCACGCTTCCATACACTACACACATCTCCCTCACACTATACCATGCTTTCGTACAATATACACATCTCCCTCGCACTATACCATTATTCCATACAGTACACACATCTCCCGCAGACTATACCATGCTTCCATACAGTACACACATCTCCCTCACACTATACCATGCTTCCAAACAGTACACACATCTCCCTCACACTATACCATGATTCCATACACTACACACATCTCCCTCACGCTATACCATGCTTCCAAACAGTACACACATCTCCCTCACACTATACCATGATTTCATACACTACACACATCTCCCTCACACTATACCAGGCTTCCATACATTACACACACCTCTCTCGCACTATACCATGCTTCCATACATTACACACAGCTTCCTCACACTATACCACGCTTCCATACAGTACACACATCTCCCTCACACTATACCATGCTTCCATACAGTACACACATCTCCCTCACTCTATGCCATGCTTCCATACAGTACACACATCTCCCTCACTCGATGCCATGATTCCATACAGTACACACATCTCCCTAACACTATACCATACTTCAATACAGTAAACACATCTCCCTCACACTATACCATACTTTCATACAGTACACACATATGCCTCACACTATACCATGCTTTCATACACTACACACATCTCCTTAACACTATACCGTGCTTCAATACAGTACACACAACTCCCTCACACTATACCATGCTTCCATACAGTACACACATCACCCTCATATTTTACCATGCTTCCATACACTACACACATCTCCCTCGCAATATACCATGCTTCCATACAGCACACACACCTCCCGCACACTATACCATGCTTCCATACAGTACACCCAGTTCCCTCACACAATACCATGTTTCCATACAGTACACACATCTCCCTCACACTATACCATGCTCCATAGAGTACACACATCTCCCTCACACTATACCATGCTTCCATACAGTACACACATCTCCCTCACACTATACCATGCTTCCATACAATAGACACATCTCCCTCACTCTATATATATTCTTCCATCGACTGCACACATCTCCCTCACGCTATACCATGCTTCCATACAGTAAACGTATTGCCCTCAAACTAAAGCATACTTCCATACAGTATAACATCTCCCTCGCAATATACCATGCTTCCAAACAGTACACACATCTCCCTCACACTATACCATGCTTCCATACACTACACACATCCCCCTAACACAATATCATGCTTCCATACAATAGACACATCTCCCTCACTCTATATATATTCTTCCATCGACTGCACACAACTCCCTCACGCTATACCATGCTTCCATACAGTAAACGTATTGCCCTCAAACTAAACCATACTTCCATACAGTATAACATCTCCCTCGCAATATACCATGCTTCCAAACAGTACACACATCACCCTCACACTATACCATGCTTCCATAGAGTACACACATCTCCCTCACACTATACCATGCTTCCATACTCTACACACATCTCCCTCACACTATACCAATTTCCATACAGTACACACACCTCCCTCACACTATACCATGCTTCCATACATTGTACAAATCTTCCTCACACTATACCATGCTTTCATACACTACACACATCTCCTTAACACTATACCATGCTTCAATACAGTACACACATCTCCCTCACACTATACCATGCTTCCATACACTGCACACATCTCCCTCGCAATATACCATGCTTCCATACAGTACACACACCTCCCGCACACTATACCATGCTTCCATACAGTACACACATCTCCCTCACACTTTACCATGCTTCCATACACTACACACATCTCCCTCGCAATATACCATGATTCCATACACTACACACATCTCCCGCACACTATACCACGCTTCCATACAGTACACACATCTCCCTCACGCTATACCATGCTTCCAAACAATACACACATCTCCCTCACACTATACCATGCTTCCATACACTACACACATCTCCCTCGCAATATACCATGATTCCATACACTACACACATCTCCCTCACACTATACCATGCTTTCGTACAGTATACACATCTCCCTAGCACTATACCATTATTCCATACACTACACACATCTCCCGCAGACTATACCATGCTTCCATACAGTACACACATCTCCCTCACACTATACCATGCTTCCATACAGTACACACATCTCCCTCACACTATATCATGATTCCATACACTACACACATCTCCCTCACACCATACTATGCTTCCATACAGCACACACATCTCCCTCACTCTATGCCATGCTTCCATACAGTACACACATCTCCCTAACACAATACCATATTTCCATACAGTACACACATCTCCCTCACACAATACCATGCTTCCATACAGTAAACACATCTCCCTCACACTATACCATAGTTTCATACAGTACACTCATCTCCCTCACACTATACCATGCTTCCATACAGTAAACATATTGCCCTCACACGATACCATGCTTCCATACACTACACACATCTCCCTCACACGATACCATGCTTTCGTACAGTATACACATCTCCCTAGCACTATAGCATTATTCCATACAGTACACACATCTCCCGCAGACTATACCATGCTTCCATACAGTACACACATCTCCCTCACGCTATACCATGCTTCCAAACAGTACACGCATCTCCCTCACACTATACCATGATTCCATACACTACACACATCTCACTCACACTATACCAGGCTTCCATACATTACACACATCTCCCTCGCACTATACCATGCTTCCATACAGTACACACATCTCCCTCACACTATACCATGCTTCCATACATTACACACAGCTTCCTCACACTATACCACGCTTCCATACAGTACACACATCTCCCTCACACTATACCATGCTTCCATACGCTATACGCATCACCCTCACACTATACCATGCTTGCATACAGTACACACATCTCCCTCACTCTATGCCATGCTTCCATACAGTACACACATCTCCCTCACTCGATGCCATGCTTCCATACAGTACACACATCTCCCTAACACAATACCATACTTTCATACAGTCCACACATATGCCTCACACTATACCATGCTTCCATACATTACACACATCTCCCTCGCAATATACCATGCTTCCATACAGTAAAAAAACATCTCCCGCACACTATACCATGCTTCCATACAGTACACACATCACCCTCACACTATACCATGATTCCATACACTACACACTTCTCCCTCACACTATACCATATTTCCATACAGTACACACATCTCACTCACACTATACCATTCTTGAATACACTACACACATCTCCCTCACACTATACCATGCTTCCATACATTACACACATCCTCCTCACACAATACCATGCATTCATACACTACAAACATCTCCCTAACACTATACCTGGCTTCCATACAGTATACACATCTCCCTCACACTATACCATGATTCCATACAGTACACACATCTCTCTCACACTATACCATGATTCCATACAGTACACACATCTCTCTCACACTATACCATGATTCCATACAGCACACACATCTCCCTCAAAGTATAACATGCTTCCATACACTATACGCATCACCCTCACACTATACCATGCTTCCATACAGTGCACACATCTCGCTCACTCTATGCCATGCTTCCATACAGTACACACATCTCCCTCACTCGATGCCATGCTTCCATACAGTACACACATCTCCCTCACTCTATACCATGCTTCCATACAGTACACACATCTCCCTAACACAATATCATACTTCCAAACAGTACACACATGTCCCTCACACTATACCATGCTTCCATACAGTACACACATCTCCCTCACTCTATACCATGCTTCCATACAGTACACACATCTCCCTAACACAGTATCATACTTCCAAACAGTACACACATGTCCCTCACACTATACCATGCTTTCATACAGTACACACATCTCCCTCACACAATACCATGCTTCCCTCCACTACACACATCACCCTCACACTATACCATGCTTCCATACAGTACACACATGTCCCTCACACTATACCATGCTTCCATACACTGCACACATCTCCCTCGCAATATACCATGCTTCCATACAGTACACACACCTCCCGCACACTATACCATGCTTCCATACAGTACACACATCTCCCTCACACTTTACCATGCTTCCATACACTACACACATCTCCCTCTCAATATACCATGATTCCATACACTACACACATCTCCCGCACACTATACCACGCTTCCATACAGTACACACATCTCCCTCACGCTATACCATGCTTCCAAACAATACACACATCTCCCTCACACTATACCATGATTCCATACACTACACACATCTCCCTCACACTATACCATGCTACCATACATTACACACATCTCCCTCGTACTATACCATGCTTCCATACAGTACACACATCTCCCTCACACTATACCATCCTTCCATACATTACACACAGCTTCCTCACACTATACCACGCTTCCATACAGCACACACATCTCTCTGAAACTATAACATGCTTCCATACAGTACACACATCTCCCTCACTCTATACCATGCTTCCATACAGTACACACATCTCCCTAACACAGTATCATACTTCCAAACAGTACACACATGTCCCTCACACTATACCATGCTTTCATACAGTACACACATGTCCCTCACACTATACCATGCTTCCATACAGTACACACATCTCCCTCACTCTATACCATGCTTCCATACAGTACACACATCTCCCTAACACAATATCATACTTCCAAACAGTACACACATGTCCCTCACACTATACCATGCTTCCATACAGTACACACATCTCCCTCACACAATACCATGCTTCCCTCCACTACACACATCACCCTCACACTATACCATGCTTCCATACAGTACACACATCTCCCTCACACTATACCATGCTTCCATACACTGCACACATCTCCCTCGCAATATACCATGCTTCCAGACAGTACACACACCTCCCGCACACTATACCATGCTTCCATACAGTACACACATCTCCCTCACACTTTACCATGCTTCCATACACTACACACATCTCCCTCGCAATATACCATGATTCCATACACTACACACATCTCCCGCACACTATACCACGCTTCCATACAGTACACACATCTCCCTCACACTATACCATGCTTCCATACACTACACACATCTCCCGCACACTATACCATATTTCCATACAGTACACACACCTCCCTCACACTATACCATGCTTCCATACATTACACACATCTTCCTCACACTATACCATGCTTTCATACACTACACACGTCTCCCTCACACTATACCATGCTTCCATACACTACACACATCTCCCTCGCAATATACCATGATTCCATACACTACACACACCTCCCTCACACTATACCATGCTTTCGTACAGTATACACATCTCCCTAGCACTATACCATTATTCCATAAAGTACACACATCTCCCGCAGACTATACCATGCTTCCATACAGTACACACATCTCCCTCACACTATACCATGCTTCCATACAGTACACACAGCTCCCTCACTCTATGCCATGCTTCCATAAAGTACACACATCTCCCTAACAATACCATATTTCCATACAGTACACACGTCTCCCTCACACTATACCATGCTTCCATACAGAAAACACATCTCCCTCACACGATACCATACTTTCATACAGTACACTCATCTCCCTCACACTATACCATGCTTCAATACAGTAAACATATTGCCCTCACACGATACCACGCTTCCATACACTACACACATCTCCCTCACACTATACCATGCTTTCGTACAATATACACATCTCCCTCGCACTATACCATTATTCCATACAGTACACACATCTCCCGCAGACTATACCATGCTTCCATACAGTACACACATCTCCCTCACACTATACCATGCTTCCAAACAGTACACACATCTCCCTCACACTATACCATGATTCCATACACTACACACATCTCCCTCACGCTATGCCATGCTTCCAAACAGTACACACATCTCCCTCACACTATACCATGATTTCATACACTACACACATCTCCCTCACACTATACCAGGCTTCCATACATTACACACACCTCTCTCGCACTATACCATGCTTCCATACATTACACACAGCTTCCTCACACTATACCATGCTTCCATACAGTACACACATCTCCCTCACTCGATGCCATGATTCCATACAGTACACACATCTCCCTAACACTATACCATACTTCAATACAGTACACACATCTCCCTCACACTATACCATACTTTCATACAGTACACACATATGCCTCACACTATACCATGCTTTCATACACTACACACATCTCCTTAACACTATACCATGCTTCAATACAGCACACACACCTCCCGCACACTATACCATGCTTCCATACAGTACACCCATTTCCCTCACACAATACCATGTTTCCATACAGTACACACATCTCCCTCACACTATACCATGCTCCATACAGTACACACATCTCCCTCACACTATACCATGCTTCCATACAGTACACACATCTCCCTCACACTATACCATGCTTCCATACAATAGACACATCTCCCTCACTCTATATATATTCTTCCATCGACTGCACACATCTCCCTCACGCTATACCATGCTTCCATACAGTAAACGTATTGCCCTCAAACGAAACCATACTTCCATACAGTATAACATCTCCCTCGCAATATACCATGCTTCCAAACAGTACACACATCTCCCTCACACTATACCATGCTTCCATACACTACACACATCCCCCTAACACAATATCATGCTTCCATACAATAGACACATCTCCCTCACTCTATATATATTCTTCCATCGACTGCACACATCTCCCTCACGCTATACCATGCTTCCATACAGTAAACGTATTGCCCTCAAACTAAACCATACTTCCATACAGTATAACATCTCCCTCGCAATATACCATGCTTCCAAACAGTACACACATCACCCTCACACTATACCATGCTTCCATAGAGTACACACATCTCCCTCACACTATACCATGCTTCCATACTCTACACACATCTCCCTCACACTATACCATATTTCCATACAGTACACACACCTCCCTCACACTATACCATGCGTCCATACATTATAAAAATCTTCCTCACACTATACCATGCTTTCATACACTACACACATCTCCTTAACACTATACCATGCTTCAATACAGTACACACATCTCCCTCACACTATACCATGCTTCCATACACTGCACACATCTCCCTCGCAATATACCATGCTTCCATACAGTACACACACCTCCCGCACACTATACCATGCTTCCATACAGTACACACATCTCCCTCACACTATACCATCCTTCCATACATTACACACAGCTTCCTCACACTATACCACGCTTCCATACAGTACACACATCTCTCTGAAACTATAACATGCTTCCATACACTATACGCATCACCCTCACACTATACCATGCTTCCATACAGTACACACATCTCCCTCACTCGATGCCATGCTTCCATACAGTACACACATCTCCCTCACTCTATACCATACTTCCATACAGTACACACATCTCCCTAACACAATATCATACTTCCAAACAGTACACACATGTCCCTCACACTATACCATGCTTCCATACAGTACACACATCTCCCTCACTCTATACCATGCTTCCATACAGTAAACACATCTCCCTAACACAATATCATACATCCAAACAGTACACACATGTCCCTCACACTATACCATGCTTCCATACAGTACACACATCTCCCTCACACAATACCATGCTTCCCTCCACTACACACATCACCCTCACACTATACCATGCTTCCATACAGTACACACATGTCCCTCACACTATACCATGCTTCCATACACTGCACACATATCCCTCGCAATATACCATGCTTCCATACAGTACACACACCTCCCGCACACTATACCATGCTTCCATACAGTACACACATCTCCCTCACACTTTACCATGCTTCCATACACTACACACATCTCCCTCGCAATATACCATGATTCCATACACTACACACATCTCCCGCACACTATACCACGCTTCCATACAGTACACACATCTCCCTCACACTATACCATGCTTCCATACACTACACACATCTCCCGCACACTATACCATATTTCCATACAGTACACACACCTCCCTCACACTATACCATGCTTCCATACATTACACACATCTTCCTCACACTATACCATGCTTTCATACACTACACACGTCTCCCTCACACTATACCATGCTTCCATACACTACACACATCTCCCTCGCAATATACCATGATTCCATACACTACACACACCTCCCTCACACTATACCATGCTTTCGTACAGTATACACATCTCCCTAGCACTATACCATTATTCCATAAACTACACACATCTCCCGCAGACTATACCATGCTTCCATACAGTACACACATCTCCCTCACACTATACCATGCTTCCATACAGTACACACATCTCCCTCACGCTATATCATGATTCCATACACTACACACATCTCCCTCACACCATACTATGCTTCCATACAGTACACACAGCTCCCTCATAACATACCATGCTTCCATACAGTACACACATCTCCCTCACTCTATGCCATGCTTCCATAAAGTACACACATCTCCCTAACAATACCATATTTCCATACAGTACACACGTCTCCCTCACACTATACCATGCTTCCATACAGAAAACACATCTCCCTCACACGATACCATACTTTCATACAGTACACTCATCTCCCTCACACTATACCATGCTTCAATACAGTAAACATATTGCCCTCACACGATACCACGCTTCCATACACTACACACATCTCCCTCACACTATACCATGCTTTCGTACAATATACACATCTCCCTAGCACTATACCATTATTCCATACAGTACACACATCTCCCGCAGACTATACCATGCTTCCATACACTACACACATCTCCCTCACGCTATACCATGCTTCCATACACTACACACATCTCCCTCACACAATACCATGCTTCCATACAGTAAACACATCTCCCTCACACTATACCATAGTTTCATACAGTACACTCATCTCCCTCACACTATACCATGCTTCCATACAGTAAACATATTGCCCTCACACGATACCATGCTTCCATACACTACACACATCTCCCTCACACGATACCATGCTTTCGTACAGTATACACATCTCCCTAGCACTATAGCATTATTCCATACAGTACACACATCTCCCGCAGACTATACCATGCTTCCATACACTACACACATCTCCCTCACGCTATACCATGCTTCCAAACAGTACACGCATCTCCCTCACACTATACCATGATTCCATACACTACACACATCTCACTCACACTATACCAGGCTTCCATACATTACACACATCTCCCTCGCACTATACCATGCTTCCATACAGTACACACATCTCCCTCACACTATACCATCCTTCCATACATTACACACAGCTTCCTCACACTATACCACGCTTCCATACAGTACACACATCTCCCTCACACTATACCATGCTTCCATACGCTATACGCATCACCCTCACACTATACCACGCTTCCATACAGTACACACATCTCCCTCACACTATACCATGCTTCCATACGCTATACGCATCACCCTCACACTATACCATGCTTGCATACAGTACACACATCTCCCTCACTCTATGCCATGCTTCCATACAGTACACACATCTCCCTCACTCGATGCCATGCTTCCATACAGTACACACATCTCCCTAACACAATACCATACTTTCATACAGTCCACACATATGCCTCACACTATACCATGCTTCCATACATTACACACATCTCCCTCGCAATATACCATGCTTCCATACAGTAAAAAACATCTCCCGCACACTATACCATGCTTCCATACAGTACACACATCTCCCTCACAGTATACCACACTTCCATACAGTACACACATCTCCCTCACACTATACCATGATTCCATACACTACACACATCTCCCTCACACTATACCATATTTCCATACAGTACACACATCTCACTCACACTATACCATTCTTGAATACACTACACACATCTCCCTCACACTATACCATGCTTCCATACATTACACACATCCTCCTCACACAATACCATGCATTCATACACTACAAACATCTCCCTAACACTATACCTGGCTTCCATACAGTACACACATCTCCCTCACACTATACCATGATTCCATACAGTACACACATCTCTCTCACACTATACCATGATTCCATACAGTACACACATCTCCGTCACACTATACCATGATTCCATACACTACACACATCTCCCTCACACAATACCATGATTCCATACAGTACACACATCTCTCTCACACTATACCATGATTCCATACAGTACACACATCTCCGTCACACTATACCATGATTCCATACACTACACACATCTCCCTCACACAATACCATGATTCCATACACTACACACATCAACCTCACACTATACCACGCTTCCATACAGTACACCCATCTCCCTCACACAATACCATGTTTCCATACAGTACACACATCTCCCTCACACTATACCATGCTCCATAGAGTACACACATCTCCCTCACACTATACCATACTTCCATACAGTACACACATCTCCCTCACACTATACCATGCTTCCATACAATAGACACATCTCCTTCACTCTATATATATTCTTCCATCGACTGCACACATCTCCCTCACGCTATACCATGCTTCCATACAGTAAACGTATTGCCCTCAAACTAAACCATACTTTCATACAGTATAACATCTCCCTCGCAATATACCATGCTTCCAAACAGTACATACATCTCCCTCACACTATACCATGCTTCCATAAACTACACACATCCCCCTCACACAATACCATGCTTCCATACACTACACACATCACCCTCACACTATACCATGCTTCCATACACTACACACATCACCCTCACACTATACCAAGCATCCATACACTACACACATCTCCCTCACACTATACCATGCTTCCATACACTACACACATCTCCCTCGCAATATACCATGATTCCATACACTAAACACATCTCCCTCACACTATACCACGCTTCCATACAGTACACACATCTCCCTCACACTATACCATGCTTCCATACACTACACACATCTCCCTCACACTATACCATATTTCCATACAGTACACACACCTCCCTCACACTATACCATGCTTCCATACATTACACACATCTTCCTCACACTTAACCATGCTTTCATACACTACACACATCTCCTTAACACTATACCCTGCTTCAATACAGTACACACATCTCCCTCACACTATTCCATGCTTCCATACACTACACACACCTCCCTCACACTATACCATGCTTTCGTACAGTATACACATCTCCCTAACACTATACCATGCTTCCATATAGTACACACATCTCCCTCACACTATATCATGATTCCATACACTACACACATCTCCCTCACACCATACTATGCTTCCATACAGTACACACAGCTCCCTCACAATATACCATGCTTCCATACAGTACACACATCTCCCTCACTCTATGCCATGCTTCCAAACATTACACACATCTCCCTCACACTATACCATATTTCCATACAGTACACACATCTCCCTCACACAATACCATGCTTCCATACAGTAAGCACATCTCCCTCACACTATACCATGCTTGCATACAGTACACTCATCTCCCGCACACTATACCATGCTTCCATACAGTAAACAAATTGCCCTCACACGATACCATGCTTCCATACACTACACACATCTCCCTCACACTATACCATGCTTTCGTACAGTATACACATGTCCCTAGCACTATACCATTATTCCATACAGTACACACATCTCCCGCAGACTATACCATGCTTCCATACAGTACACACATCTCCCTCACACTATACCATGATTCCGTACACTACACACGTCTCCCCACGCTATACCATGCTTCCAAACATTACACACATCTCCCTCACACTATACCATGATTCCATACACTACACACATCTCCCTCATGCGATACCATGCTTCCAAACAGTACACACATCTCCCTCACACTATACCATGCTTCCATACACTGCATACATCTCCCTCGCAATATACTATGCTTCCATACAGTACACACACCTCCCGCACACTATACCATGCTTCCTTACAGTACACACATCTCCCTCACACTTTACCATGCTTCCATACACTACACACATCTCCCTCGCATTATACCATGATTCCATACACTACACACATCTCCCGCACACAATACCACGCTTCCATACAGTACACACATCTCCCTCACACTATACCACGCATCCACACAGTACACACATCTCCCTCACACTATACCATATTTCCATACAGTACACACATCTCCCTCACAAAATACCATGCTTCCATACAGTAAGCACATCTCCCTCACACTATACCATGCTTGCATACAGTACACTCATCTCCCGCACACTATACCATGCTTCCATACAGTAAACAAATTGCCCTCACACGATACCATGCTTCCATACACTACACACATCTCCCTCACACTATACCATGCTTTCGTACAGTATACACATGTCCCTAGCACTATACCATTATTCCATACAGTACACACATCTCCCGCAGACTATACCATGCTTCCATACAGTACACACATCTCCCTCACATTATACCATGATTCCGTACACTACACACGTCTCCCCACGCTATACCATGCTTCCAAACATTACACACATCTCCCTCACACTATACCATGATTCCATACACTACACACATCTCCCTCATGCGATACCATGCTTCCAAACAGTACACACATCTCCCTCACACTATACCATGCTTCCATACACTGCATACATCTCCCTCGCAATATACTATGCTTCCATACAGTACACACACCTCCCGCACACTATACCATGCTTCCTTACAGTACACACATCTCCCTCACACTTTACCATGCTTCCATACACTACACACATCTCCCTCGCATTATACCATGATTCCATACACTACACACATCTCCCGCACACTATACCACCTTTCCATACAGTACACACATCTCCCTCACACTATACCAAGCTTCTATACACTACACACATCTCCCTCACACTATACCATATTTCCATACAGTACACACACCTCCCTCACACTATACCATGCTTCCATACATTACACACATCGTCCTCACACTATACCATATTTCCATACAGTACACACACCTCCCTCACACTATACCATGCTTTCATACACTACACACATCTCCTTAACACTATACCCTGCTTCAATACAGTACACACATCTCCCTCACACTATTCCATGCTTCCATACACTACACACATCTCCCTCGCAATATACCATGATTCCATACACTACACACACCTCCCTCACACTATACCATGCTTTCGTACAGTATACACATCTCCCTAGCACTATACCATTATTCCATACAGTACACACATCTCCCGCAGACTATACCATGCTTCCAAACAGTACACACATCTCCCTCAAACTATACCATGCTTCCATATAGTACACACATCTCCCTCACACTATATCATGATTCCATACACTACACACATCTCCCTCACACCATACTATGCTTCCATACAGTACACACAGCTCCCTCACAATATACCATGCTTCCATGCAGTACACACATCTCCCTAACACAAGACCATATTTCCATACAGTACACACATCTCCCTCACACAATACCATGCTTCCATACAGTAAGCACATCTCCCTCACACTATACCATGCTTTCATACAGTACACTCATCTCCCTCACACTATACCATGCTTCCAAACAGTACACACATCTCCCTCACACTATACCATGATTCCATACACTACACACATCTCCCTCATACTATACCATGCTTCCAAACAGTACACACATCTCCCGCAGACTATAACATGCTTCCATACAGTACACACATCTCCCTCACGCTATACCATGCTTCCAAATAGTACACACATCTCCCTCACACTATACCATGATTCCATACACTACACACATCTCCCTCACACTATACCAGGCTTCCATACATTAAACACATATCCCTCGCACTATACCATGCTTCCATACAGTACACACATCTCCCTCACACTATACCATCCTTCCATACATTACACACAGCTTCCTCATACTATACCACGCTTCCATACAGTACACACATCTCCCTCACACTATACCATGCTTCCATACAGTACACACATCTGCCTCACACTATACCATGCTTCCAAACAGTACACACATCTCCCTCACACTATACCATGATTCCATACACTACACACATCCCCCTCACACTATACCATGCTTCCATACACTACACACATCACCCTCACACTATACCATGCTTCCATACAGTACACACATCTCGCGCACTCTATGCCATGCTTCCATACAGTACACACATTTCCCTCACAGTATACCATGCTTCCCTACACTACACACATCACCCCCACACTATACCATGCATCCAAACAGTACACACATCTGCCCCACACTATACCATGCTTCCATACACTGCACACATCTCCTTTGCAATATACCATGCTTCCATACAGCACACACACCTCCCTCACACTATACCATGCTTCCATACACTACACACACCTCCCGCACACTACACCATGCTTCCATAGAGTACACACATCTCCCTCGCAATATACCATGATTCCATACACTACACACATCTCCTTCACACTATACCACGCTTCCATACAGTACACACATCTCCTTAACACTATACCATGATTCCATACAGTACACACACCTCCCGCACACTATACCATGCTTCCATACATTACACACATCTTCCTCACACTATACCATGCTTTCATACACTACACACATCTCCTTAACACTATACCATGCTTCAATACAGAACACACATCTCCCTCACACTATACCATGCTTCCATACACTACACACATCTCCCTCGCAATATACCATGATTCCATACACTACACACACCTCCCTCACACTATACCATGCTTTCGTACAGTATACACATCTCCCTAGCATTATACCATTATTCCATACAGTACACACATCTCCCGCAGACTATACCATGCTTCCATACACTACACACATCTCCCTCACACTATACCATGCTTCCATACAGTACACACATCTCGCTCACACTGTACCATGCTTCCATACATTACACACATCTTCCTCACACTATACCATGCTTTCATACACTACAGACATCTCCCTAATACTATACCTTGCCTCCATACAGTACACACATCTCTGTCACACTATACCCTGCTTCCATACAGTACACACATCTCCCTCACACTATACCATGCTTTCATACAGTACACTCATCTCCCGCACACTATACCATGCTTCCATACAGTAAACATATTGCCCTCACACGATACCATGCTTCCATACACTACACACATCTCCCTCACACTATACCATGCTTTCGTACAGTATACACATCTCCCTAGCACTATACCATTATTCCATACAGTACACACATCTCCCGCAGACTATACCATGCTTCCATACAGTACACACATCTCCCTCACACTATACCATGATTCCGTACACTACACACGTCTCCCCACGCTATACCATGCTTCCAAACATTACACACATCTCCCTCACACTATACCATGATTCCATACACTACACACATCTCCCTCATGCGATACCATGCTTCCAAACAGTACACACATCTCCCTCACACTATACCATGCTTCCATACACTGCATACATCTCCCTCGCAATATACTATGCTTCCATACAGTACACACACCTCCCGCACACTATACCATGCTTCCTTACAGTACACACATCTCCCTCACACTTTACCATGCTTCCATACACTACACACATCTCCCTCGCATTATACCATGATTCCATACACTACACACATCTCCCGCACACAATACCACGCTTCCATACAGTACACACATCTCCCTCACACTATACCACGCTTCCACACAGTACACACATCTCCCTCACACTATACCATATTTCCATACAGTACACACATCTCCCTCACAAAATACCATGCTTCCATACAGTAAGCACATCTCCCTCACACTATACCATGCTTGCATACAGTACACTCATCTCCCGCACACTATACCATGCTTCCATACAGTAAACAAATTGCCCTCACACGATACCATGCTTCCATACACTACACACATCTCCCTCACACTATACCATGCTTTCGTACAGTATACACATGTCCCTAGCACTATACCATTATTCCATACAGTACACACATCTCCCGCAGACTATACCATGCTTCCATACAGTACACACATCTCCCTCACATTATACCATGATTCCGTACACTACACACGTCTCCCCACGCTATACCATGCTTCCAAACATTACACACATCTCCCTCACACTATACCATGATTCCATACACTACACACATCTCCCTCATGCGATACCATGCTTCCAAACAGTACACACATCTCCCTCACACTATACCATGCTTCCATACACTGCATACATCTCCCTCGCAATATACTATGCTTCCATACAGTACACACACCTCCCGCACACTATACCATGCTTCCTTACAGTACACACATCTCCCTCACACTTTACCATGCTTCCATACACTACACACATCTCCCTCGCATTATACCATGATTCCATACACTACACACATCTCCCGCACACTATACCACCTTTCCATACAGTACACACATCTCCCTCACACTATACCAAGCTTCTATACACTACACACATCTCCCTCACACTATACCATATTTCCATACAGTACACACACCTCCCTCACACTATACCATGCTTCCATACATTACACACATCGTCCTCACACTATACCATATTTCCATACAGTACACACACCTCCCTCACACTATACCATGCTTTCATACACTACACACATCTCCTTAACACTATACCCTGCTTCAATACAGTACACACATCTCCCTCACACTATTCCATGCTTCCATACACTACACACATCTCCCTCGCAATATACCATGATTCCATACACTACACACACCTCCCTCACACTATACCATGCTTTCGTACAGTATACACATCTCCCTAGCACTATACCATTATTCCATACAGTACACACATCTCCCGCACAATATACCATGCTTCCATGCAGTACACACATCTCCCTAACACAAGACCATATTTCCATACAGTACACACATCTCCCTCACACAATACCATGCTTCCATACAGTAAGCACATCTCCCTCACACTATACCATGCTTTCATACAGTACACTCATCTCCCTCACACTATACCATGCTTCCAAACAGTACACACATCTCCCTCACACTATACCATGATTCCATACACTACACACATCTCCCTCATACTATACCATGCTTCCAAACAGTACACACATCTCCCGCAGACTATAACATGCTTCCATACAGTACACACATCTCCCTCACGCTATACCATGCTTCCAAATAGTACACACATCTCCCTCACACTATACCATGATTCCATACACTACACACATCTCCCTCACACTATACCAGGCTTCCATACATTAAACACATATCCCTCGCACTATACCATGCTTCCATACAGTACACACATCTCCCTCACACTATACCATCCTTCCATACATTACACACAGCTTCCTCATACTATACCACGCTTCCATACAGTACACACATCTCCCTCACACTATACCATGCTTCCATACAGTACACACATCTGCCTCACACTATACCATGCTTCCAAACAGTACACACATCTCCCTCACACTATACCATGATTCCATACACTACACACATCCCCCTCACACTATACCATGCTTCCATACACTACACACATCACCCTCACACTATACCATGCTTCCATACAGTACACACATCTCGTGCACTCTATGCCATGCTTCCATACAGTACACACATTTCCCTCACAGTATACCATGCTTCCCTACACTACACACATCACCCCCACACTATACCATGCATCCAAACAGTACACACATCTGCCCCACACTATACCATGCTTCCATACACTGCACACATCTCCTTTGCAATATACCATGCTTCCATACAGCACACACACCTCCCTCACACTATACCATGCTTCCATACACTACACACACCTCCCGCACACTACACCATGCTTCCATAGAGTACACACATCTCCCTCGCAATATACCATGATTCCATACACTACACACATCTCCTTCACACTATACCACGCTTCCATACAGTACACACATCTCCTTAACACTATACCATGATTCCATACAGTACACACACCTCCCGCACACTATACCATGCTTCCATACATTACACACATCTTCCTCACACTATACCATGCTTTCATACACTACACACATCTCCTTAACACTATACCATGCTTCAATACAGAACACACATCTCCCTCACACTATACCATGCTTCCATACACTACACACATCTCCCTCGCAATATACCATGATTCCATACACTACACACATCTCCCTCACACTATACCATATTTCCATACAGTACACACATCTCCCTCACACTATACCATGCTCCCATACATTACACACATCTACCTCACACTATACCATGCTTTCATACACTACACACATCTCCTTAACACTATACCATGCTTCAATACAGTACACACCTCTCCCTCACACTATACCATGCTTCCATACACTACACACATCTCCCTCGCAATATACCATGATTCCATACACTACACACACCTCCCTCACACTATACCATGCTTTTGTACAGTATACACATCTCCCTAGCACTATACCATTATTCCATACAGCACACGCATCTCCCGCAGACTATACCATGCTTCCAAACTGTACACACATCTCCCTCACACTATACCATGATTCCATACACTACACACATCTCCCTCACAATTATACCATGCTTCCATACATTACACACATCTCCCTCACACCATACCATGCTTCCATAAAGTAAACACATCTCCCGAAAACTATACCATCCTTCCATACACTACACCCAACTCCCTCACACTATAACATGCTTCCATACACTACACACATCTCCCTCACACTATCCCATGCTTCCATACAGTACACACATCTCCCTCACACTATACCATGCTTTCATACAGTATACACATCTCACTAGCACTATACCATTATTCCATACAGTACACACATCTCCCGCAGACTATACCATGCTTCCATACAGTACACACATCTCCCTCACACTATACCATGCTTCCAAACAGTACACACATCTCCCTCACACTATACCATGATTCCATACACTACACAAAGCTCCCTCACGCTATACCATGCTTCCATACAGTACACACATCTCCGTCACACTATACCATGATTCCATGCACTACACACATCTTCCTCACACTATACCATGATTCCATACAGTACACACACCTCCCGCAGACTATACCATGCTTCCATACAGCACACCCATCTCCCTCACACTATACCATACTTCAATACAGTACACACATCTCCCTCACACTATATCATGCTTCCATACAGTACACTCATCTCCCTCACACTATACCATGCTTCCATACAGTAAACATATTGCCCTCACACTATACCATGCTTCCATACACTACACACATCTCCTTCACACTATACCATGCTTTCGTACAGTATACACATCTCCCTAGCACTATACCATTATTCCATACAGGACACACATCTCCCACAGACTATACCATGCTTCCATACAGTACACACATCTCCCTCACACTATACCATGCTTCCAAACAGTACACACATCTCCCTCACACTATACCATGATTCCATACACTACACACATCTCCCTCACGCTATACCATGCTTCCAAACAGTACACACATCTCCCTCACACTATACCATGCTTTTGTACAGTATACACATCTCCCTAGCACTATACCATTATTCCATACAGTACACACATCTCCCGCAGACTATACCATGCTTCCATACAGTACACACATCTCGCTCACACTATACCATGCTTCCAAGCAGTACACATATCTCCCTCACACTATACCATGATTCCATACACTACACACATCTCCCTCACACTATACCATGATTCCATACAGTACACACATCTCCCGCAGACTATACCATGCTTCCATACAGCACACCCATCTCCCGCACACTATACCATGCTTCCATACAGTACACACATCTCCCTCACACTATACCATGCTTCCATACAGTACACACGTCTCCCTCACACTATACCATGCTTCCATACATTACACACATCTCCCGCAGACTATACCATGTTTCCATACAGTACACACATCTCCCTCACACTTTACCATGATTCCATACACTACACACATCTCCCTCACACTATACCATACTTCAATACAGTACACACATCTCCCTCACACTATACCATGCTTCCAAACAGTACACACATCTCCCTCACACTATACCATGATTCCATACACTACACACAACTCCCTCACGCTATACCATGCTTCCAAACAGTACACACATCTCCCGCAGACTATACCATGCTTCAATACAGTACACACCTCTCCCTCACACTATACCATGCTTCCATACACTACACACATCTCCCTCGCAATATACCATGATTCCATACACTACACACACCTCCCTCACACTATACCATGCTTTTGTACAGTATACACATCTCCCTAGCACTATACCATTATTCCATACAGCACACGCATCTCCCGCAGACTATACCATGCTTCCAAACTGTACACACATCTCCCTCACACTATACCATGATTCCATACACTACACACATCTCCCTCACAATTATACCATGCTTCCATACATTACACACATCTCCCTCACACCATACCATGCTTCCATAAAGTAAACACATCTCCCGAAAACTATACCATCCTTCCATACACTACACCCAACTCCCTCACACTATAACATGCTTCCATACACTACACACATCTCCCTCACACTATCCCATGCTTCCATACAGTACACACATCTCCCTCACACTATACCATGCTTTCATACAGTATACACATCTCACTAGCACTATACCATTATTCCATACAGTACACACATCTCCCGCAGACTATACCATGCTTCCATACAGTACACACATCTCCCTCACACTATACCATGCTTCCAAACAGTACACACATCTCCCTCACACTATACCATGATTCCATACACTACACAAAGCTCCCTCACGCTATACCATGCTTCCATACAGTACACACATCTCCGTCACACTATACCATGATTCCATGCACTACACACATCTTCCTCACACTATACCATGATTCCATACAGTACACACACCTCCCGCAGACTATACCATGCTTCCATACAGCACACCCATCTCCCTCACACTATACCATACTTCAATACAGTACACACATCTCCCTCACACTATATCATGCTTCCATACAGTACACTCATCTCCCTCACACTATACCATGCTTCCATACAGTAAACATATTGCCCTCACACTATACCATGCTTCCATACACTACACACATCTCCTTCACACTATACCATGCTTTCGTACAGTATACACATCTCCCTAGCACTATACCATTATTCCATACAGGACACACATCTCCCACAGACTATACCATGCTTCCATACAGTACACACATCTCCCTCACACTATACCATGCTTCCAAACAGTACACACATCTCCCTCACACTATACCATGATTCCATACACTACACACATCTCCCTCACGCTATACCATGCTTCCAAACAGTACACACATCTCCCTCACACTATACCATGCTTTTGTACAGTATACACATCTCCCTAGCACTATACCATTATTCCATACAGTACACACATCTCCCGCAGACTATACCATGCTTCCATACAGTACACACATCTCGCTCACACTATACCATGCTTCCAAGCAGTACACATATCTCCCTCACACTATACCATGATTCCATACACTACACACATCTCCCTCACACTATACCATGATTCCATACAGTACACACATCTCCCGCAGACTATACCATGCTTCCATACAGCACACCCATCTCCCGCACACTATACCATGCTTCCATACAGTACACACATCTCCCTCACACTATACCATGCTTCCATACAGTACACACGTCTCCCTCACACTATACCATGCTTCCATACATTACACACATCTCCCGCAGACTATACCATGTTTCCATACAGTACACACATCTCCCTCACACTTTACCATGATTCCATACACTACACACATCTCCCTCACACTATACCATACTTCAATACAGTACACACATCTCCCTCACACTATACCATGCTTCCAAACAGTACACACATCTCCCTCACACTATACCATGATTCCATACACTACACACAACTCCCTCACGCTATACCATGCTTCCAAACAGTACACACATCTCCCGCAGACTATACCATGCTTCCATACAGTACACACATCTCCCTCACACTACACCATGCTTCCATAGAGTACACACATCTCCCTCGCAATATACCATGATTCCATACACTACACACATCTCCTTCACACTATACCACGCTTCCATACAGTACACACATCTCCTTAACACTATACCATGATTCCATACAGTACACACACCTCCCGCACACTATACCATGCTTCCATACATTACACACATCTTCCTCACACTATACCATGCTTTCATACACTACACACATCTCCTTAACACTATACCATGCTTCAATACAGAACACACATCTCCCTCACACTATACCATGCTTCCATACACTACACACATCTCCCTCGCAATATACCATGATTCCATACACTACACACACCTCCCTCACACTATACCATGCTTTCGTACAGTATACACATCTCCCTAGCATTATACCATTATTCCATACAGTACACACATCTCCCGCAGACTATACCATGCTTCCATACACTACACACATCTCCCTCACACTATACCATGCTTCCATACAGTACACACATCTCGCTCACACTGTACCATGCTTCCATACATTACACACATCTTCCTCACACTATACCATGCTTTCATACACTACAGACATCTCCCTAATACTATACCTTGCCTCCATACAGTACACACATCTCTGTCACACTATACCCTGCTTCCATACAGTACACACATCTCCCTCACACTATACCATGCTTTCATACAGTACACTCATCTCCCGCACACTATACCATGCTTCCATACAGTAAACATATTGCCCTCACACGATACCATGCTTCCATACACTACACACATCTCCCTCACACTATACCATGCTTTCGTACAGTATACACATCTCCCTAGCACTATACCATTATTCCATACAGTACACACATCTCCCGCAGACTATACCATGCTTCCATACAGTACACACATCTCCCTCACACTATACCATGCTTCCAAACAGTACACACATCTCCCTCACTCTATACCATGATTCCATACACTACACACATCTCCCTCACGCTATACCATGCTTCCAAACAGTACACACATCTCCCTCAAACTATACCATGCTTCCATACACTGCACACATCTCCCTCGCAATATACCATGCTTCCATACAGTTCACACATCGCCCGCACACTATACCATGCTTCCATACAGTACACACATCTCCCTCACACTATACCATGCTTCCATACAGTACACACATCTGCCTCACACTATACCATCCTTCCATACACTGCACACATCTCCTTCGCAATATACCATGCTTCCATACAGTACACACATCTCCCGCACACTATACCATGCTTCCACATCGTACACACATCTGCCTCACACTATACCATCCTTCCATACACTGCACACACCTCTTCGCAATATACCATGCTTCCATACAGTACACACATCTCCCGCACACTATACCATGCTTCCATACACTACACACATCTCCCTCGCAATATACCATGATTCCATACACTACACACATCTCCCTCACACTATACCATGCTTCCATACAGTACACACATCTCCCTCACACTATACCATGATTCCATACACTACACACATCTCCCTCACAATTATACCATGCTTCCATACATTACACACATCTCCCTCACACCATACCATGCTTCCATAAAGTAAACACATCTCCCGAAAACTATACCATCCTTCCATACACTACACCCAACTCCCTCACACTATAACATGCTTCCATACACTACACACATCTCCCTCACACTATCCCATGCTTCCATACAGTACACACATCTCCCTCACACTATACCATGCTTTCATACAGTATACACATCTCACTAGCACTATACCATTATTCCATACAGTACACACATCTCCCGCAGACTATACCATGCTTCCATACAGTACACACATCTCCCTCACACTATACCATGCTTCCAAACAGTACACACATCTCCCTCACACTATACCATGATTCCATACACTACACAAAGCTCCCTCACGCTATACCATGCTTCCATACAGTACACACATCTCCGTCACACTATACCATGATTCCATGCACTACACACATCTTCCTCACACTATACCATGATTCCATACAGTACACACACCTCCCGCAGACTATACCATGCTTCCATACAGCACACCCATCTCCCTCACACTATACCATACTTCAATACAGTACACACATCTCCCTCACACTATATCATGCTTCCATACAGTACACTCATCTCCCTCACACTATACCATGCTTCCATACAGTAAACATATTGCCCTCACACTATACCATGCTTCCATACACTACACACATCTCCTTCACACTATACCATGCTTTCGTACAGTATACACATCTCCCTAGCACTATACCATTATTCCATACAGGACACACATCTCCCACAGACTATACCATGCTTCCATACAGTACACACATCTCCCTCACACTATACCATGCTTCCAAACAGTACACACATCTCCCTCACACTATACCATGATTCCATACACTACACACATCTCCCTCACGCTATACCATGCTTCCAAACAGTACACACATCTCCCTCACACTATACCATGCTTTTGTACAGTATACACATCTCCCTAGCACTATACCATTATTCCATACAGTACACACATCTCCCGCAGACTATACCATGCTTCCATACAGTACACACATCTCGCTCACACTATACCATGCTTCCAAGCAGTACACATATCTCCCTCACACTATACCATGATTCCATACACTACACACATCTCCCTCACACTATACCATGATTCCATACAGTACACACATCTCCCGCAGACTATACCATGCTTCCATACAGCACACCCATCTCCCGCACACTATACCATGCTTCCATACAGTACACACATCTCCCTCACACTATACCATGCTTCCATACAGTACACACGTCTCCCTCACACTATACCATGCTTCCATACATTACACACATCTCCCGCAGACTATACCATGTTTCCATACAGTACACACATCTCCCTCACACTTTACCATGATTCCATACACTACACACATCTCCCTCACACTATACCATACTTCAATACAGTACACACATCTCCCTCACACTATACCATGCTTCCAAACAGTACACACATCTCCCTCACACTATACCATGATTCCATACACTACACACAACTCCCTCACGCTATACCATGCTTCCAAACAGTACACACATCTCCCGCAGACTATACCATGCTTCAATACAGTACACACCTCTCCCTCACACTATACCATGCTTCCATACACTACACACATCTCCCTCGCAATATACCATGATTCCATACACTACACACACCTCCCTCACACTATACCATGCTTTTGTACAGTATACACATCTCCCTAGCACTATACCATTATTCCATACAGCACACGCATCTCCCGCAGACTATACCATGCTTCCAAACTGTACACACATCTCCCTCACACTATACCATGATTCCATACACTACACACATCTCCCTCACAATTATACCATGCTTCCATACATTACACACATCTCCCTCACACCATACCATGCTTCCATAAAGTAAACACATCTCCCGAAAACTATACCATCCTTCCATACACTACACCCAACTCCCTCACACTATAACATGCTTCCATACACTACACACATCTCCCTCACACTATCCCATGCTTCCATACAGTACACACATCTCCCTCACACTATACCATGCTTTCATACAGTATACACATCTCACTAGCACTATACCATTATTCCATACAGTACACACATCTCCCGCAGACTATACCATGCTTCCATACAGTACACACATCTCCCTCACACTATACCATGCTTCCAAACAGTACACACATCTCCCTCACACTATACCATGATTCCATACACTACACAAAGCTCCCTCACGCTATACCATGCTTCCATACAGTACACACATCTCCGTCACACTATACCATGATTCCATGCACTACACACATCTTCCTCACACTATACCATGATTCCATACAGTACACACACCTCCCGCAGACTATACCATGCTTCCATACAGCACACCCATCTCCCTCACACTATACCATACTTCAATACAGTACACACATCTCCCTCACACTATATCATGCTTCCATACAGTACACTCATCTCCCTCACACTATACCATGCTTCCATACAGTAAACATATTGCCCTCACACTATACCATGCTTCCATACACTACACACATCTCCTTCACACTATACCATGCTTTCGTACAGTATACACATCTCCCTAGCACTATACCATTATTCCATACAGGACACACATCTCCCACAGACTATACCATGCTTCCATACAGTACACACATCTCCCTCACACTATACCATGCTTCCAAACAGTACACACATCTCCCTCACACTATACCATGATTCCATACACTACACACATCTCCCTCACGCTATACCATGCTTCCAAACAGTACACACATCTCCCTCACACTATACCATGCTTTTGTACAGTATACACATCTCCCTAGCACTATACCATTATTCCATACAGTACACACATCTCCCGCAGACTATACCATGCTTCCATACAGTACACACATCTCGCTCACACTATACCATGCTTCCAAGCAGTACACATATCTCCCTCACACTATACCATGATTCCATACACTACACACATCTCCCTCACACTATACCATGATTCCATACAGTACACACATCTCCCGCAGACTATACCATGCTTCCATACAGCACACCCATCTCCCGCACACTATACCATGCTTCCATACAGTACACACATCTCCCTCACACTATACCATGCTTCCATACAGTACACACGTCTCCCTCACACTATACCATGCTTCCATACATTACACACATCTCCCGCAGACTATACCATGTTTCCATACAGTACACACATCTCCCTCACACTTTACCATGATTCCATACACTACACACATCTCCCTCACACTATACCATACTTCAATACAGTACACACATCTCCCTCACACTATACCATGCTTCCAAACAGTACACACATCTCCCTCACACTATACCATGATTCCATACACTACACACAACTCCCTCACGCTATACCATGCTTCCAAACAGTACACACATCTCCCGCAGACTATACCATGCTTCCATACAGTACACACATCTCCCTCACACTACACCATGCTTCCATAGAGTACACACATCTCCCTCGCAATATACCATGATTCCATACACTACACACATCTCCTTCACACTATACCACGCTTCCATACAGTACACACATCTCCTTAACACTATACCATGATTCCATACAGTACACACACCTCCCGCACACTATACCATGCTTCCATACATTACACACATCTTCCTCACACTATACCATGCTTTCATACACTACACACATCTCCTTAACACTATACCATGCTTCAATACAGAACACACATCTCCCTCACACTATACCATGCTTCCATACACTACACACATCTCCCTCGCAATATACCATGATTCCATACACTACACACACCTCCCTCACACTATACCATGCTTTCGTACAGTATACACATCTCCCTAGCATTATACCATTATTCCATACAGTACACACATCTCCCGCAGACTATACCATGCTTCCATACACTACACACATCTCCCTCACACTATACCATGCTTCCATACAGTACACACATCTCGCTCACACTGTACCATGCTTCCATACATTACACACATCTTCCTCACACTATACCATGCTTTCATACACTACAGACATCTCCCTAATACTATACCTTGCCTCCATACAGTACACACATCTCTGTCACACTATACCCTGCTTCCATACAGTACACACATCTCCCTCACACTATACCATGCTTTCATACAGTACACTCATCTCCCGCACACTATACCATGCTTCCATACAGTAAACATATTGCCCTCACACGATACCATGCTTCCATACACTACACACATCTCCCTCACACTATACCATGCTTTCGTACAGTATACACATCTCCCTAGCACTATACCATTATTCCATACAGTACACACATCTCCCGCAGACTATACCATGCTTCCATACAGTACACACATCTCCCTCACACTATACCATGCTTCCAAACAGTACACACATCTCCCTCACTCTATACCATGATTCCATACACTACACACATCTCCCTCACGCTATACCATGCTTCCAAACAGTACACACATCTCCCTCAAACTATACCATGCTTCCATACACTGCACACATCTCCCTCGCAATATACCATGCTTCCATACAGTTCACACATCGCCCGCACACTATACCATGCTTCCATACAGTACACACATCTCCCTCACACTATACCATGCTTCCATACAGTACACACATCTGCCTCACACTATACCATCCTTCCATACACTGCACACATCTCCTTCGCAATATACCATGCTTCCATACAGTACACACATCTCCCGCACACTATACCATGCTTCCACATCGTACACACATCTGCCTCACACTATACCATCCTTCCATACACTGCACACACCTCTTCGCAATATACCATGCTTCCATACAGTACACACATCTCCCGCACACTATACCATGCTTCCATACACTACACACATCTCCCTCGCAATATACCATGATTCCATACACTACACACATCTCCCTCACACTATACCACGCTTCCATACAGTACACACATCTCCCTCACACTATACCATGCTTCCATACACTACACACATCTCCCTCACACTATACCATATTTCCATACAGTACACACATCTCCCTCACACTATACCATGCTCCCATACATTACACACATCTACCTCACACTATACCATGCTTTCATACACTACACACATCTCCTTAACACTATACCATGCTTCAATACAGTACACACCTCTCCCTCACACTATACCATGCTTCCATACACTACACACATCTCCCTCGCAATATACCATGATTCCATACACTACACACACCTCCCTCACACTATACCATGCTTTTGTACAGTATACACATCTCCCTAGCACTATACCATTATTCCATACAGCACACGCATCTCCCGCAGACTATACCATGCTTCCAAACTGTACACACATCTCCCTCACACTATACCATGATTCCATACACTACACACATCTCCCTCACAATTATACCATGCTTCCATACATTACACACATCTCCCTCACACCATACCATGCTTCCATAAAGTAAACACATCTCCCGAAAACTATACCATCCTTCCATACACTACACCCAACTCCCTCACACTATAACATGCTTCCATACACTACACACATCTCCCTCACACTATCCCATGCTTCCATACAGTACACACATCTCCCTCACACTATACCATGCTTTCATACAGTATACACATCTCACTAGCACTATACCATTATTCCATACAGTACACACATCTCCCGCAGACTATACCATGCTTCCATACAGTACACACATCTCCCTCACACTATACCATGCTTCCAAACAGTACACACATCTCCCTCACACTATACCATGATTCCATACACTACACAAAGCTCCCTCACGCTATACCATGCTTCCATACAGTACACACATCTCCGTCACACTATACCATGATTCCATGCACTACACACATCTTCCTCACACTATACCATGATTCCATACAGTACACACACCTCCCGCAGACTATACCATGCTTCCATACAGCACACCCATCTCCCTCACACTATACCATACTTCATTACAGTACACACATCTCCCTCACACTATATCATGCTTCCATACAGTACACTCATCTCCCTCACACTATACCATGCTTCCATACAGTAAACATATTGCCCTCACACTATACCATGCTTCCATACACTACACACATCTCCTTCACACTATACCATGCTTTCGTACAGTATACACATCTCCCTAGCACTATACCATTATTCCATACAGGACACACATCTCCCACAGACTATACCATGCTTCCATACAGTACACACATCTCCCTCACACTATACCATGCTTCCAAACAGTACACACATCTCCCTCACACTATACCATGATTCCATACACTACACACATCTCCCTCACGCTATACCATGCTTCCAAACAGTACACACATCTCCCTCACACTATACCATGCTTTTGTACAGTATACACATCTCCCTAGCACTATACCATTATTCCATACAGTACACACATCTCCCGCAGACTATACCATGCTTCCATACAGTACACACATCTCGCTCACACTATACCATGCTTCCAAGCAGTACACATATCTCCCTCACACTATACCATGATTCCATACACTACACACATCTCCCTCACACTATACCATGATTCCATACAGTACACACATCTCCCGCAGACTATACCATGCTTCCATACAGCACACCCATCTCCCGCACACTATACCATGCTTCCATACAGTACACACATCTCCCTCACACTATACCATGCTTCCATACAGTACACACGTCTCCCTCACACTATACCATGCTTCCATACATTACACACATCTCCCGCAGACTATACCATGTTTCCATACAGTACACACATCTCCCTCACACTTTACCATGATTCCATACACTACACACATCTCCCTCACACTATACCATACTTCAATACAGTACACACATCTCCCTCACACTATACCATGCTTCCAAACAGTACACACATCTCCCTCACACTATACCATGATTCCATACACTACACACAACTCCCTCACGCTATACCATGCTTCCAAACAGTACACACATCTCCCGCAGACTATACCATGCTTCCATACAGTACACACATCTCCCTCACACTATGCCATGCTTCCATACACTACACACATCTCCCTCGCAATATACCATGATTCCATACACTACGCACATCTCCCTCACACTATACCACACTTCCATACAGTACACACATCTCCCTCACACTATACCATGATTCCATACACTACACACATCTCCCTCACACTATACCATGCTTCCATACAGTACACACATCTCGCTCACACTGTACCATGCTTCCATACATTACACACATCTTTCTCACACTATACCATGCTTTCATACACTACAGACATCTCCCTAATACTATACCTTGCCTCCATACAGTACACACATCTCCGTCACACTATACCCTGCTTCCATACAGTACACACATCTCCCTCACACTATACCATGCTTTCATACAGGACACTCATCTCCCTCACACTATACCATGCTTCCATACAGTAAACATATTGCCCTCACACGATACCATGCTTCCATACACTACACACATCTCCCTCACACTATACCATGCTTTCGTACAGTATACACATCTCCCTAGCACTATACCATTATTCCATACAGTACACACATCTCCCGCAGACTATACCATGCTTCCATACAGTACACACATCTCCCTCACACTATACCATGCTTCCAAACAGTACACACATCTCCCTCACACTATACCATGCTTCCATACACTGCACACATCTCCTTTGCAATATACCATGCTTCCATACAGCACACACACCTCCCTCACACTATACCATGCTTCCATACACTACACACACCTCCCGCACACTACACCATGCTTCCATAGAGTACACACATCTCCCTCGCAATATACCATGATTCCATACAATACACACATCTCCTTCACACTATACCACGCTTCCATACAGTACACACATCTCCTTAACACTATACCATGATTCCATACAGTACACACACCTCCCGCACACTATACCATGCTTCCATACATTACACACATCTTCCTCACACTATACCATGCTTTCATACACTACACACATCTCCTTAACACTATACCATGCTTCAATACAGAACACACATCTCCCTCACACTATACCATGCTTCCATACACTACACACATCTCCCTCGCAATATACCATGATTCCATACACTACACACACCTACCTCACACTATACCATGCTTTCGTACAGTATACACATCTCCCTAGCATTATACCATTATTCCATACAGTACACACATCTCCCGCAGACTATACCATGCTTCCATACACTACACACATCTCCCTCACACTATACCATGCTTCCATACAGTACACACATCTCGCTCACACTGTACCATGCTTCCATACATTACACACATCTTCCTCACACTATACCATGCTTTCATACGCTACAGACATCTCCCTAATACTATACCTTGCCTCCATACAGTACACACATCTCTGTCACACTATACCCTGCTTCCATACAGTAAACACATCTCCCTCACACTATACCATGCTTTCATACAGTACACTCATCTCCCGCACACTATACCATGCTTCCATACAGTAAACATATTGCCCTCACACGATACCATGCTTCCATACACTACACACATCTCCCTCACACTATACCATGCTTTCGTACAGTATACACATCTCCCTAGCACTATACCATTATTCCATACAGTACACACATCTCCCGCAGACTATAACATGCTTCCATACAGTACACACATCTCCCTCACACTATACCATGCTTCCAAACAGTACACACATCTCCCTCACACTATACCATGATTCCATACACTACACACATCTCCCTCACGCTATACCATGCTTCCAAACAGTACACACATCTCCCTCAAACTATACCATGCTTCCATACACTGCACACATCTCCCTCGCAATATACCATGCTTCCATACAGTTCACACATCGCCCGCACACTATACCATGCTTCCATACAGTACACACATCTCCCTCACACTATACCATGCTTCCATACAGTACACACATCTGCCTCACACTATACCATCCTTCCATACACTGCACACATCTCCTTCGCAATATACCATGCTTCCATACAGTACACACATCTCCCGCACACTATACCATGCTTCCATACACTACACACATCTCCCTCGCAATATACCATGATTCCATACACTACACACATCTCCCTCACACTATACCACGCTTCCATACAGTACACACATCTCCCTCACACTATACCATGCTTCCATACACTACACACATCTCCCTCACACTATACCATATTTCCATACAGTACACACATCTCCCTCACACTATACCATGCTCCCATACATTACACACATCTACCTCACACTATACCATGCTTTCATACACTACACACATCTCCTTAACACTATACCATGCTTCAATACAGTACACACCTCTCCCTCACACTATACCATGCTTCCATACACTACACACATCTCCCTCGCAATATACCATGATTCCATACACTACACACACCTCCCTCACACTATACCATGCTTTTGTACAGTATACACATCTCCCTAGCACTATACCATTATTCCATACAGCACACGCATCTCCCGCAGACTATACCATGCTTCCAAACTGTACACACATCTCCCTCACACTATACCATGATTCCATACACTACACACATCTCCCTCACAATTATACCATGCTTCCATACATTACACACATCTCCCTCACACCATACCATGCTTCCATAAAGTAAACACATCTCCCGAAAACTATACCATCCTTCCATACACTACACCCAACTCCCTCACACTATAACATGCTTCCATACACTACACACATCTCCCTCACACTATCCCATGCTTCCATACAGTACACACATCTCCCTCACACTATACCATGCTTTCATACAGTATACACATCTCACTAGCACTATACCATTATTCCATACAGTACACACATCTCCCGCAGACTATACCATGCTTCCATACAGTACACACATCTCCCTCACACTATACCATGCTTCCAAACAGTACACACATCTCCCTCACACTATACCATGATTCCATACACTACACAAAGCTCCCTCACGCTATACCATGCTTCCATACAGTACACACATCTCCGTCACACTATACCATGATTCCATGCACTACACACATCTTCCTCACACTATACCATGATTCCATACAGTACACACACCTCCCGCAGACTATACCATGCTTCCATACAGCACACCCATCTCCCTCACACTATACCATACTTCAATACAGTACACACATCTCCCTCACACTATATCATGCTTCCATACAGTACACTCATCTCCCTCACACTATACCATGCTTCCATACAGTAAACATATTGCCCTCACACTATACCATGCTTCCATACACTACACACATCTCCTTCACACTATACCATGCTTTCGTACAGTATACACATCTCCCTAGCACTATACCATTATTCCATACAGTACACACATCTCCCACAGACTATACCATGCTTCCATACAGTACACACATCTCCCTCACACTATACCATGCTTCCAAACAGTACACACATCTCCCTCACACTATACCATGATTCCATACACTACACACATCTCCCTCACGCTATACCATGCTTCCAAACAGTACACACATCTCCCTCACACTATACCATGCTTTTGTACAGTATACACATCTCCCTAGCACTATACCATTATTCCATACAGTACACACATCTCCCGCAGACTATACCATGCTTCCATACAGTACACACATCTCGCTCACACTATACCATGCTTCCAAGCAGTACACATATCTCCCTCACACTATACCATGATTCCATACACTACACACATCTCCCTCACACTATACCATGATTCCATACAGTACACACATCTCCCGCAGACTATATCATGCTTCCATACAGCACACCCATCTCCCGCACACTATACCATGCTTCCATACAGTACACACATCTCCCTCACACTATACCATGCTTCCATACAGTACACAAGTCTCCCTCACACTATACCATGCTTCCATACAGTACACACATCGCCCGCAGACTATACCATGTTTCCATACAGTACACACATCTCCCTCACACTTTACCATGATTCCATACACTACACACATCTCCCTCACACTATACCATACTTCAATACAGTACACACATCTCCCTCACACTATACCATGCTTCCAAACAGTACACACATCTCCCTCACACTATACCATGATTCCATACACTACACACAACTCCCTCACGCTATACCATGCTTCCAAACAGTACACACATCTCCCGCAGACTATACCATGCTTCCATACAGTACACACATCTCCCTCACACTATGCCATGCTTCCATACACTACACACATCTCCCTCGCAATATACCATGATTCCATACACTACGCACATCTCCCTCACACTATACCACACTTCCATACAGTACTCACATCTCCCTCACACTATACCATGATTCCATACACTACACACATCTCCCTCACACTATACCATGCTTCCATACAGTACACACATCTCGCTCACACTGTACCATGCTTCCATACATTACACACATCTTCCTCACACTATACCATGCTTTCATACACTACAGACATCTCCCTAATACTATACCTTGCCTCCATACAGTACACACATCTCCGTCACACTATACCCTGCTTCCATACAGTACACACATCTCCCTCACACTATACCATGCTTTCATACAGTACACTCATCTCCCTCACACTATACCATGCTTCCATACAGTAAACATATTGCCCTCACACGATACCATGCTTCCATACACTACACACATCTCCCTCACACTATACCATGCTTTCGTACAGTACACTCATCTCCCTCAAACTATACCATGCTTCCATACAGTAAACATATTGCCCTCACACGATACCATGCTTCCATACACTACACACATCTCCCTCACACTATACCATGCTTTCGTACAGTATACACATCTCCCTAGCACTATACCATTATTCCATACAGTACACACATCTCCCGCAGACTATACCATGCTTCCATACAGTACACACATCTCCCTCACACTATACCATGCTTCCAAACAGTACACACATCTCCCTCACACTATACCATGATTCCATACACTACACACATCTCCCTCACGCTATACCATGCTTCCAAACAGTACACACATCTCCCTCAAACTATACCATGCTTCCATACACTGCACACATCTCCCTCGCAATATACCATGCTTCCATACAGTACACACATCGCCCGCACACTATACCATGCTTCCATACAGTACACACATCTGCCTCACACTATACCATCCTTCCATACACTGCACACATCTCCTTCGCAATATACCATGCTTCCATACAGTACACACATCTCCCGCACACTATACCATGCTTCCATACAGTACACACATCTGCCTCACACTATACCATCCTTCCATACACTGCACACATCTCCTTCGCAATATACCATGCTTCCATACAGTACACACATCTCCCGCACACTATACCATGCTTCCAAACAGTACACACATCTCCCTCACACTATACCATGCTCCCATACATTACACACATCTCCCTCACACTATACCATGCTTTCATACACTACACACATCTCCTTAACACTATACCATGCTTCAATACAGTACACACCTCTCCCTCACACTATACCATGCTTCCATACACTACACACATCTCCCTCGCAATATACCATGATTCCATACACTACACACACCTCCCTCACACTATACCATGCTTTTGTACAGTATACACATCTCCCTAGCACTATACCATTATTCCATACAGCACACGCATCTCCCGCAGACTATACCATGCTTCCAAACTGTACACACATCTCCCTCACACTATACCATGATTCCATACACTACACACATCTCCCTCACAATTATACCACGCTTCCATACATTACACACATCTCCCTCACACCATACCATGCTTCCATAAAGTAAACACATCTCCCGAAAACTATACCATGCTTCCATACACTACACCCAACTCCCTCACACTATAACATGCTTCTATACACTACACACATCTCCCTCACACTATCCCATGCTTCCATACAGTACACACATCTCCCTCACACTATACCATGCTTTCGTACAGTATACACATCTCCCTAGCACTATACCATTATTCCATACAGTACACACATCTCCCGCAGACTATACCATGCTTCCATACAGTACACACATCTCCCTCACACTATACCATGCTTCCATACAGTACACACATCTCCCTCACACTATACCATGATTCCATACACTACACACATCTCCCTCACGCTATACCATGCTTCCATACAGTACACACATCTCGCTCACACTGTACCATGCTTCCATACATTACACACATCTTCCTCACACTATACCATGCTTTCATACACTACAGACATCTCCCTAATACTATACCTTGCCTCCATACAGTACACACATCTCCGTCACACTATACCCTGCTTCCATACAGTACACACATCTCCCTCACACTATACCATGCTTTCATACAGTACACTCATCTCCCGCACACTATACCATGCTTCCATACAGTAAACATATTGCCCTCACACGATACCATGCTTCCATACACTACACACATCTCCCTCACACTATACCATGCTTTCGTACAGTATACACATCTCCCTAGCACTATACCATAATTCCATACAGTACACACATCTCCCGCAGACTATACCATGCTTCCATACAGTACACACATCTCCCTCACACTATACCATGCTTCTAAACAGTACACGCATCTCCCTCACACTATACCATGATTCCATACACTACACACATCTCCCTCACGCTATACCATGCTTCCAAACAGTACACACATCTCCCTCAAACTATACCATGCTTCCATACACTGCACACATCTCCCTCGCAATATACCATGCTTCCATACAGTACATACATCGCCCGCACACTATAGCATGCTTCCATACAGTACACACATCTCCCTCACACTATACCATGCTTCCATACAGTACACACATCTGCCTCACACTATACCATCCTTCCATACACTGCACACATCTCCTTCGCAATATACCATGCTTCCATACAGTACACACATCTCCCGCACACTATACCATGCTTCCATACAGTACACACATCTGCCTCACACTATACCATCCTTCCATACACTGCACACATCTCCTTCGCAATATACCATGCTTCCATACAGTACACACATCTCCCGCACACTGTACCATGCTTCCATACACTACACACATCTCCCTCGCAATATACCATGATTCCATACACTACACACATCTCCCTCACACTATACCACGCTTCCATACAGTACACACATCTCCCTCACACTATACCATGCTTCCATACACTACACACATCTCCCTCACACTATACCATATTTCCATACAGTACACACATCTCCCTCACACTATACCATGCTCCCATACATTACACACATCTACCTCACACTATACCATGCTTTCATACACTACACACATCTCCTTAACACTATACCATGCTTCACTACAGTACACACCTCTCCCTCACACTATACCATGCTTCCATACACTACACACATCTCCCTCGCAATATACCATGATTCCATACACTACACACACCTCCCTCACACTATACCATGCTTTTGTACAGTATACACATCTCCCTAGCACTATACCATTATTCCATACAGCACACGCATATCCCGCAGACTATACCATGCTTCCAAACTGTACACACATCTCCCTCACACTATACCATGATTCCATACACTACACACATCTCCCTCACAATTATACCATGCTTCCATACATTACACACATCTCCCTCACACCATACCATGCTTCCATAAAGTAAACACATCTCCCGAAAACTATACCATCCTTCCATACACTACACCCAACTCCCTCACACTATAACATGCTTCCATACACTACACACATCTCCCTCACACTATCCCATGCTTCCATACAGTACACACATCTCCCTCACACTATACCATGCTTTCATACAGTATACACATCTCACTAGCACTATACCATTATTCCATAAAGTACACACATCTCCCGCAGACTATACCATGCTTCCATACAGCACACCCATCTCCCTCACACTATACCATACTTCAATACAGTACACACATCTCCCTCACACTATATCATGCTTCCATACAGTACACTCATCTCCCTCACACTATACCATGCTTCCATACAGTAAACATATTGCCCTCACACTATACCATGCTTCCATACAGTACACACATCTCCTTCACACTATACCATGCTTTCGTACAGTATACACATCTCCCTAGCACTATACCATTATTCCATACAGTACACACATCTCCCACAGACTATACCATGCTTCCATACAGTACACACATCTCCCTCACACTATACCATGCTTCCAAACAGTACACACATCTCCCTCACACTATACCATGATTCCATACACTACACACATCTCCCTCACGCTATACCATGCTTCCAAACAGTACACACATCTCCCTCACACTATACCATGCTTTTGTACAGTATACACATCTCCCTAGCACTATACCATTATTCCATACAGTACACACATCTCCCGCAGACTATACCATGCTTCCATACAGTACACACATCTCGCTCACACTATACCATGCTTCCAAGCAGTACACATATCTCCCTCACACTATACCATGATTCCATACACTACACACATCTCCCTCACACTATACCATGATTCCATACAGTACACACATCTCCCGCAGACTATATCATGCTTCCATACAGCACACCCATCTCCCGCACACTATACCATGCTTCCATACAGTACACACATCTCCCTCACACTATACCATGCTTCCATACAGTACACAAGTCTCCCTCACACTATACCATGCTCCAATACAGTACACACATCTCCCGCAGACTATACCATGTTTCCATACAGTACACACATCTCCCTCACACTTTACCATGATTCCATACACTACACACATCTCCCTCACACTATACCATACTTCAATACAGTACACACATCTCCCTCACACTATACCATGCTTCCAAACAGTACACACATCTCCCTCACACTATACCATGATTCCATACACTACACACAACTCCCTCACGCTATACCATGCTTCCAAACAGTACACACATCTCCCGCAGACTATACCATGCTTCCATACAGTACACACATCTCCCTCACACTATGCCATGCTTCCATACACTACACACATCTCCCTCGCAATATACCATGATTCCATACACTACGCACATCTCCCTCACACTATACCACACTTCCATACAGTACACACATCTCCCTCACACTATACCATGATTCCATACACTACACACATCTCCCTCACACTATACCATGCTTCCATACAGTACACACATCTCGCTCACACTGTACCATGCTTCCATACATTACACACATCTTCCTCACACTATACCATGCTTTCATACACTACAGACATCTCCCTAATACTATACCTTGCCTCCATACAGTACACACATCTCCGTCACACTATACCCTGCTTCCATACAGTACACACATCTCCCTCACACTATACCATGCTTTCATACAGTACACTCATCTCCCTCACACTATACCATGCTTCCATACAGTAAACATATTGCCCTCACACGATACCATGCTTCCATACACTACACACATCTCCCTCACACTATACCATGCTTTCGTACAGTATACACATCTCCCTAGCACTATACCATTATTCCATACAGTACACACATCTCCCGCAGACTATACCATGCTTCCATACAGTACACACATCTCCCTCACACTATACCATGCTTCCAAACAGTACACACATCTCCCTCACACTATACCATGATTCCATACACTACACACATCTCCCTCACGCTATACCATGCTTCCAAACAGTACACACATCTCCCTCAAACTATACCATGCTTCCATACACTGCACACATCTCCCTCGCAATATACCATGCTTCCATACAGTACACACATCGCCCGCACACTATACCATGCTTCCATACAGTACACACATCTGCCTCACACTATACCATCCTTCCATACACTGCACACATCTCCTTCGCAATATACCATGCTTCCATACAGTACACACATCTCCCGCACACTATACCATGCTTCCATACAGTACACACATCTGCCTCACACTATACCATCCTTCCATACACTGCACACATCTCCTTCGCAAGATACCATGCTTCCATACAGTACACACATCTCCCGCACACTATACCATGCTTCCATACAGTACACACATCTCCCTCACACTATACCATGCTCCCATACATTACACACATCTCCCTCACACTATACCATGCTTTCATACACTACACACATCTCCTTAACACTATACCATGCTTCAATACAGTACACACCTCTCCCTCACACTATACCATGCTTCCATACACTACACACATCTCCCTCGCAATATACCATGATTCCATACACTACACACACCTCCCTCACACTATACCATGCTTTTGTACAGTATACACATCTCCCTAGCACTATACCATTATTCCATACAGCACACGCATCTCCCGCAGACTATACCATGCTTCCAAACTGTACACACATCTCCCTCACACTATACCATGATTCCATACACTACACACATCTCCCTCACAATTATACCACGCTTCCATACATTACACACATCTCCCTCACACCATACCATGCTTCCATAAAGTAAACACATCTCCCGAAAACTATACCATGCTTCCATACACTACACCCAACTCCCTCACACTATAACATGCTTCTATACACTACACACATCTCCCTCACACTATCCCATGCTTCCATACAGTACACACATCTCCCTCACACTATACCATGCTTTCGTACAGTATACACATCTCCCTAGCACTATACCATTATTCCATACAGTACACACATCTCCCGCAGACTATACCATGCTTCCATACAGTACACACATCTCCCTCACACTATACCATGCTTCCATACAGTACACACATCTCCCTCACACTATAACATGATTCCATACACTACACACATCTCCCTCACGCTATACCATGCTTCCATACAGTACACACATCTCGCTCACACTGTACCATGCTTCCATACATTACACACATCTTCCTCACACTATACCATGCTTTCATACACTACAGACATCTCCCTAATACTATACCTTGCCTCCATACAGTACACACATCTCCGTCACACTATACCCTGCTTCCATACAGTACACACATCTCCCTCACACTATACCATGCTTTCATACAGTACACTCATCTCCCGCACACTATACCATGCTTCCATACAGTAAACATATTGCCCTCACACGATACCATGCTTCCATACACTACACACATCTCCCTCACACTATACCATGCTTTCGTACAGTATACACATCTCCCTAGCACTATACCATAATTCCATACAGTACACACATCTCACGCAGACTATACCATGCTTCCATACAATACACACATCTCCCTCACACTATACCATGCTTCCAAACAGTACACGCATCTCCCTCACACTATACCATGATTCCATACACTACACACATCTCCCTCACGCTATACCATGCTTCCAAACAGTACACACATCTCCCTCAAACTATACCATGCTTCCATACACTGCACACATCTCCCTCGCAATATACCATGCTTCCATACAGTACACACATCGCCCGCACACTATAGCATGCTTCCATACAGTACACACATCTCCCTCACACTATACCATGCTTCCACACAGTACACACATCTGCCTCACACTATACCATCCTTCCATACACTGCACACATCTCCTTCGCAATATACCATGCTTCCATACAGTACACACATCTCCCGCACACTATACCATGCTTCCATACAGTACACACATCTGCCTCACACTATACCATCCTTCCATACACTGCACACATCTCCTTCGCAATATACCATGCTTCCATACAGTACACACATCTCCCGCACACTGTACCATGCTTCCATACACTACACACATCTCCCCCGCAATATACCATGATTCCATACACTACACACATCTCCCTCACACTATACCACGCTTCCATACAGTACACACATCTCCCTCACACTATACCATGCTTCCATACACTACACACATCTCCCTCACACTATACCATATTTCCATACAGTACACACATCTCCCTCACACTATACCATGCTCCCATACATTACACACATCTACCTCACACTATACCATGCTTTCATACACTACACACATCTCCTTAACACTATACCATGCTTCACTACAGTACACACCTCTCCCTCACACTATACCATGCTTCCATACACTACACACATCTCCCTCGCAATATACCATGATTCCATACACTACACACACCTCCCTCACACTATACCATGCTTTTGTACAGTATACACATCTCCCTAGCACTATACCATTATTCCATACAGCACACGCATCTCCCGCAGACTATACCATGCTTCCAAACTGTACACACATCTCCCTCACACTATACCATGATTCCATACACTACACACATCTCCCTCACAATTATACCATGCTTCCATACATTACACACATCTCCCTCACACCATACCATGCTTCCATAAAGTAAACACATCTCCCGAAAACTATACCATCCTTCCATACACTACACCCAACTCCCTCACACTATAACATGCTTCCATACACTACACACATCTCCCTCACACTATCCCATGCTTCCATACAGTACACACATCTCCCTCACACTATACCATGCTTTCATACAGTATACACATCTCACTAGCACTATACCATTATTCCATAAAGTACACACATCTCCCGCAGACTATACCATGTTTCCATACAGTACACACATCTCCCTCACACTATACCATGCTTCCAAACAGTACACACATCTCCCTCACACTATACCATGATTCCATACACTACACACATCTCCCTCACGCTATACCATGCTTCCATACAGTACACACATCTCCGTCACACTATACCATGATTCCATACACTACACACATCTCCCTCACACTATACCATGATTCCATACAGTACACACATCTCCCGCAGACAATACCATGCTTCCATACAGCACACCCATCTCCCTCACACTATACCATACTTCAATACAGTACACACATCTCCCTCACACTATATCATGCTTCCATACAGTACACTCATCTCCCTCACACTATACCATGCTTCCATACAGTAAACATATTGCCCTCACACTATACCATGCTTCCATACACTACACACATCTCCTTCACACTATACCATGCTTTCGTACAGTATACACATCTCCCTAGCACTATACCATTATTCCATACAGTACACACATCTCCCACAGACTATACCATGCTTCCATACAGTACACACATCTCCCTCACACTATACCATGCTTCCAAACAGTACACACATCTCCCTCACACTATACCATGATTCCATACACTACACACATCTCCCTCACGCTATACCATGCTTCCAAACAGTACACACATCTCCCTCACACTATACCATGCTTTTGTACAGTATACACATCTCCCTAGCACTATACCATTATTCCATACAGTACACACATCTCCCGCAGACTATACCATGCTTCCATACAGTACACACATCTCGCTCACACTATACCATGCTTCCAAACAGTACACATATCTCCCTCACACTATACCATGATTCCATGCACTACACACATCTCCCTCACACTATACCATGCTTCCATACAGTACACACATCTCCGTCACACTATAGCATGATTCCATACACTACACACAACTCCCTCACACTATACCATGATTCCATACAGTACACACGTCTCCCGCAGACTATACCATGCTTCCATACAGCACACCCATCTCCCGCACACTATACCATGCTTCCATACAGTACACACATCTCCCTCACACTATACCATGCTTCCATACAGTACACACGTCTCCCTCACACTATACCATGCTTCCATACAGTACACACATCTCCCGCTGACTATACCATGTTTCCATACAGTACACACATCTCCCTCACACTTTACCATGATTCCATACACAAAACACATCTCCCTCACACTATACCATACTTCAATACAGTACACACATCTCCCTCACACTATACCATGCTTCCAAACAGTACACACATCTCCCTCACACTATACCATGATTCCATACACTACACACAACTCCCTCACGCTATACCATGCTTCCAAACAGTACACACATCTCCCGCAGACTATACCATGCTTCCATACAGTACACACATCTCCCTCACACTATGCCATGCTTCCATACACTACACACATCTCCCTCGCAATATACCATGATTCCATACACTACGCACATCTCCCTCACACTATACCACACTTCCATACAGTACACACACCTCCCTCACACTATACCATGATTCCATACACTACACACATCTCCCTCACACTATACCATGATTCCATACACTACACACATCTCCCTCACACTATACCATGCTTCCATACAGTACACACATCTCGCTCACACTGTACCATGCTTCCATACATTACACACATCTTCCTCACACTATACCATGCTTTCATACACTACAGACATCTCCCTAATACTATACGTTGCCTCCATACAGTACACACATCTCCGTCACACTATACCCTGCTTCCATACAGTACACACATCTCCTTCACACTATACCATGCTTTCATACAGTACACTCATCTCCCGCACACTATACCATGCTTCCATACAGTAAACATATTGCCCTCACACGATACCATGCTTCCATACACTACACACATCTCCCTCACACTATACCATGCTTTCGTACAGTATACACATCTCCCTAGCACTATACCATTATTCCATACAGTACACACATCTCCCGCAGACTATACCATGCTTCCATACAGTACACACATCTCCCTCACACTATACCATGCTTCCAAACAGTACACACATCTCCCTCACACTATACCATGATTCCATACACTACACACATCTCCCTCACGCTATACCATGCTTCCAAACAGTACACACATCTCCCTCAAACTAGACCATGCTTCCATACACTGCACACATCTCCCTCGCAATATACCATGCTTCCATACAGTACACACATCGCCTGCACACTATACCATGCTTCCATACAGTACACACATCTGCCTCACACTATACCATCCTTCCATACACTGCACACATCTCCTTCGCAATATACCATGCTTCCATACAGTACACACATCTCCCGCACACTATACCATGCTTCCATACAGTACACACATCTGACTCACACTATACCATCCTTCCATACACTGCACACATCTCCTTCGCAATATACCATGCTTCCATACAGTACACACATCTCCCGCACACTATACCATGCTTCCATACAGTACACACATCTCCCTCACACTATACCATGCTCCCATACATTACACACATCTCCCTCACACTATACCATGCTTTCATACACTACACACATCTCCTTAACACTATACCATGCTTCAATACAGTACACACCTCTCCCTCACACTATACCATGCTTCCATACACTACACACATCTCCCTCGCAATATACCATGATTCCATACACTACACACACCTCCCTCACACTATACCATGCTTTTGTACAGTATACACATCTCCCTAGCACTATACCATTATTCCGTACAGCACACGCATCTCCCGCAGACTATACCATGCTTCCAAACTGTACACACATCTCCCTCACACTATACCATGATTCCATACACTACACACATCTCCCTCACAATTATACCACGCTTCGATACATTACACACATCTCCCTCACACCATACCATGCTTCCATAAAGTAAACACATCTCCCGAAAACTATACCATGCTTCCATACACTACACCCAACTCCCTCACACTATAACATGCTTCCATACACTACACACATCTCCCTCACACTATACCATGATTCCATACACTACACACATCTCCCTCACACTATACCATGCTTCCATACAGTACACACATCTCGCTCACACTGTACCATGCTTCCATACATTACACACATCTTCCTCACACTATACCATGCTTTCATACACTACAGACATCTCCCTAATACTATACCTTGCCTCCATACAGTACACACATCTCCGTCACACTATACCCTGCTTCCATACAGTACACACATCTCCCTCACACTATACCATGCTTTCATACAGTACACTCATCTCCCTCATACTATACCATGCTTCCATACAGTAAACATATTGCCCTCACACGATACCATGCTTCCATACACTACACACATCTCCCTCACACTATACCATGCTTTCGTACAGTATACACATCTCCCTAGCACTATACCATTATTCCATACAGTACACACATCTCCCGCAGACTATACCATGCTTCCATACAGTACACACATCTCCCTCACACTATACCATGCTTCCAAACAGTACACACATCTCCCTCACACTATACCATGATTCCATACACTACACACATCTCCCTCACGCTATACCATGCTTCCAAACAGTACACACATCTCCCTCAAACTATACCATGCTTCCATACACTGCACACATCTCCCTCGCAATATACCATGCTTCCATACAGTACACACATCGCCCGCACACTATACCATGCTTCCATACAGTACACACATCTGCCTCACACTATACCATCCTTCCATACACTGCACACATCTCCTTCGCAATATACCATGCTTCCATACAGTACACACATCTCCCGCACACTATACCATGCTTCCATACAGTACACACATCTGCCTCACACTATACCATCCTTCCATACACTGCACACATCTCCTTCGCAATATACCATGCTTCCATACAGTACACACATCTCCCGCACACTATACCATGCTTCCATACAGTACACACATCTCCCTCACACTATACCATGCTCCCATACATTACACACATCTCCCTCACACTATACCATGCTTTCATACACTACACACATCTCCTTAACACTATACCATGCTTCAATACAGTACACACCTCTCCCTCACACTATACCATGCTTCCATACACTACACACATCTCCCTCGCAATATACCATGATTCCATACACTACACACACCTCCCTCACACTATACCATGCTTTTGTACAGTATACACATCTCCCTAGCACTATACCATTATTCCATACAGCACACGCATCTCCCGCAGACTATACCATGCTTCCAAACTGTACACACATCTCCCTCACACTATACCATGATTCCATACACTACACACATCTCCCTCACAATTATACCACGCTTCCATACATTACACATATCTCCCTCACACCATACCATGCTTCCATAAAGTAAACACATCTCCCGAAAACTATACCATGCTTCCATACACTACACCCAACTCCCTCACACTATAACATGCTTCTATACACTACACACATCTCCCTCACACTATCCCATGCTTCCATACAGTACACACATCTCCCTCACACTATACCATGCTTTCGTACAGTATACACATCTCCCTAGCACTATACCATTATTCCATACAGTACACACATCTCCCGCAGACTATACCATGCGTCCATACAGTACACACATCTCCCTCACACTATACCATGCTTCCATACAGTACACACATCTCCCTCACACTATACCATGATTCCATACACTACACACATCTCCCTCACGCTATACCATGCTTCCATACAGTACACACATCTCGCTCACACTGTACCATGCTTCCATACATTACACACATCTTCCTCACACTATACCATGCTTTCATACACTACAGACATCTCCCTAATACTATACCTTGCCTCCATACAGTACACACATCTCCGTCACACTATACCCTGCTTCCATACAGTACACACATCTCCCTCACACTATACCATGCTTTCATACAGTACACTCATCTCCCGCACACTATACCATGCTTCCATACAGTAAACATATTGCCCTCACACGATACCATGCTTCCATACACTACACACATCTCCCTCACACTATACCATGCTTTCGTACAGTATACACATCTCCCTAGCACTATACCATAATTCCATACAGTACACACATCTCCCGCAGACTATACCATGCTTCCATACAGTACACACATCTCCCTCACACTATACCATGCTTCCAAACAGTACACACATCTCCCTCACACTATACCATATTTCCATACACTACACACATCTCCCTCACGCTATACCATGCTTCCAAACAGTACACACATCTCCCTCAAACTATACCATGCTTCCATACACTGCACACATCTCCCTCGCAATATACCATGCTTCCATACAGTACACACATCGCCCGCACACTATACCATGCTTCCATACAGTACACACATCTCCCTCACACTATACCATGCTTCCATACAGTACACACATCTGCCTCACACTATACCATCCTTCCACACACTGCACACATCTCCCTCGCAATATACCATGATTCCATACACTACACACATCTCCCTCACACTATACCACGCTTCCATACAGTACACACATCTCCCTCACACTATACCATGCTTCCATACACTACACACATCTCCCTCACACTATACCATATTTCCATACAGTACACACATCTCCCTCACACTATACCATGCTCCCATACATTACACACATCTACCTCACACTATACCATGCTTTCATACACTACACACATCTCCTTAACACTATACCATGCTTCACTACAGTACACACCTCTCCCTCACACTATACCATGCTTCCATACACTACACACATCTCCATCGCAATATTCCATGATTCCATACACTACACACACCTCCCTCACAATATACCATGCTTTTGTACAGTATACACATCTCCCTAGCACTATACCATTATTCCATACAGCACACGCATCTCCCGCAGACTATACCATGCTTCCAAACTGTACACACATCTCCCTCACACTATACCATGATTCCATACACTACACACATCTCCCTCACAATTATACCATGCTTCCATACATTACACACATCTCCCTCACACCATACCATGCTTCCATAAAGTAAACACATCTCCCGAAAACTATACCATCCTTCCATACACTACACCCAACTCCCTCACACTATAACATGCTTCCATACACTACACACATCTCCCTCACACTATCCCATGCTTCCATACAGTACACACATCTCCCTCACACTATACCATGCTTTCATACAGTATACACATCTCACTAGCACTATACCATTATTCCATACAGTACACACATCTCCCGCAGACTATACCATGCTTCCATACAGTACACACATCTCCCTCACACTATACCATGCTTCCAAACAGTACACACATCTCCCTCACACTATACCATGATTCCATACACTACACACATCTCCCTCACGCTATACCATGCTTCCATACAGTACATACATCTCCGTCACACTATACCATGATTCCATACACTACACACATCTCCCTCACACTACACCATTATTCCATACAGTACACACATCTCCCGCAGACTATACCATGCTTCCATACAGCACACCCATCTCCCTCACACTATACCATACTTCAATACAGTACACACATCTCCCTCACACTATATCATGCTTCCATACAGTACACTCATCTCCCTCACACTATACCATGCTTCCATACAGTAAACATATTGCCCTCACACTATACCATGCTTCCATACACTACACACATCTCCTTCACACTATACCATGCTTTCGTACAGTATACACATCTCCCTAGCACTATACCATTATTCCATACAGTACACACATCTCCCACAGACTATACCATGCTTCCATACAGTACACACATCTCCCTCACACTATACCATGCTTCCAAACAGTACACACATCTCCCTCACACTATACCATGATTCCATACACTACACACATCTCCCTCACGCTATACCATGCTTCCAAACAGTACACACATCTCCCTCACACTATACCATGCTTTTGTACAGTATACACATCTCCCTAGCACTATACCATTATTCCATACAGTACACACATCTCCCGCAGACTATACCATGCTTCCATACAGTACACACATCTCGCTCACACTATACCATGCTTCCAAACAATACACATATCTCCCTCACACTATACCATGATTCCATGCACTACACACATCTCCCTCACACTATACCATGCTTCCATACAGTACACACATCTCCGTCACACTATACCATGATTCCATACACTACACACAACTCCCTCACACTATACCATGATTCCATACAGTACACACATCTCCCGCAGACTATACGATGCTTCCATACAGCACACCCATCTCCCGCACACTATACCATGCTTCCATACAGTACACACATCTCCCTCACACTATACCATGCTTCCATACAGTACACACGTCTCCCTCACACTATACCATGCTTCCATACAGTACACACATCTCCCGCTGACTATACCATGTTTCCATACAGTACACACATCTCCCTCACACTTTACCATGATTCCATACACTACACACATCTCCCTCACACTATACCATACTTCAATACAGTACACACATCTCCCTCACACTATACCATGCTTCCAAACAGTACACACATCTCCCTCACACTATACCATGATTCCATACACTACACACAACTCCCTCACGCTATACCATGCTTCCAAACAGTACACACATCTCCCGCAGACTATACCATGCTTCCATACAGTACACACATCTCCCTCACACTATGCCATGCTTCCATACACTACACACATCTCCCTCGCAATATACCATGATTCCATACACTACGCACATCTCCCTCACACTATACCACACTTCCATACAGTACACACACCTCCCTCACACTATACCATGATTCCATACACTACACACATCTCCCTCACACTATACCATGATTCCATACACTACACACATCTCCCTCACACTATACCATGCTTCCATACAGTACACACATCTCGCTCACACTGTACCATGCTTCCATACATTACACACATCTTCCTCACACTATACCATGCTTTCATACACTACAGACATCTCCCTAATACTATACGTTGCCTCCATACAGTACACACATCTCCGTTACACTATACCCTGCTTCCATACAGTACACACATCTCCCTCACACTATACCATGCTTTCATACAGTACACTCATCTCCCGCACACTATACCATGCTTCCATACAGTAAACATATTGCCCTCACACGATACCATGCTTCCATACACTACACACATCTCCCTCACACTATACCATGCTTTCGTACAGTATACACATCTCCCTAGCACTATACCATTATTCCATACAGTACACACATCTCCCGCAGACTATACCATGCTTCCATACAGTACACACATCTCCCTCACACTATACCATGCTTCCAAACAGTACACACATCTCCCTCACACTATACCATGATTCCATACACTACACACATCTCCCTCACGCTATACCATGCTTCCAAACAGTACACACATCTCCCTCAAACTAGACCATGCTTCCATACACTGCACACATCTCCCTCGCAATATACCATGCTTCCATACAGTACACACATCGCCCGCACACTATACCATGCTTCCATACAGTACACACATCTGCCTCACACTATACCATCCTTCCATACACTGCACACATCTCCGTCGCAATATACCATGCTTCCATACAGTACACACATCTCCCGCACACTATACCATGCTTCCATACAGTACACACATCTGCCTCACACTATACCATCCTTCCATACACTGCACACATCTCCTTCGCAATATACCATGCTTCCATACAGTACACACACCTCCCGCACACTATACCATGCTTCCATACAGTACACACATCTCCCTCACACTATACCATGCTCCCATACATTACACACATCTCCCTCACACTATACCATGCTTTCATACACTACACACATCTCCTTAACACTATACCATGCTTCAATACAGTACACACCTCTCCCTCACACTATACCATGCTTCCATACACTACACACATCTCCCTCGCAATATACCATGATTCCATACACTACACACACCTCCCTCACACTATACCATGCTTTTGTACAGTATACACATCTCCCTAGCACTATACCATTATTCCGTACAGCACACGCATCTCCCGCAGACTATACCATGCTTCCAAACTGTACACACATCTCCCTCACACTATACCATGATTCCATACACTACACACATCTCCCTCACAATTATACCACGCTTCCATACATTACACACATCTCCCTCACACCATACCATGCTTCCATAAAGTAAACACGTCTCCCGAAAACTATACCATGCTTCCATACACTACACCCAACTCCCTCACACTATAACATGCTTCCATACACTACACACATCTCCCTCACACTATCCCATGCTTCCATACAGTACACACATCTCCCTCACACTATACCATGCTTTCGTATAGTATACACATCTCCCTAGCACTATACCGTTATTCCATACAGTACACACATCTCCCGCAGACTATACCATGCTTCCATACAGTACACACATCTCCCTCACACTATACCATGCTTCCAAACAGGACACACATCTCCCTCACACTATTCCATGATTCCATACACTACACACATCTCCCTCACGCTATACCATGCTTCCATACAGTACACACATCTCCGTCACACTATACCATGATTGCCGACACTACACACATCTCCCTCACACTATACCATGATTCCATACACTACACACAACTCCCTCACGCTATACCATGCTTCCAAACAGTACACACATCTCCCGCAGACTATACCATGCTTCTATACAGTACACACATCTCCCTCACACTATGCCATGCTTCCATACACTACACACATCTCCCTCGCAATATACCATGATTCCATACACTACGCACATCTCCCTCACACTATACCACACTTCCATACAGTACACACATCTCCCTCACACTATACCATGATTCCATACACTACACACATCTCCCTCACACTATACCATGCTTCCATACAGTACACACATCTCGCTCACACTGTACCATGCTTCCATACATTACACACATCTTCCTCACACTATACCATGCTTTCATACACTACAGACATCTCCCTAATACTATACCTTGCCTCCATACAGTACACACATCTCCGTCACACTATACCCTGCTTCCATACAGTACACACATCTCCCTCACACTATACCATGCTTTCATACAGTACACTCATCTCCCGCACACTATACCATGCTTCCATACAGTAAACATATTGCCCTCACACGATACCATGCTTCCAAACACTACACACATCTCCCTCACACTATACCATGCTTTCGTACAGTATACACATCTCCCTAGCACTATACCATTATTCCATACAGTACACACATCTCCCGCAGACTATAAAATGCTTCCATACAGTACACACATCTCCCTCACACTATACCATGCTTCCAAACAGTACACACATCTCCCTCACACTATACCATGATTCCATACACTACACACATCTCCCTCACGCTATACCATGCTTCCAAACAGTACACACATCTCCCTCAAACTGTACCATGCTTCCATACACTGCACACATCTCCCTCGCAATATACCATGCTTCCATACAGTACACAAATCGCCCGCACACTATACCATGCTTCCATACAGTACACACATCTCCCTCACACTATACCATGCTTCCATACAGTACACACATCTGCCTCACACTATACCATCCTTCCATACACTGCACACATCTCCTTCGCAATATACCATGCTTCCATACAGTACACACATCTCCCGCACACTATACCATGCTTCCATACAGTACACACATCTGCCTCACACTATACCATCCTTCCATACACTGCACACATCTCCTTCGCAATATACCATGCTTCCATACAGTACACACATCTCCCGCACACTATACCATGCTTCCATACACTACACACATCTCCCTCGCAATATACCATGATTCCATACACTACACACATCTCACTCACACTATACCACGCTTCCATACAGTACACACATCTCCCTCACACTATACCATGCTTCAATACAGTACACACCTCTCCCTCACACTATACCATGCTTCCGTACACTACACACATCTCCCTCGCAATATACCATGATTCCATACACTACACACACCTCCCTCACACTATACCATGCTTTTGTACAGTATACACATCTCCCTAGCACTATACCATTATTCCATACAGCACACGCATCTCCCGCAAACTATACCATGCTTCCAAACTGTACACACATCTCCCTCACACTATACCATGATTCCATACACTACACACATCTCCCTCACAATTATACCACGCTTCCATACATTACACACATCTCCCTCACACCATACCATGCTTCCATAAAGTAAACACATCTCCCGAAAACTATACCATGCTTCCATACACTACACCCAACTCCCTCACACTATAACATGCTTCCATACACTACACACATCTCCCTCACACTATCCCATGCTTCCATTCAGTACACACATCTCCCTCACACTATACCATGCTTTCGTACAGTATACACATCTCCCTAGCACTATACCATTATTCCATACAGTACACACATCTCCCGCAGACTATACCATGCTTCCATACAGTACACACATCTCCCTCACACTATACCATGCTTCCAAACAATACACACATCTCCCTCACACTATACCATGATTCCATACACTACACACATCTCCCTCACGCTATACCATGCTTCCATACAGTACACACATCTCCGTCACACTATACCATGATTGCATACACTACACACATCTCCCTCACACTATACCATGATTCCATACAGTACACACGTCTCCCGCAGACTATACCATGCTTCCATACAGCACACCCATCTCCCTCACACTATACCATGCTTCCATAGAGTACACACATCTCCCTCACACTATACCATGCTTCCATAGAGTACACACATCTCCCTCACACTATACCATACTTCAATACAGTACACACATCTCCCTCACACTATATCATGCTTCCATACAGTACACTCATCTCCCTCACACTATACCATGCTTCCATACAGTAAACATATTGCCCTCACACTATACCATGCTTCCATACACTACACACATCTCCCTCACACTATACCATGCTTTCGTACAGTATACACATCTCCCTAGCACTATACCATTATTCCATACAGTACACACATCTCCCGCAGACTATACCATGCTTCCATACAGTACACACATCTCCCTCACACTATACCATGCTTCCATACAGTACACACATCTCCCTCACACTATACCATGATTCCATACACTACACACATCTCCCTCACGCTATACCATGCTTCCAAACAGTACACACATATCCCTCACACTATACCATGCTTTCGTACAGTATACACATCTCCCTAGCACTATACCATTATTCCATACAGTAGACACATCTCCCGCAGACTATACCATGCTTCCATACAGTACACACATCTCCCGCACACTATACCATGCTTCCATACAGTACACACATCTCCCTCACACTATACCATGCTTCCATACAGTACACACATCTCCCTAGCACTATACCATGCTTCCATACAGTACACACATCTCCCGCAGACTATACTATGTTTCCATACAGTACACACATCTCCCTCACACTTTACCATGATTCCATACACTACACACATCTCCCTCACACTATACCATGCTTCCATAGAGTACACACATCTCCCTCACACTATACCATACTTCAATACAGTACACACATCTCCCTAACACAATACCATGCTTCCATACAGTAAACACATCTCCCTCACACTATACCATGCTTTCATACAGTACACTCATCTCCCTCACACTATACCATGCTTCCATACACTACACACATCTCCCTCACACTATACCATGCTTCCATACACTACACACATCTCCCTCACACTATACCATGCTTTCGTACAGTATACACATCTCCCTCACACTATACCATCCTTCCATACATTACACACAGCTTCCTCACACTATACCACGCTTCCATACAGTACACACATCTCCCTCACACTATACCATGCTTCCATACACAACACGCATCTCCCTCACACTATACCATATTTCCAAACAGTACACACATCTTCCTCACACTATACCATTCTTGAATACATTACACACATCTCCCTCACACTTTACCATGCTTCCATACACTACACACATCTCCCTCGCAATATACCATGATTCCATACACTACACACATCTCCCGCACACTATACCACGCTTCCATACAGTACACACATCTCCCTCACGCTATACCATGCTTCCAAACAATACACACATCTCCCTCACACTATACCATGCTTCCATACACTACACACATCTCCCTCGCAATATACCATGATTCCATACACTACACACATCTCCCTCACACTATACCATGCTTTCGTACAGTATACACATCTCCCTAGCACTATACCATTATTCCATACACTACACACATCTCCCGCAGACTATACCATGCTTCCATACAGTACACACATCTCCCTCACACTATACCACGATTCCATACAGCACACACATCTCCCTCACTCTATGCCATGCTTCCATACAGTACACACATCTCCCTAACACAATACCATATTTCCATACAGTACACACATCTCCCTCACACTATACCATGCTTCCATACAGTAAACACATCTCCCTCACACTATACCATAGTTTCATACAGTACACTCATCTCCCTCACACTATACCATGCTTCCATACAGTAAACATATTGCCCTCACACGATACCATGCTTCCATACACTACACACATCTCCCTCACACGATACCATGCTTTCGTACAGTATACACATCTCCCTAGCACTATAGCATTATTCCATACAGTACACACATCTCCCGCAGACTATACCATGCTTCCATACACTACACACATCTCCCTCACGCTATACCATGCTTCCAAACAGTACACGCATCTCCCTCACACTATACCATGATTCCATACACTACACACATCTCACTCACACTATACCAGGCTTCCATACATTACACACATCTCCCTCGCACTATACCATGCTTCCATACAGTACACACATCTCCCTCACACTATACCATGCTTCCATACATTACACACAGCTTCCTCACACTATACCACGCTTCCATACAGTACACACATCTCCCTCACACTATACCATGCTTCCATACGCTATACGCATCACCCTCACACTATACCATGCTTGCATACAGTACACACATCTCCCTCACTCTATGCCATGCTTCCATACAGTACACACATCTCCCTCACTCGATGCCATGCTTCCATACAGTACACACATCTTCCTAACACAATACCATACTTTCATACAGTCCACACATATGCCTCACACTATACCATGCTTCCATACATTACACACATCTCCCTCGCAATATACCATGCTTCCATACAGTAAAAAAACATCTCCCGCACACTATACCATGCTTCCATACAGTACACACATCACCCTCACACTATACCATGATTCCATACACTACACACATCTCCCTCACACTATACCATATTTCCATACAGTACACACATCTCACTCACACTATACCATTCTTGAATACACTACACACATCTCCCTCACACTATACCATGCTTCCATACATTACACACATCCTCCTCACACAATACCATGCATTCATACACTACAAACATCTCCCTAACACTATACCTGGCTTCCATACAGTACACACATCTCCCTCACACTATACCATGATTCCATACAGTACACACATCTCTCTCACACTATACCATGATTCCATACAGCACACACATCTCCCTCAAAGTATAACATGCTTCCATACACTATACGCATCACCCTCACACTATACCATGCTTCCATACAGTGCACACATCTCGCTCACTCTATGCCATGCTTCCATACAGTACACACATCTCCCTCACTCGATGCCATGCTTCCATACAGTACACACATCTCCCTCACTCTATACCATGCTTCCATACAGTACACACATCTCCCTAACACAATATCATACTTCCAAACAGTACACACATGTCCCTCACACTATACCATGCTTCCATACAGTACACACATCTCCCTCACTCTATACCATGCTTCCATACAGTACACACATCTCCCTAACACAGTATCATACTTCCAAACAGTACACACATGTCCTTCACACTATACCATGCTTCCATACAGTACACACATCTCCCTCACACAATACCATGCTTCCCTCCACTACACACATCACCCTCACACTATACCATGCTTCCATACAGTACACACATGTCCCTCACACTATACCATGCTTCCATACACTGCACACATCTCCCTCGCAATATACCATGCTTCCATACAGTACACACACCTCCCGCACACTATACCATGCTTTCGTACAGTATACACATCTCCCTAGCACTATACCATTATTCCATACAGTACACACATCTCCCGCAGACTATACCATGCTTCCATACAGTACACACATCTCCCTCACACTATACCATGCTTCCATACAGTACACACATCTCCCTCACACTATACCATGATTCCATACACTACACACATCTCCCTCACGCTATACCATGCTTCCAAACAGTACACACATATCCCTCACACTATACCATGCTTTCGTACAGTATACACATCTCCCTAGCACTATACCATTATTCCATACAGTAGACACATCTCCCGCAGACTATACCATGCTTCCATACAGTACACACATCTCCCGCACACTATACCATGCTTCCATACAGTACACACATCTCCCTCACACTATACCATGCTTCCATACAGTACACACATCTCCCTAGCACTATACCATGCTTCCATACAGTACACACATCTCCCGCAGACTATACTATGTTTCCATACAGTACACACATCTCCCTCACACTTTACCATGATTCCATACACTACACACATCTCCCTCACACTATACCATGCTTCCATAGAGTACACACATCTCCCTCACACTATACCATACTTCAATACAGTACACACATCTCCCTAACACAATACCATGCTTCCATACAGTAAACACATCTCCCTCACACTATACCATGCTTTCATACAGTACACTCATCTCCCTCACACTATACCATGCTTCCATACACTACACACATCTCCCTCACACTATACCATGCTTCCATACACTACACACATCTCCCTCACACTATACCATGCTTTCGTACAGTATACACATCTCCCTCACACTATACCATCCTTCCATACATTACACACAGCTTCCTCACACTATACCACGCTTCCATACAGTACACACATCTCCCTCACACTATACCATGCTTCCATACACAACACGCATCTCCCTCACACTATACCATATTTCCAAACAGTACACACATCTTCCTCACACTATACCATTCTTGAATACATTACACACATCTCCCTCACACTTTACCATGCTTCCATACACTACACACATCTCCCTCGCAATATACCATGATTCCATACACTACACACATCTCCCGCGCACTATACCACGCTTCCATACAGTACACACATCTCCCTCACGCTATACCATGCTTCCAAACAATACACACATCTCCCTCACACTATACCATGCTTCCATACACTACACACATCTCCCTCGCAATATACCATGATTCCATACACTACACACATCTCCCTCACACTATACCATGCTTTCGTACAGAATACACATCTCCCTAGCACTATACCATTATTCCATACACTACACACATCTCCCGCAGACTATACCATGCTTCCATACAGTACACACATCTCCCTCACACTATACCACGATTCCATACAGCACACACATCTCCCTCACTCTATGCCATGCTTCCATACAGTACACACATCTCCCTAACACAATACCATATTTCCATACAGTACACACATCTCCCTCACACTATACCATGCTTCCATACAGTAAACACATCTCCCTCACACTATACCATAGTTTCATACAGTACACTCATCTCCCTCACACTATACCATGCTTCCATACAGTAAACATATTGCCCTCACACGATACCATGCTTCCATACACTACACACATCTCCCTCACACGATACCATGCTTTCGTACAGTATACACATCTCCCTAGCACTATAGCATTATTCCATACAGTACACACATCTCCCGCAGACTATACCATGCTTCCATACACTACACACATCTCCCTCACGCTATACCATGCTTCCAAACAGTACACGCATCTCCCTCACACTATACCATGATTCCATACACTACACACATCTCACTCACACTATACCAGGCTTCCATACATTACACACATCTCCCTCGCACTATACCATGCTTCCATACACTACACACATCTCCCTCGCAATATACCATGATTCCATACACTACACACATCTCCCGCGCACTATACCACGCTTCCATACAGTACACACATCTCCCTCACGCTATACCATGCTTCCAAACAATACACACATCTCCCTCACACTATACCATGCTTCCATACACTACACACATCTCCCTCGCAATATACCATGATTCCATACACTACACACATCTCCCTCACACTATACCATGCTTTCGTACAGAATACACATCTCCCTAGCACTATACCATTATTCCATACACTACACACATCTCCCGCAGACTATACCATGCTTCCATACAGTACACACATCTCCCTCACACTATACCACGATTCCATACAGCACACACATCTCCCTCACTCTATGCCATGCTTCCATACAGTACACACATCTCCCTAACACAATACCATATTTCCATACAGTACACACATCTCCCTCACACTATACCATGCTTCCATACAGTAAACACATCTCCCTCACACTATACCATAGTTTCATACAGTACACTCATCTCCCTCACACTATACCATGCTTCCATACAGTAAACATATTGCCCTCACACGATACCATGCTTCCATACACTACACACATCTCCCTCACACGATACCATGCTTTCGTACAGTATACACATCTCCCTAGCACTATAGCATTATTCCATACAGTACACACATCTCCCGCAGACTATACCATGCTTCCATACACTACACACATCTCCCTCACGCTATACCATGCTTCCAAACAGTACACGCATCTCCCTCACACTATACCATGATTCCATACACTACACACATCTCACTCACACTATACCAGGCTTCCATACATTACACACATCTCCCTCGCACTATACCATGCTTCCATACAGTACACACATCTCCCTCACACTATACCATGCTTCCATACATTACACACAGCTTCCTCACACTATACCACGCTTCCATACAGTACACACATCTCCCTCACACTATACCATGCTTCCATACGCTATACGCATCACCCTCACACTATACCATGCTTGCATACAGTACACACATCTCCCTCACTCTATGCCATGCTTCCATACAGTACACACATCTCCCTCACTCGATGCCATGCTTCCATACAGTACACACATCTTCCTAACACAATACCATACTTTCATACAGTCCACACATATGCCTCACACTATACCATGCTTCCATACATTACACACATCTCCCTCGCAATATACCATGCTTCCATACAGTAAAAAAACATCTCCCGCACACTATACCATGCTTCCATACAGTACACACATCACCCTCACACTATACCATGATTCCATACACTACACACATCTCCCTCACACTATACCATATTTCCATACAGTACACACATCTCACTCACACTATACCATTCTTGAATACACTACACACATCTCCCTCACACTATACCATGCTTCCATACATTACACACATCCTCCTCACACAATACCATGCATTCATACACTACAAACATCTCCCTAACACTATACCTGGCTTCCATACAGTACACACATCTCCCTCACACTATACCATGATTCCATACAGTACACACATCTCTCTCACACTATACCATGATTCCATACAGCACACACATCTCCCTCAAAGTATAACATGCTTCCATACACTATACGCATCACCCTCACACTATACCATGCTTCCATACAGTGCACACATCTCGCTCACTCTATGCCATGCTTCCATACAGTACACACATCTCCCTCACTCGATGCCATGCTTCCATACAGTACACACATCTCCCTCACTCTATACCATGCTTCCATACAGTACACACATCTCCCTAACACAATATCATACTTCCAAACAGTACACACATGTCCCTCACACTATACCATGCTTCCATACAGTACACACATCTCCCTCACTCTATACCATGCTTCCATACAGTACACACATCTCCCTAACACAGTATCATACTTCCAAACAGTACACACATGTCCTTCACACTATACCATGCTTCCATACAGTACACACATCTCCCTCACACAATACCATGCTTCCCTCCACTACACACATCACCCTCACACTATACCATGCTTCCATACAGTACACACATGTCCCTCACACTATACCATGCTTCCATACACTGCACACATCTCCCTCGCAATATACCATGCTTCCATACAGTACACACACCTCCCGCACACTATACCATGCTTCCATACAGTACACACATCTCCCTCACACTTTACCATGCTTCCATACACTACACACATCTCCCTCGCAATATACCATGATTCCATACACTACACACATCTCCCGCACACTATACCACGCTTCCATACAGTACACACATCTCCCTCACGCTATACCATGCTTCCAAACAATACACACATCTCCCTCACACTATACCATGATTCCATACACTACACACATCTCCCTCACACTATACCATGCTACCATACAGTACACACATCTCCCTCGTACTATACCATGCTTCCATACAGTACACACATCTCCCTCACACTATACCATCCTTCCATACATTACACACAGCTTCCTCACACTATACCACGCTTCCATACAGCACACACATCTCTCTGAAACTATAACATGCTTCCATACACTATACGCATCACCCTCACACTATACCATGCTTCCATACAGTACACACATCTCCCTCACTCGATGCCATGCTTCCATACAGTACACACATCTCCCTCACTCTATACCATGCTTCCATACAGTACACACATCTCCCTAACACAATATCATACTTCCAAACAGTACACACATGTCCCTCACACTATACCATGCTTCCATACAGTACACACATCTCCCTCACTCTATACCATGCTTCCATACAGTACACACATCTCCCTAACACAATATCATACTTCCAAACAGTACACACATGTCCCTCACACTATACCATGCTTCCCTCCACTACACACATCACCCTCACACTATACCATGCTTCCATACAGTACACACATGTCCCTCACACTATACCATGCTTCCATACACTGCACACATCTCCCTCGCAATATACCATGCTTCCATACAGTACACACACCTCCCGCACACTATACCATGCTTCCATACAGTACACACATCTCCCTCACACTTTACCATGCTTCCATACACTACACACATCTCCCTCACAATATACCATCATTCCATACACTACACACATCTCCCGCACAGTATACTACGCTTCCATACAGTACACACATCTCCCTCACACTATACCATGCTTCCATACACTACACACATCTCCCGCACACTATACCATATTTCCATACAGTACACACACCTCCCTCACACTATACCATGCTTCCATACATTACACACATCTTCCTCACACTATACCATGCTTTCATACACTACACACGTCTCCCTCACACTATACCATGCTTCCATACACTACACACATCTCCCTCGCAATATACCATGATTCCATACACTACACACACCTCCCTCACACTATACCATGCTTTCGTACAGTATACACATCTCCCTAGCACTATACCATTATTCCATAAAGTACACACATCTCCCGCAGACTATACCATGCTTCCATACAGTACACACATCTCCCTCACACTATACCATGCTTCCATACAGTACACACAGCTCTCTCACTCTATGCCATGCTTCCATAAAGTACACACATCTCCCTAACAATACCATATTTCCATACAGTACACACGTCTCCCTCACACTATACCATGCTTCCATACAGAAAACACATCTCCCTCACACGATACCATACTTTCATACAGTACACTCATCTCCCTCACACTATACCATGCTTCAATACAGTAAACATATTGCCCTCACACGATACCACACTTCCATACACTACACACATCTCCCTCACACTATACCATGCTTTCGTACAATATACACATCTCCCTCGCACTATACCATTATTCCATACAGTACACACATCTCCCGCAGACTATACCATGCTTCCATACAGTACACACATCTCCCTCACACTATACCATGCTTCCAAACAGTACACACATCTCCCTCACACTATACCATGATTCCATACACTACACACATCTCCCTCACGCTATACCATGCTTCCAAACAGTACACACATCTCCCTCACACTATACCATGATTTCATACACTACACACATCTCCCTCACACTATACCAGGCTTCCATACATTACACACACCTCTCTCGCACTATACCATGCTTCCATACATTACACACAGCTTCCTCACACTATACCACGCTTCCATACAGTACACACATCTCCCTCACACTATACCATGCTTCCATACAGTACACACATCTCCCTCACTCGATGCCATGATTCCATACAGTACACACATCTCCCTAACACTATACCATACTTCAATACAGTACACACATCTCCCTCACACTATACCATACTTTCATATAGTACACACATATGCCTCACACTAACCATGCTTTCATACACTACACACATCTCCTTAACACTATACCATGCTTCAATACAGCACACACACCTCCCGCACACTATACCATGCTTCCATACAGTACACCCATTTCCCTCACACAATACCATGTTTCCATACAGTACACACATCTCCCTCACACTATACCATGCTCCATAGAGTACACACATCTCCCTCACACTATACCATGCTTCCATACAGTACACACATCTCCCTCACACTATACCATGCTTCCATACAATAGACACATCTCCCTCACTCTATATATATTCTTCCATCGACTGCACACATCTCCCTCACGCTATACCATGCTTCCATACAGTAAACGTATTGCCCTCAAACGAAACCATACTTCCATACAGTATAACATCTCCCTCGCAATATACCATGCTTCCAAACAGTACACACATCTCCCTCACACTATACCATGCTTCCATACACTACACACATCCCCCTAACACAATATCATGCTTCCATACAATAGACACATCTCCCTCACTCTATATATATTCTTCCATCGACTGCACACATCTCCCTCACGCTATACCATGCTTCCATACAGTAAACGTATTGCCCTCAAACTAAACCATACTTCCATACAGTATAACATCTCCCTCGCAATATACCATGCTTCCAAACAGTACACACATCACCCTCACACTATACCATGCTTCCATAGAGTACACACATCTCCCTCACACTATACCATGCTTCCATACTCTACACACATCTCCCTCACACTATACCATATTTCCATACAGTACACACACCTCCCTCACACTATACCATGCGTCCATACATTATACAAATCTTCCTCACACTATACCATGCTTTCATACACTACACACATCTCCTTAACACTATACCATGCTTCAATACAGTACACACATCTCCCTCACACTATACCATGCTTCCATACACTGCACACATCTCCCTCGCAATATACCATGCTTCCATACAGTACACACACCTCCCGCACACTATACCATGCTTCCATACAGTACACACATCTCCCTCACACTTTACCATGCTTCCATACACTACACACATCTCCCTCGCAATATACCATGATTCCATACACTACACACATCTCCCGCACACTATACCACGCTTCCATACAGTACACACATCTCCCTCACGCTATACCATGCTTCCAAACAATACACACATCTCCCTCACACTATACCATGATTCCATACACTACACACATCTCCCTCACACTATACCATGCTACCATACATTACACACATCTCCCTCGTACTATACCATGCTTCCATACAGTACACACATCTCCCTCACACTATACCATCCTTCCATACATTACACACAGCTTCCTCACACTATACCACGCTTCCATACAGTACACACATCTCTCTGAAACTATAACATGCTTCCATACACTATACACATCACCCTCACACTATACCATGCTTCCATACAGTACACACATCTCCCTCACTCGATGCCATGCTTCCATACAGTACACACATCTCCCTCACTCTATACCATGCTTCCATACAGTACACACATCTCCCTAACACAATATCATACTTCCAAACAGTACACACATGTCCCTCACACTATACCATGCTTCCATACAATACACACATCTCCCTCACTCTATACCATGCTTCCATACAGTACACACATCTCCCTAACACAATATCATACTTCCAAACAGTACACACATGTCCCTCACACTATACCATGCTTCCATACAGTACACACATCTCCCTCACACAATACCATGCTTCCCTCCACTACACACATCACCCTCACACTATACCATGCTTCCATACAGTACACACATGTCCCTCACACTATACCATGCTTCCATACACTGCACACATCTCCCTCGCAATATACCATGCTTCCATACAGTACACACACCTCCCGCACACTATACCATGCTTCCATACAGTACACACATCTCCCTCACACTTTACCATGCTTCCATACACTACACACATCTCCCTCGCAATATACCATGATTCCATACACTACACAAATCTCCCGCACACTATACCACGCTTCCATACAGTACACACATCTCCCTCACACTATACCATGCTTCCATACACTACACACATCTCCCGCACACTATACCATATTTCCATACAGTACACACACCTCCCTCACACTATACCATGCTTCCATACATTACACACATCTTCCTCACACTATACCATGCTTCCAGACACTACACACATCTCCCTCGCAATATACCATGATTCCATACACTACACACACCTCCCTCACACTATACCATGCTTTCGTACAGTATACACATCTCCCTAGCACTATACCATTATTCCATAAACTACACACATCTCCCGCAGACTATACCATGCTTCCATACAGTACACACATCTCCCTCACACTATACCATGCTTCCATACAGCACACACATCTCCCTCACACTATATCATGATTCCATACACTACACACATCTCCCTCACACCATACTATGCTTCCATACAGTACACACAGCTCCCTCACTCTATGCCATGCTTCCATAAAGTACACACATCTCCCTAACAATACCATATTTCCATACAGTACACACGTCTCCCTCACACTATACCATGCTTCCATACAGAAAACACATCTCCCTCACACGATACCATACTTTCATACAGTACACTCATCTCCCTCACACTATACCATGCTTCAATACAGTAAACATATTGCCCTCACACGATACCACGCTTCCATACACTACACACATCTCCCTCACACTATACCATGCTTTCGTACAATATACACATCTCCCTAGCACTATACCATTATTCCATACAGTACACACATCTCCCACAGACTATACCATGCTTCCATACACTACACACATCTCCCTCACGCTATACCATGCTTCCATACACTACACACATCTCCCTCACACAATACCATGCTTCCATACAGTAAACACATCTCCCTCACACTATACCATAGTTTCATACAGTACACTCATCTCGCTCACACTATACCATGCTTCCATACAGTAAACATATTGCCCTCACACGATACCATGCTTCCATACACTACACACATCTCCCTCACACGATACCATGCTTTCGTACAGTATACACATCTCCCTAGCACTATAGCATTATTCCATACAGTACACACATCTCCCGCAGACTATACCATGCTTCCATACACTACACACATCTCCCTCACGCTATACCATGCTTCCAAACAGTACACGCATCTCCCTCACACTATACCATGATTCCATACACTACACACATCTCACTCACACTATACCAGGCTTCCATACATTACACACATCTCCCTCGCACTATACCATGCTTCCATACAGTACACACATCTCCCTCACACTATACCATCCTTCCATACATTACACACAGCTTCCTCACACTATACCACGCTTCCATACAGTACACACATCTCCCTCACACTATACCATGCTTCCATACAATAGACACATCTCCCTCACTCTATATATATTCTTCCATCGACTGCACACATCTCCCTCACGCTATACCATGCTTCCATACAGTAAACGTATTGCCCTCAAACGAAACCATACTTCCATACAGTATAACATCTCCCTCGCAATATACCATGCTTCCAAACAGTACACACATCTCCCTCACACTATACCATGCTTCCATACACTACACACATCCCCCTAACACAATATCATGCTTCCATACAATAGACACATCTCCCTCACTCTATATATATTCTTCCATCGACTGCACACATCTCCCTCACGCTATACCATGCTTCCATACAGTAAACGTATTGCCCTCAAACTAAACCATACTTCCATACAGTATAACATCTCCCTCGCAATATACCATGCTTCCAAACAGTACACACATCACCCTCACACTATACCATGCTTCCATAGAGTACACACATCTCCCTCACACTATACCATGCTTCCATACTCTACACACATCTCCCTCACACTATACCATATTTCCATACAGTACACACACCTCCCTCACACTATACCATGCGTCCATACATTATACAAATCTTCCTCACACTATACCATGCTTTCATACACTACACACATCTCCTTAACACTATACCATGCTTCAATACAGTACACACATGTCCCTCACACTATACCATGCTTCCATACACTGCACACATCTCCCTCGCAATATACCATGCTTCCATACAGTACACACACCTCCCGCACACTATACCATGCTTCCATACAGTACACACATCTCCCTCACACTTTACCATGCTTCCATACACTACACACATCTCCCTCGCAATATACCATGATTCCATACACTACACACATCTCCCGCACACTATACCACGCTTCCATACAGTACACACATCTCCCTCACGCTATACCATGCTTCCAAACAATACACACATCTCCCTCACACTATACCATGATTCCATACACTACACACATCTCCCTCACACTATACTATGCTACCATACATTACACACATCTCCCTCGTACTATACCATGCTTCCATACAGTACACACATCTCCCTCACACTATACCATCCTTCCATACATTACACACAGCTTCCTCACACTATACCACGCTTCCATACAGTACACACATCTCTCTGAAACTATAACATGCTTCCATACACTATACACATCACCCTCACACTATACCATGCTTCCATACAGTACACACATCTCCCTCACTCGATGCCATGCTTCCATACAGTACACACATCTCCCTCACTCTATACCATGCTTCCATACAGTACACACATCTCCCTAACACAATATCATACTTCCAAACAGTACACACATGTCCCTCACACTATACCATGCTTCCATACAGTACACACATCTCCCTCACTCTATACCATGCTTCCATACAGTACACACATCTCCCTAACACAATATCATACTTCCAAACAGTACACACATGTCCCTCACACTATACCATGCTTCCATACAGTACACACATCTCCCTCACACAATACCATGCTTCCCTCCACTACACACATCACCCTCACACTATACCATGCTTCCATACAGTACACACATGTCCCTCACACTATACCATGCTTCCATACACTGCACACATCTCCCTCGCAATATACCATGCTTCCATACAGTACACACACCTCCCGCACACTATACCATGCTTCCATACAGTACACACATCTCCCTCACACTTTACCATGCTTCCATACACTACACACATCTCCCTCGCAATATACCATGATTCCATACACTACACACATCTCCCGCACACTATACCACGCTTCCATACAGTACACACATCTCCCTCACACTATACCATGCTTCCATACACTACACACATGTCCCGCACACTATACCATATTTCCATACAGTACACACACCTCCCTCACACTATACCATGCTTCCATACATTACACACATCTTCCTCACACTATACCATGCTTCCATACAGTACACACATGTCCCTCACACTATACCATGCTTCCATACACTGCACACATCTCCCTCGCAATATACCATGCTTCCATACAGTACACACACCTCCCGCACACTATACCATGCTTCCATACAGTACACACATCTCCCTCACACTTTACCATGCTTCCATACACTACACACATCTCCCTCGCAATATACCATGATTCCATACACTACACACATCTCCCGCAGACTATACCATGCTTCCATACAGTACACACATCTCCCTCACACTATACCATGCTTCCATACAGCACACACATCTCCCTCACACTATATCATGATTCCATACACTACACACATCTCCCTCACACCATACTATGCTTCCATACAGTACACACAGCTCCCTCACTCTATGCCATGCTTCCATAAAGTACACACATCTCCCTAACAATACCATATTTCCATACAGTACACACGTCTCCCTCACACTATACCATGCTTCCATACAGAAAACACATCTCCCTCACACGATACCATACTTTCATACAGTACACTCATCTCCCTCACACTATACCATGCTTCAATACAGTAAACATATTGCCCTCACACGATACCACGCTTCCATACACTACACACATCTCCCTCACACTATACCATGCTTTCGTACAATATACACATCTCCCTAGCACTATACCATTATTCCATACAGTACACACATCTCCCGCAGACTATACCATGCTTCCATACACTACACACATCTCCCTCACGCTATACCATGCTTCCATACACTACACACATCTCCCTCACACAATACCATGCTTCCATACAGTAAACACATCTCCCTCACACTATACCATAGTTTCATACAGTACACTCATCTCCCTCACACTATACCATGCTTCCATACAGTAAACATATTGCCCTCACACGATACCATGCTTCCATACACTACACACATCTCCCTCACACGATACCATGCTTTCGTACAGTATACACATCTCCCTAGCACTATAGCATTATTCCATACAGTACACACATCTCCCGCAGACTATACCATGCTTCCATACACTACACACATCTCCCTCACGCTATACCATGCTTCCAAACAGTACACGCATCTCCCTCACACTATACCATGATTCCATACACTACACACATCTCACTCACACTATACCAGGCTTCCATACATTACACACATCTCCCTCGCACTATACCATGCTTCCATACAGTACACACATCTCCCTCACACTATACCATCCTTCCATACATTACACACAGCTTCCTCACACTATACCACGCTTCCATACAGTACACACATCTCCCTCACACTATACCATGCTTCCATACGCTATACGCATCACCCTCACACTATACCATGCTTGCATACAGTACACACATCTCCCTCACTCGATGCCATGCTTCCATACAGTACACACATCTCCCTAACACAATACCATACTTTCATACAGTCCACACATATGCCTCACACTATACCATGCTTCCATACATTACACACATCTCCCTCGCAATATACCATGCTTCCATACAGTAAAAAACATCTCCCGCACACTATACCATGCTTCCATACAGTACACACATCTCCCTCACAGTATACCACACTTCCATACAGTACACACATCTCCCTCACACTATACCATGATTCCATACACTACACACATCTCCCTCACGCTATACCATATTTCCATACAGTACACACATCTCACTCACACTATACCATTCTTGAATACACTACACACATCTCCCTCACACTATACCATGCTTCCATACATTACACACATCCTCCTCACACAATACCATGCATTCATACACTACAAACATCTCCCTAACACTATACCTGGCTTCCATACAGTACACACATCTCCCTCACACTATACCATGATTCCATACAGTACACACATCTCTCTCACACTATACCATGATTCCATACAGTACACACATCTCCGTCACACTATACCATGATTCCATACACTACACACATCTCCCTCACACAATACCATGATTCCATACACTACACACATCAACCTCACACTATACCACGCTTCCATACAGTACACCCATCTCCCTCACACAATACCATGTTTCCATACAGTACACACATCTCCCTCACACTATACCATGCTCCATAGAGTACACACATCTCCCTCACACTATACCATACTTCCATACAGTACACACATCTCCCTCACACTATACCATGCTTCCATACAATAGACACATCTCCTTCACTCTATATATATTCTTCCATCGACTGCACACATCTCCCTCACGCTATACCATGCTTCCATACAGTAAACGTATTGCCCTCAAACTAAACCATACTTTCATACAGTATAACATCTCCCTCGCAATATACCATGCTTCCAAACAATACATACATCTCCCTCACACTATACCATGCTTCCATAAACTACACACATCCCCCTCACACAATACCATGCTTCCATACACTACACACATCACCCTCACACTATACCATGCTTCCATACACTACACACATCACCCTCACACTATACCAAGCTTCCATACACTACACACATCTCCCTCACACTATACCATGCTTCCATACACTACACACATCTCCCTCACACCATACTATGCTTCCATACAGTACACACAGCTCCCTCACAATATACCATGCTTCCATACAGTACACACATCTCCCTCACTCTATGCCATGCTTCCATACAGTACACACATCTCCCTAACACAATACCATATTTCCATACAGTACACACATCTCCCTCACACAATACCATGCTTCCATACAGTAAGCACATCTCCCTCACACTATACCATGCTTGCATACAGTACACTCATCTCCCGCACACTATACCATGCTTCCATACAGTAAACAAATTGCCCTCACACGATACCATGCTTCCATACACTACACACATCTCCCTCACACTATACCATGCTTTCGTACAGTATACACATGTCCCTAGCACTATACCATTATTCCATACAGTACACACATCTCCCGCAGACTATACCATGCTTCCATACAGTACACACATCTCCCTCACACTATACCATGATTACGTACACTACACACGTCTCCCCACGCTATACCATGCTTCCAAACATTACACACATCTCCCTCACACTATACCATGATTCCATACACTACACACATCTCCCTCATGCTATACCATGCTTCCAAACAGTACACACATCTCCCTCACACTATACCATGCTTCCATACACTGCATACATCTCCCTCGCAATATACTATGCTTCCATACAGTACACACACCTCCCGCACACCATACCATGCTTCCTTACAGTACACACATCTCCCTCACACTTTACCATGCTTCCATACACTACACACATCTCCCTCGCATTATACCATGATTCCATACACTACACACATCTCCTGCACACTATACCACGCTTCCATACAGTACACACATCTCCCTCACACTATACCACGCTTCCATACAGTACACACATCTCCCTCACACTATACCAAGCTTCTATACACTACACACATCTCCCTCACACTATACCATATTTCCATACAGTACACACACCTCCCTCACACTATACCATGCTTCCATACATTACACACATCGTCCTCACACTATACCATATTTCCATACAGTACACACACCTCCCTCACACTATACCATGCTTTCATACACTACACACATCTCCTTAACACTATACCCTGCTTCAATACAGTACACACATCTCCCTCACACTATTCCATGCTTCCATACACTACACACATCTCCCTCGCAATATACCATGATTCCATACACTACACACACCTCCCTCACACTATACCATGCTTTCGTACAGTATACACATCTCCCTAGCACTATACCATTATTCCATACAGTACACACATCTCCCGCAGACTATACCATGCTTCCAAACAGTACACACATCTCCCTCACACTATACCATGCTTCCATATAGTACACACATCTCCCTCACACTATATCATGATTCCATACACTACACACATCTCCCTCACACCATACTATGCTTCCATACAGTACACACAGCTCCCTCACAATATACCATGCTTCCATACAGTACACACATCTCCCTAACACAATACCATATTTCCAAACAGTACACACATCTCCCTCACACAATACCATGCTTCCATACAGTAAGCACATCTCCCTCACACTATACCATGCTTTCATACAGTACACTCATCTCCCTCACACTATACCATGCTTCCAAACAGTACACACATCTCCCTCACACTATACCATGATTCCATACACTACACACATCTCCCTCACGCTATACCATGCTTCCAAATAGTACACACATCTCCCTCACACTATACAATGATTCCATACACTACACACATCTCCCTCACACTATACCAGGCTTCCATACATTAAACACATCTCCCTCGCACTATACCATGCTTCCATACAGTACACACATCTCCCTCACACTATACCATCCTTCCATACATTACACACAGCTTCCTCATACTATACCACGCTTCCATACATTACACACATCTCCCTCACACTATACCATGCTTCCATACAGTACACACATCTGCCTCACACTATACCATGCTTCCAAACAGTACACACATCTCCCGCACACTATACCATGATTCCATACACTACACACATCCCCCTCACACTATACCATGCTTGCATACACTACACACATCACCCTCACACTATACCATGCTTCCATACAGTACACACATCTCGCTCACTCTATGCCATGCTTCCATACAGTACACACATTTCCCTCACAGTATACCATGCTTCCCTACACTACACACATCACCCCCACACTATACCATGCATCCAAACAGTACACACATCTGCCTCACACTATACCATGCTTCCATACAGTGCACAAGTGTCCCTCACACTATACCATGCTTCCATACACTGCACACATCTCCTTTGCAATATACCATGCTTCCATACAGCACACACACCTCCCTCACACTATACCATGCTTCCATACACTACACACACCTCCCGCACACTACACCATGCTTCCATAGAGTACACACATCTCCCTCGCAATATACCATGATTCCATACACTACACACATCTCCTTCACACTATACCACGCTTCCATACAGTACACACATCTCCTTAACACTATACCATGATTCCATACAGTACACACACCTCCCGCACACTATACCATGCTTCCATACATTACACACATCTTCCTCACACTATACCATGCTTTCATACACTACACACATCTCCTTAACACTATACCATGCTTCAATACAGTACACACATCTCCCTCACACTATACCATGCTTCCATACACTACACACATCTCCCTCGCAATATACCATGATTCCATACACTACACACACCTCCCTCACACTATACCATGCTTTCGTACAGTATACACATCTCCCTAGCATTATACCATTATTCCATACAGTACACACATCTCCCGCAGACTATACCATGCTTCCATACACTACACACATCTCCCTCACACTATACCATGCTTCCATACAGTACACACATCTCGCTCACACTGTACCATGCTTCCATACATTACACACATCTTCCTCACACTATACCATGCTTTCATACACTACAGACATCTCCCTAATACTATACCTTGCCTCCATACAGTACACACATCTCTGTCACACTGTACCCTGCTTCCATACAGTACACACATCTCCCTCACACTTTACCATGCTTTCATACAGTACACTCATCTCCCGCACACTATACCATGCTTCCATACAGTAAACATATTGCCCTCACACGATACCATGCTTTCGTACAGTATACACATCTCCCTAGCACTATACCATTATTCCATACAGTACACACATCTCCCGCAGACTATACCATGCTTCCATACAGTACACACATCTCCCTCACACTATACCATGCTTTCGTACAGTATACACATGTCCCTAGCACTATACCATTATTCCATACAGTACACACATCTCCCGCAGACTATACCATGCTTCCATACAGTACACACATCTCCCTCACACTATACCATGATTACGTACACTACACACGTCTCCCCACGCTATACCATGCTTCCAAACATTACACACATCTCCCTCACACTATCCCATGATTCCATACACTACACACATCTCCCTCACACTATACCATGCTTTCGTACAGTATACACATCTCCCTAGCACTATACCATAATTCCATACAGTACACACATCTCCCGCAGACTATACCATGCTTCCATACAGTACACACATCTCCCTCACACTATACCATGCTTCCAAACAGTACACACATCTCCCTCACACTATACCATGATTCCATACACTACACACATCTCCCTCACGCTATACCATGCTTCCAAACAGTACACACATCTCCCTCAAACTATACCATGCTTCCATACACTGCACACATCTCCCTCGCAATATACCATGCTTCCATACAGTACACACATCGCCCGCACACTATACCATGCTTCCATACAGTACACACATCTCCCTCACACTATACCATGCTTCCATACAGTACACACATCTGCCTCACACTATACCATCCTTCCATACACTGCACACATCTCCTTCGCAATATACCATGCTTCCATACAGTACACACATCTCCCGCACACTATACCATGCTTCCATACAGTACACACATCTGCCTCACACTATACCATCCTTCCATACACTGCACACATCTCCTTCGCAATATACCATGCTTCCATACAGTACACACATCTCCCGCACACTATACCATGCTTCCATACACTACACACATCTCCCTCGCAATATACCATGATTCCATACACTACACACATCTCCCTCACACTACACCACGCTTCCATACAGTACACACATCTCCCTCACACTATACCATGCTTCCATACACTACACACATCTCCCTCACACTATACCATATTTCCATACAGTACACACATCTCCCTCACACTATACCATGCTCCCATACATTACACACATCTACCTCACACTATACCATGCTTTCATACACTACACACATCTCCTTAACACTATACCATGCTTCACTACAGTACACACCTCTCCCTCACACTATACCATGCTTCCATACACTACACACATCTCCCTCGCAATATACCATGATTCCATACACTACACACACCTCCCTCACACTATACCATGCTTTTGTACAGTATACACATCTCCCTAGCACTATACCATTATTCCATACAGCACACGCATCTCCCGCAGACTATACCATGCTTCCAAACTGTACACACATCTCCCTCACACTATACCATGATTCCATACACTACACACATCTCCCTCACAATTATACCATGCTTCCATACATTACACACATCTCCCTCACACCATACCATGCTTCCATAAAGTAAACACATCTCCCGAAAACTAAACCATCCTTCCATACACTACACCCAACTCCCTCACACTATAACATGCTTCCATACACTACACACATCTCCCTCACACTATCCCATGCTTCCATACAGTACACACATCTTCCTCACACTATACCATGCTTTCATACAGTATACACATCTCACTAGCACTATACCATTATTCCATACAGTACACACATCTCCCGCAGACTATACCATGCTTCCATACAGTACACACATCTCCCTCACACTATACCATGCTTCCAAACAGTACACACATCTCCCTCACACTATACCATGATTCCATACACTACACACATCTCCCTCACGCTATACCATGCTTCCATACAGTACACACATCTCCGTCACACTATACCATGATTCCATACACTACACACATCTCCCTCACACTATACCATGATTCCATACAGTACACACATCTCCCGCAGACTATACCATGCTTCCATACAGCACACCCATCTCCCTCACACTATACCATACTTCAATACAGTACACACATCTCCCTCACACTATATCATGCTTCCATACAGTACACTCATCTCCCTCACACTATACCATGCTTCCATACAGTAAACATATTGCCCTCACACTATACCATGCTTCCATACACTACACACATCTCCTTCACACTATACCATGCTTTCGTACAGTATACACATCTCCCTAGCACTATACCATTATTCCATACAGTACACACATCTCCCACAGACTATACCATGCTTCCATACAGTACACACATCTCCCTCACACTATACCATGCTTCCAAACAGTACACACATCTCCCTCACACTATACCATGATTCCATACACTACACACATCTCCCTCACACTATACCATGCTTCCATACAGTACACACATCTCCCGCTGACTATACCATGTTTCCATACAGTACACACATCTCCCTCACACTTTACCATGATTCCATACACTACACACATCTCCCTCACACTATACCATACTTCAATACAGTACACACATCTCCCTCACACTATACCATGCTTCCAAACAGTACACACATCTCCCTCACACTATACCATGATTCCATACACTACACACAACTCCCTCACGCTATACCATGCTTCCAAACAGTACACACATCTCCCGCAGACTATACCATGCTTCCATACAGTACACACATCTCCCTCACACTATGCCATGCTTCCATACACTACACACATCTCCCTCGCAATATACCATGATTCCATACACTACGCACATCTCCCTCACACTATACCACACTTCCATACAGTACACACACCTCCCTCACACTATACCATGATTCCATACACTACACACATCTCCCTCACACTATACCATGATTCCATACACTACACACATCTCCCTCACACTATACCATGCTTCCATACAGTACACACATCTCGCTCACACTGTACCATGCTTCCATACATTACACACATCTTCCTCACACTATACCATGCTTTCATACACTACAGACATCTCCCTAATACTATACCTTGCCTCCATACAGTACACACATCTCCGTCACACTATACCCTGCTTCCATACAGTACACACATCTCCCTCACACTATACCATGCTTTCATACAGTACACTCATCTCCCGCACACTATACCATGCTTCCATACAGTAAACATATTGCCCTCACACGATACCATGCTTCCATACACTACACACATCTCCCTCACACTATACCATGCTTTCGTACAGTATACACATCTCCCTAGCACTATACCATTATTCCATACAGTACACACATCTCCCGCAGACTATACCATGCTTCCATACAGTACACACATCTCCCTCACACTATACCATGCTTCCAAACAGTACACACATCTCCCTCACACTATACCATGATTCCATACACTACACACATCTCCCTCACGCTATACCATGCTTCCAAACAGTACACACATCTCCCTCAAACTAGACCATGCTTCCATACACTGCACACATCTCCCTCGCAATATACCATGCTTCCATACAGTACACACATCGCCCGCACACTATACCATGCTTCCATACAGTACACACATCTGCCTCACACTATACCATCCTTCCATACACTGCACACATCTCCTTCGCAATATACCATGCTTCCATACAGTACACACATCTCCCGCACACTATACCATGCTTCCATACAGTACACACATCTGCCTCACACTATACCATCCTTCCATACACTGCACACATCTCCTTCGCAATATACCATGCTTCCATACAGTACACACATCTCCCTCACACTATACCATGCTCCCATACATTACACACATCTCCCTCACACTATACCATGCTTTCATACACTACACACATCTCCTTAACACTATACCATGCTTCAATACAGTACACACCTCTCCCTCACACTATACCATGCTTCCATACACTACACACATCTCCCTCGCAATATACCATGATTCCATACACTACACACACCTCCCTCACACTATACCATGCTTTTGTACAGTATACACATCTCCCTAGCACTATACCATTATTCCGTACAGCACACGCATCTCCCGCAGACTATACCATGCTTCCAAACTGTACACACATCTCCCTCACACTATACCATGATTCCATACACTACACACATCTCCCTCACAATTATACCACGCTTCCATACATTACACACATCTCCCTCACACCATACCATGCTTCCATAAAGTAAACACATCTCCCGAAAACTATACCATGCTTCCATACACTACACCCAACTCCCTCACACTATAACATGCTTCCATACACTACACACATCTCCCTCACACTATCCCATGCTTCCATACAGTACACACATCTCCCTCACACTATACCATGCTTTCGTACAGTATACACATCTCCCTAGCACTATACCGTTATTCCATACAGTACACACATCTCCCGCAGACTATACCATGCTTCCATACAGTACACACATCTCCCTCACACTATACCATGCTTCCAAACAGTACACACATCTCCCTCACACTATACCATGATTCCAGACACTACACACATCTCCCTCACGCTATACCATGCTTCCATACAGTACACACATCTCCGTCACACTATACCATGATTGCCTACACTACACACATCTCCCTCACACTATACCATGATTCCATACACTACACACAACTCCCTCACGCTATACCATGCTTCCAAACAGTACACACATCTCCCGCAGACTATACCATGCTTCCATACAGTACACACATCTCCCTCACACTATGCCATGCTTCCATACACTACACACATCTCCCTCGCAATATACCATGATTCCATACACTACGCACATCTCCCTCACACTATACCACACTTCCATACAGTACACACATCTCCCTCACACTATACCATGATTCCATACACTACACACATCTCCCTCACACTATACCATGCTTCCATACAGTACACACATCTCGCTCACACTGTACCATGCTTCCATACATTACACACATCTTCCTCACACTATACCATGCTTTCATACACTACAGACATCTCCCTAATACTATACCTTGCCTCCATACAGTACACACATCTCCGTCACACTATACCCTGCTTCCATACAGTACACACATCTCCCTCACACTATACCATGCTTTCATACAGTACACTCATCTCCCGCACACTATACCATGCTTCCATACAGTAAACATATTGCCCTCACACGATACCATGCTTCCATACACTACACACATCTCCCTCACACTATACCATGCTTTCGTACAGTATACACATCTCCCTAGCACTATACCATTATTCCATACAGTACACACATCTCCCGCAGACTATACCATGCTTCCATACAGTACACACATCTCCCTCACACTATACCATGCTTCCAAACAGTACACACATCTCCCTCACACTATACCATGATTCCATACACTACACACATCTCCCTCACGCTATACCATGCTTCCAAACAGTACACACATCTCCCTCAAACTATACCATGCTTCCATACACTGCACACATCTCCCTCGCAATATACCATGCTTCCATACAGTACACACATCGCCCGCACACTATACCATGCTTCCATACAGTACACACATCTCCCTCACACTATACCATGCTTCCATACAGTACACACATCTGCCTCACACTATACCATCCTTCCATACACTGCACACATCTCCTTCGCAATATACCATGCTTCCATACAGTACACACATCTCCCGCACACTATACCATGCTTCCATACAGTACACACATCTGCCTCACACTATACCATCCTTCCATACACTGCACACATCTCCTTCGCAATATACCATGATTCCATACACTACACACATCTCCCTCACACTATACCACGCTTCCATACAGTACACACATCTCCCTCACACTATACCATGCTTCAATACAGTACACACCTCTCCCTCACACTATACCATGCTTCCATACACTACACACATCTCCCTCGCAATATACCATGATTCCATACACTACACACACCTCCCTCACACTATACCATGCTTTTGTACAGTATACACATCTCCCTAGCACTATACCATTATTCCATACAGCACACGCATCTCCCGCAGACTATACCATGCTTCCAAACTGTACACACATCTCCCTCACACTATACCATGATTCCATACACTACACACATCTCCCTCACAATTATACCACGCTTCCATACATTACACACATCTCCCTCACACCATACCATGCTTCCATAAAGTAAACACATCTCCCGAAATCTATACCATGCTTCCATACACTACACCCAACTCCCTCACACTATAACATGCTTCCATACACTACACACATCTCCCTCACACTATCCCATGCTTCCATACAGTACACACATCTCCCTCACACTATACCATGCTTTCGTACAGTATACACATCTCCCTAGCACTATACCATTATTCCATACAGTACACACATCTCCCGCAGACTATACCATGCTTCCATACAGTACACACATCTCCCTCACACTATACCATGCTTCCAAACAGTACACACATCTCCCTCACACTATACCATGATTCCATACACTACACACATCTCCCTCACGCTATACCATGCTTCCATACAGTACACACATCTCCGTCACACTATACCATGATTGCATACACTACACACATCTCCCTCACACTATACCATGATTCCATACAGTACACACATCTCCCGCAGACTATACCATGCTTCCATACAGCACACCCATCTCCCTCACACTATACCATGCTTCCATAGAGTACACACATCTCCCTCACACTATACCATGCTTCCATAGAGTACACACATCTCCCTCACACTATACCATACTTCAATACAGTACACACATCTCCCTCACACTATATCATGCTTCCATACAGTACACTCATCTCCCTCACACTATACCATGCTTCCATACAGTAAACATATTGCCCTCACACTATACCATGCTTCCATACATTACACACATCTCCCTCACACTATACCATGCTTTCGTACAGTATACACATCTCCCTAGCACTATACCATTATTCCGTACAGTACACACATCTCCCGCAGACTATACCATGCTTCCATACAGTACACACATCTCCCTCACACTATACCATGCTTCCATACACTACACACATCTCCCTCACACTATACCATGCTTCCATACAGTACACACATCTCCCTCACACTATACCATGCTTCCATACACTACACACATCTCCCTCACACTATACCATGCTTCCATACACTACACACATCTCCCTCACACTATACCATGCTTTCGTACAGTATACACATCTCCCTCACACTATACCATCCTTCCATACATTACACACAGCTTCCTCACACTATACCACGCTTCCATACAGTACACACATCTCCCTCACACTATACCATGCTTCCATACACTACACGCATCTCCCTCACACTATACCATATTTCCAAACAGTACACACATCTTCCTCACACTATACCATTCTTGAATACATTACACACATCTCCCTCATACTATACCATGCTTCCATACAGTAAACAGAACTCCCTCACACTATACCATGCTTCCATACAGTAAACACACCTCCCTCACACTATACCATGCTTCCATACATTACACACAACTCCCTCACACTATACCATGCTTCCATAGAGTACACACATCTCCCTCACACTATACCATACTTCAATACAGTACACACATCTCCCTCATACTATACCATGCTTCCATACAGTACACACATCTCCCTAACACAATACCATATTTCCATACAGTACACACATCTCCCTCACACAATACCATGCTTCCATACAGTAAACACATCTCCCTCACACTATACCATGCTTTCATACAGTACACTCATCTCCCTCACACTATACCATGCTTCCATACAGTCAACATATTGCCCTCACACTATACCATGCTTTCGTACAGTATACACATCTCCCTAGCACTATACCATTATTCCATACAGTACACACATCTCCCGCAGACTATACCATGCTTCCATACAGTACACACATCTCCCTCACACTATACCATGCTTCCAAACAGTACACACATCTCCCTCACACTATACCATGATTCCATACACTACACACATCTCCCTCACGCTATACCATGCTTCCAAACAGTACACACATCTCCCTCACACTATACCATGATTCCATACACTACACACATCTCCCTCACGCTATACCATGCTTCCAAACAGTACACACATCTCCCTCACACTATACCATGATTCCATACACTACACACATCTCACTCACACTATACCAGGCTTCCATACATTACACACATCTCCCTCACACTATACCACGCTTTCATACAGTACACACATCTCCCTCACACTATACCATGCTTCCATACACTACACGCATCACCCTCACACTATACCATGATTCCATACACTACACACATCTCCCTCACACTATACCATATTTCCAAACAGTACACACATCTTCCTCACACTATACCATGATTCCATACACTACACACATCTCCCTCACACTATACCATGCTTCCATACATTACACACATCTTCCTCACACTATACCATATTTCCAAACAGTACACACATCTTCCTCACACTATACCATGATTCCATACATTACACACATCTTCCTCACACTATACCATGCTTCAATACAGTACACACATCTCCCTCACACTATACCACGCTTCCATACAATAGACACACCTCCCTCACACTATACCATGCTTCTACATACTCTGTAGAGAGTTGTGGTAACAGATTATTTTCAGACTGGAGGAAGGTTTGTTGTGGAATTCCCTGGGGGTCAGTGTTGGATCCTTGCCTTCCTGATTTATATATATTAATGGCTTAGACTTCTCATTACAGGGCACAATTTCAAAATTTATGGATAGCAAGAAACTTGGAAGCATTGTAAACTATGAGGAGGATATAGACATGTAGACACAGACAAGCTGGTGGAGTGTGCAGATGAAGTTCATGCAGAGACATGTGAAGTGATTCATTTTGGCAGGAAGAGCGTGGAGAGATAATATAAAATAAATGGTATAACTTTAAAGTGCTGTAGGAGCAGAGGGACCTGGGTTAATACACACATAAGTCATTGATGGCGACAGGAGAGGTTGAGAGAGTAGTTAATAAAGCATGCTATATCCTGTTTTTATTAATAGGGGCATAGAACACAAGAGCAGGTAGGTTATGTTGAACTTGTATAAGACACTAGTTCAGCCTCAGCTTGAGTATCACACCTCGTTCTGGGCGCCACACTTTAGTAAGGGTGTGAAAGCATTGATGAAAGTGCTGAAAAGATTCACAAAATGGTTCCAGGCATGAGGGTCTTCAGTAATGAAGATACATTGGAGATGCTGGGATTGTTTCCCTAGAAGAAGAGATGGCTGAGAGGAGATCTGACAGACAGATTCAAAATCTTGAGTGGCCTGGACAGAGTGGATAGTGAGAAATTGATCCTCACCAGGAATGGATTAAGAATGAGAGGGCAGAGGGTTTAAGGTAATTGGTATATGAAGAAAAGGTAATGTATGTAAAAACCCTTTCTCGCAGTGTGTGGTTGGGGTCAGAGATACACTGCCTGAGCCTCTGGGGAAGACAGGTTCAGTCGAAAAGGAATTGGATTTTTATTTGAAAAGGAAGGATGTGCAGGGTTACAGGGAGAAGGCAGGGCAATGGCACTAGTGAATTACTCATTCTGAGAACCAGTGCAGTCACAATGGGCTGAAGACCTCCTTCTGCACTGTAACCATTCTGTGATCCTATGATTCTGCGACACCCTGGTTCCTCGCTCTATACTCTGGCTTTACACACTTTATCTCAGTTTATCGCACATTATACCATGATTCCACACACTACACTCTGTCCATGCACTGTACTCTGATATCCCTCACCCTACCCACTGGCCCCTCACACTATATGATGGAACTCTTCACACTACACCCTTGGATCTCACACTATACCATTGCGTCCCTCAAACTATATCCTGGGGCCTCACACTTTACACTGAGGTTATTCACACTGTGACCAGGGTGCCAGAGCTGAGAATAACTGGAAACATAAAATGATGCAATCGAAATCACAAAGAAAACAAGGTTTAGTAAAAAGGCCAGGAATAGGAGCCATAAGAGGATCAGCAGGAATGGGCAAGATAGAGATAGTGAACATGATGAGGATATGAGGAGATAATTGACAACAATGAGCTAACAGGAAGGTGATGACCTGAAGAAGAATTCTGAAAACATGATGTGTATGGAGTGGTCAGTGCAGGAGTTGGGGAAAATCCAACAATGACTGAGAACAGGGAACTCCACATGCAGGCTATGATATCATCCACCAGATAGACTTGGCATTATTGGTGCCAGGAGGTGAGGGTAGAGCTAAATATAGCTTACTGGTCTTATAGGCGCTATTTCTGTTAGCAAGCATGAGACTTAACCTCAGAAGATGTAGCACGGGGATCAATAGGTACGGTTAAAGACTCTGACAAAGGCTCAATACACAACAATATGGGGAGTAACCCACACCATCTGATTAAGAATGATGACACTTGGATTACACCAGAGTTGAAGCGTTGCTCATTGAGGGGAAACACATGAAGCTGTAGGCTTGACATGGTAAGACAACAGACCATTCTGCCCCATGGTAATCAATAGGTAATGATTTCCCAGCTGCAAAATGGGCTTGGAACTACAGAAGAAGAAGGGAAGAATGAACATAGCAAAGGCAAAGGAAAGATTATCTGATGACCAAGGTAGTCAGGTGATGGTCAGAATGATGGAATTACTCTGTCAGCCAAACTTCATTGTGTACATGACCCAAGGGAGGAAATACTGATAGGCGGTAAATCTCTAGTGCTACTTCATCAGCCCATGAAACATAACTCCTCAACTGAATCTGACATTGGAAAAAGGGGCAACTCTAGCAATCCCACATAGTGGACATTATACAACACACTCTACCCCACGGTGAAATCTATACTCACAGAAACAGCATCTTACAAAAACACAGTGCAGGTATTGAAGAATAGTATGAAGTATGAATCAGAGTCTCACACAATACCCTGGGATCTCATACTAATCTGTAGTCTTACACACAAATGCCTTGGTCAGTCCTGCACACTATACTCCATCCCTCGCGTGACACTCTGGACCCTCACACTATAACCTGCTTCCACACACTACATCCTGAGGTTTTGCACTATACCTATGCTTCTCACACCACAATCTGGCCCCTCGCACTCAACCTCGGAGTCACACACTTCACTCTGGCATCCCACACTACATCCTGGGCTCTCACACTATTACATGAATTACAGCAATAGAATTGATTCAGAGGATGATATCGCATGGAAGGAGATTGTTCGATCCTTCAGTTTTTTGTGCTTACTCTTTACCAGAATTATCCAATCAATCTCACTCCCAGGCACGTCCACATATCCCAGTATTCCTTTATTCATTCAGCTATGTATCTAGTTCTGTTTTGAATGTCTGAAATTAATAATCTTCTACCACCCTTTCAGGTGGATTTTTAGCAATATTCTGCGTATCTTTTTTCCTAATCTCACATCTGGTACTTTTTCAAATCAACATAAACCTCTCCCTTCAACCACTGGAATCAATTCCTTCATCAAAATTGTACAGCTCTATCAAATCTCGCTATGACCTTCCCTGCTGTAAGGAGAACAATCCCAGCTTCTCCAACCTCTCCACATAACTGAAGTCCCCCATCTCTGGTGTCACTCTGGCAAGTCTCTACACCAACTCTAAGGACTTGACAGTTTCCTAAAGTGTGGCGCCCAGAACTGAACATGAGGCTTAATCAGTGTTAGAAACATAGAAACTAGTAGCAGGAGTTGGCCATTCAGCCCTTTGAGCCTGCTCCACTATTCATTATGATCATGGCTGATCATCCAACTCAATAGCCTGCTCCCGCTTTCTCCACATACCCTTTGATCCCTTTCACCCCAAGAGCTATATCTAACTGCTCCTTGAAAACATAGAAAGTAGTTGAGACCAAAACATTGTATGTTTAGTAATGGTTAGGCATAACTCCCTTGGCTCTGTCTCTATTCTTCAATTAATAAGGCCAATTTATTTAGCAACCTTCTAAACTATCACTCTCAAAGATTTGTGCACTTACATCCCCAGTTTTCCCTGATCCTGCAGTCCTTTAAGCTCTGTATCATTTACATTATTTTACCACTCATATACCCCTGCAAAATGTCTCAGTTCACACTGCATTAAATTGTCTGCCATGCCTCTGCCCATTTCGCTAGTCTTTCTCTTACTCCTGAAGTCTGTTACTATTTTTCTCATCGATCACTACATTTCAGAAATAAAAGCAAAACACTGCAGATAGTGGAAATCTGAAACAAAAACAAAATTAGCTGGGAAACCTCAGCAGGTCTGACAGCATCTGCAGAGAAGAATACAGTTAACATTTCGAGTCTGTATGACTCTTCATCAGAATCTTTCAGAGTTTTGTTTTTTTTCACCTGCATTCTTTGAAATTATGCCCTGTATGCTTCAGGTCTACGCAGTAATAAATGAAAGAGCAATGACACTAATATCGACCCCTGGAGAAAATCATAGCCAAACCCACCTCCAGGTTTCACCCTATATTTCAATCTGTCACCCTGCAATGACATGCTATACCCTCTGTTCACACTCTATATATCCTGGAGCCTCACGCGATACCACATTCTCTCATTTTATACCTTGGGGTCTTTATCCTTGGGTCTTACGCAATAACCTGTGGTCCCAGTGAAAGGAGAAATTTCCCCAAAGCAAGTAGAAACCTCTCCCATTGCAAATAGACATTTCTCCCAGATTAAGTCAAAAACATTTTGGGTGCAAATAAAATATTTCCTAGTGAAAGCGTTAAATGTTCCAAGAGGAAGGTGAAATTTCTCACATTGCAAGTCAAATCTTTTGCAGAACAAGTATAAACATCTCTCAGTGCAAGTTGAAATCTCTCCTAGTGCAAGTAAATTTGTTTTATTCATACCTGGGATGTGGCTGGGCCAACATTTGTTACCCATCCCTAATTGCCCTTTAGAAGGTGGTGGCGAGCTGCCTTCTTGAACCGCTGCAGTCCACGTGGCGTAGGTACACCCACAGTGCTGTTAGGGAGGGAGTTCCAGGGTTTTGACCCAGCGACAGTGAAAGAATTAAGCAGGCACCTCTCCCAGTGCAGACAAAATTCCCAACGAGCGACGTGCAGAAATCTGTACCATTGCAAGCAGCTAACTCGACTTCTGCAAATTTAATATCCTCCCAGAACAAGTTCAAATCTGTTCCCCTGCAAGTAGAAATCTTTCCCAGAGGAAACAGAAATCTCGATCAGCATAAGTTGAAACCTTTGGTGGGCAAGCTAGCCCAGTGCGGGGCAAACATTTCTCCCAGAGCAAGCAGAAGTCTGCCCCAGTGAGGTGCAGTGCAGTGCAAGTTCTATTAGCGTTACTTCTCATATCTCCCAGTGCAAAGTTCTCTCTCAATGCATATGGAATTATTTTCCAGTTTCAGCTGGAACCTCAGGTCTTGCAAGTTGAAAGCAGTTCCAGTGCAGGTACAGAGATTTTCCATTGCACATTTAAATCACTCACAGAACCATGAAAAAGCTAACCTACGTACAAGTCAAAACCAATCCAACGCAAACAAAAATCCCTCCCATTGGAAGTAGAAATGCCGAGCAATGCAAGTAGCAACCTCTGCCAGTGCAGCTAAAAGCATTTCCCTGTGGGGGAACTGAAACTGGAAATAAACCTTCCCGTGCAATAGAAAGCCGCGCTTCGCAATGCAAGTGGAAACTCTCAGACGGCAAATGGCGCCCTCTCGTGTTCCAAATTCAAATCTCTCCCACCACAAGAGCAAGTCGAAGGCGCTTGACCTGTGTAAGACAACTCGCTGTACCAGTGGACGTTGAAATACCCCCGATTGCAAGTAGAAGTCTCTGCTAATGCGATCGAAATTTCAACCAGTCCAAGTAGAAACCCTTCGCAGCGCATCTCTCAATGTTAAAATCTCTCCCCCACCCCCAGAGCCCCCTGTGTAAGTCGAGATCGTTCCCAGGGCAACTATAAATCTTCCCCAGTGCAAATCAAAATTTCTCCTGTCCAAGCAGAAATCTCTCCCAGTTGAAGTTTAAGATTTTTCCAGATAGAAAGAACGGCTTGTGCAAGTAGGAGCCACTACAAGACAAGCAAACAAAAATATCTCACAGTTGATGTAGGACTCTCCAAAGCACTGTGTAGAAATCTCCAGCGGTGCAAGTAGCAATATCCACCAGTGCAAGTTGAAAGCTTTTCCAGTGTCACTCCATATTTCTTCAAGAGCAAACAGAATGCTTTCTCACTGTATATTTTTTATTCATTCATGAGATGTGGGCTTTGCTGGCTGGGTCAGCATTTATTGCCCATCCCCAGTTGCCCTTGAGAAGGTGGTGGTGAGCTGCCTTCTTGAACCGCTGCAGTCCATGTGGTGTAGGTACACCCACAGTGCTGTTAGGGAGGGAGTTCCAGCATTTTGACCCAGGGACAGTGAAGGAATGGCCGATATATTTCCAAGTCAGGATGGTAAGTGACTTGGAGGGGAACTTCCAGAAGGTGGTGTTCCTATAAGTTTGCTGATCTGTAGTGATCGTGGGTTTGGAAGGTGCTGCCTAAGGAGCCTTGGTGAATTCCTGCAGTGCATCTTGTAGACGGTACACACTGCTGCTACTGTGTATTGGTGGTGGAGGGAGTGAATGTTTTTGGATGTGGTGCCAATCAAGTGGGCTGCTTTGTCCTGGATGGTGTCAATCTTGAGTGTTGTGGGAGCTGCACTCATTCAGGCAAATGGGGAGTATTCCATCATGCTCCTGACTTGTGCTTTGTAGATGGTGGACAAGCTTTGGGGAGTCAGGAGGTGAGTTACTCTCCTCAGGATTCCCAGCCTCTGACCTGCTCTCATAAACACAGTATTTATGTGGCTAGTCCAGTTCAGTTTCTGGTCAATGGTAACCCCTAGGATGTTGATAGTGGGGGATTCAATGATAGTAATGCCATTGAATGTCAAAGGGAGGTGGTTGGATTCTCTCTTGTTGGAGATGGTCATTGCCTGGCACTTGTGGGGCATGAATGTTACTTGCCACTTGTCAGCCCAAGCCTGGATATTGTCCAGGTCTTCCTGCATTTGGACATGGACAGCTTCAGTATCTGAACAGTCGCGAATGGTGCTGAACATTGTGCAATCATCAGCGAACATCCCCACTTCTGACCTTATAATGGAAGGAAGGTCATTGATAAAGCAGCTGAAGATGGTTGGGCCCAGGACACTACCCTGAGGAACTCTTGCAGTGATGTCCTGGAGCTGAGATGATTGGCCTCCAACAACCACAACCATCTTCCTCTGTGCTCAGTATGTGGTAATTAGAAATCCCTCCCAGATTCAAATTGAAACATCTGACAGTGGGTTTAAAATGGTTTAAAATTCTCCCTGTGCAATTAGAAATTTCTTAAAACACAAGTTGAAATTTCTACGAGTGCAGGCAGACATCTCTGACAGCGTATGGAGAGGTCATTCCCAGAGCAAATAGAAACACATTCCAAGTGCAAGTAAAATTGTATCCCGTTGAAAGTAGAAGACTCTGCAAGCTAAAGTTGAAATAGTTATGAGTATAAGTCAAAATCTCTGCCACCCACACTCACCCTCACCCACCCGCCCATCCCAAGCAAATAGAAAAACCTTGCAGTGTGAAAAGGAGTGAAAGTAGAAAGAATTCCAAAACAACTTAAATCATCTGAAGAGCAAATCGAAATATCTGCCAGTAGAAGCGGAAACAACTCCCCCTATAAATAGAAAACTCTGTCAGTGAAAGGAAAAAAAAATCACTGTACAAGTAGATATCTCATCCAATGCAGAAAGAAATAACCCCCAGTGCATATAGAAATAACCTCCAGTGCAGATAGAAATAATTCCCAGTGCAGGTAGAAATAATTCCCAGTGCATATAGAAATAACCCCCAGTGCAGATAGAAATAACCCCCAGGGCAGATAGAAATAACCCCCAGCGCAGATAGAAATAACCCCCAGGGCAGATAGAAATAATTCCCAGTGCAGATAGAAATAACCCCAGTGCAGATAGAATGAATTCCCAGTGCAGATAGAAATAATTCCCAGTGCAGAAAGAAATAACCCCAAGTTCAGATAGAAATAACCCCCCAGTGCAGATAGAAATAACCTCCAGTGCAGATAGAAAGAATTCCCAGTGCAGATAGAAATAACCCCCAGTGCAGATAGAAATAATTCCCAGTTCAGGTAGAAATAACCCCCAGGGCAGATAGAAATAACCCCCAGCGCAGATAGAAATAACCCCCAGGGCAGATAGAAATAATTCCCAGTGCAGATAGAAAGAATTCCCAGTGCAGATAGAAATAATTCCCAGTGCAGAAAGAAATAACCCCAAGTTCAGATAGAAATAACACCCCAGTGCAGATAGAAATAACCTCCAGTGCAGATAGAAAGAATTCCCAGTGCAGATAGAAAGAATTCCCAGTGCAGATAGAAATAACCCCCAGTGCAGATAGAAATAATTCCCAGTGCAGATAGAAATAAACCCCAGTGCAGATAGAAATAATTCCCAGTGCAGGTAGAAATAACCCCACAGTGCAGGTAGAAATAATTCCCAGTGCATATAGAAATAATTCCCAGTGCAGATAGAAATAACCCCCCAATGAAGATAGAAATAATTGCCAATGCAAATAGAAATAATTCCCAGTGCAGATAGAGATAACCCCCAATGCAGGTAGAAATAACCCCCAGTGCAGGTAGAAATAACCCCCCAGTGCATGTAGTAATAACCCCCAGTGCAGATAGAAATAACCCCCCAGTGCAGGTAGAAATAACCCCCAGTGCAGGTAGAAATAACCCCCCAGTGCATGTAGTAATAACCCCCAGTGCAGATAGAAATAACCCCCCTGTGCAGGTAGAAATAATTCCCAGTGCAGATAGAAATAACCCCCAATGCAGGTAGAAATAACCCCCAGTGCAGATAGAAATAACCCCCAGTGCAGGTAGAAATAACCCCCCTGTGCAGGTCATACTAATTCCCAGTGCAGATAGAAATAACCCCCAGTGCAGATAGAAATAACCCCCAATGCAGATAGAAATAACCCCCAATGCAGACAGAAATAATTCCCAGTGCAGATAGAAATAACCCCCAGTGCAGATAGAAATAAGCCCCCTGTGCAGGTCATACTAATTCCCAGTGCAGATAGAAATAACCCCCAATGCAGGTAGAAATAATTCCCAGTGCAGATAGAAATAACCCCCAATGCAGGTAGAAATAACCCCCAGTGCAGATAGAAATAACCTCCAGTGCAGGTAGAAATAACCCCCCAGTTCATGTAGTAATAACCCCCAGTGCAGATAGAAATAACCCCCCTGTGCAGGTAGAAATAATTCTCAGTGCATATAGAAATAACCCCACAGTGCATGTAGTAATAACCCCCAGTGCAGATAGAAATAACCCCCAATGCAGGTAGAAATAACCCCCAGTGCAGATAGAAATAACCCCCCTGTGCAGGTCGAATTAATTCCCAGTGCAGGTAGAAATAACCCCCAGTGCAGGTAGAAATAACCCCCCAGTTCATGTAGTAATAACCCCCAGTGCAGATAGAAATAACCCCGAGTGCAGGTAGAAATAATACCCAGTGCAGATAGAAATAACCCCCAGTGCAGATAGAAATAACCCCCAATGCACGTAGAAATAACCCCCAGTGCAGATAGAAATAAACCCCAGTGCAGATAGAAATAATTCCCAGTGCAGACAGAAATAATCCCCAGTGCAGATTGAAATAACCCCCAATGCACGTAGAAATAACCCCCAGTGCAGATAGAAATAATTCCCAGTGCAGATAGAAATAACCCCCAATGCAGGTAGAAATAATTCCCAGTGCAGATAGAAATAACCCCCAGTGCAGACAGAAATAATTCCCAATGCAGATAGAAATAACCCCCAGTGCAGATAGAAATAATTCCCAATGCAGATAGAAATCAGCCCCCAGTGCAGGTAGAAATACTTCCCAGTGTAGATAGAAATAACCCCCAGTGCAGATAGAAATAACCCCCAGTGCAGATAGAAATAACCCCCAATGCAGGTAGAAATAACCCCCCTGTGCAGGTCGAATTAATTCCCAGTGCAGACAGAAATAACCCCCAGTGCAGATAGAAATAATTCCCAATGCAGATAGAAAACACCCCCACCCCACCCCCAGTGCAGGTAGAAATAATTCCCAGTGTAGATAGAAATAACACCCAGTGCAGATAGAAATAACACCCCAGTGCAGGTAGAAATAATTCCCAGTGCAGATAGAAATAACCCCCAATGCAGGTCAAAATAACCCCCAGTGCAGGTAGAAATAATTCCCAATGCAGGAAGAAATAACCCCCAGTGCAGATAGAAAAAACCTCCCAGTGCAAGTAGAAATAATTCCCAGTGCAGATAGAAATAACACCACAATGAAGATAGAAATAACCCCCAGTGTAGATAGAAGTAACCCCCAGTGCAGATAGAAATAACCAACCAGTTCAGGTAGAAATAATCCCCAGTGCAGATAGAAATAACCCCAAGTTCAGGTAGAAATAATCCCCAGTGCAAATAGAAATAACCCCCCAGTACTGATAGAAATAACCCTCCAGTGCAGATAGAAATAACCCCCAGTGCAGATAGAAATAATTCCCAGTGCAGATAGAAATAACCCCCAGTGCAGAAAGAAATAACCCCCAGTGCATATAGAAATAACCCCCGGTGCAGATAGAAATAACCCCCAGTGCAGAAAGAAATAACCCCCAGTGCAGATAGAACCCACTCCCAGTGCAATTGAAATGAATCTCAGTGTGAGATGAAAGCTCTTCCTGATCAAATACAGATATCTCCCAATGCAAAACGACACATTTCCAAATACAATTGTACATCTCACCCAGTGCAAGTGAAAATCTTTCCCAGTGCAAAGAAAAATCTCGCTATATGCAAATGGAAATCACTTCAGTGCCTTTTGCTCTATCTCTCAGTGAGAAAAGCAACCTCTCCCAATGAGGACTGAAATCCTTTTCAGTACAAACAGAAATCTCTCCAAGTGGACGTAGACACCTCTCATAGTATGAGTGGAAATATACCCAAACACAAAGACAAAATCTTCCCCGATCTGTGCGCAAATCTCTCGGGGATGACGCTCTTCCAGTGACAGTAAAAATATCTTCCAGTTCAAGTATAAACTGTATGATACAGGCAGAAACCTCCTATTAGACAATTATCCAGATAAACAGCTCCACATCTGCAAGTAGACAGCTCCACCATTACAGGGTGAAATCCCACCCAATCCAATTTCAAATCTCTCCCAGTGCATGTAGAAATATTTCCCATAGCAAATAGAATGCTCCCTCAGTGCAAGATGAAATCTCTCCAAGTGCAAGAAGAAGTCTCTTCCAGTGGAATTTGACACTTCTGGCAGTAGAATTTGGTAGTTATCTCACTGAGAATAGAAAGGACTTTCAGTGAATATAGAAATTCTCACAGCCCAGTTGGGCAATCAATCCTCACTTTCAGAACAAGTAGAGGTGCAAGTAAATACCTACCCCACTGCAAGTAGACATTAATCCCAATTAAAGTTTAAGTATCTAAATATATAAGTTTAAATAGGGCTATAGGTTAACTCAATGCTGTAGTGGTAATGTCACTCAGTAATACAGACGTCCAGACTAATACTCTGGGGGCATGGATTCAAGTCCCTCCATGGCAGCTGGTGGCATTTAAATTCAGTTGATAAAACATGGAATACAGAACTAGTCTCAGCAATGTAAAGGCCATGAAATTATCATCAATTGTAGTGAAAGCACATCTGGTTCATCAATGACTTTTAGGAAATCTGCCATCCTTACCTGGTCTGACCTACATGTGACACCAGGCTCACTGTAATGTTGTTGACTCTTAACTGCTGAGCAAGCAACTCAATTTAAGGACAATTATGGATGGACAACAAATGCTGGCCTTGCTAACGATGCTCACCGCTCATGAAAGAATAAATACATTTTTTTTAAAATATCGAAGAGTATTTGTAGGAACCTCTGCCAGTGCAAGAACCAACCTCTCATTGCACCATTGCAAATCTCTCCCAATGAAAGTAGAAATAATTTGAGTGCCAGTAGAAGTCTCTTCGAGTACAAGTAGAAAGCTCGACCACTGCAAGCTCTCCCACTACAGCACTTATTTAATCTACAGCCCTATTTAAGCTTTACCGCTGCAAGAATACTGTGCCAGTGCAATGAAAACCTCTCCATGGGCAAGCAAAAATGCATCCGAGTGAAGTATATATTTGTTCCAGTGCATGACTGTCACTCCAGTGCCAGTAGAAAGCAGTGCAAGTATAGAAATCACTCCCTATTAAATTACTAACCTATGCCATTGCAAGTTGAAATGTCTCCCATGCAAGTTGAAAGCTTTTTCAGCACAAATTGAAATGTCTGCTAATACATAAATAAATTACTGAGATGCAAATATAATGCCCCACCCAGTGCAAGTCAGAATCCTTCCCAATGAAAGATAAAATCTCTTCAGGTGCATGTAGAAATCACACCCTGTAAAATTTCATCTCTATCCCAGTGGAAGCAGAAATCTCTCCCAATGGAAATCAAAAACACTTTCAGTGCAAGTAGATCTCTCCAAGTGGAGATACAAATCTCTCCCAGTCCAAGTAGAAATATCACCCAGTGCAAGCAGAAATCTCTCCTGTACAAGCAGAAATCTCTCCTGCACAAGCAGAAATCTCTCCTGTAGAAGCAGAAATCTCTCCTGCACAAGCAGAAATCTCTCCTGTAGAAGCAGAAATCTCTCCTGCACAAGCAGAAATCTCTCCTGCACAAGCAGAAATCTCTCCTGCACAAGCAGAAATTATTCCTAGTACAAGCAGAAATCTCTCCTGCACAAGCAGAAATCTTTACTAGTACAAGCAGAAATCTCTCCTGTACAAGCAGAAATCTTTCCTGTACAAGCAGTATCAATTCCGATGCCCATGGAAAACTCCCCCAGTGCATGTAGCAATTGATCTTAGGGCAAGTAGAGAACTTCCCTCGTGCGAATGAAATTTCTGGCAGAGGAACTTGAACGTTTTCCCAATAAAAATAAAAGATTTTCCCAGCGCAGCTAAAAATTGTGCCCAATGCAACTAGAAATCTCTCCCGCTGCAAGTACAAACCTCAGGGTTCAAGCAGAAAGCTGCTCCAATGCAATCAGAAATTTCCGCTAGAGCAGGCTAAAAACTATCCGTGAAATTTGATCTATCTCCCAATGCAAGTGGAAATCTTTCCCAGAGGAAGGTGAAACATCAACCAGCCCAGGTAGAATATTTTGCCACTGGCATAAAAATCCTCGCAAAAGAAAGCAAACCTTCATATTGTAAGTAAAAATCTCATCTGATGCAACCACTCATTGTGCATTTGCTGTTCTCAGAGTCAAAAAGCACTCTCAATCACAATAGAGGACCTTTCCAGTGCAAATGGAAACATCTGCCAGTGCACGTAGAATATTCTCCCTGCTAGTTGAAATCTTTCCCACTGCAAATATTAATATCTTTCTGTGCAAATACATATTTACTTCAGTTCAAGAAGAAATATCCCCCAGTGGAAGTCAAAAGCTTATCTGATGCATGCAGAAATCTCTGACATTTATACTGGAAGACCACGTGGACAGGTTGATTATTCAACTTGCACTGTGATAGGCACCAACTTCAACCGGGGAGTTTTCTCTTTGTACTGGAAAAGATTTGGGCTTGCATTGGGAGAGATTCCTACCTCCACTGGGAGAGATCAAATTGTATTGGCAGTGATTTCGATTGCAGTGGGAGAGATTTCTCTTTACACTTGGGGAGATTTCAATATGCAATGGCAGGGGCCAGGGGGAGGGGGTGCGGATTCATACTTTTCCTGGAATAGATTTCTAATATTATCAAGCATTATTTCTGCCTGCACTGGATAGGTTTTCTACTTGCACTGGGAGAGTGTTGGACCTGCACTGGCAGAAGTATCTGCATGCACTGATAAAGATCTATATTTGCACAGGGACAGATGTTTAGTTGCAGTTGCAGAGCTTTGTTTTCACTAGGATATATCTCAAAATTCACACTGAACTTTCTATTTGCTTTGAAAGAGACTTCTACTCGCACTGGGGGAGATTTGAATTTGTGCAAATACAGGTTGCTGCTTGCATTGTCAGAGGCTTTGACTTGCCATGCACTACTGCATTGCTATTTGCATTGCAAGAGATTTCCATTTGCACTGTAAGATTTTACCATTTGCACTAGGATGTGATTTTTTTAGTTGCATAGGAAAGAAGTTACTTGGACAGGGAAATGTTTTAATCTATTCTCAGGGGTAAAGATGTCCACATACACTGGAAACTCTTTCTACTGTCACGGGAGGGAGGTCTTACTTGCGTTTGAAGGTTGTTTAGCTTGCACTGAGAATCCTTGCTTCCTACGGTACGAGGAATGTGTCCTTGCACGGACAATGAGTTCAAGTTAACCAGAAGAGACTTCTACTCACCATGCAAATGATTTCCACTTGCACTGGGAGAGATCTTTAATTCCTATGGGAGAACCATGCACAGCCAATGGTAGAGGTCCAGAGTTGCATTTGAAAAGATGTCTAATTGCACTGGAACTGGGAGAGATTTTTACTTGCACTGGGAGAAAGATGAACTTCCGTTTGGAATGTTTACTTGCCCTAGGAGAGAATCCTACCGAAGAAAGAGAGCTTTCCCAGTTCAAGCAGCAATCTCTGCTAATCCGAAGGCAAACCGATCCGTGCAGAGAAATTACTCCGAGTGCTGGAAGGAACATCCCACTGTATTGCAGAAACCTCTCCCAGTCAAAATTACGCTCTTCACAAGTTCACATAGAACTATTTTCCATCAGAAGTGAAAATCCCTCCCAGCACAAGGAGAAATCGCTTACACTGTAAACAAGAAAAAAAATCAAATGTAACTAAACATCTCTCCCAGTGCAAATCGCAACTTTTTTGAGCGGAAGCATAAATCTTCCAACGCGCAAATACAAACCGTTTTGGGTCAAGTAGAAACATCTCCAAGTGAAAGCAAAAATGAAAACTCAGGCACTGCAAAGACAAACCACAGCCTATGTAAGCAGAGACCTATTCCAGTGTATGTAGTAATCTCTGCCAATGCCAGAGGAAAATCACTCGGTGCTAGTCGTAGTCTCTCCAGGTAGAAGTCGAAATCTCCCATTGCAAATGGGTATCACTCAGTGGCACTGGAACTCTGTTGGTGCAAGTTGACATCTACTCCAGTGCCAATAGTAATCATTCCCAGTGACAATAAAAAAACTCATTCATTGCAGATAATAATCTGTTCCAGTGCCAGTAGAAATTGTTTCCAGAACAAGTAAGCATCATATCCAGTGAAAATAGAAACAGCAACCAGTGGAATTGGAGATTTCTCCAATTGGAAGCAGAGCCGTATCCTGGTGCAAGTTTAAACTTGTCCATGCAAGACCAACGATCTCAAGAGAAAGGACAGATCTCTCCCAGTGTAGAAGAAAACTCTCTCATGAAGACAGTTCTCCCAGTGCAGTTCTGAATCTAACCAAGGGAAAGTCAAATCTGTCCCAATGCATTTAATAGCCTCTCCCAGTACAAATGCAAACATTTCACAATTTTATTGGTTGTTATCGAGGGGAACTTCAACCTTTTATGGTACCTGCATTTGGTACAGAATTACGATCCTTGCTCCAGTTCCTGAGTTGTAACAAACACCTGCATTTATGCCATGACACCAAAAAACAGAGAGCAGTTGAATAATGTGGTGAAATATCTATTTCCTCTCAATGTTAAATTCATCAAATAATGGGAAGAGAACAAGACACACCCCTCCTAACTACTACCCCCCAACCACCCCCATTCCCAGTCATTCCCAACACACAACTGCTGCTGTCCTGACATTTCTCCCCAGTTGTGGGGTCAGAGCATATGAATAGAAACTCTAACTCCCACACCATCTCCTTTTGGACCAGGGGTATTTAAAGGGCATCTTTCTGCTATGTCTCGAGCTGATCAATCTGATGTAGTGGTAGAAATTTGACAGGTGTAGTGGCATAAACTAGATGTATTGTATTGATCATTGTATTGACCACCCATTATACACAGCTCTTGATATTTATGTCCATTGACTGCAAGAGTACTGAACATCAGGTGTAGCAAATGAGAAGTGGCCAATCCAATGCCACACATTTTGCGCCACCAACTGAGACAAATTTCTATCTCTTAGTTTTGTTAAACCACAAATATAGCATCTCCACTTTTCCCACCAAATTGGTCAGTCTGCATTCACTGCCCCAAGTCCAATATATAGGTTTAGTCTCCATTTACGAAGCCATCTTCAACGAAATCACTCAGTCGTCATTCGACAGTCCAAATCAAGCACAATCAGTCAAAGACCTTTCACCCATGTCCAAAATAATAACAAAGAAAACTGCGGATGCTGGAAATCCAAAACAAAAACAGAATTACCTGGAAAAACTCAGCAGGTCTGGCAGCATCGGCGGAGAAGAAAAGAGTTGACGTTTCGAGTCTTCATGACCCTTCGACAGAACTTGATTTCGAGTCCAAGAAAGAGTTGAAATATAAGCTGGTTTAAGGTGTGTGTGTGGGGGGGGGCGGAGAGAGACAGAGAGACAGAGGTGCTTGTGTAGACAAACAAGCAGTGATAGAAGCAGATCATCAAAAGATGTCAGCGACAATGGGACAAAAGAACACATAGGTGTTAAAGTTAAAGTTGGTGATATTATCTAAACGAATGTGCTAATTAAGAATGGATGGTAGGGCACTCAAGGTACAGCTCTAGTGGGGGTGGGGGGAGCATAAAAGATTTTAAAATATTTAAAAATAATGGAAATAGGTGGGAAAAGAAAAATCTATAAAATTTATATGGAAAAAAAAAGGGGAAAAAAAGGGGGAAACAGAAAGGGGGTGGGGATGGGGGAGGGAGCTCACGACCTAAAGTTATTGAATTCAATATTCAGACCGGAAGGCTGTAAGGTGCCTAGTCGGAAGATGAGGTGTTGTTCCTCCAGTTTGCGTTGGGCTTCACTGGAACAATGCAGTAAGCCAAGGACAGACATGTGGGCAAGAGAGCAGGGTGGAGTGTTAAAATGGCAAGCGACAGGGAGGTTTGGGTCATTCTTGCGGACAGACCGCAGGTGTTCTGCAAAGCGGTCGCCCAGTTTACGTTTGGTCTCTCCAATGTAGAGGAGACCACATTGGGAGCAACGAATGCAGTAGACTAAGTTGGGGGAAATGCAAGTGAAATGCTGCTTCACTTGAAAGGAGTGTTTGGGCCCTTGGACGGTGAGGAGAGAGGAAGTGAAGGGGCAGGTGTTACATCTTTTGCGTGGGCATGGGGTGGTGCCATAGGAGGGGGTTGAGGAGTAGGGGGTGATGGAGGAGTGGACCAGGGTGTCCCGGAGGGAGCGATCCCTACGGAATGCCGATAAGGGGGGTGAAGGGAAGATGTGTTTGGTGGTGGCATCATGCTGGAGTTGGCGGAAATGGCGGAGGATGATCCTTTGAATGCGGAGGCTGGTGGGGTGATAAGTGAGGACAAGGGGGACCCTATCATGTTTCTGGGAGGGAGGAGAAGGCGTGAGGGCGGATGCGCGGGAGATGGGCCGGACACGGTTGAGGGCCCTGTCAACGACCGTGGGTGGAAAACCTCGGTTAAGGAAGAAGGAGGACATGTCAGAGGAACCGTTTTTGAAGGTAGCATCATCGGAACAGATGCGACGAAGGTGAAGGAACTGGGAGAATGGGATGGAGTCCTTACAGGAAGCGGGGTGTGAGGAGCTGTAGTCGAGGTAGCTGTGGGAGTCGGTGGGTTTGTAATGGATATTAGTGGACAGTCTATCACCAGAGATTGAGACAGAGAGGTCAAGGAAGGGAAGGGAAGTGTCAGAGATGGACCATGTGAAAATGATGAAGGGGTGGAGATTGGAAGCAAAATTAATAAATTTTTCCAAGTCCCGACGAGAGCATGAAGCGGCACCGAAGTAATCATCGATTAAATTAAAAGGCAGAACCAAAAAGGTAATAATGTTTGGATTGCTACCTGAGCCATGATCAAAGCGACATATGTAAATCAGATCAGGGAGTTGAATACGTGGCTCAAAGACTGGTGTGGGTGAAACAGGTTTCGATGCATTGAGCACTGGCATCAGTACTGGGGAAGGAGGGAGTTGTACCATTGGGGCAGCCTTTGCCTGAATCGCACTGAATCCAAAGCTCTGGTGAATCGTATAACTAGGACTGTGGAGAGGGCTTTAAACTAAATAGTGGAGGAGTGATGATTTGGAAAGTTAATCAGAAAGGACAAGTCAATCGTGCAGGGTAATGATGCAGGTAATGATAACCGGAGTGTGACAGAGTGTGTGGCAGAAACCTGAGTGTGCACCAGCAAACAAGTTCAGTGGGAGAACAAAAATGGTAAAAAGGCAGAATTAATGGCTCTTCACCTGAATATACACAGTATTCCTTACAAGATGGATGAATGGACAGTACGAGTAGAAATAAATGAGTATTTTTTGATAGCCAGGAGAGACAAGGTCTAAATATGGCTAAGGCTGTCACCTGGATATTCAAGGGTATTTGACATTTCATAAGGACAGGAGGAAAGGAAAAGAAGATGGAGTTGCTCTGTGAAAGAATGAGATCAGTGCAAGTGAAAAATGATCTTGGTTCAGAAGATTACAATGTAGAGTCAGTTTGTGTGGAGATAAGTGTTGTGAATATCTAGGTCATGGTTCAACGTAATATCTTTGAGGTAATGTTTAATTCTGGGAATATTACTGTTAAAAAGGTTAGATAATTAAAATGCTAGGCTTTAGGGATTGCCAGAAGAGCTATAGAAATTGCAATTCAGAAGGTGACTCATGTTTGTTTAATAGAATAGGTAGAGCTCTAAAACAGCAGGTGGGCTTTCCTGGCTGTGTAATGAGTAAAAAAGGTCAGTTTGAGGATAGCCAAGAACAGACTACATCATCAAGGAGATGGGTGAAGATCAGGAAGGCTCTCTGGTTTTAGTTTATCTATGTGTTTTGTGGGATATATATTTTACTTGCAGTTTGGATCTCCTGTACTTTGCAGATCACCGGGGGAAGCTAGCCAAAATAAATGAGAATTAGATAGATCTGGACAGTAAGCAGAGTAAGACATTAACTGCATCACTGACTGCCTGGAAACAGGTGAGGCTTAATCTCAGTTTGAATCTCGTGATGAACAGGAGCTTCAAGATTGCTTAGATTGAAGTTAGTTGACAAATCTATAGTAGGCCTCACTGTGTCTCATTGCAAAAGAAAGTAACCAGCAGATTAGCTTTGAAAAGTAACCAGAACAGGGGACTGAGAACTCCATATTCAAGGGAGGGTAAGTTAAAGTTTTAACTCTGAGAATAGCTGGAACTGAGGAAACTACTCCAGAAGACTGTGGCATACATATGAGTGATGCCTACAGCAGTAAATAACTTAAGTATTGAGGATTCTTATTAGACAATTCTTGGGAAAAGTAAGAAGTAAACCTGAGGGCAGCATCTATATAGTTATAAACGATGTTGTTCAGTTCATAGTGCATGTTTTGTTTAAGCCTGTTATATCCAATAAAGTTTGTTCCATTAACAAAAATGTGAAATCTTGTGGCTTAGTTCTATTGGGTAAAATGAGGTATTTATTAAATGTAAACAGTCCTAAAACAGATCACAGCAAAATCGGGAGCTTTTTGAGGGATTTTGAATCTACAGACTAATTTGAGATGCACTGGGAAATTGGCTAAGGTTTAAACTAAGAAGATTTCACAGTGAATTTTGATTGTATTTGTTCAGAAGTGCTGTTCTGGCATTGGCAATAGTTAAAACATTTCTGAAGAGGGAAGAGTTATCCCTGAGTAATTTGCAACAATTAACAAAGGTTAAGCTGGTAGAATTAGCATAAAAGTTGAAGTTAGAGTTAAAAGCAGCAGAGACAAGAAAGAGAAGCAGTGAACGTTTTAGCACAGCATTTGATACTGGAAGAAGGAAAAGTTAATCCAGGTAGCAATTCCGCTAAATTGGCTAAATTTCATTTGCTGATGAAGCAGCTTGAGATGGTAGAGTAAAGCAAGAAGCTGAACTCGAAAAAGAAATGAAAAATCCTGCAGTTGAAAAAAGAGAAAGAGTAATGCGAAGTCTTGAATCTGAGCTCCAGAGAGAAATGAGCAAAGTAAGGGAAAAAGGAAAGAGGGTTTCCGAGGGAGATAGGGATCAGGAATAGGAGAATAGATCGGATGAATGCATGGCTGGAGAGATGGTGTAGGAGGGAGGGATTTAGATTCCTGACACAGTGGGACTGATTCTGGTGAAGACGGGGCCTGTACAAGCTGGACGGGTTACAGCCCAGCAGGACCGAGACCAATATCCCGCAGGGGTATTCACTAGCACTGTGGGGGAGGGTACAAATTAGAGTGGTCGTGGGATGGGAACCTGAGCGGGGAGCTACAAGAGAGGGAAACAAAGATAGAAATGAAAGACAGAAAAGAGGAAGGCAAAGGTTGAAGGCAGGGGAAACAAGAGCTAGCAGCAAATAGGGCCATGTCTTGCTGCAACTGTACAGGGCCTTGGTGAGAGCACACCTGGAGTATTATGAGCGATTTTGATCTCTTTACCTAAGAATGGATATACTTGCCATGGAGGAAATGCAACGAAGATTCACCAGAATGATTTCTGTGATGACAGGATTGTCATATGAGGAGAGATTGGGCCAACTAGGCCTGTAATCACTGGAGTTTCGAAGAATGAGAGGAAATCTCATTGAAACCTATAAGGGGTTAATTAATAATCTTGATGTGCAGGGTCTTTTAGGGAACAGTGACCATAACATGATAGAATTCTTCATTAGGATGGAAAGTGAAGTAGGCCAATCTGAAACTAGGGTCCTAAACCTAAATAAAGGAAACTACGAAGTTATGAGGGGTGATTGTTTCTGATAGATTGGAGAGCTTCATTAGAAGGCAGTGGCTAAAATTTAATGAAAGAATGCAAGCATCGCAGCAGTTATATTTTTTTCTCTTGTGCAAAAACACAATAGGAAAACAGCCCAACCACGGCTAATGAAATAAATTAAGGATTGTATTAGATCCAAAGAGGAGTCATATAAAGTTGTTAGAAAAAGTAGTAAGCCTGAGGATTGGGAGTAGTTTAGAATTCAGCAAAGGAGCACTAAGAGATTGGTTAAGAGGGGAAAAATAGAGTATGAGAGTAAACTTACAAAGGAGCATAAATGTGAACTGTAAAAGTCTGTAAGTATCTAAAAAGAAAAAAAGATTAGTGAAGACAAATGTAGGTCCCTTACATTCCAAAATGAAAGAGGATGTATAATAGAGAACAAGGATATGGCAGAGCAATTAAACAACTACTTTAGTTCTGTCTTCATGGAAGAAAACACAAATAACTTCCCAGAAATACTAGGGAACAAAGGGTCCAATGAGCAGGAGGAATGAAGGAATTTAGTATTTGTTGAAAGATAATGCTGGGGAAATTAATGGGACCGAAAGCTGTTAAATCCCCAGGCCCTGATAATTTACATCCCAGGGCACTAAAAGAGGTGGCCATGGAAATAGGGGATGCATTGGTTGTCATCTTCCAAAATTCTGTAGATTCTGGAACAGTGCTGGCAGATTGGAGAGTGGCAAATATAACCTCACTATTTAAAAAGGGAGGGAGGGGGAAAACATGGAATTACAGACCTAACATCAGTAATAGAGAAAATGCGAGAGCCTATTATAAAGCATGTGATAACAGAACACCTAGAAAATATCAACAGGATTAGACAAAGTCAACATGAGTTTATGAAAGTGAAATTATTTTTGACAAACCCACTGGATTTTTCTGGAGGATATAACTTGTAGAATAGATCAGGGAGAGCCAGCAGATGTGGTGTATTTGGATTTTCAGAAAGAGTTTAGTGTGCAAAATTAAAGCACATGGGATTGGGGGGGTAATACATTGGCATGTATTGAGAATTAGTTAGCAGACAGGAAACAGAAAGTAGGAATAAATTAATCTTTTTCGGAGTGGCAGGCAGTGACTAGTGGGGTGCTGCAGGGATCAGTGTTTGGGCTCCAGCTATTCACAGTATATATCAATGATTTAGATGAGGGAACCAAATGTAATGTTTCCAAGTTTGCTGATGACATGAAACTTGGTGGGAATGTGAGTGGTGAGGAGGATGTTCAGAGGCCTCAAGGCGATTTAGACAAGTTGAGTGAGTGGGCAAATACATGGCAGATACAGTATAACATGGATAAGTGCAAAGTTATCCACTTTGTTAGGAAAAGCAGAATGGGAGAGTATTATTTAAATGGTAATAGATTGGGAAATGTTGATGTACAAAGGGACCCGGGTGTCCTTGTACACCAGTCACTGAAAGCAAGCATGCAGGTGCAGCAAGCAGTTAAGAAGGCAAATGGTATGTTGGCCTTCATTGTGAGAGGATTTGAGTACAGGAGCAAGGATGTCTTACTGCAGCTGTACAGGGCCTTGGTGAGACCACGGGCAGAATTTTTCATATGGTGGCCGGGTTGGGCGAGGCCCCCCACAATCGGCTCCGCACCGTCATTTTACACAGGCGGGCCAATTAAAACCGGTCCAGTGTAATGCACAACCGGTAACACTCAGCGCTACCTGTGTGGTGGGTGGGGGGGGGGTGGGGAGGAGGGAGAGTCGGGGCCAGCGCTCCTTCGCACATGTGAGATAGCGCAATAATCTCCTTGAGGCATGGAGCTGCCTGAGGGAGATTGAATGGATATTAAAATAATTAAATAAATGATTTAAAAATGTATTTAAACATGTCCCCTCATGTGACTGTGTCATTTGAGATGGGACATGTTTTTATTTTTATGAAAACTCTTTTATTTATTTAATAAAAGCTTTAGGAAACCTCATCCCGCTCGTGGATGAGGTTTCCTAAAAAATGCGAAGGCCGCTTGGGCTTTTCGTCTGCCCAACCTTTAGGTTGGACAGGCAGTGTTACTAACTACATGAATTGCTTCCTTAATGGTCTTAATAGACCGTTTACATATCAGCAGGCGCACAGCCAACTCCGGCGCATGCCACCAAATGAAACATCGTGAGACAGTGCGGTGATGTCAGGACACATGCCCAACGTCATTGCGCGGCATTTTACACGTCGGTGTGTTGGGCTTGCTCCCGCATGCCAACTGAATAATACTGCTCCTGGAGTATTGTGTGCAGTTTTGGTCTCCTTACCATAGAGGGAGTGAAGTGAAGATTCACCACACTGAATCCTGGGATGGCAGGATTGTCATGTGAGGAGAGATTGGGCCAACTAGGCCTGTATTCTCTGGAGTTTAGAAGAATGAGAAAGGATCTCATTGAAACGTATAAAATTCTGACAGGGCTAGATGACTGGATGCCGGGATGATGTTTCCTCTGGCTGGGGGGTCTAGAACAAGGGGTCACAGTCTCAGGATATAGGGTGGGCCATTTAGGATTGAGATGCGGAGACATTTCTTCACTTGGAGATTGGTGAACCTGTGGAACTCTCTACCACAAAGGGCTGTGGAGAACAAGTCACTGAATATATTTAAGAAAGAAATAGATAGATTTCTAGATTCTAAACAGGTCAGGGGGTATGGGGAGAGAGCAGGAGTATGGCCCTGAAATAGAGGATCAGCCATGATCATATTGAATGGTGGAGCAGGCTTGAAGAGCTGATTGACCTACTCCTGCTCCTATTCTTTATGTTTCTATGTTTCTAAAAGGCTAGGGGCTTGGGGCACTGGACACTGGTAAGGCTACGGGCTCTGAAAAAATTCTGACAGTAACGCTGAAGTAACTCCAGGACTAGCTGTGCCCCTTTCCAAGATGTTCACATACATCCATAACATTGGCCTCGACTAAGCAATGTGGAAAATTACCCAGGTGTGCCCTATCCACAAAAAGCAGTACAAATTGAACTTGGACAATTAACGCTACATCAGTCTACTCTCGATCATCAGCAAAGTGATGGAAAGTGTCAGTGACAGTGCTATCAAGCAGCACTTACTCCACAATAATCTATTCATCAATGCACAGTTTCGATTCTGCCAGGGCCACTCAGCTCCTGACCTCATTAGAGCCTTGGTCCAAACTTGGACAAAAGAGCTGAACTTAAAGGATGAGTGTGACATAAAGGCAGTGTTTGACCGAGTGTGGCATCAAAGAGCTCTATCAAAACTGGGGTCAATGGGAATCAGGGGGAAAACACTCTCCGCTGGCTGGAGTCAAACCTAGCGCAAAGGAAGATGGTTGTGGTTGTTGGAGGCCAATCATCTTAGTCTGGAGACATCGCTCCAGTCACTCCTCAAGGTAGTGTCCCCAGCCCAAGCATCTTCAGGTGTTTCATTACCTTCCCTCCATCATAAGGTCAGAAATGAGGATGTTCGCTGATGATTGCACAAGGTTCAGCACCATTTGCGACTCCTCAGATACTGAAGCAGTCCATGTCCAAATGTAGCAAGACCTGAACAATATCCAGGCTTGGGCTCATTACTGACAAGTAACATTTGTGCCACACAAGTGCCAAACAATGACCATCTCTAACAAGGCAGAATCTAACATATCCAGTGTATTATATATCCAATGGTATCGCTGAATCCCCCATTACCAACATCCTGGGGGTACCATTGAACAGAAACTGAACTGGACTAGCCACATAAATACTGTGGCTACAAGAGCAGGTCAGAGGATAGGAATCCTGCGGCAAGTAACTCACCTCCTGACTCCCCAGAGCCTGTCCAACATCTACAAGGCACAAGTCAGGGGTGTGATGGAATACTCCCCTCCTGCCTAGATGAGTGCTCCCAATACACTGAAGAAGTTGGACACCATGCAGGACAAAGCAGCCCACTTGATGGGCACCATCCACCAACTTAAACATCCTCTTCTTCAGCCACCAATGCACAGTGGCAATGGTGTGTTCATCTACAAGGGCCACTGCAGCAATTCACCAAGGCCCCTTCAACAACACCATCCAGTTCCTCATCCTCTAACATCTGGAAGGACAATGGCAGCAGATAGATGGGAACACCACCACCTGGAAGTTCTCCTCCAAGTCACTCACCATCCTGACTTGGAAATATATCACCGTTCCTTCACTATCGCTGGGTCAAAATCTGGGAACTGCCCATGCCTCCACCATCAGCAGCACTATGGACGAACTTACTGCAGCGGTTCAGGACAGTAGCTAGTAACCAACTCCTCAAGGGCAATTAGGGATGGGCAATAAATGTTGGCCCAGCCCGCGATGCCCACATCCTGTGAACAAGTTAACTAAAAGCTATACAATTATTGGATTGCAGTCTTCTCAGTGTTAGAGAATCTCGTGTCTGTTGGGTATCCAGAGCCTCCAGTGGACAGGCACACACAGCTGGCAAAGCTCAGCCTCCTTATGATCAGACTCTCTGGATGCAAGCGTCCCAGATTTGCCGGAAAAGGTATGTTATACCTACAATGGCAGCTTTTTGCACTACAACACCCCAATCCTGCCTCATTAATCATGCATTCTTGGGAAACACACCATTTTGATGGCAGGTGAGCCCTCATTCGCTCGCCACACTGTCACCTCACTGCTTCCTCGTGCCAGGCGTTATATCTAAAGTGCAGCCATGTGCACACCTCTCAGTGCTTCCAGCCCAGGACTACTGCACAGAAGACATGGCCCTGAAAGGCAAAATGACTGCAGCCCCTCGGTTTAGTGACGCATCCCTCAGGCACCTTTTGGATGCCAAGAAGGCCCGCTGTGATGTCCTCTACCCCCACTCTGGCCGCAGGAGACCCAGCGACACCACCAATCTGGCTTAGGAGGCAGTGGCAGTGGTGGTCAGGGCCAACGCCCTGCAAAAGAGGACAGCCACCCAGTGCCGCAAGATGGTGAATGATCTCTTCCGTTCCGCCAGGGTGAGTCACTCTTCTCATCATTACCAACTCACACACTCACAAACCCATCACACATCCACAGGGCCCTCACTCACTGCCAGTGCAAGTGACATCACCATTCCCTCTCACACACTCACCGCCATTGTCCTCATGCCATCCATGGGACCACTCACTACCCACACAGTCCAGGCATACTTATCAACTGGCCTGGCAGGCATCCTGCTTACACTCTCTCTATCTCTATTCATGCAGGACAAGCTGGCACACAAGAGGTCGACGTCACTGACTGGTGGGGGAATGCCTGAAATCAAGACTTTGACCTCACAGACTTTGAAAATCAGGTTATCCAGCTGGCCAGTAAAAATCGGGACCATTGCTGTGCTGACGGTGAAGTCGGCAGTGCTTTACCAAGTGAGGATCCAGCTGTGCAGCATTGCAACATCTATCAGATGATCATTCTGTGAGTCACTTCCCCTGTTCCACTGTCCCCTGCCAGCTGGTGGCCAGCACTCTCCAGAATGTGTTAAGGGGCCTTCAGACTTAACCAAGAGAGTCCTTAGTACATCCATGCTAACCCACGCGTGTCTCTGTTTCATCCTGCAGGAGGAGTACATCAGGAGTATGGAGCCTGGTGACTTAGCTGTATGCCTCGTGGCTTACTGGGAGCGGAGATGATGGAGAAGAGAGTGACTGAGGCACCTAGCTGAGCAGAGGGAGGAGCAGCATCCTTGCTTTCGCAGGCACATCTGGGAGACAGCCAACAGAGTCCACGACCCAGGGCCTCCAAAGAAGACCTGAAGAAACCTCTGAAGAGGAATCTGAATGCACCTTCATTGAAGTCCCGACACAGTGCTCACCCACACCCTCCACCAGTGCAGAGACACACACCTTGGTGGGACTCAGCTTTAGAATAGCCTTGGGATCACAATCTGGTGGGCACATTGTACCGTCCGATCCACAGCAGGCGGCAGATGTCCACCACTTGGAGGACTGGTAGACGTCAAAAATTTCCTGAGTCCAAGTCAGATGACGAGCTTCTGGACTCGGTCATACCTCAGTTTCTGGAGCTGCAAAGGCAAGCTCGGGAACATCAGGAAGGTTTGTCTGCTGCACCCCTCAGATTGCAAGGCCTGTTAGAGGCTTCAGGCTTAGGTGATAGCACTGGCATGCTAACGCACTGAAGTCAATACTGGCAGGATGGCCGCCACCATGGAGACCTTGGTTCAGGACTTCACTCCTGCTCTGGCTTAACTCCATCACTAACGCCATAGTTGGCCTCCAGCAGTGAGTGCGTGAGAGGTGTGCAGGGCAGCTCAATCTCACTCCAGCTACCCCTCCTCCTCAAGGAGTCAGCCTGGAGCCATGAGGCATCCATAGGGAGGAAGATCAGCAGGTGCACACTCCGTGCTCATCTACCCAGGTGACCCTGGGAGTGTCTGGCCTATCTGAATCCCCTCTTTCTGTGACCCCATCAGTTCCAGCTCCACAGGCCGTGGAGGGTGCCACTGCCACACAGCAGGACCCCGAAAGCAGGCTGGAGCCCTCCAGGTCTCGGCCCTCCAGAGGACGCCTGCCAAGGTCATCACAGTCAGCAGGCTGCCTCCAGCTCCACTGTGGATATCCGGGGAGCACCAAAATGTAGTGGCAGGGTTAGGAAAGTTAAGAAGATGTAGTTGCATAGCCTGGGCACAGGTATTAATCACTTGTACATAATGTTCACTATTGCCAATAAACTCCCAAGAATGTCACCCTGCCTGTGGCTCCTTGTTCTGATGAGCAGTTCTCGTGCCACTTTCGTGAAAGTGCAAGATTCCTGCACAAGCTAAAGGCAGGTGTCCCAGTCCAGGGCCTGTTCCCTGGGCTCTGTGCGGCCTTCAGATTACAGGGATGGTCTGGCCTCACACTCCCTGGAAACATTACTGATGCATGCACCTCAGCAGTGCTGGTCATTGCTGCCAGAATGTTGTGGGCAGGAGTACCATCATCCTCCCTGTGCTCTCAGAACCTTTAAGGTGGGGCTGGCCCCCATTCTCTTCAGCATCTGTGACCAGTGACGTTGTGCTCCTGAAGGGCTCAGGCGATGAAGGCGACAAAGGATCAAGTGCACTTAAAGTTTAATGCTGCGTCTCTATGATATGACCCTGAACACAAGTGCAAGTGAGCTGCCCTCGGCCAGACAGGAGTCAGACATTCTCAGAGACTATGTGAAGATCTATGGAGTGTCCTCACTGCATGTCGTCATCATCCTCCTGCGATCAAGCGACTATTAGGGCCTCCACTGCATCTCCATGACAGGAGCATTCTCACAGAGGGTATGTGTGCTGCCATAAGCCAGACTGGAGTCCAAAGTTCATGGATGCAATGTGAGGATCTGTGGTTTTTCCTTACTAAATGTTGTCATCATTCTCCACAAGTCTGGCAGCTATGAGGGCCTCCTGAGTGCACCTGCCTTGTCTGGCCAGTGCAATGGCCTCATCACCATCATCGTTGCCTTCAATATTACCTCCTCACCCTCATCCCTGTCGGCGTCCTCCTCATGGAGGAGACATGCAGCTCCTCCATCTCCTCCTCAGCCAGCTCCTCTCCCTGTTGCAGTGTCAGGTTGTAAAGGGCGCAGCAGATGACGATGATGTGTGACAGCCTCTGTGGACTGTATTGCAGGGCTCCACCAGACCGGCTTATGCGCTGGAACCTCATCTTCAGCATCCCGATGGTATGCTCCACCAAATTGAGAGCTGCATGAGCCTCATTATAGCGTCGCTCTGCTGCAGTCTGAGGCCACTACACGGTGTCATCAGCTACATCCTCTCTGGGTAGCCCTTGTCCCTGAGGAACCATCCCTGCAGTATCAGTGAGCCCTGGAAGACTCTAGGGATCTGAAGCCAACTGAGACTGTAGGAGTTGTGGACACTCCCTGGGAACTGTGTGCAGAGCTGCAGGATGTGTTTGTGTGGTTGCTCACCAGCTGAACATTCAGCGAGTTGGAGTAGCTGATCGCTTGTTGCCATGGAGATCTGAGCACCACGTCAGTGCAGCTTATGGCACTGTGGGAAACCTGAGACCTGGGCAAATCCTATCGCCCTTGCATCTTGGCTGTCCTGGTCCCGGGCAAAATGCACAAAGTTGTGTGCCCTCGCAAAGATGGCATCCGTGACCTCATGGATACATTTTTGGATGGGGGGTTGTGAAATCCCACAGAGGTCACCTGTGGAGCCCTGAAAGGAGCCACTGGCATAGAAATTGAGCACTGCACTCACTTTCACAGTCACTGGCAGTTGATGTCCTCCATATCCCCTTGACACCAAGTCCTGCAGTAAGTGGCAGATGTGACTGACCAGTTCCCTAGACATGCGCAGTCATCGGTGACACTGCTTGTCAAAGGCAGTGTCTATAGACCCTGGGTCTAGCTAGGCGCCAACCAGCGACAGCTCACTGTGGCTCTTCAGCGGTGTGTGCGGAACCCCAGCTGTCCATTTATCATGAGGGTGCTGCTCCTCCCTCTGCCCAGCTAGATGCCTCGTCGCTCTCTTCTCCATCGTCTCTGCTCTCTGTAAGCCACAAGGCATACAGTTAAGTCACCAGACTCCATGCTCCTGATATACTCCTGCAGGATGAAACAGAGACATGTGTGGGTTAGCATGGATGTACTAAGAACCTCTTTTGGTTAAGTCTGAAGGCCCCTTAACACATCCCCGAGCGTGCTGGCCACCACTTGGATGGCCAGAGTTTAGTGCGCTGCATGGCTGCCCGAAACCCCACCCACCTCCACCCCACTCCACCTAACCAACATGCTGTGCTCTCAGCTCAGGCACAGACATTCTCCTAACCCACACTGCAAGACTGCACTGATAGCTTGAACCATGGGGGAGACTGGTCCAAACAGGGATGCTGACATTCCAAGGGGCTGTGAGCACATCCACCAGTGCTCCATGGCCAACTTTAGCAAGGAGATTGTACAACATGCCCAGTCGTCCAACTGTTCTGCAGACCACTAAAACACTCATTAGTTAGCTCTGGAGCACTTGGTGGCAGTTTGACACCACGCTTGAGTGGGCAGATAAGCTAGAGGCCCAACTCCAATCATAATCCAATAACGGCTGCACCTGAACTGTCTGAGCTGCAGAGGAATGGTCACTTTATACAAGGTTTTCCTAATAAGTGGCTGCTTCCCTCCCCCACCCCCACCTACAACCCCACCCCACTCCCCAACCCCACACGTGCTCATGCTCTACCATCAACCACAGTGCAGCCCCCGCCCTCCCCCCCCCGGCAAAGTGAACTCAACCACAGTGCAGCCCCCGCCCTCCCCCCCCAGCAAAGTGAACTCAACTGCAGTGCAGCCCTTGCACCCCCCAGGTTGCCTCGACTGCAGTGCACCACTTGCCCCTCACAGATCAACTCGAGCACAGCGCAGCCCTTGCCCTCCTCCCACCCAAGTCGCCTCCACCTTGATCCAGCAGGCGACCCTCACAAGCGCTGCACAACGTTACTGGGCACTCACCTCCGAGTTCCCCTCACAGTGCAGCCCGCCAATTGCATGCCTTTTATATGTTGTTGTGAAACACATTGACATGCTTACATGCCAGTGCCCTCAGATGATCCAACGTAGGGGGGATGATTCCAGCCAGCTGGGCCTGTAATGATGTGCAGATATATTACAATGAGGTTCCCAACATCCGAACATTAATCTCTGTGTCCCCTTCAGTGACGGATTATCTTTACTTTGCATCAGTAACTCAGTGCCCTTCTCTCTAGCCCAGTAGTTGAGTGCCCATCTCTGTATGCTCTCCCCCATGAACTAAACATGTTTCCCAATATCCCAATAATGCAATATGATTCCCTACCTACCTTCCAATAGCTGAATACACTTCTCCACACCACAATAATCAACTGTGCATCTGGGTAAGCCCTCCAATAACTAAATATCCTTCTATGTACCCGAATAAATGCATATGCTTGTCCGTAACTCTTCCAATAACTGAATACCTTTCTCTCTGTTCACTTGAATATCTGAATCTCCTTCTTTTTCCCCCAGCAATAAGTGAATATCCTTCTAAGTATCCCATTATTTGAATATCTCTCCCTGTGTCTACTCCAGTAACTGGATGTACTTACCTGTATACCCTTGAATAACTGAATATATTTGTCTCTATCCAAATAAACGAATATGTGTCTTTATACTGGATCCCATGACTGAACGTTCTTCTCTGTATCCACTACAGTAACTGAATATCCTTCTCTGTTCCCCCTCCAATAACTGAATATCCTTCTCTGTACCCCTTCTAATTACTGCATATACTTCTCTGTACTGCAAAAAATGAATATCCTTCTCTATAACCCCTTTAGTAATGGAATATCCTTCTCTGTATCCCAATAGCTGAATGCCTGAACCAGATACCCCTACCAAATACTGAATATCCTCTTTGAAATCACATGATCAAAACTACATATAACTCTTTCCGAACATTTCACTGGAGCCAGCATAAAGTAAATTTACATCCCTGGTTTTATCAATTCAACACTCACTACCCATCCAAATATTCTGTTTTACAAATTTGGAAGTCATTTCACTGTCAGTTCTGATTACCATTTCACTAGATCCCCAGGATCGCTCTCATCCAAACATTGATCCAGTTCTTCAAGTGTATTTTAATGTGTACATATTGGTATTCAGCAGTTGCAGGTGCATCCAGTTTCTTATTTTCTACAAATTTGGACACTTTTCATCCATTTATTTCCTTAAAATCATTCATAAAAATTACAAGCAAAGCACAATCCCCCATTGAATATTGTGGGATTTATACAGGTAGGATTAATCAGACTGTCCTGGCTCCAGTGAGATGATATTCTCTCGAGAGAAGGATATTCAATTTTTGCAGTACAGAGATTTATACAGGTAGGATTAATCAGACTGCACTGCTATTATTTTTGTTAATGTTTGAACAATAATTGGCAAAACCTTTCAGTTATGAAGTGTGAAAGTGGAAGTCATTCTCAATATAATCAGCACTGACATGGTGAACAAGACAAAGAGTAAAACAATAATCTATTTAGATAGCAATTGTAATTAACAGTCATTCTGGTACTGATCTTTCTCATATTTCAAAGAACTTAACCAGTTGCAATAACGTGCAAAAAAACGTTCAGCTAAGGATTATCCTTTTTAAAATGCTGATTTTGTTACAAGGAGATTTTTGCTAAGTGTGGAATCAAAGAGAGACATATATATGAATATGTCCTACATATAATATATGTAGGAATTCATCTTTCTAGATCAATAAGCAGAGAACCAGATGAGAGCAGCCCCGCTCTGCTGGACCACAGTGGAGAGGTTTTAGAGAAGGACAGCAGGGATAACTGTGTCCAAGGCTGCACACAGGGCAAGAAGCACAGATTAGGAAATACAGCTTTGCCTGAGTCACATAGGATGTTATTTTTGACTTTGATGAGTGCTGTTCTGGTTCTGTATCAGGGCTGAAACCTGATTGGTGGCATTCAAGCATAAGCTTCCTGGAGTTATGGGAATGGATCCTGGATGCAACAACACCCTGGAGGACATTGGAGAGAAAAGGGAGGATGGATATGAGCCGGTAATTTTGAAAGAACTGTTGGGTCGAGTGTTTGTTTTTTGAGGAGAGCAGAATTACAGCAGATTAAAAAGAGAGAGGGACAACACCTGAGGGGAGAGACTGTTTAAAATATCAACTTCACTGTAGATGTGTCAATATTCCTTACTAATAGCACTGTGGGTTTACCTGCGTCAGTTGTTCCAGGAGGTGGCTCATCACCATCTTCTCAAAGACACTTTAAAGATAAGCAGCAAATGATGGCCTAAACAGTGATGCCATTATCATGGGAAAGCATACATAAAGCTAAGATGGGGACCAGGAGTGGAAATTGGGTGATCAGCAATCTAGTGGGAATAGGATATGTCATGCAAGTGCAACTATTGATAAGATTAAAAAAATGTGGAGAGTTTACAGAGCAAGAACTGTCCAGCTAATAAATACTGAAGTGATTGATAATGGATAGGATTTTTAATTTCATAAGATATTGGGTTGCAGCGCAGCTTTGTTACAATCACACAATTCTGAAACTTGAGGTTTGCTATCCAGAGGCGATGAGAATAGTGCATGAAAAGTGGGTATTTGAGAACATACCTAGAATTCACCAAGGCCTGTTCAAGCAATATGCTGAGATTTAGGCTGCTCAACTAAACCATAAGGTTCACTTCAAAGTATTATCTTTTTAACTGTATGCATTACTTTTCAACTAGATGTAATGCCTTTTAAGTTTATGTTTGAACATTAATTCCCACATTTTATACACAATGCCTGACACACAACTGTCAATGTATTTTACATTGAATTTAATACAGTGTACAACACAAAATAATCATAACTCCCTCACATGCTTACCTAACTTCCCCTCATATGCACCTAAGCCATTTTATATATTTATTTACTTATGTTTCCATGAGATGCAAGTGTCACTAGTGAAGCCAGCACTTGCTGTCCATCCCAAATTGCATTTTACTTTGCATTAAGTGAGTTTGGAATCCCATGTCCTTCTCTAAAGGACATGAATAAACCAGATGGGTCTTTTTCACAAACGATCATAGCTTCATGGTAACCACTATTTCCATTCAATTTATTGCCAGATTTAATTGATTGAATTTAAGCCCCACCAGCTGTCTTTGTGTGATTGGAACCCATGTTTCATTAGTATTTGCCTGCGCCCCTCGATTGCTAGCCCAGTGACATTACCACCCACTGCAATAAAGCGATTGCTTCCATTATCCCTTGTGCCAGCTTATTCTGATTTCTAACCACTCTCAGGTCCAAAATGCTTTGCCTGAATTCTGTTTTGGTTTATCAGTAACTGTCTTATATTTGTGACCTCCAGTTTTATGAAAATCCTGCCCACACCGGATAACCTCTGATCTCTTGTTTATCAAGAATCCATCTACCTCTGTGTTAAAAATAATCAAAGACTCTGCTTCCACTGCCTTTCAAGGAAGAGAATTCCAAAGACTCACAGCCCTCTGAGATAAGGAAAAAAAATTCTCCTCATCTCTGTCTTAAATGGCTGACCTCTTATTTTTAAACAATGACCTCTAGCTGTAGATTGTCCCACAAGAGGAAACATCCTCTCTACATCCACCCTGTGGATGTCAAGACCGCTTCGGACTTATATGTTTCAATCAAGTCGCTTCTTATCCTCCTAAACTCCAACAGATACAGGCCTGGTCTTCTTGACCTTTCCTCATAAGGCAACCCGGCCATTCCAGGTATTAATCTAGTAAATCTTTTCCGAACTGTTTCTAGCGTAATCATGTCCTTCCATAAATAAGGAGAACAATACTGCACAGAATACTCCAGATGTGGTCTCACCAGTGCCCTGTATAACTAAAGCATAACCTCCTTAGTTTTGTATTCAATTCCCCTCACAATAAATGATAACATTCTATTAGCTTTCCGAATTACTTGCTGTATCTGCACACTAACCTTTTGTGATTCATGCACGAGGATACCCAGATCCCTCTGAATCTCAGAGCTCTGCAATCTCTCACCATTTAGACAATAAGCTTCCTTTTTATTCCTCCTGCCAAAATGGACAATATCGCATTTTCCCACATTATACCAGGTCTTTGCCCACTCACTTGGCCCATCTAGGTCCCTTTGTAGCCTCCTTATGTCCTCTTCACAACTTACTTTCCTACCTATCCTCGTGTCATCGGCAAATTCAGCAACCATGGGTCATAACTTCCTCAGAGTGGCAATCAATGTCCGGCTCAGACCGATTGAGATCCAGGCAGTGCAGCTGTCTCCCAAGTCCAGCATCGCAGACCAGCAGAGTCAGGCTGAAGAAGGACACATGGCGTGAGCTGCTGTAAACCAGGTAAGTTTAAAGACCCTATTGAAATTGACAGGCCAGGGAGAAGGTCCATTTCCAAGGTAAATGGATAGAACTTGGGGAGGTGGGGTCATATATTGGGGGAGGTGGTCAGACATTGAAGGGGTGGTGGTGGGGGTCGGACATCGGGGGAGGAAGTAGGGGGTCAGAGGTCAGGTGGAAAGGGGTTAGAGCTAGCGGGGAGGGGGGAATAAGTTGGGTTCCAGGTGGGTTGGGTGGTCCAGTTGGGTCTGGTCCAGGGTGGGGAGTTGGGGGGATGGGCGGTTTGTGTCAGGGGGCGGGGGGTTGAGTTGGGTCAGGTTGGGAGGAATTCCATGGAAAGTCGGGATGGCGGTGTGGGGGTAGTTGGAGGTGGGGGCGGGTTGGTGTGGGGGTCGGGGTGTAGGGGGAGTCCATGGGTGGCCGGTCTTTGTCTCTACAATTATTACCCTGAAGTTTGAAGAGGTTTCTTCTAACTTTCTGGATAACTATTTGTGTAACAGAGATGGAACCACCTGAAGTTTGTGGATTAAATCTCATTTTCGGGCAGTTCCCAAAGCGGGGCAATTGCCCAGAGGAAGTTTGCATTTCTGGACAACTTCTGTGCAAACCTTTACCTTTGAGGTTCTGAGACGGGTTCCCCATTTTTTGGGTGCCCCCCCCAAATCAGGCACTGGGGATCTCAGAAGTTATGGCCCCATATCTTTGGTCCCTTCATCCAAGTCTTTTTAGAAAACTGTAGAACAGTTGAGTCCCCAGCACATAACCCGGTGACACACCACTCGTTACACCTTGCCAACCAGAAAAAGACCCATTTGTGCCTACCCTGCTTCCTGTTAGCTAGCCAATCTTCTATCCATGCCAATAAGTTACCCCCGACACCATGAGCTTGTATTTTCCGCAATAGGCTTTAATGTGGCACCTTGACAAATGGTCTCTGGAAATCTAAGTACAGTACATCCACCGATTTCCCTTTATTCACAGCACATGTTGCTTCCTCAAAAAACTCAAATAGATTAGTTAAACATTATTTCCCTTTCACAAAAACATGTTGACTCTACCTGATTAACATTATCTTTTCCAAGTGTCCTGTCATAACATCTTTAATAATTGCTCCCAACATTTTTCCCTATGACAGATGTTAGGCTAACTGGCCTGTAGTTTCCTGTTTTGTGTCTCCCTCCCTTTTTGAATCAAGGAGTTACATTAGCTATTTTCCAACCTAATGGAACCTTCCTTGAATCTGGGGAATTTTGGTAAATTAAAACCAGGACATCAACTATCTCACTAGCTACTTCTTTTAAGACCCTATGATAAAGTCCATCAGGACTTTGGATTTGTCAGCCCGCAGCTCCAACAATTTACTCAGTACCACTTCTCTGGTGATTGTAATTTTCTTGAGTTCATCCCTTCCTTCCATTTCCTGATTTACAGCTATTTTGGGGATATTACTTGTATCTTCCATTGAAAAGTCTGATGTAAAATACCTATTCAATTCACCTGCCATCTCCTTGTTTTCCATTACTAGTTCTACAGGCTCATTTTCTATAGAGCCAACACTCACTCTGTTAACTCTTTGCCTTTTTAAAATATCTATTGAAACTCTTACTTTCTGTCTTCATATTCCTAGCTAGCTTTCTCTCATACTTTAATTTTTCCCTCCTTATTAATGGTTTAGCCATTCTTTGCTTTTTTAATATTCTGTCCAATAATCTGACTTGGCACCCATCTTTGCGCAATCATATGTATTTTCTTTAATTTTTATACTATCTTTAACTTGTTCAGTTAACCACGGAAGGTAGTTGCCTTGTTTCTACTTTTATTTACCACCTTTTCCCAAATTTGGTCCATTGCTCCCACTATTTAGTTTAAAATTCTCTCTACTTTCATAGTTATGTGGCGCACTAGAACACTGGTCTCTGAGCCACACATATATTTCTCTCATCTTATTTGTGCTGCACTAATTTCCATGTGGCTCAGGTAAAAATTCAGAGATTATTACCTTTGAGGTTCTGCTTCTTAATTTGGTGCCTAGCTCTTCTCACTGACTATGCAGAACCTCTTTCCTTGTCCTGTATATGTCGTTGGTGCCTACATGGACCATGACGACAGGATCTCCCCCTCCCACTCCAGCCCTAAGCTGATGTCTCTGGCACCAGACAGGCAACACAGCCTTCTGGCAACACAGCTCTTTGCTGCAGAGGACAGTGTCAATCAACCTCACTATACTGTCTCTTACTACCACTAAATTCATTTTGGCTCCCCCAGCAATTCCCTCTCCTCACATGAATGTTTCCCTGTACCATGATGCCAAGGCTAGTCTGCTCATGCACCATGTAGACCTCACTTTCATTGACATATGCAAGAACCTCAAATCTGTTTGAGAATCAAAAAGGCTGAGTCTTCTCCACCATTTCCTCGCTCTGAAAAAGAGTCATATGGACTCGAAGCATTAACTCTGTTTCTCTCTCCACAGATGCTGTCAGACATGCTGAGTTTTTCCAGCATTTTCTGTTTTTATTTCTTCTCCACTGCTGCCTGGTCAGTTCCTTCCTTGATGTTGTTACTTACTTTATTTATAGCGTTTGGAACTGAGAAATTCCGTCATGTAGAAACATTTTTTTCTATGTCTGCCCTTTCAAAAATTTCATAATTGTTAAGCGCTCTATTAGGATGCCCCTCAGTCATCTATTTTCTAGAAAAATCTGACACCCATCCAGTCAGCCTTTCCTGACAAGTATATGCTTTCAGTTCTGATACCACAGTTGTCAAAGTTTTTTAAGCCTTTCACCATTGCCTCTTTATCCATCCCACAATATGAAGTACAGGAGTATTTTATAGAGTTGCAGGGTAACATATCAATAATGGCGTCTCCACTACACAGTTCACTGGTAACTGGCTGCCAACAGGATATGTGTCCATCCTCAACTACCACTGTTGTCTATCACAACGGGGGTTTTGACATTGAGCTGGGTGTGGTTAGTGTACAGATATAACCTGAGGTTCTGATTTTGGATGATGTTGCTGAAGAGAAGCACGTAGATGAGAAATTGGAAGTGGTTAAGGATAGATCCTTGTGGATCTCCAGAGGTGATGGTGCAGGAGTAAGAAGTGTAGTTATTGCAGTTCATTCTCTGGCTGCAACTGAATGAACAACAATGCAGGAAAAATGTCAGAGAGTTTTCAGTGCAACGGTAGCATCCCTACCTCTGAGCCAGCAGTTAGGTGTTCAAATCCCACTCATGGACGTGTTGGCAAGGAAGGCGGATTCATTCTGCAGCCAAACAGATTGGGTATCAACTTATAAATCTGTCCCATGTGCCTGATGGCAGGCAGTAAGAGCCTCCTGGTCAGCAATGGTGCAGAAGGCAATGACAATACAATATCTCAAAAAGCATCATGATGCACCCAAATCTACGATCTTCACTGGTACCTGAGGGAGGGAGGACATTGGAGGAAGATGGTGTGGTTGACATTGGAGGAAGATGGTGTGGTTGACATTGGAGGAAGATGCTGTTGTCAACCATGTCCAAGGTTTCAAAGACGGAATAGCTTATCTCAGTAAGAGCCACATGGGTTGGTATTCATGGCTTTGATAAGGGCTGTTTCCAAAATGCAGGTTTGAAAGGTCAGACAAGTCAAAAAGATGGTTGAATCGAAAACGTGGTAGTATAGTACAAAATCGATAGCAGAAAACTCCAAACATGGAGTTGTGGCAGAGGTTCACTTGGATTTATAGGAAACCTGGTCAAAGCCATCCTCAAAATAGCACCATGGGATCGTTGACGTTCACCTTGCAGGGAAGGTGTGGCCTCCGTTTAACATGTGAGCCGGAATGGGCATCTCCGACAGAGCAGCATTTCCTCAATGCTGCATTGGAGCGTCAAACTGGATAACTTGTTCAGGTTTCGAGTTTCGAAGTTGAACCTGCAAGTCCCTGACTCAGGGCTATAGTGCTAGTCACTGAGCGACGGAACAGACCTGTGTGCTGTAAGCAGCAGACTCTGTGCACAGGGCTCCTGTTCTCACCTGGTCTGTTCAAAATGGCAGAGGAGTTCTTCACTTGTTACCACTGATGTGGTATGTCGGGGAGACGTGTGCTGGCATGTACTGTATCTATATATGTAGGTGTCTCAAGTCCAAAGATATTTTTCCCAGATTCCTGTCCCTTAAACTCGCCGGACTTCTGCACATATTGTTTATGATCTGGATTGCACTGCCTGAATGAAATGGTGGGTGAAAATTCAATAGTAATTTAAAAAGACAATTTGGTAAAGGCATGAAAAGGAGGAATTTACAGAACTGTGGGAAAACATCGGGGGCCCAGGACCAATAGGCTACCTCTTTCAAAGAGCAAACATAAGCGCAATGGACAGGAGACCCTGTCCCAGACCTGCATTATTCTCAGAGCTGGGTGTTAAAAGGCAGGCTGGAGATGGAGTGGTATAATTCCAAGGACAGATGGGTTAGGGAGGGTGACTTTGAAGAGCTGAGTGAAGATGGGGAGAGAGTAATTACGGGCTATGGTGGCTGCTTGCACAGACTCACAGGGACTACAGAGATGGCAGAGCACTATCCATAAGCAATCTCCAACGTGTTCCACTACGTGACTCCAATTGCATATCTGAACGTGACACCAACTGGAAGATTCATCTCGTTGAATTATCTGAAGCTTGGTAGCGACATGCTCTCATCTTACACCAATTCAGCCAGAACGCGGATTTCACAATTACTGCAAATCACAATATATGTAAAAAGTTATTCTGCGCAATATCTGATTAACTATAGTTTACGATATAAACAGTGCTAGACTGCAAAGGGATTAACCGAACCCTGTTCAGTGAGTATAATTGATGTCTGTCCCCACGGGCACTAATTACATCGCTGAGGTCTTTCCCTCGGCAATAAGGAATGGGTTCCGTTCACCCTGTTAGTCTCCAGTATTAGGAGCAGAGCAACCTCCGGCACAGCGAACATTCTTCCGAATCTGGGAACAATGACTTCAAATGTTACAAGCAAAGGACTACATTTTTGTTTAACAGATGAGTTTGATATTCTAAAACTGCTTCGGGGCAAACCTGTCTACTATCCCCTGCTCGCTATAATTGGTGTTCCAGGTGAGTCCCTAGATCCAGCTCTAGTTGTGTGTGAAATGTTTAACTGTGTTGCTGTCCCTGTCATGCACCGCCCCGCGGTTTGCTGCTCCTGGTGAACGAGCATTAGGTAAATCACTTACAACTGGACTGTCTTCTTGTTATTTACATTATTTCATAGTTTGCCGTTGTGAGATTTGAACTCTTGATACTCTTTCGAGCTCAAACCCATTTCCATCTGTTTCAGATGAAGTTACATTGTTTCATAGTTTGCCATTGCGAGAGTTGAACTCTCGATCTTGGGGTTACAAACCCAGTACCCTAACCACTTGGCTATTTAGGCCAAGCTATAGTTTTTGCCATTGTGAGATGTGAACTCTTGATTGTGGGGTTCCAAACCCAGTACCATAACCACTTGGCTATTTAGGCCTGTTATTTCCAGCCTCTTCCCTCACTGCTGTTCTGTTTCGTGCCTTGCTCTCTGAGTTATTAATTGGACAATGCCAATTGAACACAATTTCTGCTCCGCCCTTTAAAGCCATTAGATGGAGTTCTTTGTTGCATCCACAGTTCTGTATTGCTAGTGCAGCATCTCTCAGGCATGAAAACAAAAAACTGTGGATGCTGGAAATCCAAAACAAAAACAGAATAACCTGGAAAAACTCAGCAGGTCTGGCAGCATCGGCGGAGAAGAATAAAGTTGACGTTTCGAGTCCTCATGACCCTTCAACAGAACTGAGTAAAATTAGGAAAGGGGTGAAATATAAGCTGGTTTAAGGTGGGGGGTGGGGGGGGGGGTGTTGGTGGGGAGAGAAGTGGGGGGGATGCGGTTGTAGGGACAAGCAAGCAGTGATAGGAGCAGATAATCAAAAGATGTCACAGACAAAAGAACAAAGAGGTGTTGAAGGTGGTGATATTATCTAAACGAATGTGCTAATTAAGAATGGATGGCAGGACACACAAGGTACAGCTCTAGTGGGGGTGGGGTGAAATAAGACTAACAGAGCATAAAAGGTATAAATTTAAAAATAATGGAAATAGGTGGGAAAAGAAAGATCTATACAAATTTTTGGAAAAAAACAAAAGGGAGGGGGAAGAAACAGAAAGGGGGTGGGGATGGAGGAGGGAGTTCAAGATCTAAAGTTGTTGAATTCAATATTCAGTCCGGAAGGCTGTAAAGTGCCTAGTCAGAAGATGAGGTGCTGTTCCTCCAGTTTGCGTTGGGCTTCACTGGAACAATGCAGTAAGCCAAGGACAGACATGTGGGCAAGAGAGCAGGGTGGAGTGTTAAAATGGCAAGCGACAGGGAGGTTTGGGTCATTCTTGCGGACAGACCGCAGGTGTTCTGCAAAGCGGTCGCCCAGTTTGTGTTTGGTCTCTCCAATGTAGAGGAGACCACATTGGGAGCAACAAATACAGTAGACTAAGTTGGGGGAAATGCAAGTGAAATGCTGCTTCACTTGAAAGGAGTGTTTGGGCCCTTGGACGGTGAGGAGAGAGGAAGTGAAGGGGCAGGTGTTGCATCTTTTGCGTGGGCATGGGGAGGTGCCATAGGTGGGGGGTTGAGGAGTAGGGGGTGATGGAGGAGTGGACCAGGGTGTCCTGGAGGGAACGATCCCTACGGAATGCCACCAGAGGGGGTGAAGGGAAGATGTGTTTGGTGGTGGCATCATGCTGGAGTTGGCGGAAATGGCGGAGGATGATCCTTTGAATGTGGAGGCTGGTGGGGTGATAAGTGAGGACAAGGGGGACCCTATCATGTTTCTGGGAGGGAGGAGAATGCGTGAGGGTGGATGCGCGGGAGATTGGCCGGACACGGTTGAGGGCCCTGTCAATGACCATGGGTGGAAAACCTCGGTTAAGGAAGAAGGACATGTCAGAGGAACTGTTTTTGAAGATAGCATCATCAGAACAGATGCGACGAAGGCGAAGGAACTGAGAGAATGGGATGGAGTCCTTACAGGAAGCTGGGTGTGAGGAGCTGTAGACAAGGTAGCTGTGGGAGTCGGTAGGCTTGTAATGGATATTGGTGGACAGTCTATCACCAGAAATTGAGACAGAGAGGTCAAGGAAGTGAAGGGAAGTGTCAGAGATGGACCATGTGAAAATGATGGAGGGGTGGAGATTGGAAGCAAAATTAATAAATTTTTCCAGGTCCCGACAGGAGCATGAAGCAGCACCGAAGTAATCATCGATGTACCGGAGAAAGAGTTGTGGGAGGGGGCCGGAGTAGGACTGCAACAAGGAATGTTCCACATACCCCATAAAGAGACAGGCATAGCTGGGGCCCATGCGGGTACCCATAGCCACACCTTTTATTTGGAGGAAGTGAGAGGAGTTAAAGGAGAAATTGTTCAGTGTGAGAACAAGTTCAGCCAGACGGAGGAGAGTAGTGGTGGATGGGGATTGTTCGGGCCTCTGTTCAAGGAAGAAGCGGAGAGCCTTCAGACCATCCTGGTAGGGGATGGAGGTGTAGAGGGATTGGACGTCCATGGTGAAGAGGAGGCGGTTGGGACCAGGGAACTCAGGTATGTTGAGATACCGGGGCTGGATTCCAGCCACTGCTCTGCACTGGTAAATCTAGCAGAGATTGCCTCACTTGCATTACAAATCTCTTGTTGATCAGTGGCGGGACTGAGATACAGTTCCAAAGCAGGGTCAGTGCTATGAGATTGGGAAGTCACTTTCTCACAGGAAGACAGAGCAGCTGTGAAATGAGACATGGGCAGGAACTCGGAACATCCAGCGCTGCATCGATCACTCATGATACACATCATATTATTCAGAGTGACTTTGTGAACAGATTATCGGGCATGTTGTGTAAATGTTGGCAAATACAATTCCGCATACAAATACAATTTGAAAGCCACAATTAAACCTGTCTCCACCACTCTCTCGGGCAGTGCATTTCAGATCCTAACCAAACCCTATCAACAAAAAAAACTTCATTTCGGTTCTGGTTATCTTGCCAATCACCTTAAATTTCTGTCCTCTGGTTCTCGATCCTTCCACCAACAGCAACAGTGTCTCCCTATCTACTCTGCCAGAACCCTCAGTATTTTGAATATCGCTATTAAATCTCCCCTCAGCCTTCTCTTCTCTAAAAAGAGCAACCCCAGTTTTTTTTCCCCCAATCTATCTTGCTAATTGAAGACTCATCCCAGAAATCATTTGAATAAATCTTATTTGCATTCTCTCCAATGTCATTTAAAAATCAATCATGGGCACTTTAAGTGCTGTAAGCTGCAGGGCTATGGGTCGGGTGCAGGAAGGTGGGATAAGACAGGGCACCTGGGTGTCCTCGGGCTGGCATAGACAAGATGGGCCAAATGGCTTCCTTCTGTGCTGTAACTTTTCTATGGTTCTATGTTTCTATGTGGGCTTCGCTGGCTGGACCAACATTTTATTGCCCATCCCTAGTTGCCCTTGAGAAGGTGGTGGTGAGCTGCCTCCTTGAACCTCTGCAGTCCATGTGGTGTAGGTACACCCACAGTGCTGTTAGGGAGGGAGTTCCAGGATTTTGACTAATGACAGTGTAGGAACAGCGATATATTTCCAAGTCAGGATGGTGAGTGACTTGCAGAGAAATGTTGAGGAGGTAGCGTTCCAATGTATTTATTGACCTTGTGCTTCTAGATGGTAGAGCTCATGGGTTTTGAAGATGCCACTGATGGAAGCTTAGGGAGTTGCTGTAGTTCATCTTTGTATATAGTACACACTGCTGTCACAGTGTGGTGGTGGTAGGAGTGAAAGTGTAAGGTAGCAGATGACATGCCTTCACACCCTAAAGTGTGATGTCCAGAATTGGGCATAATACTCCAGTTCATGCTGAACCAGTGTTTCAGAAAGCCTTAGCATCATTTCCTAGTGTTTGTACTCTGTGCCTCTATTGAAAAGTGTCAGGATGCAATTTCCATATTAACCACACTTTCAATTTGCCTTGCCACCTTCACTGATTTTTCTTTTTAATCCATTCGTGGGATGTGGGCTTCGCTGGCTGGGCCAGCATTAATTGCCCATCCCTAGTTGCCCTTGAGAAGGTGGTGGTGAGCTGCCTCCTTGAACCGCTGCAGTCCATGTGGTGTAGTTACACCCACAGTGCTGTTAGAAGCGAGTTCCAGGATTTTGACCCAGTGACAGTGAAGGAATGGCGATATATTTCCAAGTCAGGATGGTGAGTGGCTTGGAGGGGAACTTCCAGGTTGTGATGTTTCCATGTATCTGCTGCCCTTGTCCTTCTAGGTGGTAGAGGTCATGGGTTTGGAAGATGCTGTCTGAGGAGCCTTGTAGATGGTACACACTGCTGCTACTGTGCGTCGGTGGTGGAGGGAGTGAATATTTGTGGATAGGGTGCCAATCAAATGGGCTGCTTTGTCCTGGATGGTGTCAAGTTTCTTGAGTGTTGTGGGAACTATCTGGGACTCCTGCAGTAATGTCCTGGAACTGAGATGATTGTCCTCCAACAACCACAACCATTTTCCTTTATGCTAGGTATGACTCAAACCAGCAGAGAGCTTTCCCCCTGATTCCCATTGACTCCAGTTTTGCTGGGGCCTCTTAATGCCACACTTGGTCAAATGCTGACTTGATGTCAAGGGCACTCACTCTCACCCCACCTCAGGAATTCAGCTCTTTTGTCCATGTTTGAACCAAGGCTGTAATGAGGTCAGGAGCTGATTGCCACTGGCAGAACCCAAACTAAGGTACAGTAAGCAGGTTATTGCTAAGCAAGTGCCACTTGATAGCACTGTTGATGACCCCTTCCATTGCTTCACTGGTGATGGAAAGTAGATTGATGGGGTGGCAATTGGCTGTGTTGGATTTGTCCTGCTTTTTGTGGACAGGACATACCTGGGCAATTTTCCACATAGCCAGGTAGATGCCAGTGTTATAGCTGTACTGAAACAGCTTGGCTAGGGACACAGCAAGTTCTGGAGCACAAGTTGTAAACATCTGACCATGTCTCTTTGAAAATGAAACAACCTCTCCACTTATCAAAAAATGCAAATTCCATTTTATTTAGTTTGTCCATTAGTATTTCAAATACCTGTTTTTTACACTTTTATCCCTTTGATTCAAACCTTGTAGTCTAACAGTCTGCAGTTTACTTATTATTTACACACACAGAAACATACACACATACACAAACATAAGCCTGCTTTAAAGTATCCCACAGTAATGTCAGGAAAAATATGATTGCTCCTTTACACCATATAGCACAGCAATAGTATACAAAATGATGGAGGGTGTTTTCAGTGGAAAGATGGGACTTTATCGCAATAACAATTGTCTTCACAATCACCTCCCTATCATGGACAGGTGCATCTGTGACAGGTAGATTTGTGAGGAAGAAGTCAAGTATATTTTTTCCGCTTGTTTGTTCTCTCAACACCTGCCCCAGACCCAATCTCGTATTCATATCCTTCAGGGCTCAGGCAACTTTGTCAGCAGTGATGTTACTGAGCCACACTTATGGTGGACTTTGATGTCTCCATCAAGGAGTACATCCTGTGCTCATGCTACCCTCCATGCTGCTTCCAAGTGGTATTGAACATGGAGGAGCACTGATTCAACAACTGAGGGAAGGGGAAAGGTGGGGGTCAGCAGGAGGTTTTGTGCTGCTCTGAGGAGTAATAATTAATCAGATGTATTTTAAGAGCCTGGTATTTACATGTAGCTTCTTGGGGTACAATCCCAGTGCCTAAAAATCACATTGTGCCTCACAAATGGCTCCACTGATGGTGCTGAACATTACTGAAGTTTATTAAATGGATAAACTGGTCCTTTGATACATCACAGGCCTCAAGCATTCCTAATCTAAATGAGGTATCATTCCAGAATATTGCAATCTTCTTGTTTTAGTATGGAAAATGTGATCAGGGTTTTTGACCAATACTTGGGTTTAGAGATGATTAGAAAAATCATTTTCTGGTTCTGCTCTTACTTGGCTCTTACATTTTTCTGTCTATTTCCCTCCTTTACAGTGAACTTTCTGACAATTATGGTCCTTACTCAGGGGAAATGCGGTCTCTCCAAATGTGTCACCTGGTTGCTATGGCACGGCAGATTTACTGGTATGATAATGAGGCAGATTCCCTGTGCTTATACTTGGCACACCAAACTGTTTTATTATTTACTTTATCCCATCCATGTGTGTAACATCCACACCATCCTGCTTTATGCAGTCACAGACTGTTCTCTCTGGTTCACTGTCACTTTCATCTTTGATCGATCAGTGGCAATTTGATGCCAGAAACTGAAAACTAAATATTGCACTGAGAAAACAGCAGCAGTGGTTCTAGGAGCAGTGACTGCACCTTGTATATTAAAGAATACTTTCTGGTACTTTATGTTATCGGGTCACTTTTGGATAGGAAATTATCTTTATTTTTGTTTTGAACGACCTGGCATGCTGTTTTCACCAGTTCTGACAGCATTTGAGTTCCTTCATTTTTTTCCTCACTCCCATTATCCCATTTCTTCTGATTCTGCTGCTCAATGCTTTAACTGTCAGACCCATTTTAGTGACCAGCAGAGCCCGCGGGAGACTTCTAGCTCACAGCAGTGGAGAGAGTCCCAGTGACCCAGAGGTGAAGAGCCGAAGGGAATCCCTCATTTTACTATTCGCTATTTCAGGGAACTTCATCCTGTTAAGGATGTTTTTTCTGCTGGACTCAATATTTGAATGAATGTGGCTTATGGGAATCTATTCTGCGGTATTACTGCACTATTACCGAGAAATAGGAGTCATGTCCCAGCTCCTGAGTTGCTGCACAAACATTAATATTTATGCCATGACCCAGGTTAAATCCAGAGATGAGTTGAAGAAACCAGTGAAAATATTGATTTATATTCATCATTGAATTATTTCATTAATAAGAAGAGCTCATGTCTTTCCAAACCACCTGACACAATCCAACTCTTCTCCAGTTTTTATGACACAGGCTCTTGCACACTGCTGTCCTGACCGTCCTCCTTAATTGTGGGGTCAGGGCACACAAAGAGAAAGTCTCCATGCCCCGCTAACATTCTACCTTCGTGGGACCAGGAATTTTCGACAGGTATCTTTCTGCTATATTTTGAGCAGACCTGTCGGAGACAATTTAATTTTTTGTGTGTTGAACTACAGACTTCTGCTTTATTGCAAATATCCATTACTCTCCATTCACCACTCGGTGATTATCATTCAGTCTGCATTCACCAGCCTATCTTCAATATAACCGGTCACTCTATATTTACTGCCTGATTGACTGGGTGTGTTGGCAATCAGCACTTAGTGACCCATGGTCAGACTCCATTCACCAGCCCATGAGCTACATAAGGGCCAAGCCCTGGTATTGTCCACGTCTTTTTGAATATGGGCCTGTACTGCTTCAATACCTGTGGATTTGTGTATCATACTGAACACAATGCAATCATCAGCAAACATCCCCATGTCTGATCTTAGGATAGATCATTTGATGAAGTAGTTGAAGTTAGTTGGGCCTAGGACACTATCTTGAGGAACTCCCTCAGCAATGTCCTTGGCGTTACATGATTGGCCTCCAACAAGCCCAGTCATTTTCCCTTGTGTTAAGTATGACTCCAACCAGGGTTGGGGGGTGGGGGGGTGGGGGGGGGGGACTTTTCCCCTGATTGCCATGGATTAATTTTGGCAGGGCACCTTGATGCCACACTCGGTGAAATGCTGATTTGATGTCCCAGGAAGTTGCTCCTCACACTGGCATTCAGTCCATCTTCCATGGAAAATTGTAGCAGGGATGGAGGCCTTTCTACCATCCTGTCAATGTTTGGACCAAGGCTGTAATGCAGTCTGGAACCAAATGGCCATGATGGGAGCTTCACTTAGCATCAGTGTGCAGATTATAAAGAAGAAAGAAAGATTTGTATTTATATAGCGCGTTTCACAACCACCAGATGTCTCAAACTGTTTTATCACAAAGGAAGCACATTTTGATGTCTAGCCACTTTTCAGTGTAAGGAACACAGCAGCTAATTTGTGCTCAGCGAACACCCACAAACAGCATTGTGACAGGTGATCTGTCTTTTTGAATGGTGTTGATTGATGGATAAATATTGGCCAGGCGTCGGAGATATCTCTCCTGCTCTTTTTAAGTTGTGTCTAGAGCTGGTTCCTCCAGTAGCACATTACTTGCTCAGTACTGAGTGTCAGCCCTGACTTTGGTGCTCAAGCCTTGGAATGGGTAACCTGGTGATTCAATGGCAAATGTGCTACTAACTGAGGCAGGACTGACACCCATTGGTGAATATGTGTCACTGGATAACACTGTAAATGACATCCTCCACCACTTTGCTAATGATTGGAAGTAGATTGAAGGGACAATAATTGGATGTGTCCTGCTTTTTGTGAACTGTACATACCTGGGCAATGTTCTGCTTTCTCGGTTAGATGTCAGTGTTGTCGTTGTACTGGAACAGCTTCGCCAGGGTGCTGCTAATTCTCGCTTTGTTACTATTGCCCGAATGTGTTCAGGGCCCACAGCCTTTGCAGTATACAATGCCTTCCGCCATTTTTTGACATCACCTGGAGTGAATTGAATTGACTGAGCACTGACATTTGCAATGATGCTGACCTCGGAAGGAGACCAACATGGATCATCTGCTTCCGGCTACAGGTGGTTAAAAATCTTTCCGCCTTGACTTTTGGACTGCAGTGCTGGGTTCCACCGTCAAAGAGGATGGGATTGTGTGTGGAGTCTCCACCACTGGTTTGTTATTTCATTCTCCACCACCATTCATGAGTGGAAGTGGCAGGATTGCAGAACTATGATTTGATCAGTTGGTTGTGGTATCATTTAGCTCTGTCTATAACAGGCTGCATCCTCTGTTTAGCAGGCTTGTATTCATCTGCTGCAGCTTAACTAAGTTGGCCTGCACTCCTCATTGAACTAGGGTTGACCCTCTGGCTTGTTAGGGTGAGTGCTGTGCCTGGCCAGAAGGCTACAGATTTTGAAAGGATACAATTCTGTTGCTGCTGCTGACTCTCAGCCTCTCATCAGTGCCCAGTTTTCAGCAACTAAATCTATTCTTACCAATACTGTCATTGACAGACAAATCTGTTTCTATTCACTGGTGTCTAATACAGGCTCCATTCACTGACCCAAGATCAAGTCATTTAGTCAATCTTCATTTGCCAACACACCCAACACACGGATCACATCTCAAAATCCCATGTCCAACTTAAGCAGTAAATCTCCCAACATTAGCATATGTCCAAAATGAAAATTGTTTACTCTGTGTTTTGTGGCCCATGTCGAATACAGTAAATCAGTCTCTATTGACAGGTGCATCTCCAACACAGCTCTTCAAAGACTCACTCTCCAGTCCATTTCCAAAGCACCCATTCAGGCTGCCTTCACCAGCCTTTGTCAAAGCCTGAGTGCCTCTGTTCAGAGACTGGTGTCCAACGCAAGCATTCAGAAATCATTCACTGAGGCATGTCCAACACAATCAATCTCTATTCATTGGCCCAGGATCATCAAAATCAGTCAGTCTCCATTCACTGACCCACTTAAAATGCAAGCCAACAGCCTGCAAACCCTGACCCACACTCTTTACCTTGATTTGGTCATATTTAACCAGCTGATGTCCAACACAATGGAACTGACTGCAATCCCTGACCTATGCCCAACACATTGCTCTGAAGTCATAGGGATTCAATGTTAACTGTCAGATGTTGTCAGACCTACTGAGTTTTTCCAGCATTTTCTGTTTTTGTTTTACAAGCAGTCACTCTCCCTTTTCCAACAGTCAAAGGCCAATGTCTAGCATAGTGGATCAGGCTTTGTTCAATGGGCGTTGCCCACCATAATGGGTCAGCTGCCATTCACAGCCACATGTTCAACACAAGCCGTTACTCTCCTTTAACAGCTTCATATCCAACCCAATTGTCCAGCTCCCATTAAAGTGTCCGAATCCAACACATTTGGCCACTCTCCAGTCCCTACCACATCCAACACAATCTGTCAGTTTCTATTCCCTCGCCGAGGTGCAGCACAGCATCCCAGTCTGAATTTCCTGGCCCACCTCCGACATAAAAAGTAAGTGCACTAAATATTCTGCCAATGTCCAACCCAGTCAGTCTCCATTCATCAGTCAGTTTCCAACACAAGCTACCAGTCTCACTTCAAAGGCCCAGGTCCCACACAAAGGGTTTAGATTTCGTTCATGGACACATGTACAATACAAGCAGTCAGACCCATCATACAGCCCCATGTGCATCACAAGTAATCAGATCGCATTGATGCGTCACCTCCAACACAAGCATTCGGTTTCTATATACTAGCCCAGGTTTCCCCAAACTGTATTCTGTCGAAGTCTGGGGTTTCCTATGATATATCAGGGGGTTTTGCGGATAACAATTGCGTAGTTTGGGCGGAGTGTAGGACTAGGCCTACCGTGCTCATGCTGTGCGAGATTGAATACATGTTTTGGCACAGGCACTGTGCATGCACAGTCGGCTACTGGACACATCTTGACACGGTCATGTTTACGGCTGAGCACGTGGTTGTTCACGCAGTCAGCTGTGATAATGAAGTGGTTTTACAAGTAATGGCCAGGACACGAGGCTTATTTTGCTTTAGCTGGTGGGACCGGTATCATGACGGCAAATGCAGCTGTATACATTTGTGACTGTGAGATCCTCCCTCATGAGCAAAATAGCTTTGGAGAAAGTACCTAAGAGATTTACCAGAATTGGCCCAGGGCTGAGATTACAGTTGTGTGGATAGAGCAGAGAAGCCAGCAGTGTCCTCCTTTAAACAGTAGAGATTTGACAGAGCTGTATAAATTCAGAGAGGGAAAATTTCGGGGTAAATGAAGAGAAACTGCTCCCAGGGATCACAGATTTAAAGTGATTAACAATTTAAAATGATTAACAAAACGACTCAGTCAAACAGTTGGCAGAGCTAATAGCTTATCGCTCGTTAATGATAATCTAGTTGTAGATCAGTGGCTAAAAGAAGCGATCTCGAAGAAGCTTAAAGCAGCTGATAAAGTGATAAGACAATCTCTTCGGAAAAATCGGAAAATGATCTTTCCAAACTGAAGCGATCGCTACGCACATCAGCAGCAGGAAGTAAGAAATGTGAAGTATGATGGGAGCAATTTCTCTTTTGGATTGGTGAGCGTTGGAGAAAAAGATTCCCCTGAAGCACAGTGCGTCGTGTGCTACGAAATACTATCCAACGGTTCTTTGGCACCTTCCAAACTCCCAAGGCATTTGGAAACAAATCATTCAAAATATAAAGATAAAGACTTCAGGAGAAAACGTTAACGTACTTACAAAGAATAAAACCTTGATGTTAGAAACTGTCAAAATCGATAATGACAGAGGCATCTTACAAAGTAAATTACCTCACCGCACGTGGAGAGACAGACCCACACGATGGGAGAGAACCTGATCAATGCCTTGTGCTAAAGACATGGTAACTCTTTCAAGTACAAACCCGTTTCCATCTGTTTCAGATGAAGTTACATTGTTTCATAGTTTGCCATTGTGAGATCTGAACTCTCAATCTTGGGGTTACAAACCCAGTACCATAACCACTTGGCTAATTAGGCCAAGCCCATAGAGTTCCATGAAGCCCTGGTGAGATCACGCCTGGAGGATCCTCTGTGTGTAGTTCTGGGAACGGAACCTTTTCAAGGATCAATACTGTTTTGCAGCATTGTCTAACCCACGGCCCACTTTTCTACGGAACTTGGTTTTATCAGCTAAACCATAGGCTACAGCGAAGGTGCATGCTGGTGTGGCCCGGCAGCTGTCACCCGACAAATTCAAAATCTTGCTGCTGACATCGAGAGTAAACTGGTCTGTCGACTGAAATTGCGATGCGTACTCATTACAGCTAGTTGGGCTTTGCAGTATTCCTTGTACTTGTGGGTAACTTCGCCTGCTTTCCGACACCGAATGGCTTTTTCACCAAAATTAATTCACGGTGATATTACACAGCACCTGCGTGGCTTGCACTCCTCCCTGTTGGGATATTTTCCTCTGTCACATGATTACGATATGTGGGTGCGTAACCCACTTGCGCCAACAGCCAAGTCAGTCGGCTTATCAGTGCAAGATTGTGAGGGCCTGATCGGCGTGACTTCTGACTCCACACTTCCTATGATGAGATTTTGGAGCAGCTCGAATGTGGCAAAGAAAGCAGTTCGTGAGCTCTTTCCTTTCAGTGCAGCATATTTGTGTGTTCTGTCGAAGGGTCATGAGGACTCGAAACGTCAACTCTTTTCTTCTCCGCCGATGCTGCCAGACCTGCTGAGTTTTTCCAGGTAATTCTGTTTTTATATTTGTGTGTGAGTGGTTTTTCCCGATACTCTGAAACAAAAGCAAAAAAACAGGGAGCAGCTGAGGTGAGAATCCAGGAAAAAAAAGCAGCAAAATGACAAAAAGGTAAGACTTAAGTACTTTGAATAAAATAACTTTTTATTTATAATAAATGTATACATATAAGGAATAGAAAAGACTTCTATAAATTTGTTTTTGTATGTGTGTACCTATTGCACAAAAATAATCATTTTTTTGTGGTTTAACTCTTCAAAATGATAAGAATGTTTCTTAAGGGTTCCGTCAATACTCCTGGGACTTCAAAAGAGTTCTGTGGCCGGAAAAGTTTGGGAAACGCTGTGCTAGTCCATGCCCAACACAAGCAGCCTGATTTTCATTCAGTGACACATGCACAAAACGGACTGTCAGTCTTCATTCACCTACGGAGGTACAATGCAATCAGACAATCCCTATTCATTAGCCATCTTCAATACAATCTGTCCACTGTCCATCTTCCTTCTCTGGCCCATGTCCAGCACGTTGGTTCAGTCCACATTCACCAGCCTATGTACAACACAAACTGTCCACCTCCTACCAGTCTCTGCACAACACAATGTGTCAGTTTCAGCGCACAAGCTGATGGACAAGATTTAACAGTGTCCCTTTGCCAGACCATGTTTAATGCAATGTTCCCAACTCCATTCACATGTCCATCAAAACGTCTCAATCCCAAACACTGTACCCCAAGTCCAACACAGTCAGTCAGTGTGAATTTACAGTCCCAAATCCAACACAATTAGTCAAGGTGTATTCTTTGATCTGTGTCCCCCACAGTTTTCACAGTATATTCATAGACCTGTGTCCAACACAATAGGTCACTTTGTATTCACAGACCCATATGCAAAACAGTTGTTCCATATAAGAATAACAAGAGTCAGAAAGCACTCACAGGTGCAGATCACAGCCCCCGCCTGCCCCCAACAATAGTTTTGCCATTGGACAGAGCAGTAAACAATAAATTATTGGAGTTTGTAACAAAGACAATTTAATAATTGTGGGACGTTAATCTTCATATAGTCTGGCATCATCGAAATGGCAAAGGTGGTCTGGAAGATGAGTTTGTAGAATGTTTTCATGACAGTTTCTTGGACAAAATTGTGGAATTGACTAGAGATAAACCTATGTTATATCTAGTATTACATAATGAAGCAGGGTTAATTAGCAACGTCATAGTAAAAGATCCACTGGGAAATAGTGATCATTGAATTCCATGTTAAATTTGAAAGTGTCAGACTCCAATCACAAGCAAGAGTCTTAAATTGAAACAAACTCAATAACAAAGGTATGAGGGAAGAACTGGTTAAGTTAAATTCACTCAATAGACTAAAAGGTATGGTGATAAATGAACAACAGGAACCATTTAAAGAAACTATTCAAAACGTTCAACAAAAATTCATTCCATTGAGAAACAAAAACTCAACAAGAAGGACCCATCCGTGGCTCACATAGGAAGGGAAGGATGGTATTAGATTAAAAGAATTTTTTATGATGTTGCAAAAAGCAGTAGCGAGTAGCAGTCTGAGAAATTGGAGTGTTTTAGAAACCAGCAAAGGGCTAAGTTGATAACAAGGGATGAGATAGAATATGAGAGTAAACTAGCCAGAAATATGGAAACAAACTGTAAGATCTTTTATAAATACATGAAAAGGAAGGGACTAGCAAGAGTAAAGAAACATTGGTTCCTTAGAAGCAGAGAAAGGAGAAATTATGGAGAATGAGGGAATAGCAGAAGCATTGAGTAAATATTTTGGGTCTGTCTTCATAGTAAAAGACATAAGTTTCATACCAGAAATAGATGGTAACTTAGGTGATAAAAAGAGAGGAAAAAGAAAGGACGTTAATGACAGCACAGAAAAAGTACCGGAGAAACTTAATTGACTAAAATCTGACAGATCTATATCCTGGGGTTCTGAAACGGATCGCTGTAGGCTCTGGCTATGATTTTCCAAAATTTCCTTGATTTGGGAATGATCCTTCAGATTGGAAGTTGGGAATTGTTACATGGCTTTTCAAGAAAGACAGGAGAGAGAAAACAGTGAACTATAGGCCACTTAGCCTACATTCAGTCATTGGAAAAATGCTGGAGTCTATTATGTAGGTAGTCTTAAAAATGCACTTAGAAAATCATGGTATGATTAGAACAAGTCAATATGTTGTTTTCTAAAGGGTAACACTGTTTGAAAAATGTATTAGTTTTTTGGGGGCATGTAATTAATAGGGTAGATAATGGGGAAACATTACCGATATTTCCAAAAGGCCTTCGATAAGGTGCCACACAAAATGTTAATAGGCAAAATAAGGGCCCATACAGTTGGGGGTGATATAGTAACATGCATAGAAGATTGGTTATTGGAAAGGAAGCAGAGAATGGACATCAATAGAGAATTTTCAAGTTGGCATTCTGTGACTAGTTGAGTGCCACAAGGAGCAATGCTGGGGCGCAGCTATTTACAATATATATTCATGACTTGGATTAAGAGACAGAGAGAAATATATCTAGGTTTGTTGATGATACAATGCTTGGTGGAAAGGTAAGCTGTGGGGAGGACACAAAGAGGCTGTAAAGAGATATGGAAATGTTAAGTGAGTGGGCAACAGGATGGCAGATGGAGTATAATTTGGGGAAATGTGAAGCCCTTTGTAAGTTGTTTGTAAGAATAAAAATGAATATTTCTTTAAACATGTGAAATGTGTACAAAGAAATGTTGGTATATAAAGAGACTTGGATGTGCTTGTACACAGAATGCAGGAAGTTAGCATGCAGGTGCAGCAAGCAATTAGGAAGTGAAATGACAGGTTGGTCTTTACGGCATGGGGATTGGAGTACAGAAATAATGAAAAGTTTTTCTGCATTTGTACAGGGTTTTGGTGAGACCACATCTGGAAGACTGTGTGCATCTTTGGTCTCCACATTTAATAAATCACATATTTGCATTGGAGGCAGTAAAGTGAAGGTTCACTGGATTGGTCCCTGGGATGAGGGGGTTATCCTATGATGAATTCTGAGTAAACTGGGCTTTTGTTCTGCTGTTTAGAAGAATGAGAGGCAATTTCATTAAATCATTCAAGATTCTGAAGGGCACTGAAAAGGAGATGCTAAGAGATTGTTTCCGTTGGACAGGGAATCTAAAACACAGGCACAATGTCAGGATGAGGGGCCAATCATTTAGAATTGAGATGAGTAAAAATTACTTCACATAAATATTGCATTCACAGGCTGGTGCCCAACATAATTAGTTAATGTGCATTCACAGATCTGTGTCCAACACAACAGTCAATCTGTATTCACAGACATGTTTCCAACTCAGTCACTGTGCATTCACAGACCAGTGACCAGTACAATCAGTCAGAGTGCATTCGTAGGCCCGTGACCCACACAAGTGGTCAATTTTCCCTCGCCACATGTTCAAAGCAAGCAATCAGTCTCCAGTTATTGGCACATGTCCAAGACAATAAGTTAGTCTGCATTCCTTAGCCCATAGCTAACATATTTGGTCAGCCCCCATTCATCAGCCAAGATAAGCCATCAATCTTCATCTAGCAGATCATATCCCACATCAATGACCAGACTACATTCATCTGTCTTGTCCAATAATGACAGTCATTGGCTCAGGTCCAAAGAAATACAGAACCCTCAACTGACCAGCCCATGTTCAACCCCAGTGTTCCCTCTCCATTCACTGAACCATGTCAAACAGAATAAGTCCATCTAAGATTACCAGCCCATCCTCAACACAATTTTTCAACAATAAAAAAGCAGAGCCTGCTGGAAATCCTTAGCAGGCCAGGCAGCATACACAAAGAGAGGAACAGACTCAAACTTTCAAGTCGATCACCGTGCATCAGAAAAGTCTGATTTTGTTCTGATGAAAGGCCATTGAACAGAAACATAAACCCGGTTTCTGTCCCTACAAAGGAGGCAACACCAGCTGAGTATTTCCAGCATTTTTTGCATTTTCTTATCACATATTTCCAACATCGGCAATATTTCACCGATGTACAGTTGTCCTTTCATGTGCTCAAGATCAAAGAATGTGTCACTTTCCATAAGAAGAGGAGAGGTCTGCTTTGGGTTTTTTATGTGTGGGGAGGGGGTTGATAGGAAGCAGGAAATAGCCAGAGTGTGTGTTGTTTCCACCAGATTTCCTTACCCAGAAGCCACAGTAATTGACAGGCTTGGCCCCACTATTGGGCAGTGAATACTCTGCAGGAGCCTGCACCCAAGATAGGGAGCTTGCAGCTGCACTAGTGAGAGCATGAGATGGTATTGAATAGGAGTCAGAAATTGATTCCCATTGTGGGTATCTGATATAAGGGATGGAGTCCCATTCTTGATCCTATGGGAACATCTACGTTTGTGCTTATGGTTCTGAGGTGGTCTGGAGTCACATGTAGGCCAGACCAGGAAAGGAGAGACAGATTTCCTTCCCTAAAGGACATTAGCAAACCGGATGTGTTTTTACGACAATCGACAATGGGTTAACTAGCTTTTAATTGCAAAGTTTATTAACTGCAATCAAATTCCACCAGCTTCCATGGTGGGATTTGAACCCATATCCCCAGAACATTAGTCTGGGCCTCTGCATTCCTAGTCCAATGTCATTACAACTAGCTACTTCATTCTGTGGCCTTGATGTTTCCTATCAGCCAATCAGCCCAGGCTGCTGCTGCCACCCATGACAAGGTAGTATAGCCTGAACCAGGGCTTTCTGGAACGAGCATTGTTCACCCTGGAAAGTTAACAGCAAGTCTTCCCCACTGAAAATCAGAAGCTTTACACCAACATATTGCAGCCATCAGGTTGGCACTGTGTAGGAACAGAGAAAGACACACAAAGGACAGGCAGCAAGTCAATGGGCATGGGTGAACAGTTGATTATCGTATTTAAAATTGGAAGCTACGTTTTTTGAATTTGGTTTAGAATGTCTGTTTTGTGATGGTGTTTATTTTATTATTATGTTCAAAATGTTGTTGTGACAATCAGTAACAGGAGAATGATAACTTGTGGGACCATTGATGAATGGGAAAATGGGATGGTGGTCACTGGTACTAGAGTCAGATGAGTCGATCATGGACAACCCAATCAGAAGGACCGATGCATTGGCTGCCTCATCCCTTTCTCCCCCTTCTCCTCCTCATCTGCTCACCATATAACTGGTGGCAAGGGTGGTGTCATCATGATGGCAAGGTGGTACAGCCAGTAACAGACAATGACAAACCTTGACACTCGCTTGGATAAACACATCACTCTTCCTCTAGGCTTGCTCAACAGAAGTATTGTTTAAGCATCCCAACAGTCTGTTTGTACACATTTTTTGTGGCAGCATAGGTTCCATTCTCCCATTCTACCCATGTGTACATAGCTCTAAGGTTACTGTTGCTGAGTGAGTGCTGTTTGATAGCACTGTTGTCGACAGTTTCTGTCACTTTTCCAATTAATGAGTGTGAATTGATTGCACAGTAATTGGCTGGATTTGATTCCTCCAGATTTTTGTGGATAGGACAAACCTGGACATTTTCCATATTGCCGAAGAGAGGCCAGAGTTGTCGCTGTACTGGAACAACTTTGGTTGGGGCACAAATCGTTCTGGAGCACCAGTCTTCAGTACTATAGCCCATATGTTGGAAAGGTTCTTAGCCTTTTCTGTATCCAGTGCCTTCAGCTGTTTCTTGATATCACATGGAGTGAATCAAATTGGCTGAGGATTGACATTTATAAGGCTGAGGGCCCCAAGAGGAGGACAAGATGATTCATCCACTCAGTACTTCTAGCTGAAGATGCTTTCAAATGCTTTTTGCCTTGTTTATTGCACCGATGTGCTGGTAACCCCCATTGTTTAATATAAGGATGTTTGTGCAGCACCTTCCTCCAGTGAGCTGTTTAAATGCCCTCCACCATTCACGACTGGAAGTGTCAGAATTGCAGAGCTTTGATCTGATCTGTTGGCTGTGGGGTAGCTCCATCAATCACATGCTGGTCTTGCTATTTGGTGTGCAACTCATTTGCATTGGAGCACCGCCAAGTACAGCTTGTTTTCAAGTATGCTGCTTGTGCTGCTCCTATCATAGTATGCTGCATTCTTCAGTGAACCCAGGCTGATTCCTTGACTTGATAGTAATGGTAGAGTGAGGGTTGTCGTAGATTGTACTTGAATACAATTCTACTGCTGCTGATTGGCCACCACACTTTGTGGATGCCCTGTTTTAAGTTGCTAGGTTTATTTTTAGTCTTTTCCACCTAGAACCAGGGTAGTACATAATGTGATCATGGGTGCTCTCATTTGGAAAATTAGATTTTGTCTCCACATAGACTGTGGTCACAAACACCTTCTAATTTTGTCATGCACAGATACATCAGGGACAGGTAGATTGGTGAGGGCAAGACCAAGTATGTTTTTTCCTCTTGTTGGTTCTCTCACCACCTGCCGCAGGCCCAATCTCGCAGCTATGTCCTTTAGGACTCGGACAGCTTAATCATTGGTGGAACTACTGAGCCATTCTTGGTGATGGACATTGAAGTCCCCCATACAGAACACATTATGTGCCTTTGCAACCCACAATGCTTCTTCCAAGAGGAGGAGGACTCTTCATTAACTGAGTTGTGGGCAGTAGGTGGTAATCAGCATGAGATTTCCTTGTCCATATTTGAACTGATGCCATAAGACTTCATGGAGCCCACACTCAATATCGAGGACTTCCAGTGACACTCACTGCCTCCTGTGTAAAACCGTGCTGACATGAAGGCATTAGTTAACCAGATGTTTTTTTTTCAGAATAATCTGGTAGTTTCATGACCATTATTAATGAGACACGTAATTTATTCTATATTCATTAATTAAATTGATACTCCCCAGTTGCTGTGGTGAAACTCATGACTCCAAAGCATAAGTCTGCATCTCTGGCTTCCTAACCAGTAACATTTTCATTATGCTATTGTCCCCCTACCATCTCACTATGGCTGCCTGTGGTTTTATCCTGGCCATCAGCTGGTAGCCCCATTCCAACCCCATCATCCTTTATTTAAAAAAAAAATCACTATTTTGCTTTGTGTTCCTTTTATTTCATAGTTCCTCTTTGCCTTTGTAATTCTATTGTGACTTCCCTCCTAATCTCTTTTGTATTCTCTCTTGCCATGCTCCACCTGCTGTTCATATCCTTAGTGGAGTGGCCCGTCTTGGAAAGTTTTCCTTGAGCTTCATGATCGTGTTCCAGTAAATCCAACTAAATCTCAGTGATGTTGCAGCAAAAATACAGAGCAAGATGCAATATTGTGAAAAGAAACCATGACCTCATTCAAACCCATTTTCATCACTACAATATTTTTTTTCATTAAGTAGCATTTGCCTTTCCTCTCCTTCAGAGTTTCTCCATTTTCCTCCTCTCCTTTCATTTGTTTCCTTTTCCTCACATCTTTTCCCCTCAGTTACACCTGACTAACCATCTTCCACCTCTTCCTAGCCTGATATCTTCCTATTATCTCTCCCCCATTCAAATCTTCTGATCAAAACTCATCTCTTCCTCTCCCTTTCCTCTTTTCCCTCTTCTAACCTCCCGGCTGCAAGATGTGGCCACGCTGGTAAAATAAAATGCTATTCTTTCCATTTGGCGGTGGATGTGCTGAGCATTATTGAAGACTCAAACAGTCCTCTGGCATAATTTTTTGTATTCATTCATGGGATGTGGGCATCACTGGCTAGGCCAGCATTTATTTCCCATCCCTAACTGCCCTTGTTCAGGGGACATTTAAGAATCAACCGTACTGCTGTGGGTCTGGAGTCACATGTAGTTCAGACCAGGTAAGGACAGCAGATTTCCTTCCCTGAAGGACATTAGTGAGCCAAATGGGGTTTTATGACTAAAAACAAAAAAACTGCGGATGATGGAAATCCAAAACAAAAACAGAATTACCTGGAAAAACTCAGCAGGTCTGGCAGCATCGGCGGAGAAGAAAAGAGTTGACGTTTCGAGTCCTCATGAGCCTTCGACAGAACTTGAGTTCGAGTCCAAGAAAGAGTTGAAATATAAGCTGGTTTAAGGTGTGTGTGTGGGGGGCGGAGAGATAGAGAGAGAGAGAGATGGGGGGGTTGTTGGGGGGGTGTGGTTGTATGGACAAACAAGCAGTGATAGAAGCAGATCAAAAGATGTCAACAACAATGGTACAATAGAACACATAGGAGTTAAAGTTGGTGATATTATCTAAACGAATGTGCTAATTAAGAATGGATGGTAGGGCACTCAAGGTATAGCTCTAGTGGGGGTGTTTTTTTTATATAATGGAAATAGGTGGGAGAAGGAAAATCTTTATAATTTATTGGAAAAAAAAGAAAGGGGGAAACAGAAAGGGGGTGGGGATGGGGGAGGGAGCTCACGACCTAAAGTTGTTGAATTCAGTGATAAAAACAAAACAAAACTGCGGATGCTGGAAATCCAAAACAAAAACAGAATTACCTGGAAAAACTCAGCAGGTCTGGCAGCATCGGCAGAGAAGAAAAGAGTTGACGTTTCGAGTCCTCATGACCCTTCGACAGAACTTGATTTCGAGTCCAAGAAAGAGTTGAAATATAAGCTGGTTTAAGGTGTGTGTGTGGGGGGGCGGAGAGATAGGGAGAGAGAGAGGTGCTTGTGTACACAAACAAGCAGTGATAGAAGCAGATCATCAAAAGATGTCAGCGACAATGGTACAAAAGTACACATAGGTGTTAAAGTTAAAGTTGGTGATATTATCTAAACGAATGTGCTAATTAAGAATGGATGGTAGGGCACTCAAGGTACAGCTCTAGTGGGGGTGGGGGGAGCATAAAAGATTTTAAAATATTTAAAAATAATGGAAATAGGTGGGAAAAGAAAAATCTATATAATTTATAGGGGAAAAAAAGGGAAAAAGGGGGAAACAGAAAGGGGGTGGGGATGGAGGAGGGAGCTCACGACCTAAAGTTGTTGAACTCAATATTCAGACCGGAAGGCTGTAAGGTGCCTAGTCGGAAGATGAGGTGTTGTTCCTCCAGTTTGCGTTGGGCTTCACTGGAACAATGTAGCAAGCCAAGGACAGACATGTGGGCAAGAGAGCAGAGTGGAGTGTTAAAATGGCAAGCGACAGGGAGGTTTGGATCATTCTTGCGGACAGACCGCAGGTGTTCTGCAAAGCGGTCGCCCAGTTTACGTTTGGTCTCTCCAATGTAGAGGAGACCACATTGGGAGCAACGAATGCAGTAGACTAAGTTGGGGGAAATGCAAGTGAAATGCTGCTTCACTTGAAAGGAATGTTTGGGCCCTTAGACGGTGAGGAGAGAGGAAGTGAAGGGGCAGGTGTTACATCTTTTGCGTGGGCATGGGGTGGTGCCATAGGAGGGTGTTGAGGAGTACGGGGTGATGGAGGAGTGGACCAGGGTGTCCCGGAGGGAGCGATCCCTACGGAATGCCGATAAGGGGGGTGAAGGGAAGATGTGTTTGGTGGTGGCATCATGCTGGAGTTGGCGGAAATGGCGGGGGATGATCCTTTGAATGCGGAGGCTGGTGGGGTGATAAGTGAGGACAAGGGGGACCCTATCATGTTTCTGGGAGGGAGGAGAAGGCGTGAGGGCGGATGCGCGGGAGATGGGCCGGACACGGTTGAGGGCCCTGTCAACGACCGTGGGTGGAAAACCTCGGTTAAGGAAGAAGGAGGACATGTCAGAGGAACCGTTTTTGAAGGTAGCATCATCGGAACAGATGCGACGAAGGCGAAGGAACTGGGAGAATGGGATGGAGTCCTTACAGGAAGCGGGGTGTGAGGAGCTGTAGTCGAGGTAGCTGTGGGAGTCGGTGGGTTTGTAATGGATATTGGTGGACAGTCTATCACCAGAGATTGAGACAGAGAGGTCAAGGAAGGGAAGGGAAGTGTCAGAGATGGACCACGTGAAAATGATGGAGGGGTGGAGATTGGAAGCAAAATTAATAAATTTTTCCAAGTCCCGACGAGAGCATGAAGCGGCACCGAAGTAATCATCGATGTACCGGAGAAAAAGTTGTGGAAGGGGGCCGGAGTAGGACTGCAACAAGGAATGTTCCACATACCCCATAAAGAGACAGGCATAGCTGGGGCCCATGCGGGTACCCATAGCCACACCTTTTATTTGGAGAAAGTGAGAGGAGTTGAAGGAGAAATTGTTCAACGTGAGAACAAGTTCAGCCAGACGGAGGAGAGTAGTGGTGGATGGGGATTGTTCGGGCCTCTGTTCGAGGAAGAAGCTAAGGGCCCTCAGACCATCCTGGTGGGGGATGGAGGTGTAGAGGGATTGGACGTCCATGGTGAAGAGGAAGCGGTTGGAGCCAGGGAACTGGAAATTGTTGATGTGACGTAAGGTGTCAGAGGAATCACGGATGTAGGTGGGAAGGGACTGGACAAGGGGAGAGAGAAGGGAGTCAAGATAACGAGAGATGAGTTCCGTGGGGCAGGAGCAAGCTGAGACGATCGGTCTACCGGGGCAGTTCTGTTTGTGGATTTTGGGTAGGAGATAGAAGCGGGCCGTCCGAGGTTGGGCGACTATCAGGTTGGAAGCTGTGGGAGGGAGATCCCCAGAGGAGATGAGGTCAGTGACAGTCCTGGAAACAATGGCTTGATGTTCAGTGGTGGGGTCATGGTCCAGGGAGAGGTAGGAGGAAGTGTCTGCGAGTTGACGCTCAGCCTCCGCGAGGTAGAGGTCAGTGCGCCAGACAACAACAGCACCACCCTTGTCAGCGGGTTTGATGACAATGTCAGGGTTGGACCTGAGAGAATGGAGTGCAGTACGTTCAGAGAGAGACAGGTTAGAATGGGTGAGAGGAGCAGAGAAATTGAGACGACTAATGTCGCGCCGACAGTTCTCAATGAAAAGATGAAGAGAAGGTAAGAATCCAGAGGGAGGGGTCCAGGTGGAGGGAGAATATTGGAGATGGGTAAAAGGATCCGTTGAACTGGGAGAGGACTCCTGCCCGAAGAAGTGAGCCCGGAGACGAAGACGGTGAAAGAAGAGTTCAGTATCATGCCGAGCCCGAAATCCATTGAGGTGAGGGCGTAAGGGTATGAAACTAAGTCCTTTGCTGAGCACTGAACGTTCAGCATCGGAGAGGGGAAGGTCAGGGGGTATAGTGAATACACGGCTGGGGCTGGGATTGGAAGATGGGGTGGGGACGGAGGGACAGGCTGGGGTGGAGGGTCCTAGATGGGTGTTGGTGTCGATGAGTTGTTGGAGCTTGCGTTCTTTAGCAGTTGAGAGAAAGAGAAAAAGTTTCTTGTTGAGGCGTCGGATGAGCCGAAGGATAAAATGAAACTGGGGGCACGCGCAGCTTTGAAAAAGGGTACGGCGGTGCTGCTGGAGGGAGAGGTCGAGTGTGTTCATATGGCGGCGCATGGCACTGAGTGTGGATTTCAGAATGTGACGGGAACAGCAGTCCGAGAAACGTTTTATGTCCCGTTTATGTACCCTTTTTCAAAGCTGCGCGTGCCCCCAGTTTCATTTTATCCTTCGGCTCATCCGACTCCTCAACAAGAAACTTTTTCTCTTTCTCTCAACTGCTAAGGAACGCAAGCTCCAACAACTCATCGACACCAACACCCATCTAGGACCCTCCACCCCAGCCTGTCCCTCCGTCCCCACCCCATCTTCCAATCCCGACCCCAGCCGTGTATTCACTATACCCCCTGACCTTCCCCTCTCCGATGCTGAACGTTCAGTGCTCAGCAAAGGACTTAGTTTCATACCCTTACGCCCTCACCTCAATGAATTTCGGGCTCGGCATGATACTGAACTCTTCTTTCACCGTCTTCGTCTCCGGGCTCACTTCTTCGGGCAGGAGTCCTCTCCCAGTTCAACGGATCTTTTTACCCATCTCCAATATTCTCCCTCCACCTGGACCCCTCCCTCTGGATTCTTACCTTCTCTTCATCTTTTCATTGAGAACTGTCGGCGCGACATTAGTCGTCTCAATTTCTCTGCTCCTCTCACCCATTCTAACCTGTCTCTCTCTGAACTTACTGCACTCCATTCTCTCAGGTCCAACCCTGACATTGTCATCAAACCCGCTGACAAGGGTGGTGCTGTTGTTGTCTGGCGCACTGACCTCTACCTCGCGGAGGCTGAGCGTCAACTCGCAGACACTTCCTCCTACCTCTCCCTGGACCATGACCCCACCACTGAACATCAAGCCATTGTTTCCAGGACTGTCACTGACCTCATCTCCTCTGGGGATCTCCCTCCCACAGCTTCCAACCTGATAGTCGCCCAACCTCGGACGGCCCGCTTCTATCTCCTACCCAAAATCCACAAACAGAACTGTCCCGATAGACCGATCGTCTCAGCTTGCTCCTGCCCCACGGAACTCATCTCTCGTTATCTTGACTCCCTTCTCTCTCCCCTTGTCCAGTCCCTTCCCACCTACATCCGTGATTCCTCTGACACCTTACGTCACATCAACAATTTCCAGTTCCCTGGCTCCAACCGCTTCCTCTTCACCATGGACGTCCAATCCCTCTACACCTCCATCCCCCACCAGGATGGTCTGAGGGCCCTTAGCTTCTTCCTCGAACAGAGGCCCGAACAATCCCCATCCACCACTACTCTCCTCCGTCTGGCTGAACTTGTTCTCACGTTGAACAATTTCTCCTTCAACTCCTCTCACTTTCTCCAAATAAAAGGTGTGGCTATGGGTACCCGCATGGGCCCCAGCTATGCCTGTCTCTTTATGGGGTATGTGGAACATTCCTTGTTGCAGTCCTACTCCGGCCCCCTTCCACAACTTTTTCTCCGGTACATCGATGATTACTTCGGTGCCGCTTCATGCTCTCGTCGGGACTTGGAAAAATTTATTAATTTTGCTTCCAATCTCCACCCCTCCATCATTTTCACGTGGTCCATCTCTGACACTTCCCTTCCCTTCCTTGACCTCTCTGTCTCAATCTCTGGTGATAGACTGTCCACCAATATCCATTACAAACCCACCGACTCCCACAGCTACCTCGACTACAGCTCCTCACACCCCGCTTCCTGTAAGGACTCCATCCCATTCTCCCAGTTCCTTCGCCTTCGTCGCATCTGTTCCGATGATGCTACCTTCAAAAACGGTTCCTCTGACATGTCCTCCTTCTTCCTTAACCGAGGTTTTCCACCCACGGTCGTTGACAGGGCCCTCAACCGTGTCCGGCCCATCTCCCGCGCATCCGCCCTCACGCCTTCTCCTCCCTCCCAGAAACATGATAGGGTCCCCCTTGTCCTCACTTATCACCCCACCAGCCTCCGCATTCAAAGGATCATCCTCCGCCATTTCCGCCAACTCCAGCATGATGCCACCACCAAACACATCTTCCCTTCACCCCCCTTATCGGCATTCCGTAGGGATCGCTCCCTCCGGGACACCCTGGTCCACTCCTCCATCACCCCGTACTCCTCAACACCCTCCTATGGCACCACCCCATGCCCACGCAAAAGATGTAACACCTGCCCCTTCACTTCCTCTCTCCTCACCGTCCAAGGGCCCAAACATTCCTTTCAAGTGAAGCAGCATTTCACTTGCATTTCCCCCAACTTAGTCTACTGCATTCGTTGCTCCCAATGTGGTCTCCTCTACATTGGAGAGACCAAACGTAAACTGGGCGACCGCTTTGCAGAACACCTGCGGTCTGTCCGCAAGAATGATCCAAACCTCCCTGTCGCTTGCCATTTTAACACTCCACCCTGCTCTCTCGCCCACATGTCTGTCCTTGGCTTGCTACATTGTTCCAGTGAAGCCCAACGCAAACTGGAGGAACAACACCTCATCTTACGACTAGGCACCTTACAGCCTTCCGGTCTGAATATTGAGTTCAACAACTTTAGGTCGTGAGCTCCCTCCTCCATCCCCACCCCCTTTCTGTTTCCCCCTTTTTCCCTTTTTTTTCCCCTATAAATTATATAGATTTTTCTTTTCCCACCTATTTCCATTATTTTTAAATATTTTAAAATCTTTTATGCTCCCCCCACCCCCACTAGAGATGTACCTTGAGTGCCCTACCATCCATTCTTAATTAGCACATTCGTTTAGATAATATCACCAACTTTAACTTTAACACCTATGTGTTCTTTTGTACCATTGTCGCTGACATCTTTTGATGATCTGCTTCTATCACTGCTTGTTTGTCTACACAAGCACCTCTCTCTCTCCCTATCTCTCCGCCCCCCCACACACACACCTTAAACCAGCTTATATTTCAACTCTTTCTTGGACTCGAACTCAAGTTCTGTCGAAGGGTCATGAGGACTCGAAACGTCAACTCTTTTCTTCTCCGCCGATGCTGCCAGACCTGCTGAGTTTTTCCAGGTAATTCTGTTTTTGTTTTGTTGAATTCAATATTCACTCCGGAAGGCTGTGAAGTGCCTAGTCGGAAGATGAGGTGTTGTTCCTCCAGTTTGCGTCGGGCTTCACTGGAACAATGCAGCAAGCCAAGGACAGACATGTGGGCAAGAGAGCAGGGTGGAGTGTGAAAATGGCAAGCGACAGGGAGGTTTGGGTCTTTCTTACGGACAGACCGCAGGTGTTCTGCAAAGCGGTCGCCCAGTTTACGTTTGGTCTCTCCAATGTGGAGGAGACCACATTGGGAGCAACGAATGCAGTAGACTAAGTTGGGGGAAATACAAGTGAAATGCTGCTTCACTTGAAAGGAGTGTTTGGGCCCTTGGACGGTGAGGAGAGAGGAAGTAAAGGGGCAGGTGTTGCATCTTTTGCGTGGGCATGGGGAGGTGCCATAGGAGGGGGTTGAGGAGTAGGGGGTGATGGAGGAGTGGACCAGGGTGTCCCGGAGGGAGCGATCCCTACGGAATGCCGATAAGGGGGGTGAAGGGAAGATGTGTTCGGTGGTGGCATCATGCTGGAGTTGGCGGAAATGGCGGAGGATGATCCTTTGAATGCGGAGGCTGGTGGGGTGATAAGTGAGGACAAGGGGGACCCTATCATGTTTCTGGGAGGGAGGAGAAGGCGTGAGGGCGGATGCGCGGGAGATGGGCTGGACACGGTTGAGGGCCCTGTCAACGACCGTGGGTGGAAAACCTTGGTTAAGGAAGAAGGAGGACATGTCAGAGGAACCGTTTTTGAAGGTAGCATCATCGGAACAGATGCGACGGAGGCGAAGGAACTGAGAGAATGGGATGGAGTCCTTACAGGAAGCGGGGTGTGAGGAGCTGTAGTCGAGATAGCTGTGGGAGTCGGTGGGTTTGTAATGGATATTGGTGGACAGTCTATCACCAGAGATTGAGACAGAGAGGTCAAGGAAGGGAAGGGAAGTGTCAGAGATGGACCACGTGAAAATGATGGAGGGGTGGAGATTGGAAGCAAAATTAATGAACTTTTCCAAGTCCCGACGAGAGCATGAAGCGGCACCGAAGTAATCATCGATGTACCGGAGAAAGAGTTGTGGAAGGGGGCCGGAGTAGGACTGCAACAAGGAATGTTCCACATACCCCATAAAGAGGCAGGCATAGCTGGGGCCCATGCGGGTACCCATTGCCACACCTTTTATTTGGAGGAAATGAGAGGAGTTGAAGGAGAAATTGTTCAACGTGAGAACAAGTTCAGCCAGACGGAGGAGAGTAGTGGTGGATGGGGATTGTTCGGGCCTCTGTTCGAGGAAGAAACTAAGGGCCCTCAGACCATCCTGGTGGGGGATGGAGGTGTAGAGGGATTGGATGTCCATGGTGAAGCGGAGTCGGTTGGGGCCAGGGAACTGGAAATTGTTGATGTGATGTAAGGTGTCAGAGGAGTCACGGATGTAGGTGGGAAGGGACTGGACAAGGGGAGAGAGAAGGGAGTCAAGATAACGAGAAATGAGTTCTGTGGGGCAGGAGCAAGCAGAGACGATCGGTCTACCGGGGTAGTTCTGTTTGTGGATTTTGGGTAGGAGATAGAAGCGGGCCGTCCGAGGTTGGGCGACTATCAGGTTGGAAGCTGTGGGAGGGAGATCCCCAGAGGAGATGAGGTCAGTGACAGTCCTGGAAACAATGGCTTGATGTTCAGTGGTGGGGTCATGGTCCAGGGAGAGTCTGCGGTCTGTCCGCAAGAATGACCCAAACCTCCCTGTTGCTTGCCATTTTCACACTCCACCCTGCTCTCTTGCCCACATGTCTGTCCTTGGCTTGCTGCTTTGTTCCAGTGAAGCCCAACGCAAACTGGAGGAACAACACCTCATCTTCCGACTAGGCACCTTGCAGCCTTCCGGACTGAATATTGAATTCAACAACTTTAGGTCGTTAGCTCCCTCCCCCATCCCCACCCCCTTTCTGTTTCCCCCTTTCTTTTTTTCCAATAAATTATAAAGATTTTCCTTTTCCCACCTATTTCCATTATATTAAAAAAACACCCCCACTAGAGCTATACCTTGAGTGCCCTACCATCCTTTCTTAATTAGCACATTCGTTTAGATAATATCACCAACTTTAACTTTAACACCTATGTGTTCTTTTGTACCATTGTCACTGACATCTTTTGATGATCTGCTTCTATCACTGCTTGTTTGTCTACACAAGCACCTCTCTCTCTCTCTATCTCTCCGCCCCCCCACACACACCTTAAACCAGCTTATATTTCAACTCTTTCTTGGACTCGAAATCAAGTTCTGTCGAAGGGTCATGAGGACTCGAAACGTCAACTCTTTTCTTCTCCGCTGATGCTGCCAGACCTGCTGAGTTTTTCCAGGTAATTCTGTTTTTGTTTTGGGGTTTTATGACAATTGGTAATGGTTGAGTGGTCGTCATCAGACTTTTAATTTCAGATTTTTATTGAATTCAAATTCCACCATCTGCCATGGTGGGATTCAAACCCAGGTCCCCAGAGTATTATCCTGAGTCTCTGGATTGCTAGCCTGGTGACAATACCACTATGTCACCACCTCCCTAATGTTACCTTTCCTATGAGGTTCTGACCATAATGTGGGTACACTGAATGTATGTGTATCCGCCTTGGTAAAATCACGGTTCTCCAGTTCCTTCCATGACGTCTCAGGCTGGGAAACAGTGAAGGGGGATGTCCTCTCATACCAGCCCTGTTTTCTGTTCCACTTCTGTGCCAGATCTTCTTTGTTGGAGTGCAATGCAGGTGTGCACACACTATATTTGCATCTCAGAAATTGTCTCTACTGATGAGCATGACTGGAATTCAGTAAATGGATAAGCTGGCCCTATGGTATTGCACATACTTCACATATTCCTACTTTGAATGGGGTATCATCCCAGGATATTACTACCTTCTGCTGTTTTAATGTGGAGAATTTGATGAGGTTTTTGCTTCACAGTTTGATGAAGAGCTGATTGGAAAAAGCACTTTCTAGTTCTGCTCTTACTTGGGTCTAATACTTCCCTGTTTATTTCCCTTCTTCACAGTGAACCTACTGGCAATTATAATCCTCTCTCAGGGAAAATGTGGTTTCTCAAAATGTATCACTCGTTACCTGGTTGCTATGGCATCAGTGGATTTGCTGTTTGTTATCATTGATCTGATAATGAGACAGATTCCCATTTCTCTTCAGGGGCACTTCCCCCTCAATGATTTTATTGATTCTCTTCGTGTGTGTAATATCCACGCCATACTGCTTTATGCAGTCACGGACTGTCCTGTCTGGTTCACTATCACTTTCACCTTTGATCGATATGTGGCCATTTGCTGCCAGAAGCTGAAGGCTAAATACTGCACTGCAAAAACAGCAGCTGTGGTGTTTACTTTAAACAGTGACTGTGCTGTTTACTTTAAAATATATTTTCTGGTACTTCATGGTCACAGGTCGATATTGGGGGGGAAATTATCCTTACTTTTGTGTTGAACATGTTGGGGGTCTTACTTTTTCATCACTTATGTCAGCATTTGAGTTATTTCATTATTTCCTCACTCCCTTTGTCCCATTTTTTCTGGCTCTACTACTCAATGCTTTAACAGTCAGACATGTTTTATTGGCCAGCCGAGCCCGCAGGAGACTCCGGGCTCACAGCAGTGGGGAGAGTCCCAGTGACCCAGAGATGAAGAGCCGAAGGAAATCCCTCATTATGCTATTTGTTATCTCGGGGAACTTCATCCTGTTGTGGGTGCTGTATCTAGTGATTTCAGTATGGGAACGAGTATTGAATATGGGATCCCTTAGTGGTTTCAATCCCCAATTTATCAAAGAATTGGGATTCATGATACAACTCCTGAGTTGCTGCACAAACACTGGCATTTATGCCATAACCCAGACGAAATTCAGAGAAGAGTTGAAGAAAATGCTGCTATATCCATTTTGTTTCATTGTAGAATTATTTGAATAATGAGAAACTATGATGTCTTTCCAAACCCATGCCACAATCAAGCCATTTTCCAGTGTTTGTTACACAGACACTTGCCTTCTGCTGTCTCGCTGTTACACCAGCTACTTAATGGGACCAGGGATTTCCAAGGGGTATCTATCCAACACAAACTTGCAGCCTTCATTCACACCCCTATATCCAACAGAAGCTGTCAGTCTCCAGTCACAAGCCTCTATGCAAAACACTGTCAGCTTATGCTCAAAAGCCCTTCGCATCAAGGTTGGGTAGTGTCCATTTATCAATGCATGTCAGATGCCTCATTTCACACGTATGACAAAATGTTTCAATCTCAAAGCAACATCCCATATCCAACACAATCAGCCGATGAGCATCCATCATTCATAGCCCCACGCCTGACACAATTAGTCAGTGAATTGACATGCCCATGTCCAACAACATCAGTCAATGTATATTCGCAGGCCCAGGTACAAGTTGACCAACTACACACACTATACATTCGTAGACCGATGTCCAGCACAATTGGTCAGAACAAAAGAACATAATAAATGGGAACAGAAGGCCATTCAGCCCTTCGAGCCCACTCCACCATTAAAAGAGATCATGGATGATCTTCTACTTCAATACCATTTTCCTGCACCACCTTTGTATCCCATAATGTTTTTAATACCTAGAAATCTATATCAGTTGTGCACATACTCAACAACTGAGCCATCACTGCCTTCTGGAGCAGAGAATTCCAAAGATTCACCATCCTCTGAGTGAAGAAATTTCTCTCCATCTCAGTCTTAATTGGCAGACCCTTATTCTGATACTGTGTCCCCTGGTTCCCGATGCACCCCCACACCCACCCTCACCCCCACCTTGCAACCAGGGGAAACATCCTTCTTGCATCTGTCCTGTTGAAGCCTGTAAGAATTTTGCATGCCTAAATGAGATCACCTCTCGTTCTTCTTAACTGCAGAGTGAAGCTCCAACCTATTTCATATTTCCTCATAGGATAATCTCTCCATCCCTGAGATTAGTTATTTACAATCAGATGTATTCATTAGACCTGTGTCCAACACCATAGGTATGTGGTGCTTACAGACCCATGTCCAAAGTAATCAATCAAGCTGGATTTACAGATCTGTGTTCAACATAACTGTTCAGTCCAAACTTTGAACTGGGGAGGTGGTGGCAAAGTGGTAATGTCACTGGACTGGTTAATTGCAGAGACCCCAGGCTAATGCTCTAGGGTTATGAGTTCAAATCCCACCACAGGTGATGCATGAAGCTTTTATTTTGCAGCCCATGTCAACACAATGGGTCAGTCTCCATTCACCAGCCCATGGCCAACAATATGTTTCTGTCTCTATTTGCAAGTCCAGGTCTGACAAAAAGTGTCAGTCTCCAATCCCCAGTGCATGTCCATCACAAAGGATAAATATCCATTCACAGCCCCTTCCCCAATACAAGTATTTGGAAAAAAAGATTTGCATTTATATAGCATCTTCCACAGCCAGCGGACATCTCAAAGCATTTTACAGCCAATTAAGTACTTTTGAAGTGTGCTCAATGTTGTCTTGAAGGAAGCAGGGCAAGCAATTTACAAATCGCAAGTCCCACAATCAGCAATATGATCATTTCTTTCCCTTTTAGCGATGTTGATTGAGGGATCAACAATTGTTCGGATGTAGGCAATAACTCCCCTGCTCTTCTTCAATATCATTGAGAATGGAATGGGAATTTTCCATTTACCTGAGAGAAAATGTAGTTTCTGCTTAACACTTCATCTGGAAGGCAGCAGCACCAACAAAGAAGCACCCCTCACTACTATGCTGAACTGCTCACCTTGATTTCTGTGCTCAAGTCTCTTATGTAGGACACAATTACTGGACTTAAAGGCAAGTACTTGACCCACTGAGTCATGGCTGATAAATGAAATTTTCATTTTCCAGCCCATATCCAACCATAGATGTCAACCTGTATTTAGTGCTTTTTGTTTAATGCAATCAGGCACTCTTCATGCAATGCCCCAGTTGCAAAATGGACAGTCTTAATTCACTGTCGGTGCCCTACGCAATCAGTCACTCTCTACTCATGCCCATTGTAAGTGCTCAGTTTTAGCTCATTGGCCCATTTCCAACACAAACTCTCAGTTTCCTTTCACTGGCCTCTATCCAGCACACTGTCAGTCTTTGTTCACTAGCCCATGGCCAACATGATCTGTCAGTCTACATTTTCCATGCCATGCCCTTCCGCAGGTATCTGTCCACATTCAGAGGCTCATGTCAAACAAAATAGGTCAGACACCAATCACAGCCCAAGTGAAACAAAATCAGACAGTCTCCATTCAAAGGCCCATGCCCAGGGTAATTAATCAATCTCAGTACAACCTCCAGTGTCCACCACAACTGGTCAATCTCAAATCACCGGCCCATTTCCGACACTGACAGGCAGTCTCCATACAAGCACCAGTGTCCACCACAATGGAACAATCTCCATTCACTGTCCTGTCCAATGTGGATTGTTAGCTACATTTTCTGTCAATGTCTAACACAGACAATTTATCTACACTCACTAAACCATGTCCAACTTTAGTGGTCAGTTTTAATTAATCATATCGAACCTCAGAGGTCAATCTGCATTTAGAACCATAGAACCGTAGAAAAGTTACAGCACAGAAGGAGGCCATTTGGCCCATCTTGTCCATGCCAGCCTGAGGACACCCTTTCTAATCCCACCTACCTGCACCCGGCCCATAGCCCTGCAGCTTACAGCACTTTAGGTGCAGATCCAGGTACTTTTTAAAAGAGTTTAAAGTTTCTGCCTCTACCACCAACTTGGGCAGCGAATTCCAGACACCCACTGCCCTCTGCGTAAAAAAGTTCTTCCTCATGTCCCCCCTGCACCTTCTGCCACTTATCTTGAATCTATGTCCCCTGGTTCTAGAAGTCTTCATCATGGGAAACAATTTTATCCTGTCCACTCTATCTATTCCCCTCATAATTTTGTACACCTCAGTCAAGTCACCTCTCAGCCTTCTTTGTTCTAAGGAGAATAACCCCAACCTATCCAATTGCTCCTCGTAGCTACACTTTTCTAACCCTGGCAACATTCTTGTAAAGCTCCTCTGCACTCTCTCCAGAGCTATTGCGTCCTTCCTGTAATGTGGTGACCAGAACTGCTTGTGGACCAATGTCTAAAATAACCTGTCAGGCACCATTCACCAGCTCATGTACAAAATAAATTATAATGCTTCAATATATACTCCTCATCCAACCCAGTGAAACAGTTTCCAATCACTGACCAATGTCTAATACTATGTTTCAGTCTCCATTTACAGGATCAGATCCAACTAAAGATGTTCATTTCCAATGACTGTGATGCGAGCAAGCAGTCAGTCTCAACTCACTGCTCTGTGAGTAGTTGCATTCGCCATTCACCAGTTCATATCCAACAAATCTCATTAGTCTACATTCATCAGCCCATCTCCAATATAGGTCATTAGTTTACAATGGCCACCAATGTCCAAAACAATCAGTCTGATATGTCCATTAAACAGGTCGTGTTGTTTTTAATCTTTCAGGGATGTAGGTGGCACTGGTAAGGACAACATTTGTTGTACATCACTGAATACCCTTGAGAAAGTGGTGGTGGTGCATCAGGTGCAGGTACTCCCACAGGGCTTCTGGGAAGGGAGTTCCAGCATTTTGATTCTGCGACAGTGAAGGAACGGTGATATATTTCCAAATCAGGATCGTGTGTAGCTTGGAGGGGAACTTCCAGGTGGTGGTGTTCCCATGCATCTGCTGCCTTCTCTTTTGAAGTAGTAGAGATCGCGGGTTTGAAAGGAGCTGTCAAAGATGCCTTGGTGAGTTACTGCAGTGCACCTTGTATAAGGTATACTGTGCTGCCACAGTGCATCAACAGTGGAGGGGTTGAATCATTAAGCTGGTGGATGGAGTGCCAATCAAGCAGGCTGCTTTGTCCTGAATGTTGTCCAGCACCTTGAATGTTGTGGGAGCTGCACTCATCCGGGCAAGTGGAGAGTATTCTATCACACCACTTACAAGTGTCTTCTAGATAGTGGACAGTTTTTGGGAAGTCAGCAGGTGAGTTATTCAACTCAGAATTCCCAGCAGCTGACTTGGTCTTGCAGCTATAGTATTTATCTAGCTGTTCCAGTTCAGATTCTGCTCAATGGTAGCCCCAGGATGTTCATAGCGGGGATCAGCAATGGTAATACTATTGAATGTCAAGGGGCGATGGTTAGATTCTCTCTTGTTGGAGATAGTCATTGCCTGGCACCTGTGTGGCACAACTGTTACTTGCCTATTATTATCCTAAGCCTGAATGTCGCCCCAGGTCTTGTTCCATTTGGACATGGACTGTTTCAGTATCTTAGGGGTTACGAATGGTACTAAACATTGAGCAATCATCAGCGAACATCCCCACTTCTGGCCTTATAATGGAATGAGCATCATTGATGAATCAGTTGAAGCTGGGGCCGCTACTCTGACGAAATACTATAGAGATGCCCACAATCACTACCATCTAGAAGGACAAGGGCAGCAGATAGATGGAACACCACCACCTGGAAGTTCCTCTCCAAGTCACTCACCATCCTGACTTGGAAATACATCACCGTTCCTTCACTGTCGCTGGGTCAAAATCCTGGAACTCTCTCCCTAACAGCACTGTGGGTGTACCTACACCACATGGACTGCAGCAGTTCAAGAAGGCAGCTCACCACCACCTTCTCAAGGGCAATTAGGAATGATTGATCTCCAACCTTCTTTCTATGTGCTGGATGTGACTCCAACTTGTGTACAGTTTTCTCCCGATTTGCAATGACTGCAATTTTTCCAGGGCTCCTTCATCCTACATTCAGTCAAATGCTACCTTGATGCCAAGTGCAGTTGCTGTCACCTCACCTCTGGAGTTCAGCTCTTTTGTCCATGTTAGCAAAGCTGTAATGAGGTTAGAGGGTGAATGATGCTGGGGAACCCAGAGTGCAAATTATTGCTGTGCTTTGCCACTTCATAGCACTGTCCACAACCCCTTACATAACTTTGCTGAGGATCAAGAGGAGACTAATGGGTTGGTAACTGGCCAGATTGGATTTGTCCTGCTTTTTGTGGACAGGACATACCTGGGAAAATTTTCACATTGTCAGGAAGATGCAAGATTTGCAGCTGTACTGGAACAGTATAGATGGGGGTGCAGCTGGTTTTGCAGTACAAGGCTGCAGTACCAAGATGTTGTCATGGTCCATAGGCTTTGCTGTAGCTAGTGACTTCAGCCTTTTCCTGATATCACGTGGTGTGAATTGAATTATCTGAAGATTGACATCTGTGAGACTGAGGCCCTGAGGAGGAGGCCAAGAAGGATTTTTAAAAATTCATTTATGGGATGTGGGCATCGCTGGCTGGGCCAGCATTTATTGCCCATCCCTAATTGCCCTTGAGAAGGTGGTGATGAGCTGCCTTCTTGAACCGCTGCAGTCCATGTGGTGTAGGTACACCCACAGTGCTGTTAGGGAGGGAGTTCCAGGATTTTGACCCAGCGATAATGAAGCAACGGCGATATATTTCCAAGTCAGGATGGTGAGTGACTTGGAGGAGAACTTCCAGGTGGTGGTGTTCCCATCTACCTGCTGCCCTTGTCCTTCTATGTGGTAGTGATTGTGGGTTTGGATGGTGGTCTAAGGAGCTTTGGTGAGTTTCTGCAGTGCATCTTGTAGATGGTACACACTGCTGCTACTGTGTGTTGTTCGTGGAGGGAGGGATGTTGAAGGTGGTGCATGGGGTGCCAGTCAAGCAGGCTGCTTTGCCTGGACAGTGTCAAGCTTGGAGCTGAACTCATCCAGGCAAATGGAGAGTATTCCATCACACTCCTGACTTGTGCCTTGTAGGTGGTGGACAGGCTTTGGGGAGTCAGGAGGTGAGTTACTCTCCATAGAATTCCCAGCCTCTGACCTGCTCTTGTAGCCACTGTATTTATATGGCTAGTCCAGTTCAGTTTCTGGTCAATGGTAACCCCCAGGATGTTGATACCAGGGGATTCAGTGAGGGCAATGCCATTGAATGTCAAGGGGAGACGATTGGATTCTCTCTTGTTGGAGATGGTCATTGCCTGACACTTGTGTGGTGCAAATGTTACTTGCCACTTGTCAGTCCAAATGTTGTCCAGGCCTTGCTGCAAAGGACATTGACAGCTTCAGTATCTGAGGAGTCGCAAATGGTGCTGAACATTGTGCAATCATCAGCGAACATCCCCACTTCTGACACTATGATGAAGTTATGGTTATTGATGAAGCAGCTGAAGATGGTTGGGCCGAGGACACTACCCTAAAGAACTCCTGCAGTGATGTCCTGGAACTGAGATGATTGACCTCCAACAACTATAACCATCTTCCTTTGTGCTCGGTATGACTCCAACCAGTGGAGAGTTTTCCCTCAATTCCCATTGTCTCCAGTTAAGAGATTGCTTAGCTCTATTTATCACATGCTGATCCCACTGTTTAGCATGCAAATAGTCCTGCGGTTATCTTTATGAGGCTGTGACCTCACTTTTAGCTATGCCTGGTGTTAATCCTGGCATGCTATCCTAGACTCTTCTTTGAGCCAGGGTTGATAGTGAGGTTTGAGTATTTTTATTCGTTCATTGGATCTGGGCATCACTGGCAATGCTAGCATTTTGTTCATCACTAATTGCCCTTCAGAGCAGTCAATAGTCAACCATTTGATTTGGGTCTGGAGTTATATAAGGGCCAGGATGGGTAAGTGCAACGAACCTCCTTCCCTGAAGGCCATCAGGTGAACCCGATGCATTTCTATGTCGATCGATGTGTGTTTCAGGGTTACCATTACTGTTACTAGCTTTCACTCCTACATATTTTAAAATTAATTAAATAACTTCAAATTTCACCAGCTGCCGCTGTGGCATTTGTACCCTTGCCCAAGAGCATTGGCCTGGTCTTTGGATTGCTTGTGCAGTAACATTACCACAATCTGACTCTTTCCCGCTGAGTGGGGGATATGCCAGGCCATGAGTTTACAGATTGTGTCGAGTACAATTCTGTTGCTGCTGATGGCCCACAGCATCTCATGGATACCCAATGTTGAGCAGCTAGTTCTGGAATTTAGCACAGTGGTCATGCCACACAACATGATGGGTGGTATGCTCAGTGTGAAGATGGGACCTTGTGGTGTGGTGATCACTCTTTCCTGTTATGGACAGATGCATCTGCTACAGGTAGATTGGCAAGAACAAGGTCGAGTAGGTTTGTCCTTATTGGTTCCTTCACCACCTGCCAAAAGCTCAGTCTAGCACTTACGTTCCTTCAGACTCCACCAGCTCGATCAGCAATGCTGCTGTGCCACTCTTGGTGAAGGACATTGAAGTCGCTCATCGACAGTATATTCCATGTCCTTGCTATCAGCAGGTTGGAATTGTGTTCAACATGGATGAGCACTGATTCGTCAGGTAAGGGAGTGCAGTAAGTCATCCTGTTTACCAGCCATGTCCAACACCAGCAGTAAGACAGCATTCACTGACACATTCCCAGGCAAGTGCTCAATTTTCACTCCTCACCACATATTCAGTGCAAGAAGTCAGTCTCCATTCACTGGCATGTGTGCAAGACAAACAGTCAGTTTTCATTCGCCAGCCCATGGCCAATATAAGAGGTCAGTCTCCAATCATCATCCTATATGCAACACTGAGTTACTGTGAGTTAGTGTGCATTCCCCAGCACATACTTAAGATATTTGGTCAGTCTCCATTCATCAGCCCATGGGCAAGACAAGCAGTCAGTCCTCGTCCAGCAGATTATATTCCACATCGATGGCCAGGCTACATTCATCTGCCTTGTCCAATACTGACAGTCAGTCTCCCATCATCAACTCAGGTCCAAAACCATTGATAACCCTCCACTCACCAGCCCTTGTTCAACCCCAGTGTTCACTCTGCATTCACTGGTCCATGTCAAACAGAATAGGTCTATCTAAGTTCACCAGCCCATCCCCAACATAATTTCTCAGGATTAAAATAAAACAAAAAAAACTGCTGGAAATCCTCAACAGGCCAGGCAGCATCTATAGAGAGAGAAACAGAGTTCAACTTTCAGGTCGATGACCTTGCTTGAGAAAAGCCTAATTTGATTCTGATGAAAGGCCGCTGACCTGAAATGTAAACTCTGCTTCTGTCTCTACAAATGAGGCCGCACCTGCTGAGGAATTCCAGCACTTTCTGTTTTTTTTTATTACCTATTTCCAACATCTGCAAGATGTTGTATATTTATCTCAATGTCAAATCACGTGCTGAAGATCAAAAACTGTGTCAGTTTCCAATAACCTCCCTGTGTCTAATACAATGGCCCCGATATTGACTGGGACAGCTTCCGTGAGCAGAGGAGAGGATTCTTTCTTCTTTCTGTTGTTGTTTTTGGGTAGGGAGGCAGGACCCAGAAGTCCGAGTTAGGCTGCAGGACATGTGTTTTTTTACAACCAGATTTCCCACCCAAAAGTCACGCTAATTGATAGACTTGGCCTGACTGTCGGGCAGTGAATACTGCCCTGGACCAGGCAGGGTGACCACAGCCCCACTAGAGGGAGCGTGAGAGGGAATTGAACCCCAAGGGTTGGAAACCAAATCCCACTGTGGGTTGATGGGTTGGGGGTGGGGTGGGGAGGAAATCTGACTAGGGGTTGGAGCCTCATCCCAGGTCCTAGAGAAAAGCCTACGATTGGGCTTGGGGGTTCTGATGGCAGTTGAGGTGGGCTCCATTGGCTCACAGGGGAGAAGGTAAGTTTGGTGAGAGTGCAGGGAGAGAGACAGTGCAAGAGAACAAGAGATAAAATTGAATTAAGAACAGAAAATGCCGGAAAAGCTCAGCAGGTCTGGCAGCATCTGTGGAAAGAGAAACAGAGTTAACGTTTCGAGTCCATATGACTCTTCTTCAGCTCTGAAGGAGCCATAGCTCCATGGCACCATTCTTCAGCTTAATAGCAGTCTAAGTGTTTTGTTATGAAATTAAACACTTTTTTAAACCCTGAGCACTTTTAAAAAACTGTTACATTCTTTTAGGCACTGTTAGAAATAGTGCTTAACACACTTAAATATTTGTAAGCCCTTCTTAAAAATGAACACTTTATAAAGCATTTAAACATTATTATAACATGAGGGAGACTAAAACGAGGCAACATGGTTTAAAAGTTCGAGGTCTCCCTTTTAAGACAGAGATGAGGAGAAACGTTTCCCCCAAAGGGGCGTTGGTGTGTGGAATTCTCTTCCCCAGAAAGTCGTGGAGCCTGGGTCTTTGAATATTTTCAAAGTGGAGTTAGACAGATTTTTGTTATACAAGAGGTTAAGGGGGGTAGGCAGGAAAGTGGAGTTGAGACCACAACCTGATCAGCCATGATCTTACCGTAGAGCAAGCTCAAAGGGCCGAATGGCCTACTCCGGCTCCTATACCCCCAAGTTCTTGTAAGCTTTTACATATTAAAAAAAAAATACGTGTATAAACTTTGGAGACGTGTTATTAGCTTTTCAATACTTTAACCATGTTTGAACACACAGTGACTGCTCAGATAACACCTTGAACAAACAGATAAAAGCAAAATACTGTGGACGCTGGAAATCTGAAATAAAAACAAAAAATGCTGTAAAAACTCAGCAGGGCTAACAGCATCTGTGGAGAGAGAAACAGAGTTAACATTTCAACTCCGTATAACCCTTCTTCAGAGCTGAAGAGAAATGGAAATGTGAAGATTTATACTGTTAAAGGGTGGGGGGTGTGGGGGTGGGGGTGGGGCAGGTGAAGCTGGATAGAAGGTCAGCAAGAGGTGGAGGCAAAGGAGAGATTGACGAAGATGTCATGAACTAAAGCACAAAGGGCGTGTTAATGGTAGTGGTAAGAGGTAAAAAAAAGGTGCTGATAGTGGCATAAAGGTAAGAAGGCAGAATGTGATAATAGCAGGACAAGGGTCGCATTGTGTGAAATAACAACATGGAACAAGTAACAGATGGCCCTTTTGGGGATGGGGTGTGGGGAGGGACAGCAGGGGGAAAAGATAGGAAATGGGATAGAAGGGAAGATAAAAAAGGGGATAAAACCATGGCTAGTCCTACTCAAGCCCCCCTCCCACAACTCTATTTTCAGTACATCGATGACTGTTTCGGTGCCGCTTCATGCCCTTATCTGGACTTGGAAAAATTTCAATCTCCACCCCTCCATCATTTTCACATGGTCCATCTCCGACACTTCCCTTCCCTTCCTTGGCCTGTCAGTCTCAATTTCTGGTGACAGACTGTCCACCAATATCTATTACAAACCTACCGACTCCCACAGCTATCTCGACTACAGCTCCTCACACCCCGCTTCCTGTAAGGACTCCATCCCATTCTCCCAGTTCCTTCACCTCCGTCGCATCTGTTCTGATGACGCCACTTTCCAAAATGGCGCTTCTGACATGTCTTCCTTCTTCCTCAGCCAAGGTTTCCTACCCACAGTGGTTGACAGGGCCATCAACCGTGTCCGACCCATCTCCTGTGCCTCTGCTCTCACGCCTTCCTCTCCCTCCCAGTCCCCCTTGTCCTCACTTTTCACCTCACCAGCCTCTGCATTCAAAGGATCTTCCTCCGCCATTTCCACCAACACCAGTATGATGCCACCACCAAACTCATCTTCCCCTTACCACCACCCCCCTCCCCTGTCAGCTTTCCATAGGGACCATTCCCTCCGAGACATCCTGTTCCAATCCTCCATCATCCCCAACACTTCATCCCCTACCCATAGCACCTTCCCATGCAATCACAGAAGATGCAACACCTGCCCCTTTACCTCCTCCCTCCGTCCAAGGACCCAAATGCTCCTTTCAGGTGAAACAGCGCTTCACTTCCACCTTCTTCAATTTGTTCTACTGCATTCGCTGCTCCCAATGTGGTCTCCTCTAAATTGAAGAGACCAAACGCAAACTGGGTGACCGCTTTGCAGAACACCTTCGGTCTGTCCTCAAGCATGCCCCTGTTGCTTGCCATTTCAACACACCACCCTGTTCTCATGCCCACATGTCTGTCCTTGTTCCAGTGAAGCTCAATGCAAACTGGAGGAACAGCACCTCATAAGACCATAAGACATAGGAACAGAACTAGGCCATACAGTCCATCGAGTCTGCTCCACCATTCAATGAGATCCTGGCTGATCTGATAATCCCCAACTCCACTTTCCTGCCTTTCCCCCATAACCCTTGATTCCCTTATTGGTTAAAAATCTGTCTATCTCAGTCTTGAATATACTTAATGACCCAGCCTCTACAGCTCTCTGCGGTAAAGAATCCCACAGATTGACTCTTGAATATACTTAATGACCCAGCCTCTACAGCCCTCTGCGGTAAAGAATCCCACAGATTGACTACCCTCTGAGAGAAGAAATTCCTCCTCATCTCTGTTTTAAGTGGGTGACACCTTACTCTGAGATTATGCCGTCTGGTCCTAGACTCTCCCACAAGGGGAAACAACGTCTCAGCATCGACCCTGTCAAGCGCCCTAAGAATCTTATATGTTTCGATAAGGTCACCTCTCACTCTTCTAAACTCCAGTGAGTACAGGCCCAACCGACTCAACCTCTCCTCATAAGAAAATTCCTCCAACCTCAGGATCAACCACGTGAACCTTTTCTGGACTGCCTCCAATGCCAGTATATCTTTCCTCAGATAAGGGGACCAAAACTGTTCACAGTGTTCTAGGTGTAGTCTAACTAGTGCCTTGTACAGTTTTAGCAAGGCTTCCCTATTTTATACTCCATTTCCTTTGAAATGAAGGCCAACATTCCATTTGCCTTCCCTATCACCTGCTGAACTTGTTTGCTAGTTTTTTGTGATTCATGCATGAGGACTCCCAAATCCCTCTGTGCTGTAGCTCTCTGCAGTCATTCTCCATTTAAATAATATTCAGCTCCTCTGTTCTTCCTGCCAAAGTGCAGAACCTCAAATTTTCCCACATTATATTCCATCTGCCATATTTTTGCCCACTCACTTAACCTGTCTATATCCCTCTGTAGAATCTTTGTGCCATCCTCACCACTTGCCTTCCCACCTATTTTTGTGTCATCCACAAACTAGGTGATAGTACATTCATTTCCCTCATTCAAGTCATCAATGTATTTTGTAAATAATTATGGCCCCAGCATCGATCCCTGTGGCACTCCACTAGTTACAGGCTGCCATCCTGAAAATGCCCCCCATATCCCAACTCTTTGTCTTCTATTAGTTAGCCAATCCTCTATCCATGTTAATATACTATCCCAACACAGTGGGCTCTTGCCTTATGTGTGGTACCTTATCGAACACCTTTTGGAGATCAAAATATATTACATTTCCTGGTTCCCCTTTATCTATCCTGCTTGTTACCTCTTCAAAGAATTCTAATAAATTTGTTAGGCATGATTTCCCCTTCATGAAGCCATGCTGACTCTGCTTGATTATATTATGTATTTCTAAATGCATCTTCCGATTAGGCACTTTGCAGCCTTCCAGACTTAACATTGAGTTCAACAACATCAGACCATGAACTCTCTCCTCTAGCCCTACCCCTTTTTTTAATCCCTTTTTTCTACATTCATTTTTATTTTTTTATCCACTTATTTTTACTTTTATTCATTTATGCATGGTTTTATTGCCTTTTTATCCCCTCTTCTATCCCATTTTCTATCCATTCCCCCTCCCCCCCCCCACCCCATCCCCTTCTATCACCAGAAGTTGAGACTGACAGGCCAAGGAAGGGAAGGGAAGTGTCGGAGATGGACCATGTGAAAATGATGGAGGGGTGGAAATTGGAAGCAAAATTGAAATTTTTCCAGGTCCAGATAAGGGCATGAAGCGGCACCGAAACAGTCATCAATGTACTGAAAATAGAGTTGTGGGAGGGGAGCTTGAGTAGGACTAGCCATGGTTTTATCCCCTTTTTTATCTCCCCTTCTATCCCATTTTCTATCTTTTCCCCCTGCTGTCCCTCCCCACACCCCATCCCCAAAAGGGCCATCTGTTACTTGTTCCATGTTGTTATTTCACACAATGCTACCCTTGTCCTGCTATTATCACATTCTGCCTTCTTACCTTTATGCCACTATCAGCACCTCCTTAGCCTTACCACTGCCATTAACACTCCCTTTGTCCTTTAGTTCATGACATCTTCGTCAATCTCTCTTTTGTCCCCACCTATCGCTGGCCTTCTATCCAGCTTCACCTGCCCCACCCCCCTTTAACAGTATAAATATCATCAAATTTCCACTTCTCTTCAGCTCTGTAGAAGGGGCATCTGGACTCGAAAGAGTAACTCTTTCTCTCTCCACAGATGCTGCTGAGTTTTTCCAGCGTTTTCTGTTTTTGTTGTCTTGAACAAACAGGTTTGCTTTTCAGAAGCATCTGTGAATCCATGATGGACCTTATTTCTATCAGAGAAAAGGCCAAGTGGTGTTTCCATGAATCAAATTCAGGCCTCCTCTCATATGCCAGTAACACACAGATCTCCCTTCCTCCCTCTCCCAATCTGGAACTACATTGAAATTGTCTGGAGTGTTTCCAAAGAAGGTCCTTCCCACCAGCCCCAAATCTTCAACCATGTTAGGTGAAATGACATCCAAAAATTAGGATTTGCAAGCTGAGCTATCCGAGCTACATCAGCAAAATAAAGTGATGAAAGTTAAAACTAAGATTTAAAGAATATGATAAAGAAAATATGTTTTATGTAGTAATGAGCTGATTTATTCACCCTTCTGGCATGTGGACTAAATATCCAACAGATTTCATTCCACAATTCGCTTATTTACCTACTTTCACACAATGATTTTAGTTAACAATTTTAATCTCACAAACGTGAAAATCAAATGTCTAAATACACAAAATTATTATACTCAAAAACATTATTTGTCAAATATTTTTTCTTTTCACAATGAATTTACTTTCATTTGCTTTACTTAGCTTGGCTCTAGGTTAATGAGATTTACAATGATCACAATTTGATTAGTACAGTAGTAATCATTCTCTCCTTCCTCAGCGTCACTCTCAAAATCCTCCAGTTCAATATCTACACCTATTTCCTCAATGTTTGTTAATACTCTGAATGTTTCATCATCAGTGTCATGGACAATATCTGTAGTCTCACTTTCTATATTTTCAGTGTCATTGTCTGTATTTTCAGTGTTTGTTGATACATTAAATATTTCATGATAAACCACATTCAAAATTCATCCTTCCTGAGTTAAAATAAAGAGATTTCTTAGGGATCCTACTCAGTGTTACATTTTCTGATGTTTCTCAAAAAGTGTTTTGCTGTTGTTGTTCTTCCAGTAAGGAGAGCGTTCAGTGGTCAGATGGTTCACTTAAGGGTGGCAATCGTATTTTCCCAGTTGTGCAACACCTTCCACTTTATTGCAGCACTGTATTCACATGCCTCTGCTCGACTGCAAATATCATATTCTGATGAGGATCATAATCATGATGAGGATCATAGATGAAAACTTCCTTAAAGAGTTTTGACCTCCTGGACACAGGCTTGGTAAAACTCACAGTTTGGTGTTCTCAGTCAGATTGCTGTTGTTCCACACTCTCTTACTCAGCTTGGACATAACAGCTGTAACTTTTGCACTGCGGGTATTGATTTCAGCATCAAGTGACAGATTGCCGGGAATCGTACAGCCTAGATTATCAACAACCTCCAGTGCCACATCGCCCATGCTGATAGATGGCGGTATGGCAACACCTGGATCATGATATTTGTCGTCTTGATGCTGCTGGTTAAACTAAATTCTTTTTAGGTGTGACAGAGTCTGGCTGTTTGCCTCTGAAGGTGTTGCTCTGTATGGAATATTAGTTCAGCATTGCAATGTAGAGTAGCTCCTCTGATGAGAACTTGGTGCCTCTTTGTCTTGGCTCCCAGGCGAGCAATGGTGAAGAGCTTTCCATCGGCTCTGGTATGTTAGTAGAGATCCTCTGTAGGTGACCTGAAAGCACATGAGAGCAGCAAAGAGAATATGCCAAAGGGCATTGATGTCAGAACACAACTCTTTTTGACCCCACTGCGGACCTCAAAGGGTTCCAATTTTGCCCCATCATAGTTGACCTTACCCATCATCTTCTCATGGAAAGAGGAGGCTAGATTAAGCAGCTTCAGCAGGCAGCCAGTCTTCTCCAGGTGCTTAAATAGAACGCCTCAGTGGTCTGCCTTTTTGTAAGATCAGTGAAGGCCAAATATGGTTCTTGGTTCACGGCATTTCTCTTACAGCTAGAAGACCATGGCAATTGTAAATCTTCCAATTCTGAAACACACTGGACTTCAGGATGGATGTGTTCAGCCAGGATCTGCTGCCTGACAAGGGCACTGTGGGCAAATACTTTTCCCATGACGCTCAGCAGGGAGACGCCTCAATCATAGTTGCAGTCACTGTGGTTGCCCTTGTTCTTGTACAGGATGGCAATGTTTGTATCACGCACATCCTGTGGTACTGCCCCTCCCTCCAGCATACAGAAAAGTTCACGCAGTTGCCAGTTTCCCGAGCTTGATTAGTTCAGGCAATATGACATCAACAACTGGAGCATTTCCCATCAGTGAATAGATTTGCTAATCTCCTCCACTAAGGGTTTTGTATCCAGCTCTACCATGACAGGCAGCATTTCCATGGTGTCTAGAGCTTCCTCAGTGAAAATTCTCTTTAGACTAGCTGCGCCCCAGCCAAGCTGTTCCAGTACAGCTACAACACTGGCTTCTTCCTGGAAATGTGAAAAATTATCCAGGCATGTCATGTGCACAAACAAGCAGGACAAATCCTAACTGGCCAATTACCGCCCATCAGTCTACTCACCATCAGTAAAGTAATGGAAGGGGTCATCAACAGTGCTATCAAGCAGCACTTGCTTAGCAATAACCTGCTCACTGATGCCCAGTTTGGGTTCCACCAGGGCCACTCAGCTCCTGACCTCATTACAGCCTTGGTTCAAAAGTGGACAAAAGAGCTGAGCTCCCGAGGTGAGGTGAGAGTGAGTGCCCTTGACATCAAGGCTGCATTTGACCGAGTGTGGCATCAAGGAGCACTAGCAAAACTGGGCCAGAATTTCTAGATGGTCATGGTCGTGGGTTTGGAAGGTGCTGCCTAAGGAGCCTTGGTGAATTCCTGCAGTGCATCTTGTAGATGGTACACACTGCTGCTACTGTGCGTCGGTGGTGGAGGGAGTGAAAGTTTGTAGATGTGGTGCCAATCAAGCGGGCTGCTTTATCCTGGATGGTGTCAAGCTTCTCGAGTGTTGTTGGGAGCTGCAGTCATCCAGGAAAATGGGGAGTGTTCCATCACACTCTGGACTTGTCTTGTAGATGGTGGACAAGCTTTGGGGAGTCAGCAGGTGAGGTACTGACTGTAGAATTCCTAACCTCTGGCCTGCTTTTGTAGCCACAGTATTTTTTTGGCTAGTCCAGTTCAGTTCTGGTGAATGGCAACCCCTGGAATGTTGATGGTGGGGGATTTGGTAATGGTAATGCCATTGAATGTCAAGGAGCAAAGAACTCTTGTTGGTGATGGACATTGCCTGACACTTGTGTAGCGTGAATGGCACTTGCTTCATGTCAGGTCAAACCTCCTTCCCTAATTATGCAGCTCATGAGGATGCCAGCCCCAGCACGGTTCAGGTGTAGACTGTCCCAATGGATCACCTCCCACTTTCCCCAGTACTGGTGCCAAGGTCCCACCAACCCATTTCTCCCACACCAGCCTTTGAGCCACACTTTCATTTCTCTAATCTTATTTACCCTATGCCAATTTGCTCATGGCTCAGGTAATAGTCCAGAGATGTTCTGCTTCTTAATTTACTGCGTAGCTTCTCATACTGACTACGCAGAACTTCCTTCCTTGTCCTGCCTATGTTGTTGGTGCCAACATGGACCATGACCACTGGATCTTCTCCCTCCCACTGCAAGTTCCTCTCCAGCCCTGAGCAGGTGTCCCAAAACCTGTAACTAGGTAGGCAACACAGCCATTTGGTTTCTCACTCTTTGCTACAGGGAGTAGTGCCAATCCCCCTCCTTGTACTGTTCCTGACTACCACAACATTCCCTTTTGCTCCACCCACTTGAATGGCTTCCTGAACCATGGTGCCGTGATCAATCAGCTTATCCACCCTGCAGCTCCCACAAGCAGCCAAACAAGCTGAAAGAACTTCAAACCTGTCAAACAACAGCAAAGGCTGAGGCTCCTGTACTCCTGCCCTCGAGGTCCCCTTACCTGCCTCACTCACAGTCACATTGTCCTGTCCCTGACCACTGATCAAATCAGAAGATCCTATCCTAAGGGCCTTGACCACTTCCTGATATAAAGTGACCCAGTAACTTTCACCCTCCCTGATGTGTTGCAGTGTCTGCAGCTCAGCCTCCAGCTCTATGACTCTGAGCCGAGGCTCCTTGAGCCACAAACACTTGCAGCAGACATGCTTGCCCTGGATCACAATGTTATCCAGGAGCTTCCACATGCTGCAGCCTTGACTAGTATCTTAAACTTAAATAAGAGCAACTATGTGGGGATGAAAGCTGAGCTAGCTGAAGTGAACTGGGAAACTAAGCTAGAGGAAAGATCAATAGAGAAGCAGTGGCAGACTTTTAAGGAGATATTTCAGAGTATTCAGAATAAATACATTCTTTACTATAAAGAAAAATTCTAAGGGGAGGACCCACCATCCGTGATTGACTAGAGATTTTAAGCAAAACATCAAACTGAAGGAAAAAGTATACAACTCCGCAAAGATGAGTGGCAGAACAGATTGGACAGAATATAAAGAATAGCAGAGAATGGCTAAAAGGTTAATCAAGAGACAGAAATTAGAGTATGAGAGGAAGCTGGCTAGAAATGTAAAAATGGATAGCAAGAGTGCTTAAAAGGGAAAAGAGTAAGTAAAGTGAGTGTTGGTCCTCTAGAGACTGACAGTGTGGAGTTAATAGCAGATAAAGATATTGTGGAAGAAATGAACAAATATTTTGCTTCTGTGTCCACTACAGTAATAGCTGCAAATCAGGATGTGAATGGGAGAAAGCAACTTGGTGAAATTGAAATCATTGGGGAAATAGTACTGAACAAATTGATGGAGCTGTGGACTGGCAAGTCTCCGGGTCCCGATGGACTACATCCAGGGTCTTAAAAGAGGTGGCTAATGAGGTAGTCATTGTGCTGGTGTTAATTTTCCAAAATTCGCTAGATTCTGGAAAGCTTCCATCAGATTGGAAACTAGCAAATATAACCCCTCTATTCAAGAAGGGAGGGAGGCAGAAAACAAGGAACTATAGGCCAGTTAGGTTGACATCTGTCATGGGGAAGGTGTTAGAATCGATCATTAAGGAGGTTATAGTTGGGCACTTAGAAGAGCTCAGGGCAATAGGGAAGAGTCAGCATGGTTTTGTAAAAGGAAAATAATGTTAAACCAATTTATTGGAGTTTTTTGAAGGAGTAACATGCGCAGTGGATAAAGGGGAGCCTGTAGACATATTGTACTTGGATTTCCAGAAGGTGTTTGATAAGGTGCCACATCAAAGGTTATTACGGAAAATAAAAGCACATGGTATAGTGGGTAATGTTGTCCAGGGGCTACAGCCGAACTGCTGACACAGGCAAAAACAACTTTTGACCTGAAGTAACCTGAGTCCAGTCACTGACCTGAGCTGGCTGGAACCGGTTTGAAGTAGCTGAGTTTCTTGGAAAACAAAGGGAATGTGATAAGACACAAGTCCTTATTTAGGAAAGGAGTAACGAGGTAATGCTACCTAAGTCCTTGGGACCGAGGCAATGAGAAGATGCCACAGACTAGGCAAGCAAGCCTAAAGCAACGGGAGAGAGACAGCACAGCTTGAAGAGGTAAGATTCAGTAGAAGAATGGGGAATTTCGGGCGTGGAAGCAGCGAGACTCCGGAGACCAACCATCGCAGAAGCGGAAGAACCTACATCAGCAACGTAGAGATGCAAGAGAGAGAGAACGGAACGCCTGGCCAGCGTCAGCTCTCCTTTTCAGGTATTAGCTTTTATATTCTGTGACCGCTCAGGGAGTGTCAGAGAAACCTAGTGGGTGTGCGTTTAGATCCTAGTTTTGGGTATAAAACTGTATAACCTGCTGTAAACTGCATGTCTATATATAACCAGATGTATAAGCTATATGTAGATGATCTAACAACGTGAATGAAGCGAACTTAGAGTTAAGAGAGAATTGACTCTTCTCCTCTTTGTACTAAGCCAACTGTTACTGGTGGACCTCCGGCAACAGTAACATGTTAGCATGGATAGAAGATTGGCTGGCTAGCAGAAAGCAGAGTGTATGCATAAATGGGTCTTTTTCTGATTGGCAGGATGTGATGAGTGGAGCCCCACAGGGGTCTCAACCTTTTACATCAATGACTTAGATGAGGGGAGTGAAGACATGGTGACTAAATTTGCAGATGACACAAAGATAGGTATGAAAGTATGATGTGAAGAGGACATGAGGAGGTTGCAGCTGGATATAGATAGGTTGAGTGAGTGGGTGAAGATCTGACAAATGGAGTTTAATGTGGGAAAATGTGAAGTTGTTCACTTTGGCAGGAAAAACAAAAAAGCAGAGTACTACTTAAATGGAGAACGGCTGCATAATTCTGAGGTACAGAGGGATCTAGGTGTTCTAGTACATGAGTCACAAAAAGTTAGTATGCAGGTGCAGCAAGTAATTAAGAAGGCTAATGGAATGCTATCCTTTATTATGAGAGGGATTGAACATAAAAGTAAGGATGTTATGTTTCAGTTATACAGGGCTTTGGTGAGACTGCAGTCGAATACTGTGTGCAGTGTTGGTCTCCTTATTTAAGGAAGGATGTAAATGCATTGGAGGCAGTTCAAAGGAGGTTTACTAGATTGATATCTGGAATCAGTCTTATGAGGAAAGATTGGACAGACTTGGCTTGTTTCCACTGGAGGTTAGAAGAGTGAGTGGTGACTTAATTGAAGTATACAAGATCCTGAACAGCCTTGACAAGGTGGACGTGGAAAGGATGTTTCCTCTTGTGGGTGAGTCCAGAACTAGGGGCACTGTTTTAAAATTAGGGGTCGTCCTTTTAGGACAGAGATGAGGAGAATATTTTTCTCAGAGGGTTGTGTGGCTTTGCAACTCTCTGTCTCAGAAGGTGGTGGAGGCAGGGTCATTGAATGTTTTGAAGGCAGAGGTAGATAGATTCTTGTTAGGCAAGGGAATCAAAGATTATCAGGGTTAGTTAGGAACGTGGAAATTGAAACACAAGATCAGCCATGCTCTTATTGATGGCGAAGCTGGCTTGAAGGGCCGAATGGCCTACTCCTCCTATTTCTTATGTTCTTATGACACATCACCTGCCCTACCATCCTTAATGTGTTTTAATTAACTACTTAATTATTTTAATAATTAAGTATTTTCATTTTTTAAAACATTTTATTAACCTTACTATTAACTTATTATTAACTATTTTAAACCTTAGGAATAGAATAGACTTTAGCTACTTATCAGAGAGTCAGCAGATACTCACCAAACAGCCAGCTTCTTCCCATGTACTAGAGTAAGAACCAGTTCCTACAGGGTGAGGAAAGGTAGAAAAAGCAAAGGAGCACCTTCTTCCCCTAACTCCATGACTCACCCAACTCCCAGCATTCTTGTTCAAAGTCGCGCTGAGGGGCCTGTGTTTATATGCTCTGAAACTAAAAGAGTTAACTCAGCCCCAAGTAGAAAAAACAGGTTAAGCTGGTTTCGTTAATTAACTAATGTCAACTGCTCTCCAATGGAGAGCTTGCATATCCCTGCTTAAGCCTGAATGAAATTTAGAATTTAAACAGTAAATTTCGGGAACCCAGGAATAATTAGTGCCCGGTCCTGTTTCTTTTTGAACCAGGTGTCCACGATCGACCTGGTATCATATTACCATGTGACTATCTGCAGCACCCTGTTCACCACTCTGATTTACCCTGCTCTCAGTCCCTCAGGGTTGTGGATGACTGGCTTCCACTCCAGTCTGATATGTTTTCAGATGGCTGATGAGCCCAATGTAGGATCTGCTGACTCTGCCACCTGTGGGGCAGGCAGTGCTTGAAGGGTTGAGTAAATGGGTTGTTTGGAGGTTTGTGTGTTCCCTCCAATGCCTCGGCTTCACCTCTGCACACTCCTGACAAAGTCTCTCAATGTGTCCTGTGCCTTCCCGAATGAGCCTTCTCCACTTTGGTCAGTGCCAGGGTCTCCCAGAGTCAGTGGGGATGTTTGACCTCTTCAGGAATGCTTTGAGGACTTCCCAAAAGCTTTTTCACTATCTGCCTGGGAGTCTCCTGCCGTGACTGAGTTCCGAGTAGAGCAGTTGCTTCGGGAGTCTGGTGTCAGGCATACGGACGACACGTCCCAACCAGCAGAGCTGTTTTTGAGTGATTAGAGCCTTGATGTTGGACAAGTTGGCCTGGGAGAGGACGCTGCTGTTGGACCCTGTGGAAGAATAAAATACATCTACAGGACAACTAAGGGCTAAACAGTTAAAATCATAGTGGAATACTACAGCACAGTTCCCTATTTTGTTCTCGCAGGCACACCTGAAGCTGCCAGCTCATTGAGCAGGAAAGGAGGAAAGGAGTATCATAAACGGCTGCCTGGAATCCTTGACGCAAGGGTGGGATGTCTGCCCCAACACAAAGGGACAGGATCAAGCAATGGTCGTTTGTGCTTTAGCATATTCACCCCCTAGCACCATAGATAAGGTCAAGCAGGGTTATCTATTCTCTACAAAAACAGAATTACCTGGAAAAACTCAGCAGGTCTGGCAGCATCGGCGGAGAAGAAAAGAGTTGACGTTTCGAGTCCTCATGACCCTTCGACAGAACTTGATTTCGAGTCCAAGAAAGAGTTGAAATATAAGCTGGTTTAAGGTGTGTGTGTGGGGCGGAGAGATAGAGAGAGAGAGAGGTGCTTGTGTAGACAAACAAGCAGTGATAGAAGCAGATCATCAAAAGATGTCAGTGACAATGGTACAAAAGAACACATAGGTGTTAAAGTTAAAGTTGGTGATATTATCTAAACGAATGTGCTAATTAAGAATGGATGGTAGGGCACTCAAGGTACAGCTCTAGTGGGGGTGGGGGGAGCATAAAATATTTAAAAATAATGGAAATAGTTGGGAAAAGAAAAATCTATAAAATTTATAGGGAAAAAAAAGGAAAAAGGGGGAAACAGAAAGGGGGTGGGGATGGGGGAGGGAGCTCACGACTGAAAGTTGTTGAATTCAATATTCAGACCGGAAGGCTGTAAGGTGCCTAGTCGGAAGATGAGGTGTTGTTCCTCCAGTTTGCGTTGGGCTTCACTGGAACAATGCAGTAAGCCAAGGACAGACATGTGGGCAAGAGAGCAGGGTGGAGTGTTAAAATGGCAAGCGACAGGGAGGTTTGGGTCATTCTTGCGGACAGACCGCAGGTGTTCTGCAAAGCGGTCGCCCAGTTTACGTTTGGTCTCTCCAATGTAGAGGAGACCACATTGGGAGCAACAAATGCAGTAGACTAAGTTGGGGGAAATGCAAGTGAAATGCTGCTTCACTTGAAAGGAGTGTTTGGGTCCTTGGACGGTGAGGAGAGAGGAAGTGAAGGGGCAGGTGTTACATCTTTTGCGTGGGCATGGGGTGGTGCCATAGGAGGGGGTTGAGGAGTAGGGGGTGATGGAGGAGTGGACCAGGGTGTCCCGGAGGGAGCGATCCCTACGGAATGCCGATAAAGGGGGTGAAGGGAAGATGTGTTTGGTGGTGGCATCATGCTGGAGTTGGCGGAAATGGCGGAGGATGATCCTTTGAATGCAGAGGCTGGTGGGGTGATAGGTGAGGACAAGGGGGACCCTATCATGTTTCTGGGAGGGAGGAGAAGGCGTGAGGGCGGATGCGCGGGAGATGGGCTGGACACGGTTGAGGGCCCTGTCAACGACTGTGGGTGGAAAACCTCGGTTAAGGAAGAAGGAGGACATGTCAGAGGAACCGTTTTTGAAGGTAGCATCATCGGAACAGATGCGACGAAGGCGAAGGAACTGGGAGAATGGGATGGAGTCCTTACAGGAAGCGGGGTGTGAGGAGCTGTAGTCGAGGTAGCTGTGGGAGTCGGTGGGTTTGTAATGGATATTGGTGCACAGTCTATCACCAGAGATTGAGACAGAGAGGTCAAGGAAGGGAAGGGAAGTGTCAGAGATGGACCACGTGAAAATGATGGAGGGGTGGAGATTGGAAGCAGAATTAATAAATTTTTCCAAGTCCCGACGAGAGCATGAAGCGGCACCGAAGTAACCATCGATGTACCGGAGAAAAAGTTGTGGAAGGGGGCCGGAGTAGGACTGCAACAAGGAATGTTCCACATACCCCATAAAGAGACAGGCATAGCTGGGGCCCATGCGGGTACCCATAGCCACACCTTTTATTTGGAGAAAGTGAGAGGAGTTGAAGGAGAAATTGTTCAACGTGAGAACAAGTTCAGCCAGACGGAGGAGAGTAGTGGTGGATGGGGATTGTTCGGGCCTCTGTTCGAGGAAGAAGCTAAGGGCCCTCAGACCATCCTGGTGGGGGATGGAGGTGTAGAGGGATTGGACGTCCATGGTGAAGAGGAAGCGGTTGGAGCCAGGGAACTGGAAATTGTTGATGTGACGTAAGGTGTCAGAGGAATCACGGATGTAGGTGGGAAGGGACTGGACAAGGGGAGAGAGAAGGGAGTCAAGATAACGAGAAATGAGTTCTGTGGGGCAGGAGCAAGCTGAGACGATCGGTCCACCGGGGCAGTTCTGTTTGTGGATTTTGGGTAGGAGATAGAAGCGGGCCGTCCGAGGTTGGGCGACTATCAGGTTGGAAGCTGTGGGAGGGAGATCCCCAGAGGAGATGAGGTCAGTGACAGTCCTGGAAACAATGGCTTGATGTTATCTATTCTCTGTCTCACTTCTTATCACCAGATGGTCTCCTCCTAAGATCTTGGGTAGTCGTAAGCTAGAATAGATCAATTGTATACTGCATGCCGTAAACAAGGATTCGCAATATAATTAATTATTGAAGGTTAGACAGTTTTATCACCTTCAGGCTCTTTGATATGTACAACTTTTACTATAACTATGTGTGTACTCTGATGCTTCTTCAGAGTGTCAGCTGGCTCCGTTGTAAGCTGCTGGGCTCTCCGTGATATCACGATTTTAATAAAAGGCTTCCGAGACAAACCTCCTGAGTCTGAGTGTTCACTCCGATTTCCGCAACAAATTGGCGACAAGGATGGGATCCGAATGAAGTCCTGTGGCCTCTTAAGTTGGAGAGGTGATTGAAAACCTGGACCATCGGATCTCTGAAAAAGAACCCTTGCGGAGAAAGGGAGAGACTCTCCTAAGTTGGGGAGAGTACGAACTGCATCCTAGCTGAAAGGGGGAGTGCAGTTAAATAGTGTCCCAGCTACCTCTTAAGTTGGAGAGGTGAAAGGGGGACATAAAGCATCCCAGCTGAAAGGGGGAGTGCTTGAAAAAGGGTAGCTACCAACCAAAGAGACTTAAGTGACCCAAAGAATCGGAGGACTTGTTAAGGAACTCTTAAACACTGGTGAGCGCATAGGGTAGGAAACGCGCCTGTTAATTGTGTTTTCTTTTCAGAAAAATGGGAGGTCGCAACAGCAGAGTGTGCTCTGCCACTCTCCCTGCTTCTCAAAGTACTGAGAACAAACTGAAACCAGTGAAACTGGAGCTTAAATTAGGAACTTTGAAGATGGGTAAGAAAACGAAAAAAGTAGTAGTATACCCAGAGGTTCGAGTCCCCTGGAGGTGAAAAGTAAGTAAGTTCTGTGTTTTCTTTTGTGTTATTATTAAGTAAATTGGGAAATATGACATCAAAGAAACCCCAGGTTCCCCCTTTGAAGGGAACCCAAATGCTTATATGTATTTTTTTTTCTTCTCCGCCGATGCTGCCAGACCTGCTGAGTTTTTCCAGGTAATTCTGTTTTTGTTTTGGATTTCCAGCATCCGCAGTTTTTTTTTGTTTTTATCTCTGTGCTTATATGTATGTCCATTACGATCCTGAAATTGTCCAATATGTTTCTGATTGGGTTAAATGGACTCAAAGTAAATGAGAGAGCTTCCCACCAGCTGGAACTTTTAATCGGAGCAGATTTGAGCACTTATAATATGTTTTAAGGGAAGTAGATAGTCCGCTACTGAATTTTCTATAACTTAAAAAAAAATGAATTGATCTAAGTTACAAGAGCTGTTTGTGCTGGAGACAGAAAGAGAGAGAGAGAAAGGTACCCCTAGGGGATTAATGAGCAATTGACAAACAGCAGCAGAGAAAATGTGAGCTTTTGTCAATTTGAAGGTCCCTATAGGTGGAGCCTTCAAGATCCCTTTACTCCCCCCACTGCTACTCGAAGCTTCGTTCAGAGTTAAGTTCAATATTATAGGAGTATCGATACATATCTTTATCTATGTGTTTGTTTGTGTGCAATGAAGCATTTGTATGTGAGCTTTAATGTGTTTTCTTCCCTGAATTGTCTTTTGTGTGTGTAGTTGAGCACTTTAGAATTGAAAGCCCCATATTAGATTAAAGGAAAAGTTTATTCAAATATTCCAAAGTTTTGAGTATAAGGTTTGAGTTGAGATTTCTGGCAAAAATCGTAATTTGAAGGTAGTGTAAAGATAAAACAGGGCTTGCCTTTGTTTGAGATGAACCAACCCTTATACCAAACCCTTGTAGACTAGTAGGGACTAACCCTCATCATCAGCTTCCAAGCTGATTGGGATTAATACATACAAGTTAGTATTCTAAAATTCTGAGAAGAAAGAAATTACTTGAAATTCAGAAGGATTCTAGGAAAACAAAAAGACATAAACACAAGGTCTAGGTAGTTCCAGTGGATAAAAAGGGGTTTCTTCTGAAGAGAGGAATTAAATATTAAAGGAAATCTGCATTCCAAAAGCACTGTAATTTGAATTTGGGACAATCTTGCGATGTAAAGTGCAGTGTAATTTAACAGGTTACTTTTGAATCACTAAGATGCTGTCTAAGATAAAGAATGTGTCGATAAACATACGGAAATTATAACTTGGATACAAATCATTACACACGAAAAAGAGGTTGTTTTAATTTTGATAGTGTAAGTTATAGTTCTTACAAAGTTTAAAAATTTGAGGTTTGGTTCTTGATAAAGTTCTCAAAAAGGGAATTTTCATTTTAAAAGGTCTGACAACAATTGGCACTAATTCAAATGCTGCAAGCTTTTGTGTTTGTAACTCTGTTCCCAAAATATGAAGCTAAGCTCAAGACCTTGGCAAAGTTTGGCAGAATCCAATTTTTGGCCGAGTTAATGAATCTGGGATAATTCTAAAAGAAAAAGGTCAGACACAATTTAGTGGGTTACTTTTAAGACAATAAAATCTTTGAGAAGAAGAAAAGGAAGCAAAAATGCCAATACCTGATTTCTGTTTTTAAAACTGTTATGAAAATATTTTAAAGTCTCTCCAGGCAACCTGAGCAAGATAAGATGGTAGCTGTTGCATGTGTAAACTGGTATGAGGCAAGTAGGAGAATGAGTTAGGGAAAGAGGAAATAATGTATAAACTGTTTTAAGGGAAATGAATTTGATAATCTGGCCATCAACTGAGGCATTGGAACTGTACAGGGGGAGATAAGCAAAGATCTAGAGACAGAGATCCCCGTTGAAATAGAATAGTTAATATGGCCTAAAGAGTAAGGAAACATTTTAATCAATCAAGACAATAGAGAAACTGAACTCAAGAGAACCTTAGGATGATCATGGTCAGGAAAGAAAACTTAGAGGTAAAACTATGAGAAATCTGTAGTTCAGGAATTGAAATGTAAGGAGAAATAATACTTAACACCAATTTACCACAAGATGGATACAGGTAAACAGAAAGCTGGAAAAAAGCTAAATAGATGTATTACTGATTATATTAATGTGCCCGTGAGCTACAAAGAGTAAAACCATAGGATTAACACCTTAATGACAGGCAGAGTTAAGCGGTTCCCAGAGAGAACCATCACTGGAAGTGAAGATACTGAGCCATTGAAAGATAGGATAAGAAAGTGCATTGTAGAGTTGTTTAAGGAATTGAGGTCTGACATGAGACAGCAGCAGGAGAGAGTAAACTGGAAGGAGTGGGGGTGCCTACCCAGATGGATTCAGATCAGGGAACTCATTTCACAGGGAGAGTCATTAAAGATGTGTGTAACTTTATGGAGATTAAACAGAAATTCCATATTCCTTACCACCCCCAGAGTCCAGGGATGGTGGAAAGGATGAACTAAAAAAAACATCAATCAAGAGACAGGGAACAGCCCAATATTCTAATGCACTGTGGGCTACCCCAAGCAGGACCGACAGGTTCACCCCATTTGAAATGATAACAGTAAGGGCCATGCAACTACCTGAAGGCATTATAGTAGGAAGTGTAGGGCCACTGAAAGAAAAAATACAGGACAATGTAAGGGAATTAAGGAGGCAATTACATGAGTTGAGAGAGAAAGTTAAAGACTGACAGATGATTAAGGATATGGAAACAGGCAAATCCAAAGAGCAACAATGGACCATACCAGCTAATTATGACACGTGGCACATGTGCACTTGTACATATAAGAACGGGAAGTAAATGGAGGCATTACACACAGTTAAAGATACATGACAATTGACCAAGCGGTAACCCAGAGAATGGGAGCCGATGTTAATGTCTCCACAGATCTATGACCTGGTCATGGGCCTAACAGTACTGGCAACAAGGTCGGGGATCATCACTGCTCATCCCACACTGCAGGAGGAACTTTGGTACAGCACGGACAGTGCTGAATGCGACACGCAACAGGGAATGATAAATGTAACAGTAGGAGAACAAGTGCTTTCAAATTGTAGTAAGGGTTTGTTTCAGATCGGGCATGGGAGGTCTGCCACTACCCAGCCACTTCCCACCTCTACTTTCACAGTCCGATTAGAGATAATTGAAGCCCCAAACCACACCGACTGACTCAACTTGTCCAACTATGCATTCAGGACCGATGAATGGTTAGATACTGGTTAATCAGAAGTTTTGTATGATAATGTACACCGTGAGCTGGTACCCGTAGTCTTGAATGTATCCGATGTCATCCTGCCCCAATGGTGATCAACCCATACCCAAGCACTCTATACAGCTCTGCCGTGCCAATTGATGACTGAAGCAGTTCAGTTCAATGGCGAGATGCGATCAGGCTTGGGAGGGAACCGCGTTAAGCACAGCCTGATAAATGATGCCGCTACAATATTCAATATAGGGACATCATTGGTTAATCTAAAGCCTGGCTACCGTGCTCGAAATGCATGTGTGGACTATCAATAAATTAATTGAAATAGGGAAAAATATTTCAGACGAAGCGAGCAGAAATGGTGTATGCAACACCTATGGATCTTGGGCACTGGAACAAGCCTGAAAAAATTTAAGACAGATTAAAGAAGGGGTAGTCCCTTTATGGGTAACTAATGAGCATTTATTGAATCTCTCATGACACAAGAATCATGACTTAACCAGTTGCCAGCTCAGGGGTCTAACACGTGTATATAGAATGAATGTTGAATGTATAGTGAATAGTAATATGCTAATAGGCATTGTATTAGTAATCCAAAACAAAATCAGAATTACCTGGAAAAACTCAGCAGGTCCGGCAGCATCAGCGGAGAAGAAAAGAGTTGACGTTTCGAGTCCTCATGACCCTTCGACAGAACTTGAGTTCGAGTCCAAGAAAGAGTTGAAATATAAGCTGGTTTAAGGTGTGTGTGTGGGGGGGGGGGCGGAGAGATAGACAGAGAGAGAGAGAGAGGTTGGGGTTGGGGCAGGGGTGGGATGTGGTTGTGTGGACAAGCAGTGATAGAAGCAGATCATCAAAAGATGTCAACGACAATGGTACAATAGAACACATAGGTGTTAAAGTTAAAGTTGGTGATATTATCTAAACGAATGTGCTAATTAAGAATGGATGGTAGGGCACTCAAGGTATAGCTCTAGTGGGGTTTTTTTTTATATATATAATGGAAATAGGTGGAAAAGGAAAATCTTTATAATTTATTGGAAAAAAAAAAGGAAGGGGGAAACAGAAAGGGGGTGGGGATGGGGAAGGGAGCTCACGACCTAAAGTTGTTGAATTCAATATTCAGTCCGGAAGGCTGTAAGGTGCCTAGTCGGAAGATGAGGTGTTGTTCCTCCAGTTTGCGTTGGGCTTCACTGGAACAATGCAGCAAGCCAAGGACAGACATGTGGGCAATAGAGCAGGGTGGAGTGTTAAAATGGCAAGCGACAGGGAGGTTTGGGTCATTCTTGCGGACAGAACGCAGGTGTTCTGCAAAGCGGTCGCCCAGTTTACGTTTGGTCTCTCCAATGTAGAGGAGACCACATTGGGAGCAACGAATGCAGTAGACTAAGTTGGGGGAAATGCAAGTGAAATGCTGCTTCACTTGAAAGGAATGTTTGGGCCCTTGGACGGTGAGGAGAGAGGAAGTGAAGGGGCAGGTGTTACATCTTTTGCGTGGGCATGGGGTGGTGCCATAGGAGGGGGTTGAGGAGTAGGGGGTGATGGAGGAGTGGACCAGGGTGTACCGGAGGGAGCGATCCCTACGGAATGCCGATAAGGGGGGTGAAGGGAAGATGTGTTTGGTGGTGGCATCATGCTGGAGTTGGCGGAAATGGCGGAGGATGATCCTTTGAATGCGGAGGCTGGTGGGGTGATAAGTGAGGACAAGGGGGACCCTATCATGTTTCTGGGAGGGAGGAGAAGGCGTGAGGGCGGATGCGCGGGAGATGGGCCGGACACGGTTGAGGGCCCTGTCAACGACCGTGGGTGGAAAACCTCGGTTAAGGAAGAAGGAGGACATGTCAGAGGAACCGTTTTTGAAGGTAGCGTCATCGGAACAGATGCGACGGAGGCGAAGGAACTGGGAGAATGGGATGGAGTCCTTACAGGAAGCGGGGTGTGAGGAGCTGTAGTCGAGGTAGCTGTGGGAGTCGGTGGGTTTGTAGTGGATATTGGTGGACAGTCTATCACCAGAGATTGAGACAGAGAGGTCAAGGAAGGGAAGGGAAGTGTCAGAGATGGACCACGTGAACATGATGGAGGGGTGGAGATTGGAAGAAAAATTAATAAATTTTTCCAAGTCCCGACGAGAGCATGAAGCGGCACCGAAGTAATCATCGATGTACCGGAGAAAGAGTTGTGGAAGGGGGCCGGAGTAGGACTGTAACAAGGAATGTTCCACATACCCCATAAAGAGACAGGCCTACTCCGGCCCCCTTCCACAACTCTTTCTCCGGTACATCGATGATTACTTCGGTGCCGCTTCATGCTCTCGTCGGGACTTGGAAAAATTTATTAATTTTGCTTCCAATCTCCACCCCTCCATCATTTTCACGTGGTCCATCTCTGACACTTCCCTTCCCTTCCTTGACCTCTCTGTCTCAATCTCTGGTGATAGACTGTCCACCAATATCCATTACAAACCCACCGACTCCCACAGCTACCTCGACTACAGCTCCTCACACCCCGCTTCCTGTAAGGACTCCATCCCATTCTCCCAGTTCCTTCGCCTCCGTTGCATCTGTTCCGATGACGCTACCTTCAAAAACAGTTCCTCTGACATGTCCTCCTTCTTCCTTAACCGAGGTTTTCCACCCACGGTCGTTGACAGGGCCCTCAACCGTGTCCGGCCCACCTCCCGCGCATCCGCCCTCACGCCTTCTCCTCCCTCCCAGAAACATGATAGGGTCCCCCTTGTCCTCACTTATCACCCCACCAGCCTCCGCATTCAAAGGATCATCCTCCGCCATTTCCGCCAACTCCAGCATGATGCCACCACCAAACACATCTTCCCTTCACCCCCCTTATCGGCATTCCGTAGGGATCGCTCCCTCCGGGACACCCTGGTCCACTCCTCCATCACCCCCTACTCCTCAACCCCCTCCTATGGCACCACCCCATGCCCACGCAAAAGATGTAACACCTGCCCCTTCACTTCCTCTCTCCTCACCGTCCAAGGACCCAAACACTCCTTTCAAGTGAAGCAGCATTTCACTTGCATTTCCCCCAACTTAGTCTACTGCATTTGTTGCTCCCAATGTGGTCTCCTCTACATTGGAGAGACCAAACGTAAACTGGGCGACCGCTTTGCAGAACACCTGCGTTCTGTCCGCAAGAATGACCCAAACCTCCCTGTCGCTTGCCATTTTAACACTCCACCCTGCTCTCTTGCCCACATGTCTGTCCTTGGCTTGCTGCATTGTTCCAGTGAAGCCCAACGCAAACTGGAGGAACAACACCTCATCTTCCGACTAGGCATCTTACAGCCTTCTGGTCTGAATATTGAGTTCAACAACTTTAGGTCGTGAGTTCCCTCCCCCATCCCCACCCCCTTTCTGTATCCCCCTTTTTTTTTCCCTATAATTTATATAGATTTTTCTTTTCCCACCTATTTCCATTATTTTTAAACATTTTAAAATCTTTTATGCTCCCCCCACCCCCACTAGAGCTATACCTTGAGTGCCCTACCATCCATTCTTGATTAGCACATTCGTTTAGATAATATCACCAACTTTAACTTTAACACCTATGTGTTCTTTTGTACTATTGTCGCTGACATCTTTTGATGATCTGCTTCTATCACTGCTTGTCCACACAGCCACATCCCACCCCTGCCCCAACCCCAACCTCTCTCTCTCTCTCTCTGTCTATCTCTCAGCCCCCCACACACACACCTTAAACCAGCTTATATTTCAACTCTTTCTTGGACTCGAAATCAAGTTCTGTCGAAGGGTCATGAGGACTCGAAACGTCAACTCTTTTCTTCTCCGCTGATGCTGCCAGACCTGCTGAGTTTTTCCAGGTAATTCTGTTTTTGTTAACAGATTTCAGCTACCACTACTGAAATGATAGCCCTACGCCTGACCACTCTGCAAAATAGAATGGCCCTTGATTTCCTCCTAGCTGAAAAAGGTGGCACTTGTGCCATGATAGGTTCAGAGTGCTGCACTTATGTACCTGATGTTTCTGAGAACATTACTAACCTGGGACAGCATGTTATGGATAAAGTGCGAGAAATAAAGAAAGTTGGGGAAAGACTGAGTAATTTTTATAACAGGGATTCCTGGTGGGCTACAGTAATGGGGTGGTTCTCCGGTTGGGGAAGTTGGCTGCTGTATGTTTTAATCGGGTTAGTTTTAATAGGTGTTATAGGGTGTTGTGCATGTGCTACTTTGAGGATTTGCTGTATCGGGTGTATTAATGGAGCGATGAATGGAGTCACCACTGGATTAGGAGGAGCTCCCATTCTCCCTCAATTGGTATGCATCGGCCCCAGTGAAACCCACTGGTGGGGAGAAAATGTTTACCCTGCCAGGGAGCGGCCTTTTTCTTATGGTTATGAGCCCCCTTACGATGATGAAGATACCATTCCTCATTGGTATTAATCTAAAAGATTAACAAGGAGGGATTGTGGAAGAATAAAATATATCTACAGGACAACTAAGGGTTAAACGGTTAAAATCACAGTGGAATACTACAGTACAGTTCCCTCTTGGTTCTCGCAGGCACACCTGCAGCTGCCAGCTCATTGAGCAGGAAAGGAGGAAAGGAGTATCATAAACAAGCTGCCTGGAATCCTTGACGCAAGGGTGGGATGTCTGCCTCAACACAAAGGCACAGGATCAAGCAATGGTCGTTTGTGCTTTACCATATTCACCCCCTAGCACCATAGATAAGGTCAAGCAGGGTTATCTATTCTCTACAAAAACAGAATTACCTGGAAAAACTCAGCAGGTCTGGCAGCATCGGCGGAGAAGAAAAGAGTTGACGTTTTGAGTCCTCATGACTCTTCGACAGAACTAGGTGAATCAAAGGAAAGGGGTGAAATATAAGCTGGTTTAAGGTTGGTGGGGGGGTTGGTGTTGGGCTGGGGAGAGAAGTGGAGGGGGGTGGTGTGGTTGTAGGGACAAGCAAGCAGTGATAGAAGCAGATCATCAAAAGATGTCACAGACAAAAGAACAAAAGAACACATAGGTGTTGAAGTTGGTGATATTATCTAAACAAATGTGCTAATTAAGAATGGATGGTAGGGCACTCAAGGTACAGCTCTAGTGGGGGTGGGTGGAGCATAAAAGATTTTAAAATATTTAAAAATAATGGAAATAGGTGGGAAAAAGAAAAATCTATATAATTTATTGGAAAAAAACAAAAGGAAGGGGGAAGAAACAGAAAGGGGGTGGGGATGGAGGAGGGAGTTCAAGACCTAAAGTTGTTGAACTCAATATTCAGTCCGGAAGGCTGTAAAGTGCCTAGTCGGAAGATGAGGTGTTGTTCCTCCAGTTTGCGTTGGGCTTCACTGGAACAATGCAGCAAGCCAAGGTCAGACATGTGGGCAAGAGAGCAGGGTGGAGTGTTGAAATGGCAAGCGACAGGGAGATTTGGGTCATTTCTTGTGGACAGACCGCAGGTGTTCTGCAAAGCGGTCGCCTAGTTTACGTTTGGTCTCTCCGATGTAGAGGAGACCGCATTGGGAGCAACGAATGCAGTAGACTAAGTTGGGGGAAATGCAAGTGAAATGTTGCTTCACTTGAAAGGAGTGTTTGGGTCCTTGGACGGTGAGGAGAGAGGAAGTGAAGGGGCAGGTGTTACATCTTTTGCATGGGCATGGGGTGGTGCCATAGGTGGGGGTTGGAGAGTAGGGGTTGATGGAGAAGTGGACCAGGGTGTCCCGGAGGGAGCGATCCCTACAGAATGCCGATAAGGGGGGTGAAGGGAAGATGTGTTTGGTGGTGGCATCATGCTGGAGTTGGCGGAAATGGCAGAGGATGATCCTTTGAATGCGGAGGCTGGTGGGGTGATAAGTGAGGACAAGGGGCACCCTATCATGTTTCTGGGAGGGAGGAGAAGGCGTGAGGGCGGATGTGCGGGAGATAGGCCGGACACGTTTGAGGGCCCTGTCAACGACCGTGGGTGGAAAACCTCGGTTAAGGAAGGAGGACATGATGATCCCTGTCAGCTCTTTATTCTGATTGGTCTCTCTCAGGGCTGGATTGAGCTGCTCTAACAGACTGAGTGTGTCAGGGTGGGTGTGAGCTGCTCACACTATGGGGGAGGGGGGACAATGTTGTGTAACGGGGGACAGGGGGAGTCACAATGTCCCTAGAAATAAAGCCCTGGATTCTTAAAGGCAAAACAGTGTCTGGAGCTGGGGTTGTTCTGTACTGAGAGAGAGAGAGAGACAGGGAAAAAGCCAGAGAGACTGAGAAATGAAGATAGAGTGTAAGAGAAACACTGCAACAGGGAGATGTGGAGAGAGAGGGAGTGAGAGAGTAAGAGCAGAGAGACGGTGAGAAAGAAAGTGTGTTAGAGAGACAAATAGAACAAGGTTAATCCTGAGAAAGTATGAAACAGGTGGAGAGAGAGAGAGAGAGAGAGAAACTGAGACAGAGAGAGTGTGAAAGAGAAAAGCAGTCAGCAAGAAGGATAGAGAAAAAGACAGCGAGAGCAGGGACATAGTGAGAGGGAGCCTGAGACACGAATAGACAGAGCGAGTGTGGATAAAGGTGGAGAAAGAGAACAGAGCGATGACAACAACAATTTACATTTATATAGCACCTTTCACATAGTAAAACTCCCCAAGATGATTCAGAAGAATATTATCAACTAAAACCTGCAGAGATATTAGGACAGGTGACTGTTTGTCACAGGTAGATCAAAAGATTCCAATCAGGGATGTGCAAGTGGACAGAATTAGAGGAGTGCAGAGATCTCGGAGGGTTGTAGTGCTGAAGGAGGTGACAGAGACAGGGAGGGGCAAGGCCATTGAGGGATTTGAAAACATGGATGAGAATTTTAAAATTGATCCGTTGTTTAACTGGGAGCCAATGCAGATCCGTGAGCACAGGGTGATGGGTGAGCGGGACTTGGTGTGGGTTAAGACACAGGCAGCAGAGTTTTGAGAGATCTCAAGTCGAAGAGAACAAGAGAGAGAGTCTAACTGGGAGAGGAAGAGAGAGATACAGAGACTCAGACACCTGTATATATTATGAACACTATAGAAAACTTAAACATTGTGTTAATATGTATTTGGCACCCCTCTGTGTATACTGTAACACACACATGAACTCTGTAAGGTTGCATCTACTGCTCAGCTGGTAGCACTCTGGCCTGTAAGATTGAATGTGCTGATTTAAAGTCCCATTCCAGGACTAAATCCCTCAGTTAACAGTCCAGTGTCGCACTGAGGGAGTGGTGCAGTCGGAGATCCTTTTTTTTAGGAGGGCTTTTAAATGGCAGCCACATCTGTTGTTTCAGGTGAATGTTTAACAAGCCCCAAAGTGTGGAGGTAGGCCTCAAGAGCTACCTGGGCCCAAATAGGGATTGAACCTGTGCAGTTCGTCTTATTCTGCATTATACTCTAACAATCTGGTCAACAGAGATATTCAAATTCAATCACATTCAACACACAGCCATCTGTTCAACAGAGATATTCAATCTCAATCACTAAATCACATTCACACAAACAGACTAACTGGTCAATGTCACATTGCTGTTTGTGGGAGCTTCCTGTGTATAAATTGGCTGCTACATTTCCTACATTGCAATCGTGACTGAACTTCCACAAGGATGTGATTGGCTGTCCAACGCTTTGGGATTGTGGAAGGGATTGTCAATCATTCTTTTCTAATGATGTATGTTCTGTATGTCACTGTGTTCCTGTTCACAATACATACTATCTAACATACAGACACACTGTACATTCAGCATTCTAGTTCTATTGTATATTCGACATATAATCCAATATTAGACACTCACTGTACAGGTTTTATTCCTGCTTTCTGGATGTTGAACAGTGTTATTTCCTGCAATGTCTGAGATAGACCTTCAGAAAGGGACCGGACAGGAAAATGGAATTTGAGGCAGACTCCAGATAGAGAGTCCAGATAGAGAGATGGAATGTCAGGAAGTGTCCGGACAGAGAGATGGAATGTTGGGAGGCGTCCGGTTGGGGTGATGGAATATTGGGAAGTTTCCATAAAGAGAGATGGAATGTCAGAAAGTGTCCGGATGGAGAGATGGAATGTCAGGAAGTGTCCGGATAGAGAGATGGAATGTCAGGAGGTGTACAGAAAGAGAGATGGAAAGTCGCGAGGTGTCCGAATGGAGAGATGGAATGTCAGGAGCTGACCGGATAGAAAGATGGAATGTCGGGAGTTGTCTGGATAGAGAGATGCAATGTCTGGATGTGTCTGGATAGAGAGATGGAATGTCAGGGAGATTCCACAAAGAGAGATGGAATGTCAGGGAGTCTCTGGATAGAGAGATGGAATGTCAGGGAGAGTCCGGATAGGCAGATGGAATGTCGAGAGGTGTCAAGATAGAGAGAGGGAATGTCCAGAAGTGTCCGGATAAACAGATAGAAAGTCAGGAGGTGTCTGGATAGAGAAATGGAATTTCCAGAAGTGTCCGAATCAAGAGTTGGAATGTCAGGGAGTATCTGGATAGAGAGATGGAATGTCAGGGAGTGTCTGGATAGAGAGATGGAATGTCAGGGAGTGTCCAGATACAGACACGGAATGTCAGGGAGAGTCCGAAAAGAGAATTGGAAAGTCAGGGAGTATCTGGATATAGAAATGGAATGTCAGGTGGTATCTGGATAGAGAGATGGAATGTCAGGGAGTATCTGGATAGGGAGATGGAATATCAGGGAGTATCTGGATAGGGAGATGGAATATCAGGGAGTTTGCGGACAGAGATAGAAGCAGATTGAATGATAGCTTCCAAATAGGAATTGAGATAAATTGTTGGGTAAATGTGCAAGGTAAAGGAGGAATGGCAGCACAGTGCGGAGTGGGCTACCAAAGAGCCAGCACAGGCTTGATGGGCCCAATGTCCTCCCTCTGTCCAGTGAGATTCTATTTTTTGGTGATCCTATGTAACAACCTCAGCCTCTAGCTCACCGAACATATTTACTGCTCTTGGTGTATTTACATATTTAAAATTATCTTAATCTGACTTGGATTGTCCTCCCTGTCTCATCACTCTTATTTGTGAAATATTCTTTATTCTCACACTGTCTGTCTCTCTCATTCCTCTGTGAATCCTGTCTCTCCTCTCAGATGCTTCATTCGGGTTCCTCTCCCTCTGCCAAATCAATTTAGCTCAATTTAGTATAGTAACTGTAGCTTTAAGGAATGTAGTGACTGCAGCTCTAAGACTTATTGTACTGTGTGGTATCATGAGACAGTGTGAATGAATCAGCCTGAAGCGTGGGGAACCTTAGCAGAGGAGTTTGTGTCTCGGGCACCTTGATGGAAGCATGTAACTGCTGCTGAAGCCCTGTAAATAAAGTTCACTGTTTCTTCTGAGAAACCTGCCTGGAAAATCAAGTCAAATCCGGTGAGGACATTGTTCCCAGCCCTGCCCAGTCTCTCCGTTCTCCAGCATTGCTGAAAGTAGCCGCTGCAAATCCGCCTTTCTCCACAAGGGGCGGCAGAGGCTGTTTCACTGCAAGTGGCACTGGAACAAACCTGAATTGTCAGACTCTACCCGGCAACAGATGACCCCAAACAAAAACAGAAATACCTGGAAAAACTCAGCAGGTCTGGCAGCATCGGCGGAGAAGAAAAAACAGATGATCCCTGTCAGCTCTTTATTCTGATTCTTTAGTCCATCTCAGGACTGGATTGAGCTGCTCTAACAGACTGAGTGTGTCAGGGTGGGTGTGAGCTGCTCACACTCACTGTTGGGGAGGGGGGACAATGTTGTATAACAGGGGGGACAGGGGGAGGCTCAATGTCCCCAGAAATAAAGCCCTGGCTGCTTAAAAGCAAAACAGTGTCTGGAGCTGGGGTTGTTCTGTACTGAGAGAGAGAGAGAGACAGGGAAAAAGCCAGAGAGACTGAGAAATGAAGATAGAGTGTAAGAGAAACACTGCAACAGGGAGAGGTGGAGAGAGAGGGAGTGAGAGAGTAAGAGCAGAGAGACGGTGAGAAAGAAAGTGTGTTAGAGAGACAAATAGAACAAGGCTCAGACCGATAGAGTATGAAAAAGGTGGAGAGAGGTTATGAGTGAGAGAGAAACTGAGAGAGAGTGTGAAAGAGAAAGACAGTAGAGAGGGATGGTTAGAGAAAAAGAGAAAAATGGCAGCCACATCTGCTCTTTCATGTGAAAGTTTAACAAGCCCCAAAGTGAGGCGGTAGGCCTCAAGAGTTACCTGGGCCCAAATGGGGATTGAACCTGTGCAGTTGTTCTTATTCTGCATTATACTCGAACTATCTAGTCAACAGAGATATTCAAATTCAATCACATTCAACACACAGACTAACTGGTCAATGTCACATTGCTGTTTGTGGGAGCTTCCTGTGTATAAATTGGCTGCTACATTTCCTACATTGCAATAGTGACTGAACTTCCACAAGGATGTGATTGGCTGTCCAACGCTTTGGGAAATGCTTGGATTGCGGAAGGGGTTGTCAAACATTCTTTCCTAATGATGTATGTTCTGTATGTCACTGTGTTCCTGTTCACAATACATACTATCTAACATACAGACTCACTGTACATTCAGCATTCCAGTTCTATTGTATATTCGACATATAATCCAATATTAGTCACCCACTGCACAGGTTTTACTCGTACTCTAGATGTTGAACAGTGTTCTGTTCTACGATGTCTGAGATGGAACTTCAGTAAGGCTCCGGACAGGATAATGGAATCTATGGCATACTCCGGATACACAGGTGTTAAGTCAGGGAGAATCCGGTTAAGGAGATGGATTGTCAGGAGGTGCCCGGATACAGAAATGGAATGTCAGGGAGTATCCGGATAGAGAGATGCAATGTCACGGAGTATCTAGATAGAGCAATGGAATGTCAGGGAGTATCTGGATAGAGAGATGGAATGTCAGGGAGTGTCTGGATAGAGTGATGGAATGTCAGGGATTGTCTGGATAGCGAGATGGAATGTCAGGGAGAGTCCGAATGGAGAGTTGCAATGTTAGGGAGAGACCGAATAGAGTGATGGAATGTCAGGGAGTGTTTTGATAGAGAGATGGAATGTCAGGGAGAGTCCGAATGGAGAGTTGCAATGTCAGGGAGTATCTGGAAATAGGGATGGAATGTCAGGGAGAGTCCGAATGGAGAGTTGCAATGTCAGGGAGTATTTGGATAGAGAGATGGAATGTCAGGGAGTATTTGGATAGAGAGTTGCAATGTCAGGGAGTATCTGGATAGGGAGATGGAATGTCAGGGAGTGTGCAGACCGAGATTGAAGCAGATTGAATGTTAGCTTCCAAATAGGAATTGGGATATGTTGTTGGGTGAATGTGCAGGGTAAAGGAGGAAGAGCAGCAGGGTACAGCATGGGCTACCTGTGAGCCAGCACAGGCTTGATGGGACCAATGTCCTCCATGTGTCCTGTGTGATTCTATGATTTGGTAAACCTATGTGACACCCTCAGCCTGTAGCTCACCAAACCTATTCACTTCTCTCTGTGTATTAACATATCTAAATACTATATTAATCTGCTTTGGATTGTCCTCCCTGCCTGATCCCTCCTATTTCTGAACTATTCTGTATTCTCGCACTGTATGTCTCTCTCATTCCTCTACGAATCTTCTCTTTCCTCTCAGACGCTTCATTCGGGTTCCTCTCCATTTGCCAAATCAGTTTAGCCCAATTTAATGTAGTGACTGTCGCTTTAAGGAATGTAGTGACTGTAGCTCTAAGACTTATTGTACTGTGTGGTATCATGAGACAGTGCGAATGAATCAGCCTGAAGCGTGGGGAACCTTAGGAGTGGAGTTTGTGTCTCATGCATCTTGATGGAAGCATGTAACTGCTGCTGAAGCCCTGTAAATAAAGTTCACTGTTTCGTCTGAGAAACTGGAAAATCAAGTGCATAGCAAGTTGTTACCCTCCCGGTGAGGATATTGTTCCCAGCCCTGCCCAGTCTCTCCATTCCTCCAGCATTGCTGAAAGGAGCCGCTGCAGATCCGCCTTTCCCCACAAGGGGCGGCAGAGGCTGTTTCACTGCTTGTGGCACTGGAACAAACCTGAATTGTCAGACTCTACCCGGCAACAGATGATCCCTGTCAGCTCTTTATTCTGATTGGTCTCTCTCAGGGCTGGATTGAGCTGCTCTAACAGACTGAGTGTGTCAGGGTGGGTGTGAGCTGCTCACACTGTGGCGGAAGGGGGACAATGTTGTGCAACAGGGGGACAGGAGGAGGCTGAATGTCCCCAGAAATAAAGTCCTGGCTGCTTTAAGGCAAAACAGTGTCTGGAGCTGGGAGAGGGAGAGAGACTGAGGGAAAAAAGCGAGAGACTGAGAAATGAGGATAGAGTGTAAGAGAAACACTGCAACAGGGAGAGGGAGAGAGAGGGAGTGAGAGAGTAAGCGCAGAGAGACGGTGAGCAAGAAGGTGTGTTAGAGAGGCAAATAGACCAAGGCTCAGACGGAGAGAGTATGAAAGAGGTGGAGAGAGGTTATGAGAGTGAGAGAAACAGAGAGAGTGTGAAAGAGAAAGACAGTTAGAGAGAGGGATAGAGAAAAAGAGAGCAACACAGAGAAATGGTGAGAGGGAGGCTAATACAGCAATAGATGGAGCGAATGTGAGATAGAGGTAGAGAAAGCGAACTGAACGATGAGGACAACAACAATTTACTTTTATATAACACTTTTAACATAGTAAAACTTCCCAAGATGATTCAGAAGAATATTATCAACTAAAATTTGACAGTGAGTCACCTGCAGAGATATTAGGACAGGTGACTCTTTATCAGAGGTAGAGCAAAAGGTGGAGTGGGGAGAATTCCTGAAATTAGGACCCAGGCAGCTGAAGGCCAGAAAAATTCCAATCAGGAATGTGCAAGTGGACAGAATTAGAGGAGTGCAGAGATCTCGGAGGGTTGTAGTGCTGGAGGAGGTGACAGAGACAGGGAGGGGCAAGGCCATTGAGGGATTTGAAAACATGGATGAGAATTTTAAAATTGATCCGTTGTTTAACTGGGAGCCAATGTAAATCCGTGAGCACAGGGTGATGGGTGAACCGGACTTGGTGTGGGTTAAGACACAGGCAGCAGAGTTTTGAGAGAGCTCAAGTTGGAGAGAATAAGAGAGAGAGTCTTACTGGGAGAGAAAGAGAGAGATACAGAGACTCAGACACCTGTCCATATTGTGAACATTAAAGAAACCCATAAACATTGTGTTAATATGTATTTGGCACCCCTCTGTGTATACTGTACACGATGTAGATAACATTAACACATGAACTCTGTTATGTTGGATCTGTGGCTCAGCCGGTAACACTCCAGTCTCTGAAACAGAAAGCTCTGGGTTCAAATTCCTCTCCAAGACTTGAACATAAAGCCCTTGTTTAACACACCAGCGTCATAATGAGGGAGTGCTGCAGTCAGAGATGCTTTCTTTTTTAGAAAGAATATGAAAACAGAGGGCTGTCTGCTCTTTCAGATGAATGTTTAAAAAAATCACAAAGTGAGGAGGTAGGCCTCAACAGTTACCTGAGCACGTATGGGGATTGAACTGGTACTGTTGGTGTTATTCTGCTCTATACTTTAGCCATCTGTTCAACAGAGATATTCAATCTCAATCACTAAATCACATTCACACAGACTAACTGGTCAATGTCACATTGCTGTTTGTGGGAGCTTACTGTGTATAAATGGGCTGCTACATTTCCTACATTGCAATAGTGACTGAACTTACACACGGATTTGATTGGCTGTCCAACACTTTGGGGCATGCTGGGATTGTGGAAGGGGTTGTCAAACATTCTTTTCTAATGATGTATGTTCTGTATGTCACTGTGTTCCTGTTCACAATACATACTATCTAACATACAGACACACTGTACATTCAGCATTCCAGTTCTATTGTACATTCGACATATAATCCAATATTAGACACTCACAGGTTTTACTCCTGCTCTAGGTGTTGAACAGTGTTTTGTGCAGCGATGTCTGAGATGGAACTTCAGAAAGGGTCCGGACAGGAAAATGGAATCTGAAGCAGACTCCGGATAGAGAGTTGTTATGTCAGGGAGTGTCCGATGGAGAGATGCAATGTCAGGAGTTGTCCGGATAGAGAAATGGAATGTCAGGCAGGTGTCCGGATAGAGAGATGGAATGTTAGGCAGGTGTCCGGATAGAGAGATGGAATGTCAGGGAGTGTCTGAATAGAGAGATACAATGTAAAGGAGAGTACAGGTAGTGGGATGGAATATCAGGATGTGTTAGGATAGAGAGATAACAGGGAGTATCTGCATAGAGAGATGAAACGCCCAGAGTTTGTGGACAGAGAGATCGAATATCAGCGACGTCTGGATAGAATGATGAAATGTCAGGGAGAGTCCAAATAGAGAAATTGGATATCAGTGAATGTCTGGATAGAGAGATGGAATGTCAGTGAGTGTCTGGATAGAGAGATGAAACGCCCAGAGTTTGTGGACAGAGAGATCGAATATCAGCGACGTCTGGATAGAATAATGAAATGTCAGGGAGAGTCCAAATAGAGAAATTGGATGTCAGTGAGTGTCTGGATAGAGAGATGGAATGTCAGTGAGTGTCTGGATAGAGAGATGGAACGTCAGGGAGTGTCTGGATAGAGAGATGGAACGTCAGGGAGTGTCTGGATAGAGAGATGGAACGTCAGGGAGTGTCTGGATAGAGAGATGGAATGTCAGTGAGTGTCTGGATAGAGAGATGGAACATCAGGGAATGTCTGGAGAGAGAGATGGAACATCAGGGAATGTCTGGAGAGAGAGATGGAACATCAGGGAGTGTCTGGATAGAGAGATGGAACATCAGGGAGTGTCTGGATAGAGAGATGGAACGTCAGGGAGTGTCTGGATAGAGAGATGGAACGTCAGGGAGTATCTGGATAGAGAGATGGAACGTCATGGAGTGTCTGGATAGAGAGATGGAACGTCAGTGAGTGTCTGGATAGAGAGATGGAACGTCAGTGAGTGTCTGGATAGAGAGATGGAACGTCAGTGAGTGTCTGGATAGAGAGATGGAACGTCAGGGAGTGTATGAATAGAGAGATGGAACGTCAGTGAGTGTCTGAATAGAGAGATGGAACGTCAGGGAGTGTCTGGATAGAGAGATGGAACGTCAGGGAGTGTCTGGATAGAGAGATGGAACGTCAGGGAGTGTCTGGATAGAGAGATGGAACGTCAGTGAGTGTCTGGATAGAGAGATGGAACGTCAGTGAGTGTCTGGATAGAGAGATGGAACGTCAGTGAGTGTCTGGATAGAGAGATGGAACGTCAGTGAGTGTCTGGATAGAGAGATGGAACGTCAGGGAGTGTCTGGATAGAGAGATGGAACGTCAGGGAGTGTCTGGATAGAGAGATGGAACGTCAGGGAGTGTCTGGATAGAGAGATGGAACGTCAGGGAGTGTATGAATAGAGAGATGGGACGTCAGGGAGTGTCTGGATAGAGAGATGGAACGTCAGGGAGTGTCTGGATAGAGAGATGGAACGTCAGGGAGTGTCTGGATAGAGAGATGGAACGTCAGGGAGTGTCTGGATAGAGAGATGGAACGTCAGGGAGTGTCTGGATAGAGAGATGGAACGTCAGGGAGTGTCTGGATAGAGAGATGGAACGTCAGGGAGTGTCTGGATAGAGAGATGGAACGTCAGGGAGTGTCTGGATAGAGAGATGGAACGTCAGGGAGTGTCTGGATAGAGAGATGGAACGTCAGGGAGTGTCTGGATAGAGAGATGGAACGTCAGTGAGTGTCTGGATAGAGAGATGGAACGTCAGTGAGTGTCTGGATAGAGAGATGGAACGTCAGTGAGTGTCTGGATAGAGAGATGGAACGTCAGGGAGTGTCTGGATAGATAGATGGAATTTCAGTGAGTGTCTGGATAGAGAGATGGAACGTCAGGGAGTGTCTGGATAGAGAGATGGAACGTCAGGGAGTGTCTGGATAGAGAGATGGAATGTCACTGAGTGTGTGGACAGAGATAGAAGCAGATTGAATGATAATGTTCAATTGTGATTTGGGTTAAATTCATGGGTAAATGTGCAGGGCAAAGGAATCAACAGCAACAGAGTGTGGATTGGGCTAACAAAGAGCCAGCACAGGCTTGATGGGCCCAATGTCGTCCCTCTGTCCTGTGGGATTCTATTTTTCGGTAATCCTAAGTGACCCCCTCAGCCTCTAGCTCAAAGAACCTATTTAGTGCTCTCTGTGTATTTACATATTTAAAAACTATCTTAATCTGCCTTGGATTGTCCTCCTTGTCTGATCCCTCTTATTTCTGAACTATCCTGCCTCTATGAATCCTGTCTCTCCTTTCAGACGCTTCAGTCGGGTTCCTCTCCCTCTGTCAGATCAATTTAGCCCATCGCCCAGCAGCACTTGTGTAGTAGCTGTAACTTTAAGGAATGTAGTGACAGTCGCTTTAAGGAATGTAGTGACAGTCGCTTTAAGGAATGTAGTGACTGTCGCTTTAAGACTTATTGTAATGTGTGATATCATGAGACAGTGCGAATGAATCAGCCTGAAGCGTGGGGAACGTTAGGAGTGGAGTTTGTGTCTCGTGCATCTTGATGGAAGCATGAAACTGCTGCTGAAGCCCTGTAAATAAAGTTCACTGTTTCTTCTGAGAATGTAGATGGAATGTCAGGAGGTGACCGGATAGAGAGTTGGAATGTCAGGGAGTCTCCGGGTAGAGAGATGGAATGTCAGGGAGTCTCTGGGTAGAGAGATGGAATGTCAGGGTGTATCCGGATAGAGAGATGGAATGTCAGGGAGTCTCCGGGTAGAGAGATGGAATGTCAGGGAGTCTCTGGGTAGAGAGATGGAATGTCAGGGTGTATCCGGATAGAGAGATGGAATGTCAGGGAGTCTCCGGGTAGAGAGATGGAATGTCCGGGAGTCTCCGGGTAGAGCTATGGAATGTCCAGGAGTTTCCGGGTAGAGATATGGAATGTCAGGGAGTGTCCGGATGGAAAGATGGAATGTCAGTAGGTGTCCGGATAGGGAGATGGAATGTCAAGGAGTGTCCGGATCGAGAGATGGAATGTCAGGAGCTGTCCAGACAGAGAGAGGAATGTCGGGGAGTCTCTGCATAGAGAGATGGAATGTCAGGGAGTGTCTTGATAGAGACACGGAATGTCTGGGAGAGTCCGAATATAGAGTTGGAATGTCAGGGAGTATGTGGATACAGAAATGGAATGTCAGGGAGTATCTGGATAGGGAGATGGAATATCAGGGAGTTTGCGGACAGAGATAGAAGCAGATTGAATGATAGCTTCCAAATAGGAATTGAGATAAATTGTTGGGTAAATGTGCAAGGTAAAGGAGGAATGGCAGCACAGTGCGGAGTGGGCTACCAAAGAGCCAGCACAGGCTTGATGGGCCCAATGTCCTCCCTCTGTCCAGTGAGATTCTATTTTTTGGTGATCCTATGTAACAACCTCAGCCTCTAGCTCACCGAACATATTTACTGCTCTTGGTGTATTTACATATTTAAAAACTTTCTTAATCTGACTTGGATTGTCCTCCCTGTCTCATCACTCTTATTTGTGAAATATTCTTTATTCTCGCACTGTCTGTCTCTCTCATTCCTCTGTGAATCCTGTCTCTCCTCTCAGATGCTTCATTCGGGTTCCTCTCCCTCTGCCAAATCAATTTAGCTCAATTTAGTGTAGTAACTGTAGCTTTAAGGAATGTAGTGACTGTAGTTCTAAGACTTATTGTACTGTGTGGTATCATGAGATAGTGTGAATGAATCAGCCTGAAGCGTGGGGAAACTTAGCAGAGGAGTTTGTATCTCGGGCACCTTGATGGAAGCATGTAACTGCTGCTGAAGGCCTGTAAATAAAGTTCACTGTTTCTTCTGAGAAACCTGCCTGGAAAATCAAGTCAAATCAAGTGGTTACCCTCCCGGTGAGGACATTATTCCCAGCCCTGCCCAGTCTCCATTCTCCAGCATTGCTGAAAGGAGCCGCTGCAGATCCGCCTTTCCCCACAAGGGGTGGCAGAGGCTGTTTCACTGCAAGTGGCACTGGAACAAAGAAAACTGCGGATGCTGGAAATCTAAAACAAAAACAGAATTACCTGGAAAAACTCAGTAGGTCTGGCAGCATCGGCGGAGAAGAAAAGAGTTGACGTTTCGAGTCCTCATGACCCTTCGACAGAACTTGATGAGTTCAAGTTCTGTCGAAGGGTCATGAGGACTCGAAACGTCAACTCTTTTCTTCTCCGCCGATGCTGCCAGACCTACTGAGTTTTTCCAGGTAATTCTGTTTTTGTTTTGGCACTGGAACAAACCTGAATTGTCAGAATCTACCCGGCAACAGATGATCCCTGTCAGCTCTTTATTCTGATTGGTCTCTCTCAGGGCTGGATTGAGCTGCTCTAACAGACTGAGAGTGTCAGGGTGGGTGTGAGCTGCTCACACTCACTGTTGGGGAGGGGGGACAATGTTGTGTAACGGGGGACAGGGGGAGGCTCAATGTCCCCAGAAATAAAGCCCTGGCTGCTTAAAAGCAAAACAGTGTCTGGAGCTGGGGTTGTTCTGTACTGAGAGAGAGAGAGAGACAGGGAAAAAGCCAGAGAGACTGAGAAATGAAGATAGAGTGTAAGAGAAACACTGCAACAGGGAGAGGTGGAGAGAGAGGGAGTGAGAGAGTAAGAGCAGAGAGACGGTGAGAAAGAAAGTGTGTTAGAGAGACAAATAGAACAAGGCTCAGACCGATAGAGTATGAAAAAGGTGGAGAGAGGTTATGAGAGAGAGAGAAACTGAGAGAGAGTGTGAAAGAGAAAGACAGTAGAGAGGGATGGTTAGAGAAAAAGAGAAAAATGGCAGCCACATCTGCTCTTTCATGTGAAAGTTTAACAAGCCCCAAAGTGAGGCGGTAGGCCTCAAGAGTTACCTGGGCCCAAATGGGGATTGAACCTGTGCAGTTGTTCTTATTCTGCATTATACTCGAACTATCAAGTCAACAGAGATATTCAAATTCAATCACATTCAACACACAGACTAACTGGTCAATGTCACATTGCTGTTTGTGGGAGCTTCCTGTGTATAAATGGGCTGCTACATTTCCTACATTGCAATAGTGACTGAACTTCCACAAGGATGTGATTGGCAGTCCAATGCTTTGGGGAATGCTGGGATTGTGGAAGGGATTGTCAAACATTCTTTCCTAATGATGTATGTTCTGTATGTCACTGTGTTCCTGTTCACAATACATACTATCTAACATACAGACTCACTGTACATTCAGCATTCTAGTTCTATTGTATATTCGACATATAATCCAATATTAGTCACCCACTGCACAGGTTTTACTCCTACTCTAGATGTTGAACAGTGTTCTGTTCTACAATGTCTGAGATGGAACTTCAGTAAGGCTCCGGAGAGGATAATGGAATCTATGGCATACTCCGGATAGACAGCGGCAGCATCAGCGAGAGTCTGGATAGGGATATGGAATGTCAGGGAGAGACCAGATAGAGTGATGGAATATCAGGGAGGGTCTGGATAGAGAGATGGAATGTCAGGGAGAGTCCGAACAGAGATATGGAATGTCAGGGAGAGACCGGATAGAGTGATGGAATGTCAGGGAGGGTCTGGATAGAGAGATGGAATGTCAGGGAGAGTCCGAACAGAGATATGGAATGTCAGGGAGAGATCGGATAGAGTGATGGAATGTCAGGGAGTGTCTGGATAGAGAGATGGAATGTCACGGAGAGTCCGAATGGAGAGTTGCAATGTCAGGGAGTATTTGGATAGAGAGATGGAATGTCAGGGAGAGTCCGAATGGAGAGTTGCAATGTCAGGGAGTATTTGGATAGAGAGATGGAATGTCAGGGAGAGTCCGAATGGAGAGTTGCAATGTCAGGGAGTATTTGGCTAGACAGATAGAATGTCAGGGAGTATCTGGATAGAGAGTTGCAATGTCAGGGAGTATCTGGATAGAGAGTTGCAATGTCAGGGAGTATCTGGATAGAGAGATGGAATGTCAGGGAGAGTCCGAATGGAGAGTTGCAATGTCAGGTAGTATTTGGATAGAGAGTTGCAATGTCAGGGAGTATCTGGATAGAGAGATGGAATGTCAGGGAGAGTCCGAATGGAGAGTTGCAATGTCAGGGAGTATCTGGATAGCGAGATAGAATGTCAGGGAGTATCTGGATAGGGAGATGGAACGTCAGGGACTGTCTGGATAGAGAGATGGAATGTCAGTGAGTGTCTGGATAGAGAGATGGAACGTCAGTGAGTGCCTGGATAGAGAGATGGAATGTCACTGAGTGTGTGGACAGAGATAGAAGCAGATTGAATGATAATGTTCAATTGTGAATTGGGTTAAATTCATGGGTAAATGTGCAGGGCAAAGGAATCAACAGGAACAGAGTGTGGATTGGGCTAACAAAGAGCCAGCACAGGCTTGATGGGCCCAATGTCCTCCCTCTGTCCTGTGGGATTCTATTTTTCGGTAATCCTAAGTGACCCCCTCAGCCTCTAGCTCAAAGAACCTATTTAGTGCTCTCTGTGTATTTACATATTTAAAAACTTTCTTAATCTGCCTTGGATTGTCCTCCATGTCTGATCCCTCTTATTTCTGAACTATCCTGCCTCTATGAATCCTGTCTCTCCTTTCAGACGCTTCAGTCGGGTTCCTCTCCCTCTGTCAGATCAATTTAGCCCATCGCCCAGCAGCACTTGTGTAGTAGCTGTAACTTTAAGGAATGTAGTGACAGTCGCTTTAAGGAATGTAGTGACTGTCGCTTTAAGGAATGTAGTGACTGTCGCTTTAAGGAATGTAGTGACTGTCGCTTTAAGACTTATTGTAATGTGTGATATCATGAGACAGTGCGAATGAATCAGCCTGAAGCGTGGGGAACCTTAGGAGTGGAGTTTGTGTCTCGTGCATCTTGATGGAAGCATGTAACTGCTGCTGAAGCCCTGTAAATAAAGTTCACTGTTTCTTCTGAGAATGTAGATGGAATGTCAGGAGGTGACCGGATAGAGAGTTGGAATGTCAGGGAGTATCTGGATAGAGAGATGGAATGTCAGGGAGTCTCCGGGTAGAGAGATGGAATGTCAGGGAGTCTCCGGGTAGAGAGATGGAATGTCCGGGAGTCTCCGGGTAGAGATATGGAATGTTAGGTAGTGTCCGGATGGAAAGATGGAATGTCAGTAGGTGTCCGGATAGAGAGATGGAATGTCAAGGAGTGTCCGTATCGAGAGATGGAATGTCAGGAGCTGTCCAGACAGAGAGAGGAATGTCGGGGAGTCTCTGCATAGAGAGATGGAATGTCAGGGAGAGTCTTGATAGAGACACGGAATGTCTGGGAGAGTCCGAATATAGAGTTGGAATGTCAGGGAGTATCTGGATACAGAAATGGAATGTCAGGGAGTATCTGGATAGGGAGATGGAATATCAGGGAGTTTGCGGACAGAGTTAGAAGCAGATTGAATGATAGCTTCCAAATAGGAATTGAGATAAATTGTTGGGTAAATGTGCAAGGTAAAGGAGGAATGGCAGCACAGTGCGGAGTGGGCTACCAAACTGCCAGCACAGGCTTGATGGGCCCAATGTCCTCCCTCTTTCCAGTGAGATTCTATTATTTGGTGATCCTGTGTAACAACCTCAGCCTCTAGCTCACCGAACATATTTACTGCTCTTGGTGTATTTACATATTTAAAAACTTTCTTAATCTGACTTGGATTGTCCTCCCTGTCTCATCCTTCGTATTTCTGAAATATTCTTTATTCTCTCACTGTCTGTCTCTCTCATTCCTCTGTGAATCCTGTCTCTCCTCTCAGATGCTTCATTCACTCTCCCTCTGCCAAATCAATTTAGCTCAATTTAGTGTAGTAACTGTAGCTTTAAGGAATGTAGTGACTGTAGCTCTAAGACTTATTGTACTGTGTGGTATCATGAGACAGTGTGAATGAATCAGCCTGAAGCGTGGGGAACCTTAGCAGAGGAGTTTGTATCTCGGGCACCTTGATGGAAGCATGTAACTGCTGCTGAAGGCCTGTAAATAAAGTTCACTGTTTCTTCTGAGAAACCTGCCTGGAAAATCAAGTCAAATCAAGTGGTTACCCTCCCGGTGAGGACATTGTTCCCAGCCCTGCCCAGTCTCTCCGTTCTCCAGCATTGCTGAAAGAAGCCGCTGCAGATCCGCCGTTCTCCACAAGGGGTGGCAGAGGCTGTTTCACTGCAAGTGGCACTGGAACAAACCTGAATTGTCAGACTCTACCCGGCAACAGATGATCCCAGTCAGCTCTTTATTCTGATTGGTCTCTCTCAGGGCTGGATTGAGCTGCTCTAACAGACTGAGTGTGTCAGGGTGGGTGTGAGCTGCTCACACTCACTGTTGGGGAGGGGGGACAATGTTGTGTAACGGGGGACAGGGGGAGGCTCAATGTCCCCAGAAATAAAGCCCTGGCTGCTTAAAAGCAAAACAGTGTCTGGAGCTGGGGTTGTTCTGTACTGAGAGAGAGAGAGAGACAGGGAAAAAGCCAGAGAGACTGAGAAATGAAGATAGAGTGTAAGAGAAACACTGCAACAGGGAGAGGTGGAGAGAGAGGGAGTGAGAGAGTAAGCGCAGAGAGACGGTGAGAAAGAAAGTGTGTCAGAGAGACAAATAGAACAAGGCTCAGACGGAGAGAGTATGAAAAAGGTGGAGAGAGGTTATGAGTGAGAGAGAAACTGAGAGAGAGTGTGAAAGAGAAAGACAGTAGAGAGGGATGGTTAGAGAAAAAGAGAAAAATGGCAGCCACATCTGCTCTTTCATGTGAAAGTTTAACAAGCCTCAAAGTGAGGCGGTAGGCCTCAAGAGTTACCTGGGCCCAAATGGGGATTGAACCTGTGCAGTTGTTCTTATTCTGCATTATACTCGAACTATCAAGTCAACAGAGATATTCAAATTCAATCACATTCAACACACAGACTAACTGGTCAATGTCACATTGCTGTTTGTGGGAGCTTCCTGTGTATAAATGGGCTGCTACATTTCCTACATTGCAATAGTGACTGAACTTCCACAAGGATGTGATTGGCAGTCCAATGCTTTGGGGAATGCTGGGATTGTGGAAGGGATTGTCAAACATTCTTTCCTAATGATGTATGTTCTGTATGTCACTGTGTTCCTGTTCACAATACATACTATCTAACATACAGACTCACTGTACATTCAGCATTCTAGTTCTATTGTATATTCGACATATAATCCAATATTAGTCACCCACTGCACAGGTTTTACTCCTACTCTAGATGTTGAACAGTGTTCTGTTCTACGATGTCTGAGATGGAACTTCAGTAAGGCTCCGGAGAGGATAATGGAATCTATGGCATACTCCGGATAGACAGCGGCAGCATCAGCGAGAGTCTGGATAGGGACATGGAATGTCAGGGAGAGACCAGATAGAGTGATGGAATATCAGGGAGGGTCTGGATAGAGAGATGGAATGTCAGGGAGAGTCCGAACAGAGATATGGAATGTCAGGAAGAGACTGGATAGAGTGATGGAATGTCAGGGAGTTTCTGGATAGAGAGATGGAATGTCACAGAGAGTCCGAATGGAGAGTTGCAACGTCAGGGAGTATTTGGATAGAGAGATGGAATGTCAGGGAGTATCTGGATAGAGAGTTGCAATGTCAGGGAGTATCTGGATAGAGAGATGGAATGTCAGGGAGAGTCCGAATGGAGAGTTGCAATGTCAGGGAGTATTTGGATAGGGAGTTGCAATGTCAGGGAGTATCTGGATAGAGAGATGGAATGTCAGGGAGAGTCTGAATGGAGAGTTGCAATGTCAGGGAGTATCTGGATAGCGAGATAGAATGTCAGGGAGTATCTGGATAGCGAGATAGAATGTCAGGGAGTATCTGGATAGAGAGATGGAATGTCAGTGAGTGCCTGGATAGAGAGATGGAATGTCATTGAGTGTGTGGACAGGGATAGAAGCAGATTGAATGATAATGTTCAATTGTGAATTGGGTTAAGTTCATGGGTAACTGTGCAGGGCAAAGGAATGAACAGCAACAGAGTGTGGATTGGGCTAACAAAGAGCCAGCACAGGCTTGATGGGCCCAATGTCGTCCCTCTGTCCTGTGGGATTCTATTTTTCGGTAATCCTAAGTGACCCCCTCAGCCTCTAGCTCAAAGAACCTATTTAGTGCTCTCTGTGTATTTACATATTTAAAAACTATCTTAATCTGCCTTGGATTGTCCTCCATGTCTGATCCCTCTTATTTCTGAACTATCCTGCCTCTATGAATCCTGTCTCTCCTTTCAGATGCTTCAGTCGGGTTCCTCTCCCTCTGTCAGATCAATTTAGCCCATCGCCCAGCAGCACTTGTGTAGTAGCTGTAACTTTAAGGAATGTAGTGACAGTCGCTTTAAGGAATGTAGTGACTGTCGCTTTAAGGAATGTAGTGACTGTCGCTTTAAGACTTATTGTAATGTGTGATATCATGAGACAGTGCGAATGAATCAGCCTGAAGCGTGGGGAACGTTAGGAGTGGAGTTTGTGTCTCGTGCATCTTGATGGAAGCATGAAACTGCTGCTGAAGCCCTGTAAATAAAGTTCACTGTTTCTTCTGAGAATGTAGATGGAATGTCAGGAGGTGACCGGATAGAGAGTTGGAATGTCAGGGAGTATCTGGATAGAGAGATGGAATGTCAAGGAGTCTCCGGGTAGAGAGATGGAATGTCCGGGAGTCTCCGGGTAGAGATATGGAATGTCAGGTAGCGTCCGGATGGAAAGATGGAATGTCAATAGGTGTCCGGATAGAGAGATGGAATGTCAAGGAGTGTCCGGATCGAGAGATGGAATGTCAGGAGCTGTCCAGACAGAGAGAGGAGTGTCGGGGAGTCTCTGCATAGAGAGATGGAATGTCAGGGAGTGTCTGGTTAGAGACATGGAATGTCAGGGAGTGTCTGGTTAGAGACATGGAATGTCAGGGAGTGTCTTGATAGAGACACGGAATGTCTGGGAGAGTCCGAATATAGAGTTGGAATGTCAGGGAGTATCTGGATGCAGAAATGGAATGTCAGGGAGTATCTGGATAGAGAGATGGAATATCAGGGAGTTTGCGGACAGAGATAGAAGCAGATTGAATGATAGCTTCCAAATAGGAATTGAGATAAATTGTTGGGTAAATGTGCAAGGTAAAGGAGGAATGGCAGCACAGTGCGGAGTGGGCTACCAAAGAGCCAGCACAGGCTTGATGGGCCCAATGTCCTCCCTCTGTCCAGTGAGATTCTATTTTTTGGTGATCCTGTGTAACAACCTCAGCCTCTAGCTCACCGAACATATTTACTGCTCTTGGTGTATTTACATATTTAAAAACTTTCTTAATCTGACTTGGATTGTCCTCCCTGTCTCATCCTTCGTATTTCTGAAATATTCTTTATTCTCTCACTGTCTGTCTCTCTCATTCCTCTGTGAATCCTGTCTCTCCTCTCAGATGCTTCATTCGGGTTCCTCTCCCTCTGCCAAATCAATTTAGCTCAATTTAGTGTAGTAACTGTAGCTTTAAGGAATGTAGTGACTGCAGCTCTAAGACTTATTGTACTGTGTGGTATCATGAGATAGTGTGAATGAATCAGCCTGAAGCGTGGGGAACCTTAGCAGAGGAGTTTGTATCTCGGGCACCTTGATGGAAGCATGTAACTGCTGCTGAAGGCCTGTAAATAAAGTTCACTGTTTCTTCTGAGAAACTTGCCTGGAAAATCAAGTCAAATCAAGTGGTTACCCTCCCGGTGAGGACATTGTTCCCAGCCCTGCCCAGTCTCTCCGTTCTCCAGCATTGCTGAAAGAAGCCGCTGCAGATCCGCCTTTCTCCACAAGGGGTGGCAGAGGCTGTTTCACTGCAAGTGGCACTGGAACAAACGTGAATTGTCAGATTCTACCCGGCAACAGATGATCCCTGTCAGCTCTTTATTCTGATTGGTCTCTCTCAGGGCTGGATTGAGCTGCTCTAACAGACTGAGTGTGTCAGGGTGGGTGTGAGCTGCTCACACTCACTGTTGGGGAGGGGGGACAATGTTGTATAACAGGGGGGACAGGGGGAGGCCCAATGCCCCAGAAATAAAGCCCTGGCTGCTTAAAAGCAAAACAGTGTCTGGAGCTGGGGTTGTTCTGTACTGAGAGAGAGAGAGAGACAGGGAAAAAGCCAGAGAGACTGAGAAATGAAGATAGAGTGTAAGAGAAACACTGCAACAGGGAGAGGTGGAGAGAGAGGGAGTGAGAGAGTAAGAGCAGAGAGACGGTGAGAAAGAAAGTGTGTCAGAGAGACAAATAGAACAAGGCTCAGACGGAGAGAGTATGAAAGAGGCGGAGAGAGGTTATGAGTGAGAGAGAAACTGAGAGAGAGTGTGAAAGAGAAAGACAGTAGAGAGGGATGGTTAGAGAAAAAGAGAAAAATGGCAGCCACATCTGCTCTTTCATGTGAAAGTTTAACAAACCCCAAAGTGAGGCGGTAGGCCTCAAGAGTTACCTGGGCCCAAATGGGGATTGAACCTGTGCAGTTGTTCTTATTCTGCATTATACTCGAACTATCAAGTCAACAGAGATATTCAAATTCAATCACATTCAACACACAGACTAACTGGTCAATGTCACATTGCTGTTTGTGGGAGCTTCCTGTGTATAAATGGGCTGCTACATTTCCTACATTGCAATAGTGACTGAACTTCCACAAGGATGTGATTGGCAGTCCAATGCTTTGGGGAACACTGGATTGTGGAAGGGATTGTCAAACATTCTTTCCTAATGATGTATGTTCTGTATGTCACTGTGTTCCTGTTCACAATACAAACTATCGAACATACAGACTCACTGTACATTCAGCATTCTAGTTCTATTGTATATTCGACATATAATCCAATATTAGTCACCCACTGCACAGGTTTTACTCCTACTCTAGATGTTGAACAGTGTTCTGTTCTACAATGTCTGAGATGGAACTTCAGTAAGGCTCCGGAGAGGATAATGGAATCTATGGCATACTCCGGATAGACAGCGGCAGCATCAGCGAGAGTCTGGATAGGGACATGGAATGTCAGGGAGAGACCAGATAGAGTGATGGAATGTCAGGGAGTGTCTGGATAGAGAGATGGAATGTCAGGGAGAGTCCGAACAGAGATATGGAATGTCAGGGAGAGACCGGATAGAGTGATGGAATGTCAGGGAGTGTCTGGATAGAGTGATGGAATGTCAGGGAGTATTTGGATAGAGAGATGGAATGTCACGGAGAGTCCGAATGGAGAGTTGCAATGTCAGGGAGTATTTGGATAGAGAGATGGAATGTCAGGGAGAGTCCGAATGGAGAGTTGCAATGTCAGGGAGTATTTGGATAGAGAGTTGCAATGTCAGGGAGAGTCCGAATGGAGAGTTGCAATGTCAGGGAGTATCTGGATAGCGAGATAGAATGTCAGGGAGTGTGCAGACCGAGATTGGAGCAGATTGAATGATAGCTTCCAAATAGGAATTATGTTATATTGTTGGGTGAATGTGCAGGGTAAAGGAGGAACAGCAGCAGGGTACAGCATGGGCTACCAGTGAGCCAGCACAGGCTTGATGGGCCCAATGTCCTCCATCTGTCCTGTGTGATTCTATGATTCGGTAAACCTATGTGACACCCTCAGCCTGTAGCTCACCAAACCTATTCACTTCTCTCTGTTATTAACATATCTAAATACTATAATAATCTGCTTTGGATTGTCCTCCCTACCTGATCCCTCCTATTTCTGAACTATTCTGTATTCTCGCACTGTATGTCTCTCTCATTCCTCTTCGAATCTTCTCTTTCCTCTCAGACGCTTCATTCGGGTTCCTCTCCATTTGCCAAATCAGTTTAGCCCAATTTAATGTAGTGACTGTCGCTTTAAGGAATGTAGTGACTGTAGCTCTAAGACTTATTGTACTGTGTGGTATCATGAGATAGTGCGAATGAATCAGCCTGAAGCGTGGGGAACCTGAGGAGTGGAGTTTGTGTCTCATGCATCTTAATGGAAGCATGTAACTGCTGCTGAAGCCCTGTAAATAAAGTTCACTGTTTCTTCTGAGAAACCTGTCTGGAAAATCAAGTGCATAGCAAGTTGTTACCCTCCCGGTGAGGATATTGTTCCCAGCCCTGCCCAGTCTCTCATTTCTCCAGCATTGCTGAAAGGAGCCGCTGCAAATCCGCCTTTCTCCACAAGGGGCGGCAGAGGCTGTTCCTCTGCTTGTGGCACTGGGACAAACCTGAATTGTCAGACTCTACCCGGCAATAGATGATCCTTGTCAGCTCTTCATTCTGATTCTTTAGTCTCAGGGCTGGATTGAGCTGCTCTAACAGACTGAGTGTGTCAGGGTGGGTGTGAGCTGCTCACACTGTGGCGGAGGGGGGACAATGTTGTGCAACAGGGGGACAGGAGGAGGCTGAATGTCCCCAGAAATAAAGTCCTGGCTGCTTAAAGGCAAAACCATGTCTGGAGCTGGGAGAGGGAGAGAGACTGAGGGAAAAAAGCGAGAGACTGAGAAATGAGGATAGAGTGTAAGAGAAACACTGCAACAGGGAGAGGTGGAGAGAGAGGGAGTGAGAGAGTAAGCGCAGAGAGATGTTGAGAAAGAAGGTGTGTTAGAGAGGCAAATAGACCAAGGCTCAGACAGAGAGAGTATGAAAGAGGTGGAGAGAGGTTATGAGAGTGAGAGAAACTGAGAGAGAGTGTGAAAGAGAAAGACAGTTAGAGAGAGGGATAGAGAAAAAGAGAGCAACACAGAGAGATGGTGAGAGGGAGGCTAATACAGCAATAGATGGAGCGAATGTGAGATAGATGTAGAGAAAGCGAACTAAACGATGAGGACAACAACAATTTACTTTTATATAACACTTTTAACATAGTAAAACTTCCCAAGATGATTCAGAAGAATATTATCAACTAAAATTTGACAGTGAGTCACCTGCAGAGATATTAGGACAGGTGACTCTTTATCAGAGGTAGAGCAAAAAGTGGAGTGGGGAGAATTCCTGAAATTAGGACCCAGGCAGCTGAAGGCCAGAAAAATTCCAATCAGGGATGTGCAAGTGGACAGAATTAGAGGAGTGCAGAGATCTCGGAGGGTTGTAGTGCTGGAGGAGGTGACAGAGACAGGGAGGGGCAAGGCCATTGAGGGATTTGAAAACATGGATGAGAATTTTAAAATTGATCCGTTGTTTAACTGGGAGCCAATGTAAATCCGTGAGCACAGGGTGATGGGTGAGCGGGCCTTGGTGTGGGTTAAGACACAGGCAGCAGAGTTTTGGGAGAGCTCAAGTTGGAGAGAATAAGAGAGAGAGTCTAACTGGGAGAGAAAGAGAGAGATACAGAGACTCAGACACCTGTCCATATTGTGAACACTATAGAAACCCATAAACATTGTGTTAATATGTATTTGGCACCCCTCTGTGTATACTGTACACGATGTAGATAACATTAACACATGAACTCTGTTATGTTGGATCTGTGGCTCAGCTGGTAACACTCCAGTCTCTGAAACAGAAAGCTCTGGGTTCAAATTCCTCTCCAAGACTTGAACATAAAGCCCTTGTTTAACACACCAGCGTCATAATGAGGGAGTGCTGCAGTCAGAGATGCTTTCTTTTTTAGAAAGAATATGAAAACAGATGGCTGTCTGTTCTTTCAGATGAATGTTTAAAATAATCACAAAGTGAGGAGGTAGGCCTCATGAGTTACCTGAGCACGTATGGGGATTGAACCGGTACTGTTGGTGTTATTCTGCTCCATCCTTTAGCCATCTGTTCAGCAGAGATATTCAATCTCAATCACTAAATCACATTCACACAAACAGACTAACTGGTCAATGTCACATTGCTGTTTGTGGGAGCTTACTGTGTATAAATGGGCTGCTACATTTCCTACATTGCAATAGTGACTGAACATACACACGGATTTGATTGGCTGTCCAACGCTTTGGGGCATGCTCGGATTGTGGAAGGGGTTGTCAAACATTCTCTTCTAATGATGTATGTTCTGTATGTCACTGTGTTCCTGTTCACAATACATACTATCTAACATACAGACACACTGTACATTCAGCATTCCAGTTCTATTGTACATTCGACATATAATCCAATATTAGACACTCACAGGTTTTACTCCTGCTCTAGGTGTTGAACAGTGTTTTGTGCAGCGATGTCTGAGATGGAACTTCAGAAAGGGCCCGGACAGGAAAATGGAATCTGAAGCAGTCTCCGGATAGAGACTTGTTATGTCAGGGAGAGTCCGGATGGAGAGATGCAATGTCTGGAGTTGTCTGGATAGAGAGATGGAATGTCAGGCAGGTGTCCGGATAGAGAGATGGAATGTCAGGTAGGTGTCCGGATAGAGAGATGGAATGTCAGGGAGTGTCTGAATAGAGAGATACAATGTAAAGGAGAGTACAGGTAGTGGGATGGAATATCAGGATGTGTTAGGATAGAGAGATAACAGGGCGTATCTGCATAGAGAGATGAAACACCCAGAGTTTGTGGACAGAGAGATCGAATATCAGCGACGTCTGGAAAGAAAGGTGAAATGTCAGGGAGAGTCCAAATAGAGAAATTGGATATCAGTGAATGTCTGGATAGAGAGATGGAATGTCAGTGAGTGTCTGGATAGAGAGATGGAACGTCAGGGACTGTCTGGATAGAGAGATGGAACGTCAGGGACTGTCTGGATAGAGAGATGGAACTTCAGGGAGTGTCTGGATAGAGAGATGGAATGTCAGTGAGTGTCTGGATAGAGAGATGGAATGTCAGTGAGTGTCTGGATAGAGAGATGGAACGTCAGGGAGTGTCTGGATAGAGAGATGGAATTTCAGTGAGTGTCTGGATAGAGAGATGGAATGTCAGGCAGGTGTCCGGATAGAGAGATGGAATGTCAGGTAGGTGTCCGGATAGAGAGATGGAATGTCAGGGAGTGTCTGAATAGAGAGATACAATGTAAAGGAGAGTACAGGTAGTGGGATGGAATATCAGGATGTGTTAGGATAGAGAGATAACAGGGCGTATCTGCATAGAGAGATGAAACACCCAGAGTTTGTGGACAGAGAGATCGAATATCAGCGACGTCTGGAAAGAAAGGTGAAATGTCAGGGAGAGTCCAAATAGAGAAATTGGATATCAGTGAATGTCTGGATACATAGATGGAATTTCAGGATGTCTCCGGGTAGAGAGGTGGTATGTCAAGGAGTGTCTGGATAGAGAGATGGAACGTCAGGGACTGTCTGGATAGAGAGATGGAACGTCAGGGACTGTCTGGATAGAGAGATGGAACTTCAGGGAGTGTCTGGATAGAGAGATGGAATGTCAGTGAGTGTCTGGATAGAGAGATGGAACGTCAGGGAGTGTCTGGATAGAGAGATGGAATTTCAGTGAGTGTCTGGATAGAGAGATGGAATGTCACTGAGTGTGTGGACAGAGATAGAAGCAGATTGAATGACAATGTTCAATTGTGAATTGGGTTAAATTCATGGGTAAATGTGCAGGGCAAAGGAATGAACAGCAACAGAGTGTGGATTGGGCTAACAAAGAGCCAGCACAGGCTTGATGGGCCCAATGTCCTCCCTCTGTCCTGTGGGATTCTATTTTTCGGTAATCCTAAGTGACCCCCTCAGCCTCTAGCTCAAAGAACCTATTTAGTGCTCTCTGTGTATTTACATATTTAAAAACTATCTTAATCTGCCTTGGATTGTCCTCCTTGTCTGATCCCTCTTATTTCTGAACTATCCTGCCTCTATGAATCCTGTCTCTCCTTTCAGACGCTTCAGTCGGGTTCCTCTCCCTCTGTCAGATCAATTTAGCCCATCGCCCAGCAGCACTTGTGTAGTAGCTGTAACTTTAAGGAATGTAGTGACAGTCGCTTTAAGGAATGTAGTGACTGTTGCTTTAAGACTTATTGTAATGTGTGATATCATGAGACAGTGCGAATGAATCAGCCTGAAGCGTGGGGAACCTTAGGAGTGGAGTTTGTGTCTCGTGCATCTTGATGGAAGCATGTAACTGCTGCTGAAGCCCTGTAAATAAAGTTCACTGTTTCTTCTGAGAATGTAGATGGAATGTCAGGAGGTGACCGGATAGAGAGTTGGAATGTCAGGGAGTATCTGGATAGAGAGATGGAATGTCAGGGAGTCTCCGGGTAGACAGATGGAATGTCAGGGTAGAGAGATGGAATGTCTGGGAGTCTCCGGGTAGAGATATGGAATGTCAGGTAGTGTCCGGATGGAAAGATGGAATGTCAGTAGGTGTCCGGATAGAGAGATGGAATGTCAAGGAGTGTCTGGATCGAGAGATGGAATGTCAGGAGCTGTCCAGACAGAGAGAGGAATGTCGGGGAGTCTCTGCATAGAGTGATGGAATATCTCGATAGGGAGCTGGAATGTCAGGGAAACTCTGGATAGAGAGATGGAATGTCTGGATACATAGATGGAATTTCAGGATGTCTCCGGGTAGAGAGGTGGTATGTCAAGGAGTGTCTGGATAGAGAGATGGAATGTCAGGGAGTATCCAGATAGAGAGATGGAATTTCAGGGAGAATCCGAATAGATAGATGGAATATGAGGGAGTGCCTAGATAAAAAGTTGGAATTTCAGGGAGTATCTGGATAGAGAGATGGAATGTCTGGATACATAGATGGAATGTTAGGGTGTATCCGGACAGGCAGATGGAATGTCAGAGAGTCTCTGGATAGAGAGAAGGAATATGCGGGAGTGTCTAGATAAAAAGATGAGATTTCAGGGAGTATCTGGATAGGGAGATGGAATGTCTGGTTACATAGATGGAATGTTAGGGTCTATCCGGATAGGGAGATGGAATGTCAGCGAGTCTCTGGATAGAGAGATGGAACGTCAGGGAATCTCCGGGTAAAGAGATGGAATGTCAGGGAGTATCTGGAAAGGGAGATGGAATGTCAGCGAGTCTCTGGATAGAGAGATGGAAATTCAGGGAGTCTCCGGGTAGAGAAATGGAATGTCAGGGAGTATCTGGATAGAGAAAAAGAATGTCAGGGAGTGTCTTGATAGAGACACGGAAGGTCTGGGAGAGTCCGAATATAGAGTTGGAATGTCAGGGTGTATCTGGATAGATAGATGATATGTCATGAAGTTTCCGAATCGAAAGAAGGAATGTCAGTCAGTGCGCGTAGAGAGATGGAATGACAGGGACTGTCCGGTTAGAGAGATGACATGTTAGGGAATATCTGGATAGAGAGATGGAATTTCAGGGAATCTGTGGAAAGAGAGATGGAATGTCTGGATAGATAGAATGAATGTCAGGGTGTATCCGGAGAGGGAGATGGAATGTCAGGGAGTCTCTGGATAGAGAGATTTAATGTCAGGAACTATCCAGATGGAGAGATGGAATGTCAGGGAATGTGTGGAAAGAGAGATGCAATATCTGGATAGATAGCTGGAATGTTAGGGTGTATCCGGACAGAGAGATGGAATGTCAGGGAGTATCCAGATAGGGAGATGGAATGTCAGGGAGTCTCTGGACAGAGTGAAGGAATGTTAGGGAGAGTCCAGATAGAGAGATGGAATGTCAGGGAGAATCCCGATAGAGAGATGGAATATGAGGGAGTGTCTCGATAAAAAGATGGAATTTCAGGGAGTATCTGGATAGCGAGATGGAATGTCTGGTTACCTAGATGGAATGTCAGGATGTCTCAGGGCAGAGAGATGGTATGTCAAGGCGTGTCAGGATAGAGAGATGGAATGTCAGGGAGTATCCAGATAGTGAGATGGAATGTCAGGGAGTCTCTGGATAGAGAGAAGGAATGTCAGCGAGAGTCCAGATAGAGAGATGGAATGTCAGGGAGAATCCGGATAGATAGATGGAATATGAGGCAGTGTCTAGATAAAAAGATGGAATGTCAGGCAGTATCTGGATAGAGAGATGGAATGTCTGGATACATAGATGGAATGTTAGGTTGTATCCGGATAGAGAGATGGAATGTCAGGAAGTATCCGGATAGAGAAATGGAATTTCAGGGAATGTGTGGAAAGAGAGATGGAATGTCCTGATAGATAGATGGAATGTTACGATGTATCTGGATAGAGAGTTGGAATGTCAGGAAGTCTCTGGATAGAGAGATGGAATGTCAGGGATAATCCGATAGAAACATGGAATATGAGGGAGTGTCTAGATAAAAAGATGGAATTTCAGGGAGTATCTGGATAGAGAGATGGAATGTCTGGATACATAGATGAAATGTTAGGTTGTGTCCGGATCGCGCGATGGAATATCAGGGAGTATCCGGATAGGGAGATGGAATGTCAGAGAGTCTCTGGATAGAGAGAAGGAATATGTGGGAGTGTCTAGATAAAAAGATGGAATTTCAGGGAGTATCTGGATAGGGAGATGGAATGTCTGGTTACATAGATGGAATGTTAGGGTCTATCCGGATAGGGAGATGGAATGTCAGCGAGTCTCTGGATAGAGAGATGGAAGTCAGGGAATCTCCGGGTAGAGAGATGGAATGTCAGGGAGTATCTGGATAGGGAGATGCAATGTCAGCGAGTCTCTGGATAGAGAGATAGAACGTCAGGGAGTCTCCGGGTAGAGAAATGGAATGTCAGGGAGTATCTGGATAGAGAAAAAGAATGTCAGGGAGTGCCTTGATAGAGACACGGAAGGTCTGGGAGAGTCCGAATATAGAGTTGGAATGTCAGGGTGTATCTGGATAGATAGATGATATGTCACGAAGTGTCCGAATGGAAAAATGGAATGGCTGACAGTGTCCGGATAGAGAGATGGAATGACAGGGACTGTCCGGTTAGAGAGATGACATGTTAGGGAATATCTGGATAGAGAGATGGAATTTCAGGGAATCTGTGGAAAGAGAGATGGAATGTCTGGATAGATAGAATGAATGTCAGGGTGTATCCGGACAGAGAGATTGAATGTCAGGGTGTATCCGGAGAGGGAGATGGAATGTCAGAGAGTCTCGGGATAGAGAGAAAGAATATGCGGGAGTGTCTAGATAAAAAGATGAGATTTCAGGGAGTATCTGGATAGGGAGATGGAATGTCTGGTTACATAGATGGAATGTTAGCGTCTATCCGGATAGGGAGATGGAATGTCAGCGAGTCTCTGGATAGAGAGATGGAACGTCAGGGAATCTCCGGGTAGAGAGATGGAATGTCAGGGAGTATCTGGAAAGGGAGATGCAATGTCAGCGAGTCTCTGGATAGAGAGATGGAAATTCAGGGAGTCTCCGGGTAGAGAAATGGAATGTCAGGGAGTATCTGGATAGAGAAAAAGAATGTCAGGGAGTGTCTTGATAGAGACACGGAAGGTCTGGGAGAGTCCGAATATAGAGTTGGAATGTCAGGGTGTATCTGGATAGATAGATGCTATGTCATGAAGTTTCCGAATCGAAAGAAGGAATGTCAGTCAGTGCGCGTAGAGAGATGGAATGACAGGGACTGTCCGGTTATAGAGATGACATGTTAGGGAATATCTGGATAGAGAGATGGAATTTCAGGGAATCTGTGGAAAGAGAGATGGAATGTCTGGATAGATAGAATGAATGTCAGGGTGTATCCGGACAGAGAGATTGAATGTCAGGGTGTATCCGGAGAGGGAGATGGAATGTCAGGGAGTCTCTGGATAGAGAGATTTAATGTCAGGAAATATCCAGATGGAGAGATGGAATGTCAGGGAATGTGTGGAAAGAGAGATGGAATATCTGGATAGATAGATGGAATGTTAGGGTGTATCCGGACAGAGAGATGGAATGTCAGGGAGTATCCAGATAGGGAGATGGAATGTCAGGGAGTCTCTGGACAGAGTGAAGGAATGTTAGGGAGAGTCCAGATAGAGAGATGGAATGTCAGGGAGAATCCCGATAGAGAGATGGAATATGAGGGAGTGTCTAGATAAAAAGATGGAATTTCAGGGAGTATCTGGATAGCGAGATGGAATGTCTGGTTACCTAGATGGAATGTCAGGATGTCTCAGGGCAGAGAGATGGTATGTCAAGGCGTGTCGGGATAGAGAGATGGAAGGTCAGGGAGTATCCAGATAGTGAGATGGAATGTCAGGGAGTCTCTGGATAGAGAGAAGGAATGTCAGCGAGAGTCCAGATAGAGAGATGGAATGTCAGGGAGAATCCGGATAGATAGATGGAATATGAGGGAGTGTCTAGATAAAAAGATGGAGTGTCAGGCAGTATCTGGATAGAGAGATGGAATGTCTGGATACATAGATGGAATGTTAGGGTGTATCCGGATAGAGAGATGGAATGTCAGGAAGTATCCGGATAGAGAAATGGAATTTCAGGGAATGTGTGGAAAGAGAGATGGAATGTCCTGATAGATAGATGGAATGTTACGATGTATCTGGATAGAGAGTTGGAATGTCAGGAAGTCTCTGGATAGAGAGATGGAATGTCAGGGATAATCCGGATAGAAACATGGAATATGAGGGAGTGTCTAGATAAAAAGATGGAATTTCAGGGAGTATCTGGATAGAGAGATGGAATGTCTGGATACATAGATGAAATGTTAGGTTGTGTCCGGATCGCGCGATGGAATATCAGGGAGTATCCGGATAGGGAGATGGAATGTCAGAGAGTCTCTGGATAGAGAGAAGGAATATGCGGGAGTGTCTAGATAAAAAGATGGAATTTCAGGGAGTATCTGGATAGGGAGATGGAATGTCTGGTTACATAGATGGAATGTTAGGGTCTATCCGGATAGGGAGATGGAATGTCAGCGAGTCTCTGGATAGAGAGATGGAACGTCAGGGACTCTCCGGGTAGAGAGATGGAATGTCAGGGAGTATCTGGATAGGGAGATGCAATGTCAGCGAGTCTCTGGATAGAGAGATAGCACATCAGGGAGTCACCGGGTAGAGAAATGGAATGTCAGGGAGTATCTGGATAGAGAAAAAGAATGTCAGGGAGTGCCTTGATAGAGACACGGAAGGTCTGGGAGAGTCCCAATATAGAGTTGGAATGTCAGGGTGTATCTGGATAGATAGATGATATGTCACGAAGTGTCCGAATAGAAAAATGGAATGTCTGACAGTGTCCGGATAGAGAGATGGAATGACAGGGACTGTCCGGTTAGAGAGATGACATGTTAGGGACTATCTGGATAGAGAGATGGAATTTCAGGGAATCTGTGGAAAGAGAGATGGAATGTCTGGATAGATAGAATGAATGTCAGGGTGTATCCGGACAGAGAGATTGAATGTCAGGGTGTATCCGGAGAGGGAGATGGAATGTCAGAGAGTCTCTGGATAGAGAGATGGAATGTCAGGAAATATCCAGATGGAGAGATGGAATGTCAGGGAATGTGTGGAAAGAGAGATGGAATATCTGGATAGATAGATGGTTTTTTAGGGTGTATCCGGACAGGGAGATGGAATGTCAGGGAGTTTCCAGATAGGGAGATGGAATGTCAGGGAGTCTCTGGATAGAGAGGAGAAATGTTAGGGAGAGTCCTGATAGAAAGTTGGAATGTCAGGGAGAACCCGATGGAGAGATGGAATATGAGGGAGTGTCTAGATAAAAAGATGGAATTTCAGGGAGTATCTGGATAGCGAGATGGAATGTCTGGTTACTTAGATGGAATGTCAGGATGTCTCCGGGTAGAGAGATGGTATGTCAAGGAGTGTCTGGATAGAGAGATGGAATGTCAGGGAGAGTCCAGATAGAGAGATGGAATGTCAGTGAGAATCCGGATAGATAGATGGAACATGAGGGAGAGTCTGGATAAAAAGATGGAATGTCAGGCTGTATCTGGATAGAGAGATGGAATGTCTGGATACATAGATGGAATGTTAGGGTGTATCTGGATAGAGAGATGGAATGTCCGGGAGTATCTGGATAGAGAGATGGAATGTCATGAAGTATCCGGATAGAGAGATGGAATTTTAGGGAATGTGTGGAAAGAGAGATGGAATGTCTGGATAGATAGATGGAATGTCACGATGTATCTGGATAGAGAGTTGGAATGTCAGGAAGTCTCTGGATAGAGAGATGAAATGTCATGGAGTCTCCGCATAGAGAGAAGGTATATGAGGGAGTGTCTAGATAAAAAGATGGAATTTCAGGGAGTATCTGGATAGCGAGATGGAATGTCTGGTTACCTAGATGTACTGTTAGGATGTCTCCGGGTAGAGAGATAGTATGTCAAGGAGTGTCTGGATAGAGAGATGGAATGTCAGGGAGTGTCCAGATAGAGAGATGGAATTTCAGGGAGAATCCGAATAGATAGATGGAATATGAGGGAGTGTCTAGATAAAAAGATGGAATGTCAGGCAGTATCTGGATAGAGAGATGGAATGTCTGGATACATAGATGGAATGTTAGGGTGTATCCGGATAGAGAGATTGAATGTCAGGGAGTATCTGGATAGAGAGATGGAATTTCAGGAAGTATCCGGATAGAGGGATGGAATTTCAAGGAATGTGTGGAAAGAGAGATGGAATGTCTGGATAGATAGATGGATTGTCAGGGATAATCCGGATCGGAACAAGGAATATGAGGGAGTGTCTAGATAAAAAGATGGAATTTCAGGGAGTATCCGGATAGGGAGATGGAATGTCAGAGAGTCTCTGGATAGAGAGAAGGAATGTCAGGGAGAGTCCAGATAGAGAGATGGAATGTCAGTGAGAATCCGGATAGATAGATTGAACATGAGGGAGAGTCTGGATAAAAAGATGGAATGTCAGGCAGTATCTGGATAGAGAGATGGAATGTCTGGATACATAGATGGAATGTTAGGGTGTATCTGGATAGAGAGATGGAATGTCCGGGAGTATCTGGATAGAGAGATGGAATGTCATGAAGTATCCGGATAGAGAGATGGAATTTTAGGGAATGTGTGGAAAGAGACTTGGAATGTCTGGATAGATAGATGGAATGTCACGATGTATCTGGATAGAGAGTTGGAATGTCAGGTTGTCTCTGGATAGAGAGATGGAATGTCAGGGAGTCTCCGGGTAGCGAGATGGAATGTCAGGGACTGTCTGGATAGGGAGATGGAATGTCAGGGATAATCCGGATAGAAACATGGAATATGAGGGAGTGTCTAGATATAAAGATGGAATTTCAGGGAGTATCTGGATAGAGAGATGGAATGTCTGGATACATAGATGAAATGTTAGGTTGTGTCCGGATCGAGAGATGGAATATCAGGGAGTATCCGGATAGGGAGATGGAATGTGAGAGAGTCTCTGGATAGAGAGAAGGAATCTGCGGGACTGTCTGGACAAAAAGATGGCATTTCAGGGAGTATCTGGATAGGGAGATGGAATGTCTGGTTACATACATGGAATGTTAGGGTCTATCTGGACAGGGAGATGGAATGTCAGCGAGTCTTTGGATAGAGAGATAGAATGTCAGGGTGTCTCCAGGTAGAGAAATGGAATGTCAGGGAGTATCTGGATAGAGAACAAGAATGTCAGTGAGTGTCTTGATAGAGACACGGAAGGTCTGGGAGAGTCCGAATATGGAGTTGGAATGTCAGGGTGTATCTGGATTGATAGATGATATGTCATGAAGTTTCCGAATCGAAGAAGGAATGTCAGTCAGTGTCCGCATAGAGAGATGGAATGACAGGGACTGTCCGGTTAGAGAGATGATATGTTAGGGAATGTCTGGATAGAGAGATGGAATTTCAGGGAATCTGTGGAAAGAGAGATGGAATGTCTGGATAGATAGAATGAATGTCAGGGTGTATCCGGACAGAGAGATTGAATGTCAGGGTGTATCCGGAAAGGGAGATGGAATGTCAGGGAGTCTCTGGATAGAGAGATGGAATGTCAGAAAATATCCAGATGGAGAGATGGAATGTCAGGGAATGTGTGGGAAGAGAGATGGAATGTCTGGATAGATAGATGGAATGTTAGGGTGTATCCGGACAGAGGGATGGAATGTGTGTAAAGAGAGATGGAATGTCTGGATAGATAGATGGAATGTCAGGGTGTATCCGGTCAGAGAGATGGAATGTCAGGGTGTATCTGGACAGAGAGATGGAATGTCAGGGTGTATCTGGACAGAGAGGTGGAATGTCAGGGCGTCTCTAGATAGAGAGATGGAAAATCTTGATAGGGAGCTGGAATGTCAGGGAATGTCTGGATAGAGAGATGGAATGTCTGGATACATAGATGGAATGTCAGGATGTCTCCGGGTAGAGAGATGGTATGTCAAGGAGTGTCTGGATAGAGAGATGGAATGTCAGGGAGTATCCAGATAGAGAGATGGAATGTCAGGGAGAATCCGGATAGATAGATGGAATATGAGGGAGTGTCTAGATAAAAAGATGGAATTTCAGGGAGTATCTGGATAGAGAGATGGAATGTCTGGATACATAGATGTAATGTTAGGGTGTATCCGGACAGGCAGATGGAATGTCAGAGAGTATCTGGATAGGGAGATGGAATGTCAGCGAGTCTCTGGATAGAGAGATGGAACGTCAGGGAGTCTCCGGGTAGAGACATGGAATATCAGAGAGTCTCTGGATAGAGAGAAGGAATATGCGGGAGTGTCTAGATAAAAAGATGGAATTTCAGGGAGTATCTGGATTGGGAGATGGAATGTCTGGTTCCATAGATGGAATGTTAGGGTCTATCCGGATAGGGAGATGGAATATCAGCGAGTGTCTGGATAGAGAGATGGAACGTCAGGGACTCTCCGGGTAGAGAGATGGAATGTCAGGGAGTATCTGGATAGGGAGATGGAATGTCAGCGAGTCTCTGGATAGAGAGATGGAGAGTCAGGGAGTCTCCGTGTAGAGAAATGGAATGTCAGGGAGTATCTGGATAGAGAAAAATAATGTCAGGGAGTGTCTTGATAGAGACACAGAAGGTCTGGGAGAGTCCAAATATAGAGTTGGAATGTCAGGGTGTATCTGGATAGATAGATGATATGTCATGAAGTTTCCGAATCGAAAGAAGGAATGTCAGTCAGTGTCCGCATAGAGAGATGGAATGACAGGGACTGTCCGGTTAGAGAGATGACATGTTAGGGAATATCTGGATAGGGAGATGGAAATTCAGGGAATCTGTGGAAAGAGAGATGGAATGTCTGGATAGATAGAATGAATGTCAGGGTGTATCCGGATAGAGAGATTGAATGTCAGGGTGTATCCGGAGAGGGAGATGGAATGTCAGAGAGTCTCTGGATAGAGAGAAGGAATATGCGGGAATGTCTAGATAAAACGATGAGATTTCAGGGAGTATCTGGATAGGGAGATGGAACGTCTGGTTACATAGATGGAATGTTAGCGTCTATCCGGACAGGGAGATGGAATGTCAGCGAGTCTCTGGATAGAGAGATGGAACGTCAGGGAATCTCCGGGTAGAGAGATGGAATGTCAGGGAGTATCTGGATAGGGAGATGGAATGTCAGCGAGTCTCTGGATAGAGAGATGGAAAGTCAGGGAGTCTCCGGGTAGAGAAATGGAATGTCAGGGAGTATCTGGATAGAGAAAAAGAATGTCAGGGAGTGTCTTGATAGAGACACGGAAGGTCTGGGAGAGCCCGAACATAGAGTTGGAATGTCAGGGTGTATCTGGATAGAGAGATGGAATGTCCGGAAATATCCAGATGCAGAGATGGAATGTCAGGGAATGTGTGGAAAGAGAGATGGAATATCTGGATAGATAGATGGAATGGTAGGGTGTATCCGGACAGAGAGATTGAATGTCAGGGAGTATCTGGATAGAGAGATGGAATTTCAGGAAGTATCCGGATAGAGGGATGGAATTTCAAGGAATGTGTGGAAAGAGAGATGGAATGTCTGGATAGATAGATGGAATGTAAGGGATAATCCGGATAGTAACAAGGAATATGAGGGAGTGTCTAGATAAAAAGATGGAATTTCAGGGAGTATCCGGATAGGGAGATGGAATGTCAGAGAGTCTCTGGATAGAGAGAAGGAATGTCAGGGAGAGTCCAGATATAGAGATGGAATGTCAGGGAGAATCCGGATAGATAGATTGAACATGAGGGAGAGTCTGGCTAAAAAGATGGAATGTCAGGCAGTATCTGGATAGAGAGATGGAATGTCTGGATACATAGAGGGAACGTTAGGGTGTATCCGGATAGAGAGATGGAATGTCATGAAGTATCCGGATAGAGAGATGGAATTTTAGGGAATGTGTGGAAAGAGAGATGGAATGTCTGGATAGATAGATGGAATGTCACGATGTATCTGGATAGAGAGTTGGAATGTCAGGAAGTCTCTGGATAGAGAGATGAAATGTCATGGAGTCTCCGCATAGAGAGAAGGTATATGAGGGAGTGTCTAGATAAACAGATGCAATGTCAGGTAGTATCTGGATAGGGAGATGGAATGTCAGGATGTCTCTGGATAGAGAGATGGAATGTCAGGGAGTCTCCGGGTAGCGAGATGGAATGTCAGGGAGTGTCTGGATAGAGAGATGGAATGTCAGGGATAATCCGGATAGAAACATGGAATATGAGGGAGTGTCTAGATATAAAGATGGAATTTCAGGGAGTATCTGGATAGAGAGATGGAATGTCTGGATACATAGATGAAATGTTAGGTTGTGTCCGGATCGAGAGATGGAATATCAGGGAGTATCCGGATAGGGAGATGGAATGTCAGAGAGTCTCTGGATAGGGAGATGGAATGTCTGGTTACATAGATGGAATGTTAGGGTCTATCGGGTTAGGGAGATGGAATGTCAGGGAGTCTCTGGATAGAGAGAAGGAATGTTAGGGAGAGTCCAGATAGAGAGATGGAATGTCAGGGAGAATCCCGATAGAGAGATGGAATATGAGGGAGTGTCTAGATAAAAAGATGGAATTTCAGGGAGTATCTGGATAGCGAGATGGAATGTCTGGTTACCTAGATGGAATATCAGGATATCTCCGGGTAGAGAGTTGGTCTGTCAAAGAGTGTCTGGATAGAGTGATGGAATGTCAGGGAGTATCCAGATAATGAGATGGAATGTCAGCGAGTCTCTGGATAGAGAGATGGTATGTCAGGGACTCCTCGGGTAGAGAGATGGAATGTCAGGGAGTATCTGGTTAGGGAGATGGGATGTCAGCGAGTCTCTGGATAGAGAGATAGAACGTCAGGGAGTCTCTGGGTAGAGAAATGGAATGTCAGGGAGTATCTGGATAGAGAAAAAGAATGTCAGGGAGTGTCTTGATAGAGACACTGAAGGTCTGGGAGTGTCCGAATATAGAGTTGGAATGTCAGGGTGTATCTGGATAGGATAATGATATGTCATGAAGTGTCCGAATAGAAAGATGGAATGTCAGACAGTGTCAGGATAGAGAGATGGATTGACAGGGACTGTCCGGTTAGAGAGATGACATGTTAGGGAATATCTGGATAGAGAGATGGAATTTCAGCGAATCTGTGGAAAGAGAGTTGGAATGTCTGGGTAGATAGAATGAATGTCACGGTGTATCCGGATAGAGAGATTGAATGTCAGGGTGTATCCGGAGAGGGAGATGGAATGCCAGGGAGTCTCTGGATAGAGAGATGGAACGTCAGGGACTCTCCGGGTAGAGAGATGGAACGTCAGGGAGTATCTGGATAGGGAGATGGAATGTCAGAAAATATCCAGATGGAGAGATGGATTGTCAGGGAATGTGTGGAAAGAGAGATGGAATGTCTGGATAGATAGATGGAATGTTAGGGTGTATCCGGACAGAGGGATGGAATGTGTGTAAAGAGAGATGGAATGTCTGGATAGATAGATGGAATGTCAGGGTGTATCCGGAAAGAGAGATGGAATGTCAGGGTGTATCTGGACAGAGAGATGGAATGTCAGGGGTTCTCTAGATAGAGAGATGGAATATCTCGATAGGGAGCTGGAATGTCAGGAAATGTCTGGATAGAGAGATGGAATGTCTGGATAGATAGATGTAATGTCAGGATGTCTCCGGATAAAGAGATGGAATGTCAAGGGGTGTCTGGATAGAGAGATGGAATGTCAGGGAGTATCCAGGTAGTGAGCTGGAATGTCAGGGTGTCTTTGGATAGAGAGAAGGAATGTCAGGGAGTGTCCAGATAGAGAGATGGAATTTCAGGGGGAATCCGAATGGATAGATGGAATATGAGGGAGTGTCTAGATAAAAAGATGGAATGTCAGGCAGTATCTGGATAGAGAGATGGAATGTCTGGACACATAGATGGAATGTTAGGGTGTATCCGGATAGAGAGATTGAATGTCAGGGAGTATCTGGATAGAGAGATGGAATGTCAGGAAGTATCCGGATAGAGGGATGGAATTTAAGGGAATGTGTGGAAAGAGAGATGGAATGTCTGGATAGATAGATGGAATGTCACGATGTATCTGGACAGAGAGTTAGAATGTCAGGAAGTCTCTGGATAGAGAGATGGAATGTCAGGGAGTCTCCGGGTAGCGAGATGGAATGTCAGGGACTGTCTGGATAGAGAGATGGAATGTCAGGGATAATCTGGATAGAAACATGGAATATGAGGGAGTGTCTAGATAAAAAGATGGAATTTCAGGGAGTATCCGGATAGAGAGATGGAATGTCAGGATACATAGATGAAATGTTAGGTTGTGTCCGGATCGAGAGATGGAATATCAGGGAGTATCCGGAAGGGAGATGGAATGTGAGAGTGTCTCTGGATAGAGAGAAGGAATATGCGGGAGTGTCTAGACAAAAAGATGGCATTTCAGGGAGTATCTGGATAGGGAGATGGAATGTCTGGTTACATAGATGGAATGTTAGGGTCTATCCGGATAGGGAGATGGAATGTCAGCGAGTCTCTGGATAGAGAGATGGAATGTCAGGGACTCTCCGGGTAGAGAGATGGAACGTCAGGGAGTATCTGGATAGGGAGATGGAATGTCAGCGAGTCTCTGGATAGAGAGATAGAACGTCAGGGTGTCTCCGGGTAAAGAAATGGAATGTCAGGGAGTATCTGGATAGAGAAAAAGAATGTCAGTGAGTGTCTTGATAGAGACACGGAAGGTCTGGGAGAGTCCGAATATGGAGTTGGAATGTCAGGGTGTATCTGGATAGATAGATGCTATGTCATGAAGTTTCCGAATCGAAGAAGGAATGTCAGTCAGTGTCCGCATAGAGAGATGGAATGACAGGGACTGTCCGGTTAGAGAGATGACATGTTAGGGAATATCTGGATAGAGAGATGGAATTTCAGGGAATCTGTGGAAAGAGAGATGGAATGTCTGGATAGATAGAATGAATGTCAGGGTGTATCCGGACAGAGAGATTGAATGTCAGGGTGTATCCGGAAAGGGAGATTGAATGTCATGGTGTATCCGGAGAGGGGGAATGGAATGTCAGGGAGTCTCTGGATAGAGAGATGGAATGTCAGAAAATATCCAGATGGAGAGATGGAATGTCAGGGAATGTGTGGGAAGAGAGATGGAATGTCTGGATAGATAGATGGAATGTTAGGGTGTATCCGGACAGACGGATGGAATGTGTGTAAAGAGAGATGGAATGTCTGGATAGATAGATGGAATGTCAGCATGTATCCGGTCAGAGAGATGGAATGTCAGGGTGTATCCGGTCAGAGAGATGGAATGTCAGGGTGTATCCGGTCAGAGAGATGGAATGTCAGGGTGTATCTGGACAGAGAGATGGAATGTCAGGGCGTCTCTAGATAGAGAGATGGAATATCTCGATAGGGAGCTGGAATGTCAGGGAATGTCTGGATAGAGACATGGAATGTCTGGATACATAGATGGAATGTCAGGATATCTCCGGGTAGAGAGATGGTATGTCAAGGAGTGTCTGGATAGAGAGATGGAATGTCAGGGAGTATCCAGATAGAGAGATGGAATGTCTGGGAGAATTCGGATAGATAGATGGAATATGAGGGAGTGTCTAGTTAAAAAGATGGAATTTCAGGGAGTATCTGGATGGAGAGATGGAATGTCTGGATACATAGATGGAATGTTAGGGTGTATCCGGACAGGCAGATGGAATGTGAGAGAGTATCTGGATAGGGAGATGGAATGTCAGCGAGTCTCTGGATAGAGAGATGGAACGTCAGGGAGTCTCCGGGTAGAGACATGGAATGTCAGAGAGTCTCTGGATAGAGAGAAAGAATATGCGGGAGTATCTAGATAAAAAGATGGAATTACGGCGAGTATCTGGATAGGGAGTTGGAATGTCTGGTTCCATAGATGGAATGTTAGCGTCTATCCGGATAGGGAGATGGAATATCAGCGAGTGTCTGGATAGAGAGATGGAACGTCAGGGACTCGCCGGGTAGAGAGATGGAATGTCAGGGAGTATCTGGATTGGGAGATGGAATGTCAGCGATTCTCTGGATAGAGAGATGGAACGTCAGGGAGAGTCCGGGTAGAGAAATGGAATGTCAGGGAGTATCTGGATAGAGAAAAAGAATGTCAGGGAGTGTCTTGATAGAGAGACGAAAGGTCTGGGCGAGCCCGAACATAGAGTTGGAATGTCAGGGTGTATCTGGATAGAATAATGACATGTCATGAAGTGTCCGAATCGAAAGAAGGAATGTCAGTCAGTGTCCGCATAGAGAGATGGAATGACAGGGACTGTCCAGTTAGAGAGATGACATGTTAGGGGATATCTGGATAGAGAGATGGAATTTCTGGGAATCTGTGGAAAGAGAGATGGAATGTCTGGATAGATAGAATGAATGTCAGGGTGTATCCGGACAGAGAGGTTGAATGTCAGGGTGTATCCGGAGAGGGAGATGGAATGTCAGGGAGTCTCTGGATAGAGAGATGGAATGTCAGGAAATATCCAGATGCAGAGATGGAATATCAGGGAATGTGTGGAAAGAGAGATGGAATATCTGGATAGATAGATGGAATGTTAGGGTGTATCCGGACAGAGAGATGGAATGTTAGGGAATATCCAGATAGAGAGATGGAATATGAGGGAGTGTCTAGATAAAAAGATGGAATTTCAGGGAGTATCTGGATAGCGAGATGGAATGTCTGGTTACCTAGATGGAATGTCAGGATATCTCCGGGTAGAGAGTTGGTCTGTCAAGGAGTGTCTGGATAGAGAGATGGAATGTCAGGGAGTATCCAGATAATGAGATGGAATGTCAGGGAGTCTCTGGATAGAGAGAAGGAATATCAGTGAGAGTCCAGATAGAGAGATGGAATGTCAGGGAGAATCCGGATAGATAGATGGAATATGAGGGAGTGTCTAGATAAAATGATGGAATGTCAGGCAGTATCTGGATAGAGAGATGGAATGTCTGGATACATAGATGGAATGTTACGGTGTATCCGGACAGGCAGATGGAATGTCAGAGAGTATCTGGATAGGGAGATGGAATGTCAGCGAGTCTCTGGATAGAGAGATGGAACGTCAGGGAGTATCCGGATAGAGAGATGGAATTTCAGGGAATGTGTGGAAAGAGAGATGGAATGTCTGGATAGATAGATGGAATGTCACGATGTATCTGGATAGAGAGTTGGAATGTCAGGAAGTCTCAGGATAGAGAGATGGAATGTCAGGGAGTCTCCGGGTAGCGATATAGAATGTCAGCGAGTGTCTGGATAGAGATATGGAATGTCAGGGATAATCCGGATGGAAACATGGAATATGAGGGAGTGTCTAGATAAAAAGATGGAATTTCAGGGAGTATCTGGATAGAGAGATGGAATGTCTCGATACATAGATGAAATGTTAGGTTGTGTCCGGATCGAGAGATGGAATATCAGGGAGTATCCGGATAGTGAGATGGAATGTCAGCGAGTCTCTGGATAGAGAGATGGAATGTCAGGGACTCTCCGGGTAGAGAGATGGAATGTCAGGGAGTATCTGGATAGGGAGATGGAATGTCAGCGAGTCTCTGGATAGAGAGATAGAACGTCAGGGAGTCTCTGGGTAGAGAAATGGAATGTCAGGGAGTATCTGGATAGAGAAAAAGAAAGTCAGGGAGTGTCTTGATAGAGACACGGAAGGTCTGGGAGTATCCGAATATAGAGTTGGAATGTCAGGGTGTATCTGGATAGGATAATGATATGTCATGAAGTGTCCGAATAGAAAGATGGAATGTCAGACAGTGTCCGGATAGAGAGATGGAATGACAGGGACTGTCCGGTTAGAGAGATGACATGTTAGGGAACATCTGGATGGAGAGATGGAATTTCAGCGAATCTGTGGAAAGAGAGTTGGAATGTCTGGATAGATAGATTGAATGTCAGGGTGTATCCGGAGAGGGAGATGGAATGTCAGGGAGTCTCTGGATAGAGAGATGGAATGTCAGAAAATATCCAGATGGAGAGATGGATTGTCAGGGAATGTGTGGAAAGAGAGATGGAATGTCTGGATAGATAGATGTAATGTTTGGGTGTATCCGGACAGAGGGATGGAATGTGTGTAATGAGAGATGGAATGTCTGGATAGATAGTTGGAATATCAGGGTCTATCCGGACAGAGAGATGGAATGTCAGGGTGCATCTGGACAGAGAGATGGAATGTCAGGGAGTCTCTAGATAGAGAGATGGAATATCTCGATAGGGAGCTGGAATGACAGGGAATGTATGGATAGAGAGATGGAATGTCTGGATAGATAGATGTAATGTCAGGATGTCTCCGGATAAAGAGATGGAATGTCAAGGGGTGTCTGGATAGAGAGATGGAATGTCAGGGAGCATCCAGGTAGTGAGCTGGAATGTCCGGGTGTCTTTGGATAGAGAGAAGGAATGTCAGGGAGTGTCCAGATAGAGAGATGGAATTTCAGGGAGAATCCGAATGGATAGATGGAATATGAGGGAGTGTCTAGATAAAAAGATGGAATGTCAGGCAGTATCTGGATAGAGGGATGGAATGTCTGGACACATAGATGGAATGTTAGGGTGTATCCGGATAGAGAGATTGAATGTCAGGGAGTATCTGGATAGAGAGATGGAATGTCAGGAAGTATCCGGATAGAGGGATGGAATTTAAGGGAATGTGTGGAAAGAGAGATGGAATGTGGAACATGGAATATGAGGGAGTGTCTAGATAAAAAGATGGAATTTCAGGGAGTATCTGGATAGAGAGATGGAATGTCTGGATACCTAGATGCAATGTTAGGTTGTGTCCGGATCGAGAGATGGAATATCAGGGAGTATCCGGATAGGGAGATGGAATGTCAGAGAGTCTCTGGATAGAGAGAAGGAATATGAGGGAGTGTCTCGATAAAAAGATGGAATTTCAGGGAGTATCTGGATAGGGAGATGGAATGTCTGGTTACATAGATGGAATGTTAGGGTCTATCCGGATAGGGAGATGGAATGTCAGCGAGTCTCTGGATAGAGAGGTGGAACGTCAGGGACTCTCGGGATAGAGAGATGGAATGTCAGGGAGTATCTGGATAGGGAAATGGAATGTCAGCGAGTCTCTGGATAGAGAGATAGAACGTCAGGGAGTCTCCGGGTAGAGAAATGGAATGTCAGGGAGTATCTGGATAGAGAAAAAGAATATCAGGGAGTGTCTTGATAGAGACACGGAAGGTCTGGGAGTGTCCGAATATAGAGTTGGAATGTCAGGGTGTATCTGGATAGAATAATGACATGTCATGAAGTGTCCGAATAGAAAGATGGAATGTCAGACAGTGTCCGGATAGAGAGATGGAATGACAGGGACTGTCCGGTTAGAGAGATGACATGTTAGGGAATATCTGGATAGAGAGATGGAATTTCAGGGAATCTGTGGAAAGAGAGATGGAATGTCTGGATAGATAGAATGAAAGTCAGGATGTATCCGGATAGAGAGATTGAATGTCAGGGTGTATCCGGAGAGGGAGATGGAATGTCAGAGAGTCTCTGAATAGAGAGAAGGAATATGTGGGAGTGTCTAGATAAAAAGATGAGATTTCAGGGAGTATCTGGATAGGGAGATGGAATGTCTGGTTACATAGATGGAATGTTAGCGTCTATCCGGATAGGGAGATGGAATGTCAGCGAGTCTCTGGATAGAGAGATGGAATGTCAGGGACTCTCCGAGTAGAGAGATGGAATGTCAGGGAGTATCTGAATAGAGAAAAAGAATGTCAGGGAGTGTCTTGATAGAGACACGGAAGGTCTGGGAGAGTCCGAATATAGAGTTGGAATGTCAGGGTATATCTGGATAGATAGATGATATGTCATGAAGTTTCCGAATCGAAAGAAGGAATGTCAGTCAGTGTCCGCATAGAGAGATGGAATGACAGGGACTGTCCGGTTAGAGAGATGACATGTTAGGGAATATCTGGATAGAGAGATGGAATTTCAGGGAATCTGTGGAAAGAAAGATGGAATGTCTGGATAGATAGAATGAATGTCAGGGTGTATCCGGACAGAGAGATTGAATGTCATGGTGTATCCGGAGAGGGAGATGGAATGTCAGGGAGTCTCTCGATAGAGAGATGGAATGTCAGAAAATATCCAGATGGAGAGATGGAATGTCAGGGAATGTGTGGGAAGAGAGATGGAATGTCTGGATAGATAGATGGAATGTTAGGGTGTATCCAGACAGACGGATGGAATGTGTGTAAAGAGAAATGGAATGTCTGGATAGATAGATGGAATGTCAGCATGTATCCGGTCAGAGAGATGGAATGTCAGGGTGTATCTGGACAGAGAGATGGAATGTCAGGGCGTCTCTAGATAGAGAGATGGAATATCTCGATAGGGAGCTGGAATGTCAGGGAATGTCTGGATAGAGAGATGGAATGTCTGGATACATAGATGGAATGTCAGGATATCTCCGGGTAGAGAGATGGTATGTCAAGGAGTGTCTGGATAGAGAGATGGAATGTCAGGGAGTATCCAGATAGAGAGATGGAATGTCTGGGAGAATTCGGATAGATAGATGGAATATGAGGGAGTGTCTAGATAAAAAGATGGAATTTCAGGGAGTATCTGGATGGAGAGATGGAATGTCTGGATACATAGATGGAATGTTAGGGTGTATCCGGACAGGCAGATGGAACGTGAGAGAGTATCTGGATAGGGAGATGGAATGTCAGCGAGTCTCTGGATAGAGAGATGGAACGTCAGGGAGTCTCCGGGTAGAGACATGGAATGTCAGAGAGTCTCTGGATAGAGAGAAGGAATATGCGGGAGTGTCTCGATAAAAAGATGGAATTACTGCGAGTATCTGGATAGGGAGTTGGAATGTCTGGGTGCATAGATGGAATGTTAGCGTCTATCCGGATAGGGAGATGGAATATCAGCGAGTGTCTGGATAGAGAGATGGAACGTCAGGGACTCTCCGGGAAGAGAGATGGAATGTCAGGGAGTATCTGGATAGGGAGATGGAATGTCAGCGAGTCTCTGGATAGAGAGATGGAATGTCAGCGAGTATCTGGATAGAGAAAAAGAATGTCAGGGAGTGTCTTGATACAGACACAGAAGGTCTGGGAGAGTCCGAATATAGAGTTGGAATGTCAGGGTGTATCTGGATAGATAGATGATATGTCATGAAGTTTCCGAATCGAAAGAAGGAATGTCAGTCAGTGTCCGCATAGAGAGATGGAATGACAGGGACTGTCCGGTTAGAGAGATGATATGTTAGGGAATATCTGGATAGAGAGATGGAATTTCAGGGAATCTGTGGAAAGAAAGATGGAATGTCTGGATAGATAGAATGAATGTCAGGGTGTATCCGGACAGAGAGATTGAATGTCATGGTGTATCCAGAGAGGGAGATGGAATGTCATTGAGTCTCTGGATAGAGAGAAGGAATATGCAGGAGTGTCTTGATAAAAAGATGAGATTTCAGGGAGTATCTGGATAGGGAGATGGAATGTCTGGTTACATAGATGGAATGTTAGCGTCTATCCGGATAGGGAGATGGAATGTCAGCGAGTCTCTGGATAGAGAGATGGAAATTCAGGGACTCTCCGGGTAGAGAGATGGAACGTCAGGGAGTATCTGGATAGGGAGATGGAATGTCAGCGAGTCTCTGGATAGAGAGATAGAATGTCAGGGTGTCTCCGGGTAGAGAAATGGAATGTCAGGGAGTATCTGGATAGAGAAAAAGATTGTCAGGGAGTGTCTTGATAGAGACACGGAAGGTCTGGGAGAGCCCGAACATAGAGTTGGAATGTCAGGGTGTATCTGGATAGATAGATGCTATGTCATGAAGTTTCCGAATCGAAAGAAGGAATGTCAGTCAGTGTCCGCATAGAGAGATGGAATGACAGGGACTTTCCAGTTAGAGTGATGACATGTTAGGGGATATCTGGATAGAGAGATGGAATTTCAGGGAATCTGTGGAAAGAGAGATGGAATGTCTGGATAGATAGAATGAATGTCAGGGTGTATCTGGACAGAGAGATTCAATGTCAGGGTGTATCCAGAGAGGGAGATGGAATGTCAGGGAGTCTCTGGATAGAGAGATGGAATGTCAGGAAATATCCAGATGGAGAGATGGAATGTCAGGGAATGTGTGGAAAGAGAGATGGAATATCTGGATAGATAGATGGAATGTTAGGGTGTATCCGGACAGAGAGATGGAATGTCAGGGAATATCCAGATAGGGAGATGGAATGTCAGGGAGTCTCTGGATAGAGAGAAGGAATGTTAGGGAGAGTCCAGATAGAGAGATGGAATGTCAGGGAGAATCCCGATAGAGAGATGGAATATGAGGGAGTGTCTAGATAAAAAGATGGAATTTCAGGGAGTATCTGGATAGCGAGATGGAATGTCTGGTTACCTAGATGGAATGTCAGGATATCTCCGCGTAGAGAGTTGGTCTGTCAAGGAGTGTCTGGATAGAGAGATGGAATGTCAGGGAGTATCCAGATAATGAGATGGAATGTCAGGGAGTCTCTGGATAGAGAGAAGGAATATCAGTGAGAGTCCAAATAGAGAGATGGAATGTCAGGGAGAATCCGGATAGATAGATGGAATATGAGGGAGTGTCTAGATAAAAAGGTGGAATGTCAGGCAGTATCTGGATAGAGAGATGGAATGTCTGGATACATAGATGGAATGTTACGGTGTATCCGGACAGGCAGATGGAATGTCAGAGAGTATCTGGATAGGGAGATGGAATGTCAGCGAGTCTCTGGATAGAGAGATGGAACGTCAGGGAGTATCCGGATAGAGAGATGGAATTTCAGGGAATGTGTGGAAAGAGAGATGGAATGTCTGGATAGATAGATGGAATGTCACGATGTATCTGGATATTAGGTTGTGTCCGGATAGAGAGATGGAATGTCAGGGAGTGTCTGGATAGAGAGATGGAATGTCAGGGATAATCCGGATAGAAACATGGAATATGAGGGAGTGTCTAGATAAAAAGATGGAATTTCAGGGAGTATCTGGATAGAGAGATGGAATGTCTGGATACATAGATGAAATGTTAGGTTGTGTCCGGATCGCGCGATGGAATATCAGGGAGTATCCGGATAGGGAGATGGAATGTCAGAGAGTCTCTGGATAGAGAGAAGGAATATGCGGGAGTGTCTAGATAAAAAGATGGAATTTCAGGGAGTATCTGGATAGGGAGATGGAATGTCTGGATACATAGATGAAATGTTAGTTTGTGTCCGGATCGAGAGATGGAATATCAGGGAGTATCCGGATAGGGAGATGGAATGTCAGAGAGTCTCTGGATAGAGAGAAGGAATATGCGGGAGTGTCTAGATAAAAAGATGGAATTTCAGGGAGTATCTGGATAGGGAGATGCAATGTCTGGTTACATAGATGGAATGTTAGGGTCTATCCGGATAGGGAGATGGAATGTCAGCGAGTCTCTGGATAGAGAGATGGAACGTCAGGGAATCTCCGGGTAGAGAGATGGAATGTCAGGGAGTGTCTGGATAGGGAGATGGAATGTCAGCGAGTCTCTGGATAGAGAGATAGAACGTCAGGGAGTCTCCCTGTAGAGAAATGGAATGTCAGGGAGTATCTGGATAGAGAAAAAGAATGTCAGGGAGTGTCTTGATAGAGACACGGAAGGTCTGGGAGAGTCCGAATATAGAGTTGGAATGTCAGGGTGTATCTGGATAGATTGATGATATGTCAAGAAGTTTCCGAATCGAATGAAGGAATGTCAGTCAGTGTCCGCATAGAGAGATGGAATGACAGGGACTGTCCGGTTAGAGAGATGACATGTTAGGCAATATCGGGATAGAGAGATGGAATGTCAGGGAATCTGTGGAAAGAGAGATGGAATGTCTGGATAGATAGAATGAAAGTCAGGATTTATCCGGATAGAGAGATTGAATGTCAGGGTGTATCCGGAGAGGGAGATGGAATGTCAGAGAGTCTCTGGATAGAGAGAAGGAATATGTGGGAGTGTCTAGATAAAAAGATGAGATTTCAGGGAGTATCTGGATAGGGAGATGGAATGTCTGGTTACATAGATGGAATGTTAGCGTCTATCCGGATAGGGAGATGGAATGTCAGCGAGTCTCTGGATAGAGAGATGGAACGTCAGGGAATCTGTGGAAAGAGAGATGGAATGTCTGGATAGATAGAATGAAAATCAGGATGTATCTGGATAGAGAGATTGAATGTCAGGGTGTATCCGGAGAGGGAGATAGAATGTCAGGGAGTCTCTGGATAGAGAGATGGAATGTCAGAAAATATTCTGATGGAGAGATGGATTGTCAGGGAATGTGTGGAAAGAGAGATGGAATGTCTGGATAGATAGATGGAATGTCAGGGTGTATCCGGACAGAGAGATGGAATGTCAGGGTGTATCTGGACAGAGAGATGGAATGTCATGGAGTCTCTAGATTGAGAGATGGAATATCTCGATAGGGAGCTGGAATGTCAGGGAATGTCTGGATAGAGAGATGGAATGTCTGGATAGATAGATGTAATGTCAGGATGTTTCCGGATAAAGAGATGGAATGTCAAGGAGTCTCTGGATAGAGAGATGACATGTTAGGGAATATCTGGACAGAGAGATGGAATGTCAGGGAATGTGTGGAAAGAGATATGGAATATCTGGATAGATAGATGGAATGTTAGGGTGTATCCGGACAGAGAGATTGAATGTCAGGGAGTATCCAGATAGGGAGATGGAATGTCAGGGAGTCTCTGGATAGAGAGAAGGAATGTTAGGGAGAGTCCAGATAGAGAGATGGAATGTCATGGAGAATCCCGATAGAGAGATGGAATATGAAGGAGTGTCTAGATAAAAAGATGGAATTTCAGGGAGTATCTGGATAGGGAGATGGAATGTCTGGTTACATAGATGGAATGTTAGGGTCTATCTGGACAGGGAGATGGAATGTCAGCGAGTCTCTGGATAGAGAGATAGAACGTCAGGGAGTCTCCGGGTAGAGAAATGGAATGTCAGGGAGTATCTGGATAGAGAAAAAGAATGTCAGGGAGTGTCTTGATAGAGACATGGATGGTCTGGGAGTGTCCGAATATAGAGTTGGAATGTCAGGGTGTATCTGGATAGATAGATGATATGTCATGAAGTTTCCGAATCGAAAGAAGGAATGTCAGTTAGTGTCCGCATAGAAAGATGGAATGACAGGGACTGTCCGGTTAGAGAGATGATATGTTAGGGAATATCTGGATAGAGAGATGGAATTTCAGGGAATCTGTGGAAAGAGAGATGGAATGTCTGGATAGATAGAATGAATGTCAGGGTGTATCCGGATAGAGAGATTGAAGGTCAGGGTGTATCCGGAGAGGGAGATGGAATGTCACAGAGTCACTGGATAGAGAGAAGGAATATGCGGGAGTGTCTATATAAAAAGATGAGATTTCAGGGAGTATCTGGATAGGGAGATGGAATGTCTGGTTACATAGATGGAATGTTAGCGTCTATCCGGATAGGGAGATGGAATGTCAGCGAGTCTCTGGATAGAGAGATGGAATGTCAGGAAATATCCAGATGCAGAGATGGAATGTCAGGGAATGTGTGGAAACAGAGATGGAATATCTGGATAGATAGATGGAATGTTAGGGTGTATCCGGACAGAGAGATGGAATGTCAGGGAATATCCAGATCGGGAGATGGAATGTCAGGGAGTCTCTGGATAGAGAGAAGGAATGTTAGGGAGAGTCCAGATAGAGAGATGGAATGTCAGGGAGAATCCCGATAGAGAGATGGAATATGAGGGAGTGTCTAGATAGAAAGATGGAATTTCAGGTAGTATCTGGATAGCGAGATGGAATGTCTGGTTACCTAGATGGAATGTCAGGATATCTCCGGGTAGAGAGTTGGTCTGTCAAGGAGTGTCTGGATAGAGAGATGGAATGTCAGGGAGTATCCAGATAATGAGATGGAATGTCAGGGAGTCTCTGGATAGAGAGAAGGAATATCAGGGAGTATCTGGATAGAGAGATGGAATGTCTGGATACATAGATGAAATGTTAGGTTGTGTCCGGATCGCGCGATGGAATATCAGGGAGTATCCGGATAGGGAGATGGAATGTCAGAGAGTCTCTGGATAGAGAGAAGGAATATGCGGGAGTGTCTAGATAAAAAGATGGAATTTCAGGGAGTATCTGGATAGGGAGATGGAATGTCTGGATACATAGATGAAATGTTAGTTTGTGTCCGGATCGAGAGATGGAATATCAGGGAGTATCCGGATAGGGAGATGGAATGTCAGAGAGTCTCTGGATAGAGAGAAGGAATATGCGGGAGTGTCTAGATAAAAAGATGGAATTTCAGGGGGTATCTGGATAGGGAGATAGAATGTCTGGTTACATAGATGGAATGTTAGGGTCTATCTGGACAGGGAGATGGAATGTCAGCGAGTCTCTGGATAGAGAGATAGAACGTCAGGGAGTCTCCGGGTAGAGAAATGGAATGTCAGGGAGTATCTGGATAGAGAAAAAGAATGTCAGGGAGTGTCTTGATAGAGACACGGATGGTCTGGGAGTGTCCGAATATAGAGTTGGAATGTCAGGGTGTATCTGGATAGATAGATGATATGTCATGAAGTGTCCGAATAGAAAGATGGAATGTCAGACAGTGTCCGGATAGAGAGATGGAATGACAGGGACTGTCCGGTTAGAGAGATGACATGTTAGGGAATATCTGGATAGAGAGATGGAATGTCAGGGAATCTGTGGAAAGAGAGATGGAATGTCTGGATAGATAGAATGAAAGTCAGGATGTATCCGGATAGAGAGATTGAATGTCAGGGTGTATCCGGAGAGGGAGATGGAATGTCAGAGAGTCTCTGGATAGAGAGAAGGAATATGTGGGAGTGTCTAGATAAAAAGATGAGATTTCAGGGAGTATCTGGATAGGGAGATGGAATGTCTGGTTACATAGATGGAATGTTAGCGTCTATCCGGATAGGGAGATGGAATGTCAGCGAGTCTCTGGATCGAGAGATGGAACGTCAGGGAATCTGTGGAAAGAGAGATGGAATGTCTGGATAGATAGAATGAAAATCAGGATGTATCCGGATAGAGAGATTGAATGTCAGGGTGTATCCGGAGAGGGAGATAGAATGTCAGGGAGTCTCTGGGATAGAGAGATGGAATGTCAGAAAATATTCTGATGGAGAGATGGAGTGTCAGGGAATGTGTGGAAAGAGAGATGGAATGTCTGGATAGATAGATGGAATGTCAGGGTGTATCCGGACAGAGAGATGGAATGTCAGGGTGTATCTGGACAGAGAGATGGAATGTCAGGGAGTCTCTAGATTGAGAGATGGAATATCTCGATAGGGAGCTGGAATGTCAGGGAATGTCTGGATAGAGAGATGGAATGTCTGGATAGATAGATGTAATGTCAGGATGTCTCCGGATAAAGAGATGGAATGTCAAGGAGTCTCTGGTTAGAGAGATGACATGTTAGGGAATATCTGGACAGAGAGATGGAATGTCAGGGAATGTGTGGAAAGAGAGATGGAATATCTGGTTAGATAGATGGAATGTCAGGGTGTATCCGGACAGAGAGATTGAATGTCAGGGAGTATCCAGATAGGGAGATGGAATGTCAGGGAGTCTCTGGATAGAGAGAAGGAATGTTAGGGAGAGTCCAGATAGAGAGATGGAATGTCATGGAGAATCCCGATAGAGAGATGGAATATGAAGGAGTGTCTAGATAAAAAGATGGAATTTCAGGGAGTATCTGGATAGCGAGATGGAATGTCTGGTTACCTAGATGGAATGTCAGGAGTCTCCGGGTAGAGAGATGGTGTGTCAAGGAGTTTCTGGATAGAGAGATGGAATGTCAGGGAGTATCCAGATAGTGTGATGGAATGTCAGGGAGTCTCTGGATAGAGAGAAGGAATGTCAGGGAGAATCCGGATAGATAGATGGAACATGAGGGAGTGTCTGGATAAAAAGATGGAATGTCAGGCAGTATCTGGAAAGAGAGATGGAATGTCTGGATACATAGATGGAATGTTAGGGTGTATCCGGAGAGAGAGATTGAATGTCAGGGAGTATCTGGATCGAGAGATGGAATGTCAGGAAGTATCCAGATAGAGAGATGGAATTTCAGGGAATGTGTGGAAAGAGAGATGGAATGTCTGGATAGATAGATGGAATGTCACGATGTATCTGGATAGAGAGTTGGAATGTCAGGAAGTCTCTGGATAGAGAGATGAAATGTCAGGGAGTCACCGCATAGAGAGAAGGAATATGAGGGAGTGTCTAGATAAACAGATGGAATGTCAGGTAGTATCTGGATAGGGAGATGGAATGTCAGGAAGTATCCGGATAGAGAGATGGAATTTGAGGGAATGTGTGGAAAGAGAGATGGAATGTCTGGATAGATAGATGGAATGTCACGATGTATCTGGATAGAGAGTTGGAATGTCAGGAAGTCTCTGGATAGAGAGATGGAATGTCAGGGAGTCTCCGGGTAGCGAGATGTAATGTCAGGGAGTGTCTGGATAGAGAGCTGGAATGTCAGGGATAATCCGGATAGAAGCATGGAATATGAGGGAGTGTCTAGATAAAAAGATGGAATTTCAGGGAGTATCTGGATAGAGAGATGGAATGTCTGGATACATAGATGGAATGTTAGGGTGTATCCGGACATTCAGATGGCATGTCAGAGAGTACCTGGATAGGGAGATGGAATGTCAGCGAGTCTCTGGATCGAGAGATGGAACGTCAGGGAGTCTCCGGGTAGAGACATGGGATGTCAGGGAGTATCTGGTTAGAGAAAAAGAATGTCAGGGAGTGTCTTGATAGAGACATGGAAGGTCTGGGAGAGTCCGAATATAGAGTTGGAATGTCAGGGTGTATCTGGATAGATAGATGATATGTCATGAAGTTTCCGAATCGAAAGAAGGAATGTCAGTCAGTGTCCGCATAGAGAGATGGAATGACAGGGAATCTATGGAAAGAGAGATGGAATGTCTGGTTAGATAGAATGAACGTCAGGGTGTATCCGGATAGAGAGATTGAATGTCAGGGTGTATCCGGAGAGGGAGATGGAATGTCAGAGAGTCTCTGGATAGAGAGAAGGAATATGTGGGAGTGTCTCGATAAAAAGATGAGATTTCAGGGAGTATCTGGATAGGGAGATGGAATGTCTGGTTACATAGATGGAATGTTAGCGTCTATCCGGATAGGGAGATGGAATGTCAGCGAGTCTCTGGATAGAGAGATGGAACGTCAGGGACTCTCCGGGTAGAGAGATGGAATGTCAGGGAGTATCTGAGTAGAGAAAAAGAATGTCAGGGAGTGTCTTGATAGAGACACGGAAGGTCTGGGAGAGTCCGAATATGGAGTTGGAATGTCAGGGTGTATCTGGATAGATAGATGATATGTCATGAAGTTTCCTAATCGAAAGAAGGAATGTCAGTCAGTGTCCGCAGAGAGAGATGGAATGACAGGGACTGTCTGGTTAGAGAGATGACATGTTAGGGAATATCTGGATAGAGAGATGGAATTTCAGGGAATCTGTGGAAAGAAAGATGGAATGTCTGGATAGATAGAATGAATGTCAGGGTGTATCCGGACAGAGAGATTGAATGTCATGGTGTATCCGGAGAGGGAGATGGAATGTCAGGGAGTCTCTGGATAGAGAGATGGAATGTCAGAAAATATCCAGATGGAGAGATGGAATGTCAGGGAATGTGTGGGGAGAGAGATGGAATGTCTGGATAGATAGATGGAATGTTAGGGTGTATCCAGACAGACGGATGGAATGTGTGTAAAGAGAAATGGAATGTCTGGATAGATAGATGGAATGTCAGCGTGTATCCGGTCAGAGAGATGGAATGTCAGGGTGTATCTGGACAGAGAGATGGAATGTCAGGGCGTCTCTAGATAGAGAGATGGAATATCTCGATAGGGAGCTGGAATGTCAGGGAATGTCTGGATAGAGAGATGGAATGTCTGGATACATAGATGGAATGTCAGGATATCTCCGGGTAGAGAGATGGTATGTCAAGGAGTGTCTGGATAGAGAGATGGAATGTCAGGGAGTATCCAGATAGAGAGATGGAATGTCTGGGAGAATTCGGATAGATAGATGGAATATGAGGGAGTGTCTAGATAAAAAGATGGAATTTCAGGGAGTATCTGGATGGAGAAATGGAATGTCTGGATACATAGATGGAATGTTAGGGTGTATCCGGACAGGCAGATGGAATGTGAGAGAGTATCTGGATAGGGAGATGGAATGTCAGCGAGTCTCTGGATAGAGAGATGGAACGTCAGGGAGTCTCCGGGTAGAGACATGGAATGTCAGAGAGTCCCTGGATAGAGAGAAGGAATATGCGGGAGTGTCTCGATAAAAAGATGGAATTACGGCGAGTATCTGGATAGGGAGTTGGAATGTCTGGGTGCATAGATGGAATGTTAGCGTCTATCCGGATAGGGAGATGGAATGTCAGCGAGTGTCTGGATAGAGAGATGGAACGTCAGGGACTCTCCGGGAAGAGAGATGGAATGTCAGGGAGTATCTGGATAGGGAGATGGAATGTCAGCGAGTCTCTGGATAGAGAGATGGAAAGTCAGAGAGTCTCCGGGTAGAAAAATGGAATGTCACGGAGTATCTGGATAGAGAAAAAGAATGTCAGGGAGTGTCTTGATACAGACACAGAAGGTCTGGGAGAGTCCGAATATAGAGTTGGAACGTCAGGGTGTATCTGGATAGATAGATGATATGTCATGAAGTTTCCGAATCGAAAGAAGGAATGTCAGTCAGTGTCCGCATAGAGAGATGGAATGACAGGGACTGTCCGGTTAGAGAGATGATATGTTAGGGAATATCTGGATAGAGAGATGGAATTTCAGGGAATCTGTGGAAAGAGAGATGGAATGTCTGGATAGATAGAATGAATGTCAGGGTGTATCCGGATAGAGAGATTGAATGTCAGGGTGTATCCGGAGAGGGAGATGGAATGTCAGAGAGTCTCTGGATAGAGAGAAGGAATATGCGGGAGAGTCTAGATAAAAAGATGAGATTTCAGGGAGTATCTGGATAGGGAGATGGAATGTCTGGTTACATAGATGGAATGTTAGCGTCTATCTGGATAGGGAGATGGAATGTCAGCGAGTCTCTGGATAGAGAGATGGAATGTCAGGGACTCTCCGGGTAGAGAGATGGAATGTCAGGGAGTAGCTGGATAGGGAGATGGAATGTCAGCGAGTCTTTGGATAGAGAGATAGAATGTCAGGGTGTCTCCGGGTAGAGAAATGGAATGTCAGGGAGTATCTGGATAGAGAAAAAGAATGTCAGGGAGTGTCTTGATAGAGACACGGAAGGTCTGGGAGAGCCCGAACATGGAGTTGGAATGTCAGGGTATATCTGGATAGATAGATGATATGTCATGAAGTTTCCGAATCGAAAGAAGGAATGTCAGTCAGTTTCCGCATAGAGAGATGGAATGACAGGGACTGTCCAGTTAGAGAGATGACATGTTCGGGGATATCTGGATAGAGAGATGGAATTTCAGGGAATCTGTGGAAAGAGAGATGGAATGTCTGGATAGATAGAAATAATGTCAGGGTGTATCTGGACAGAGAGATTCAATGTCAGGGTGTATCCAGAGAGGGAGATGGAATGTCAGGGAGTCTCTGGATAGAGAGATGGAATGTCAGGAAATATCCAGATGCAGAGATGGAATGTCAGGGAATGTGTGGAAAGAGAGATGGAATGTCTGGATAGATAGATGGAATGTTAGGGTGTATCCAGACAGACGGATGGAATGTGTGTAAAGAGAAATGGAATGTCTGGATAGATAGATGGAATGTCAGCGTGTATCCGGTCAGAGAGATGGAATGTCAGGGTGTTTCTGGGCAGAGAGATGGAATGTCAGGGCGTCTCTAGATAGAAGATGGAATATCTCGATAGGGAGCTGGAATGTCAGGGAATGTCTGGATAGAGAGATGGAATGTCTGGATACATAGATGGAATGTCAGGATATCTCCGGGTAGAGAGATGGTATGTTAAGGAGTGTCTGGATAGAGAGATGGAATGTCAGGGAGTATCCAGATAGAGAGATGGAATGTCTGGGAGAATTCGGATAGATAGATGGAATATGAGGGAGTGTCTAGATAAAAAGATGGAATTTCAGGGAGTATCTGGATGGAGAAATGGAATGTCTGGATACATAGATGGAATGTTAGGGTGTATCCGGACAGGCAGATGGAATGTGAGAGAGTATCTGGATAGGGAGATGGAATGTCAGCGAGTCTCTGGATAGAGAGATGGAACGTCAGGGAGTCTCCGGGTAGAGACATGGAATGTCAGAGAGTCTCTGGATAGAGAGAAGGAATATGCGGGAGTGTCTAGATAAAAAGATGGAATTACGGCGAGTATCTGGATAGGGAGTTGGAATGTCTGGGTGCATAGATGGAATGTTAGCGTCTTTCCGGATAGGGAGATGGAATATCAGCGAGTGTCTGGATAGAGAGATGGAACGTCAGGGACTCTCCGGGAAGAGAGATGGAATGTCAGGGAGTATCTGGATAGGGAGATGGAATGTCAGCGAGTCTCTGGATAGAGAGATGGAAAGTCAGGGAGTCTCCGGGTAGAGAAATGGAATGTCAGGGAGTATCTGGATAGAGAAAAAGAATGTCAGGGAGTGTCTTGATAGAGACACGGATGGTCTGGGAGTGTCCGAATATAGAGTTGGAATGTCAGGGTGTATCTGGATAGAATAATGATATGTCATGAAGTGTCCGAATAGAAAGATGGAATGTCAGACAGTGTCCGGATAGAGAGATGGAATGACAGGGACTGTCCGGTTAGAGAGATGACATGTTAAGGAATATCTGGATAGAGAGATGGAATGTCAGGGAATCTGTGGAAAGAGAGATGGAATGTCTGGATAGATAGAATGAAAGTCAGGATGTATCTGGATAGAGAGATTGAATGTCAGGGTGTATCCGGAGAGGGAGATGGAATGTCAGAGAGTCTCTGGATAGAGAGAAGGAATATGTGGGAGTGTCTAGATAAAAAGATGAGATTTCAGGGAGTATCTGGATAGGGAGATGGAATGTCTGGTTACATAGATGGAATGTTAGCGTCTATCCGGATAGGGAGATGGAATGTCAGCGAGTCTCTGGATAGAGAGATGGAACGTCAGGGAATCTGTGGAAAGAGAGATGGAATGTCTGGATAGATAGAATGAAAATCAGGATGTATCTGGATAGAGAGATTGAATGTCAGGGTGTATCCGGAGAGGGAGATAGAATGTCAGGGAGTCTCTGGATAGAGAGATGGAATGTCAGAAAATATTCTGATGGAGAGATGGATTGTCAGGGAATGTGTGGAAAGAGAGATGGAATGTCTGGATAGATAGATGGAATGTCAGGGTGTATCCGGACAGAGAGATGGAATGTCAGGGTGTATCTGGACAGAGAGATGGAATGTCATGGAGTCTCTAGATTGAGAGATGGAATATCTCGATAGGGAGCTGGAATGTCAGGGAATGTCTGGATAGAGAGATGGAATGTCTGGATAGATAGATGTAATGTCAGGATGTTTCCGGATAAAGAGATGGAATGTCAAGGAGTCTCTGGATAGAGAGATGACATGTTAGGGAATATCTGGACAGAGAGATGGAATGTCAGGGAATGTGTGGAAAGAGATATGGAATATCTGGATAGATAGATGGAATGTTAGGGTGTATCCGGACAGAGAGATTGAATGTCAGGGAGTATCCAGATAGGGAGATGGAATGTCAGGGAGTCTCTGGATAGAGAGAAGGAATGTTAGGGAGAGTCCAGATAGAGAGATGGAATGTCATGGAGAATCCCGATAGAGAGATGGAATATGAAGGAGTGTCTAGATAAAAAGATGGAATTTCAGGGAGTATCTGGATAGGGAGATGGAATGTCTGGATACATAGATGAAATGTTAGTTTGTGTCCGGATCGAGAGATGGAATATCAGGGAGTATCCGGATAGGGAGATGGAATGTCAGAGAGTCTCTGGATAGAGAGAAGGAATATGCGGGAGTGTCTAGATAAAAAGATGGAATTTCAGGGGGTATCTGGATAGGGAGATAGAATGTCTGGTTACATAGATGGAATGTTAGGGTCTATCTGGACAGGGAGATGGAATGTCAGCGAGTCTCTGGATAGAGAGATAGAACGTCAGGGAGTCTCCGGGTAGAGAAATGGAATGTCAGGGAGTATCTGGATAGAGAAAAAGAATGTCAGGGAGTGTCTTGATAGAGACACGGATGGTCTGGGAGTGTCCGAATATAGAGTTGGAATGTCAGGGTGTATCTGGATAGATAGATGATATGTCATGAAGTGTCCGAATAGAAAGATGGAATGTCAGACAGTGTCCGGATAGAGAGATGGAATGACAGGGACTGTCCGGTTAGAGAGATGACATGTTAGGGAATATCTGGATAGAGAGATGGAATGTCAGGGAATCTGTGGAAAGAGAGATGGAATGTCTGGATAGATAGAATGAAAGTCAGGATGTATCCGGATAGAGAGATTGAATGTCAGGGTGTATCCGGAGAGGGAGATGGAATGTCAGAGAGTCTCTGGATAGAGAGAAGGAATATGTGGGAGTGTCTAGATAAAAAGATGAGATTTCAGGGAGTATCTGGATAGGGAGATGGAATGTCTGGTTACATAGATGGAATGTTAGCGTCTATCCGGATAGGGAGATGGAATGTCAGCGAGTCTCTGGATCGAGAGATGGAACGTCAGGGAATCTGTGGAAAGAGAGATGGAATGTCTGGATAGATAGAATGAAAATCAGGATGTATCCGGATAGAGAGATTGAATGTCAGGGTGTATCCGGAGAGGGAGATAGAATGTCAGGGAGTCTCTGGGATAGAGAGATGGAATGTCAGAAAATATTCTGATGGAGAGATGGAGTGTCAGGGAATGTGTGGAAAGAGAGATGGAATGTCTGGATAGATAGATGGAATGTCAGGGTGTATCCGGACAGAGAGATGGAATGTCAGGGTGTATCTGGACAGAGAGATGGAATGTCAGGGAGTCTCTAGATTGAGAGATGGAATATCTCGATAGGGAGCTGGAATGTCAGGGAATGTCTGGATAGAGAGATGGAATGTCTGGATAGATAGATGTAATGTCAGGATGTCTCCGGATAAAGAGATGGAATGTCAAGGAGTCTCTGGTTAGAGAGATGACATGTTAGGGAATATCTGGACAGAGAGATGGAATGTCAGGGAATGTGTGGAAAGAGAGATGGAATATCTGGTTAGATAGATGGAATGTCAGGGTGTATCCGGACAGAGAGATTGAATGTCAGGGAGTATCCAGATAGGGAGATGGAATGTCAGGGAGTCTCTGGATAGAGAGAAGGAATGTTAGGGAGAGTCCAGATAGAGAGATGGAATGTCATGGAGAATCCCGATAGAGAGATGGAATATGAAGGAGTGTCTAGATAAAAAGATGGAATTTCAGGGAGTATCTGGATAGCGAGATGGAATGTCTGGTTACCTAGATGGAATGTCAGGAGTCTCCGGGTAGAGAGATGGTGTGTCAAGGAGTTTCTGGATAGAGAGATGGAATGTCAGGGAGTATCCAGATAGTGTGATGGAATGTCAGGGAGTCTCTGGATAGAGAGAAGGAATGTCAGGGAGAATCCGGATAGATAGATGGAACATGAGGGAGTGTCTGGATAAAAAGATGGAATGTCAGGCAGTATCTGGAAAGAGAGATGGAATGTCTGGATACATAGATGGAATGTTAGGGTGTATCCGGAGAGAGAGATTGAATGTCAGGGAGTATCTGGATCGAGAGATGGAATGTCAGGAAGTATCCAGATAGAGAGATGGAATTTCAGGGAATGTGTGGAAAGAGAGATGGAATGTCTGGATAGATAGATGGAATGTCACGATGTATCTGGATAGAGAGTTGGAATGTCAGGAAGTCTCTGGATAGAGAGATGAAATGTCAGGGAGTCACCGCATAGAGAGAAGGAATATGAGGGAGTGTCTAGATAAACAGATGGAATGTCAGGTAGTATCTGGATAGGGAGATGGAATGTCAGGAAGTATCCGGATAGAGAGATGGAATTTGAGGGAATGTGTGGAAAGAGAGATGGAATGTCTGGATAGATAGATGGAATGTCACGATGTATCTGGATAGAGAGTTGGAATGTCAGGAAGTCTCTGGATAGAGAGATGGAATGTCAGGGAGTCTCCGGGTAGCGAGATGTAATGTCAGGGAGTGTCTGGATAGAGAGCTGGAATGTCAGGGATAATCCGGATAGAAGCATGGAATATGAGGGAGTGTCTAGATAAAAAGATGGAATTTCAGGGAGTATCTGGATAGAGAGATGGAATGTCTGGATACATAGATGGAATGTTAGGGTGTATCCGGACATTCAGATGGCATGTCAGAGAGTACCTGGATAGGGAGATGGAATGTCAGCGAGTCTCTGGATCGAGAGATGGAACGTCAGGGAGTCTCCGGGTAGAGACATGGGATGTCAGGGAGTATCTGGTTAGAGAAAAAGAATGTCAGGGAGTGTCTTGATAGAGACATGGAAGGTCTGGGAGAGTCCGAATATAGAGTTGGAATGTCAGGGTGTATCTGGATAGATAGATGATATGTCATGAAGTTTCCGAATCGAAAGAAGGAATGTCAGTCAGTGTCCGCATAGAGAGATGGAATGACAGGGAATCTATGGAAAGAGAGATGGAATGTCTGGTTAGATAGAATGAACGTCAGGGTGTATCCGGATAGAGAGATTGAATGTCAGGGTGTATCCGGAGAGGGAGATGGAATGTCAGAGAGTCTCTGGATAGAGAGAAGGAATATGTGGGAGTGTCTCGATAAAAAGATGAGATTTCAGGGAGTATCTGGATAGGGAGATGGAATGTCTGGTTACATAGATGGAATGTTAGCGTCTATCCGGATAGGGAGATGGAATGTCAGCGAGTCTCTGGATAGAGAGATGGAACGTCAGGGACTCTCCGGGTAGAGAGATGGAATGTCAGGGAGTATCTGAGTAGAGAAAAAGAATGTCAGGGAGTGTCTTGATAGAGACACGGAAGGTCTGGGAGAGTCCGAATATGGAGTTGGAATGTCAGGGTGTATCTGGATAGATAGATGATATGTCATGAAGTTTCCTAATCGAAAGAAGGAATGTCAGTCAGTGTCCGCAGAGAGAGATGGAATGACAGGGACTGTCTGGTTAGAGAGATGACATGTTAGGGAATATCTGGATAGAGAGATGGAATTTCAGGGAATCTGTGGAAAGAAAGATGGAATGTCTGGATAGATAGAATGAATGTCAGGGTGTATCCGGACAGAGAGATTGAATGTCATGGTGTATCCGGAGAGGGAGATGGAATGTCAGGGAGTCTCTGGATAGAGAGATGGAATGTCAGAAAATATCCAGATGGAGAGATGGAATGTCAGGGAATGTGTGGGGAGAGAGATGGAATGTCTGGATAGATAGATGGAATGTTAGGGTGTATCCAGACAGACGGATGGAATGTGTGTAAAGAGAAATGGAATGTCTGGATAGATAGATGGAATGTCAGCGTGTATCCGGTCAGAGAGATGGAATGTCAGGGTGTATCTGGACAGAGAGATGGAATGTCAGGGCGTCTCTAGATAGAGAGATGGAATATCTCGATAGGGAGCTGGAATGTCAGGGAATGTCTGGATAGAGAGATGGAATGTCTGGATACATAGATGGAATGTCAGGATATCTCCGGGTAGAGAGATGGTATGTCAAGGAGTGTCTGGATAGAGAGATGGAATGTCAGGGAGTATCCAGATAGAGAGATGGAATGTCTGGGAGAATTCGGATAGATAGATGGAATATGAGGGAGTGTCTAGATAAAAAGATGGAATTTCAGGGAGTATCTGGATGGAGAAATGGAATGTCTGGATACATAGATGGAATGTTAGGGTGTATCCGGACAGGCAGATGGAATGTGAGAGAGTATCTGGATAGGGAGATGGAATGTCAGCGAGTCTCTGGATAGAGAGATGGAACGTCAGGGAGTCTCCGGGTAGAGACATGGAATGTCAGAGAGTCCCTGGATAGAGAGAAGGAATATGCGGGAGTGTCTCGATAAAAAGATGGAATTACGGCGAGTATCTGGATAGGGAGTTGGAATGTCTGGGTGCATAGATGGAATGTTAGCGTCTATCCGGATAGGGAGATGGAATGTCAGCGAGTGTCTGGATAGAGAGATGGAACGTCAGGGACTCTCCGGGAAGAGAGATGGAATGTCAGGGAGTATCTGGATAGGGAGATGGAATGTCAGCGAGTCTCTGGATAGAGAGATGGAAAGTCAGAGAGTCTCCGGGTAGAAAAATGGAATGTCACGGAGTATCTGGATAGAGAAAAAGAATGTCAGGGAGTGTCTTGATACAGACACAGAAGGTCTGGGAGAGTCCGAATATAGAGTTGGAACGTCAGGGTGTATCTGGATAGATAGATGATATGTCATGAAGTTTCCGAATCGAAAGAAGGAATGTCAGTCAGTGTCCGCATAGAGAGATGGAATGACAGGGACTGTCCGGTTAGAGAGATGATATGTTAGGGAATATCTGGATAGAGAGATGGAATTTCAGGGAATCTGTGGAAAGAGAGATGGAATGTCTGGATAGATAGAATGAATGTCAGGGTGTATCCGGATAGAGAGATTGAATGTCAGGGTGTATCCGGAGAGGGAGATGGAATGTCAGAGAGTCTCTGGATAGAGAGAAGGAATATGCGGGAGAGTCTAGATAAAAAGATGAGATTTCAGGGAGTATCTGGATAGGGAGATGGAATGTCTGGTTACATAGATGGAATGTTAGCGTCTATCTGGATAGGGAGATGGAATGTCAGCGAGTCTCTGGATAGAGAGATGGAATGTCAGGGACTCTCCGGGTAGAGAGATGGAATGTCAGGGAGTAGCTGGATAGGGAGATGGAATGTCAGCGAGTCTTTGGATAGAGAGATAGAATGTCAGGGTGTCTCCGGGTAGAGAAATGGAATGTCAGGGAGTATCTGGATAGAGAAAAAGAATGTCAGGGAGTGTCTTGATAGAGACACGGAAGGTCTGGGAGAGCCCGAACATGGAGTTGGAATGTCAGGGTATATCTGGATAGATAGATGATATGTCATGAAGTTTCCGAATCGAAAGAAGGAATGTCAGTCAGTTTCCGCATAGAGAGATGGAATGACAGGGACTGTCCAGTTAGAGAGATGACATGTTCGGGGATATCTGGATAGAGAGATGGAATTTCAGGGAATCTGTGGAAAGAGAGATGGAATGTCTGGATAGATAGAAATAATGTCAGGGTGTATCTGGACAGAGAGATTCAATGTCAGGGTGTATCCAGAGAGGGAGATGGAATGTCAGGGAGTCTCTGGATAGAGAGATGGAATGTCAGGAAATATCCAGATGCAGAGATGGAATGTCAGGGAATGTGTGGAAAGAGAGATGGAATGTCTGGATAGATAGATGGAATGTTAGGGTGTATCCAGACAGACGGATGGAATGTGTGTAAAGAGAAATGGAATGTCTGGATAGATAGATGGAATGTCAGCGTGTATCCGGTCAGAGAGATGGAATGTCAGGGTGTTTCTGGGCAGAGAGATGGAATGTCAGGGCGTCTCTAGATAGAAGATGGAATATCTCGATAGGGAGCTGGAATGTCAGGGAATGTCTGGATAGAGAGATGGAATGTCTGGATACATAGATGGAATGTCAGGATATCTCCGGGTAGAGAGATGGTATGTTAAGGAGTGTCTGGATAGAGAGATGGAATGTCAGGGAGTATCCAGATAGAGAGATGGAATGTCTGGGAGAATTCGGATAGATAGATGGAATATGAGGGAGTGTCTAGATAAAAAGATGGAATTTCAGGGAGTATCTGGATGGAGAAATGGAATGTCTGGATACATAGATGGAATGTTAGGGTGTATCCGGACAGGCAGATGGAATGTGAGAGAGTATCTGGATAGGGAGATGGAATGTCAGCGAGTCTCTGGATAGAGAGATGGAACGTCAGGGAGTCTCCGGGTAGAGACATGGAATGTCAGAGAGTCTCTGGATAGAGAGAAGGAATATGCGGGAGTGTCTAGATAAAAAGATGGAATTACGGCGAGTATCTGGATAGGGAGTTGGAATGTCTGGGTGCATAGATGGAATGTTAGCGTCTTTCCGGATAGGGAGATGGAATATCAGCGAGTGTCTGGATAGAGAGATGGAACGTCAGGGACTCTCCGGGAAGAGAGATGGAATGTCAGGGAGTATCTGGATAGGGAGATGGAATGTCAGCGAGTCTCTGGATAGAGAGATGGAAAGTCAGGGAGTCTCCGGGTAGAGAAATGGAATGTCAGGGAGTATCTGGATAGAGAAAAAGAATGTCAGGGAGTGTCTTGATAGAGACACGGATGGTCTGGGAGTGTCCGAATATAGAGTTGGAATGTCAGGGTGTATCTGGATAGAATAATGATATGTCATGAAGTGTCCGAATAGAAAGATGGAATGTCAGACAGTGTCCGGATAGAGAGATGGAATGACAGGGACTGTCCGGTTAGAGAGATGACATGTTAAGGAATATCTGGATAGAGAGATGGAATGTCAGGGAATCTGTGGAAAGAGAGATGGAATGTCTGGATAGATAGAATGAAAGTCAGGATGTATCTGGATAGAGAGATTGAATGTCAGGGTGTATCCGGAGAGGGAGATGGAATGTCAGAGAGTCTCTGGATAGAGAGAAGGAATATGTGGGAGTGTCTAGATAAAAAGATGAGATTTCAGGGAGTATCTGGATAGGGAGATGGAATGTCTGGTTACATAGATGGAATGTTAGCGTCTATCCGGATAGGGAGATGGAATGTCAGCGAGTCTCTGGATAGAGAGATGGAACGTCAGGGAATCTGTGGAATGAGAGATGGAATGTTTGGATAGATAGAATGAAAATCAGGATGTATCCGGATAGAGAGATTGAATGTCAGGGTGTATCCGGAGAGGGAGATAGAATGTCAGGGAGTCTCTGGATAGAGAGATGGAATGTCAGAAAATATTCTGATGGAGAGATGGATTGTCAGGGAATGTGTGGAAAGAGAGATGGAATGTCTGGATAGATAGATGGAATGTCAGGGTGTATCCGGACAGAGAGATGGAATGTCAGGGTGTATCTGGACAGAGAGATGGAATGTCAGGGAGTCTCTAGATTGAGAGATGGAATATCTCGATAGGGAGCTGGAATGTCAGGGAATGTCTGGATAGAGAGATGGAATGTCTGGATAGATAGATGTAATGTCAGGATGTCTCCGGATAAAGAGATGGAATGTCAAGGAGTCTCTGGATAGAGAGATGACATGTTAGGGAATATCTGGACAGAGAGATGGAATGTCAGGGAATGTGTGGAAAGAGAGATGGAATGTCAGGGAGAATCCGGATAGATAGATGGAACATGAGGGAGTGTCTGGATAAAAAGATGGAATGTCAGGCAGTATCTGGATAGAGAGATGGAATGTCTGGATACATAGATGGAATGTTAGGGTGTATCCGGAGAGAGAGATTGAATGTCAGGGAGTATCTGGATCGAGAGATGAAATGTCAGGAAGTATCCAGATAGAGAGATGGAATTTCAGGGAATGTGTGGAAAGAGAGATGGAATGTCTGGATAGATAGATGGAATGTCACGATGTATCTGGATAGAGAGTTGGAATGTCAGGAAGTCTCTGGATAGAGAGATGAAATGTCAGGGAGTCACCGCATAGAGAGAAGGAATATGAGGGAGTGTCTAGATAAACAGATGGTATGTCAGGTAGTATCTGGATAGGGAGATGGAATGTCAGGAAGTATCCGGATAGAGAGATGGAATTTGAGGGAATGTGTGGAAAGAGAGATGGAATGTCTGGATAGATAGATGGAATGTCACGATGTATCTGGATAGAGAGTTGGAATGTCAGGAAGTCTCTGGATAGAGAGATGGAATGTCAGGGAGGCTCCGGGTAGCGAGATGGAATGTCAGGGAGTGTTTGGATAGAGAGCTGGAATGTCAGGGATAATCCGGATAGAAGCATGGAATATGAGGGAGTGTCTAGATAAAAAGATGGAATTTCAGGGAGTATCTGGATAGAGAGATGGAATGTCTGGATACATAGATGGAATGTTAGGGTGTATCCGGACATTCAGATGGCATGTCAGAGAGTACCTGGATAGGGAGATGGAATGTCAGCGAGTCTCTGGATAGAGAGATGGAACGTCAGGGAGTCTCCGGGTAGAGACATGGGATGTCAGGGAGTATCTGGTTAGAGAAAAAGAATGTCAGGGAGTGTCTTGATAGAGACATGGAAGGTCTGGGAGAGTCCGAATATAGAGTTGGAATGTCAGGGTGTATCTGGATAGATAGATGATATGTCATGAAGTTTCCGAATCGAAAGAAGGAATGTCAGTCAGTGTCCGCATAGAGAGATGGAATGACAGGGACTGTCCGGTTAGAGAGATGACATGTTAGGGAATATCTGGATAGAGAGATGGAATTTCAGGGAATCTATGGAAAGAGAGATGGAATGTCTGGATAGATAGAATGAATGTCAGGGTGTATCCGGATAGAGAGATTGAATGTCAGGGTGTATCCGGAGAGGGAGATGGAATGTCAGAGAGTCTCTGGATAGGGAGCAGGAATATGCGGGAGTGTCTATATAAAAAGATGAGATTTCACGGAGTATCTGGATAGGGAGATGGAATGTCTGGTTACATAGATGGAATGTTAGCGTCTATCCGGATAGGGAGATGGAATGTCAGCGAGTCTCTGGATAGAGAGATGGAACGTCAGGGACTCTCCGGGTAGAGAGATGGAATGTCAGGGAGTATCTGGATAGGGAGATGGAATGTCAGCGAGTCTCTGGATAGAGAGATGAAAAGTCTGGGAGTCTCCGGGTAGAGAAATGGAATGTCAGGGATTATCTGGATAGAGAAAAAGAATGTCAGGGAGTGTCTTGATAGAGACACGGAAAGTCAGGGAGAGTCCGAATATAGAGTTGGAATGTCAGGGTGTATCTGGATTGATAGATGATATGTCATGAAGTGTCCGAATAGAAAGATTGAATGTCTGACAGTGTCCGGATAGAGAGATGGAATGACAGGGACTGTCCAGTTAGAGAGATGACATGTTAGGGAATATCTGGATAGAGAGATGGAATTTCAGGGAATCTGTGGAAAGAGAGATGGAATGTCTGGATAGATAGAATGAATGTCAGGGTGTATCCGGACAGAGAGATTGAATGTCAGGGTGTATCCGGAGAGGGAGGTGGAATGTCAGGGAGTCTCTGGATAGAGAGATGGAATGTCAGAAAATATCCAGATGGAGAGATGGAATGTCAGGGAATTTGTGGGAAGAGAGATGGAATGTCTGGATAGATAGATGGAATGTTAGGGTGTATTCGGACAGAGGGATGGAATGTGTGTAAAGAGAGATGGAATGTCTGGATAGATAGATGGAATGTCAGGGTGTATCTGGACAGAGAGATGGAATGTCAGGGTGTATCTGGACAGAGAGATGGAATGTCAGGGAGTCTCTCGATAGAGAGATGGAATATCTCGATAGGGAGCTGGAATGTCAGGGAATGTCTGGATAGAGAGATGGAATGTCTGGATACATAGATGGAATGTCAGGATGTCTCCGGTTAGAGAGATGGTATGTCAAGGAGTGTCTGGATAGAGAGATGGAATGTCAGGGAGTATCCAGATAGAGAGATGGAATGTCAGGGAGAATCCGGATAGATAGATGGAATATGAGGGAGTGTCTAGATAAAAAGTTGGAATTTCAGGGAGTATCTGGATAGAGAGATGGAATGTCTGGATACATAGATGGAATGTTAGGGTGTATCTGGACAGGCAAATGGAATGTGAGAGAATATTTGGATAGGGAGATGGAATGTCAGCGAGTCTCTGGATAGAGTGATGGAACGTCAGGGAGTCTCCCGGTAGACACATGGAATGTCAGGGAGCATCTGGATGGAGAAAAAGAATGTCAGGGAGTGTCTTGATAGAGACACGGAAGGTCTGGGAGTGTCCGAATATAGAGTTGGAATGTCAGGGTGTATCTGGTTAGATAGATGATATGTCATGAAGTTTCCGATCGAAAGAAGGAATGTCAGTCAGTGTCCTCATAGAGAGATGGAATGACAGGGACTGTACGGTTAGAGAGATGATATGTTAGGGAATATCTGGATAGAGAGATGGAATTTCAGGGAATCTGTGGAAAGAGAGATGGAATGTCTGGATAGATAGAATGAAAGTCAGGATGTATCCGGATAGAGAGATTGAATGTCAGGGTGTATCCGGAGAGGGAGATGGAATGTCAGAGAATCTCGGGATAGAGAGAAAGAATATGCGGGAGTGTCTAGATAAAAAGATGAGATTTCGGGGAGTATCTGGATAGGGAGATGGAATGTCTGGTTACATAGATGGAATGTTAGCGTTTTTCCGGATAGGGAGATGGAATGTCAGCAAGTCTCTGGATAGAGAGATGGAACGTTAGGGACTCTCCGGGTAGAGAGATGGAATGTCAGGGAGTATCTGGATAGGGAGATGGAATGTCAGCGAGTCTCTGGATAGAGAGATAGAACGTCAGGGAGTCTCCGTGTAGAGAAATGGAATGTCAGGGAGTATCTGGATAGAGAAAAAGAATGTCAGGGAGTGTCTTGATAGAGACACGGAAGGTCTGGGAGAGTCCGAATATAGAGTTGGAATGTCAGGGTGTATCTGGACAGATAGATGATATGTCATGAAGTTTCCGAATCGAATGAAGGAATGTCAGTCAGTGTCCGCATAGAGAGATGGAATGACAGGGACTGTCCGGTTAGAGAGATGACATGTTAGGCAATATTGGGATAGAGAGATGGAATTTCAGGGAATCTGTGGAAAGAGAGATGGAATGTCTGGATAGATAGAATGAATGTCAGGGTGTATCCGGACAGAGAGATTGAATGTCAGGGTGAATCCGGAGAGGGAGATGGAATGTCAGGGGGTCTCTGGATAGAGAGAAGGAATGTCAGGGATTGTCCAGATAGATATATGGAATGTCAGGGAGAATCCGGATAGATAGATGGATTATGAGGGAGTGTCTAGATAAAAAGATGGAATGTCAGGCAGTATCTGGATAGAGAGATGGAATGTCTGGATACATAGATGGAATGTTAGGGTGTATCCGGATAGAGGGATGGAATTTCAGGGAACGTGTGGAAACAGAGATGGAATGTCTGGATAGATAGCTCGAATGTCAGGGAGTATCAGGATAGGGAGATGGAATGTCAGGGAGTCTCCGGATGGAGAGATGGACCGTTTGGCGGTATATGGATGGAGAAATGCCATGTCAGGGAATGTCCGGATTCAGAGATGACATGTCAGGTAGTATCCGGATAGAGAGCTGGAATGTCAGGGAATGTGTGGAATGAGAGATGGAATTTCAGGATAGATAGGTGGAATGTCAGGGAATATCCGGATAGAGAAATGACATGTTAGGGTGTATCTGGATAGAGAGATGACATGTCAGGGTGTATCCGGATTGAGAGATGGAATGTCAGGGAATGTGTGGAAAGAGAGATGGAATGTCTGGTTACATTCCCTGACATTCCATCTCTCAATCTGGAATGTTAGGGTGCATCCGGAATGAGAGATGGAATGTCAGAGGGTATCTGGATAGAGAGATGGAATGTCAGGAAATATCCAGATTGAGAGATGGAATGTCAGGGAATGTGTGGAAAGAGAGATGGAATGTCTGGATACTGGATGGAATGATAGGGTGTATCCGGACAGAGAGAATGAATGTCAGGGAGTATCCAGATAGGGAGATGGAATGTCAGGGAGTCTCTGGATAGAGAGAAGGAATGTCAGGGAGAGTCCAGAGAGAGAGATGGAATTTCGTGGAGAATCCCGATAGAGAGATGGAATATGAGGGAGTGTCTAGATAAAAAGATGGAATTTCAGGGAGTATCTGGATAGAGAGATGGAATGTCTGGTTACATAGATGGAATGTTAGGGTGTATCCGGATAGGGAGATGGAATGTCAGGGAATATCCGGATAGGGAGATGGAATGACAGAGTGTCTCTGGATAGAGAGATGAAATGTCAGTGAGTCTCCGCTTAGAGAGAAGGAATATGAGGGAGTGTCTAGATAAAAAGATGGAATGTCAGGGAGTATCTGGATAGAGAGATGGAATGTCAGGGAGTGTTCCGATAGAGAGATGGAATGTCAGGGAGTATTCCGATAGAATGATGGAATTTCAGGGAATGTGTGGAAAGAGAGATGGAATGTCTGGAAAGGTAGATGGAATATCAGGGTGTATCCGGATAGAAAGATGGAATGTGAGGGAGTATCCGGATAGAGAGATGGAATGTCAGGGAATGTGTGGAAAGAGAGATGGAATGTCAGGGTGTATCCAGATAGTGAGATGGAATGTCAGGGAGTCTCTGGATAGAGCGAAGGAATGTCTGGGAGAGTCCAGATAGATATATGGAATGTCAGGGAGAATCCGGATAGATAGATGGATTATGAGGGAGTGTCTAGATAAAAAGATGGAATGTCAGGCAGTATCTGGATAGAGAGATGGAATGTCTGGATACATAGATGGAATGTTAGGGTGTATCCGGATAGAGGGATGGAATTTCAGGGAGTATCCGGAAAGGGAGATGGAATGTCAGGGAGTCTCTGGATAGAGAGATGGACCGTTTGGCAGTATATGGATAGAGAGATGGATTGTCAGGGAAAGTCCGGATTCAGAGATGACATGTCAGGTAGTATCCGGATAGAGAGCTGGAATGTCAGGGAATGTGTGGAAAGAGAGATGGGATGTCTGGATAGATAGGTGGAATGTCAGGGAATGTCCGGATAGAGAAATGACATGTTAGGGTGTATCTGGATAGAGAGATGACATGTCAGGGAATGTGTGGAAAGAGAGATGGAATGTCTGGTTACATAGATGGAATATTAGGGTGTATCCTGATAGAGAGTTGGAATGTCAGAGGGAATCTGGATAGAGAGATGGAATGTCAGGAAATATCCAGATTGAGAGATGGAATGTCAGGGAATGTGTGGAAAGAGAGATGGAATGTCTAGATAGATGGATGGAATGTTAGGGTGTATCCGGACCGAGAGATGGAATGTCAGGGAGTATCCAGATAGGGAGATGGAATGTCAGAGAGTCTCTGGATAGAGTGAAGGAATGTCAGGGAGAGTCCAGATAGAGAGATGGAATGTCGGGGAGAATCCCGATGGAGAGATGGAAAATGAGGGAGTGTCTAGATAAAAAGATGGAATGTCAGGGAGTATCTGGATAGAGAGATGGAATGTCTGGTTACATAGATGGAATGTCAGGGAGTATCCGGATAGGGAGATGGAATTTCAGAGAGTCTCTGGATAGAGAGAAGGAATGTCAGGGAGAGTGCTGACTGAGATTGAAGCAGATTGAATGATAGCTTCCAAATAGGGAAGGAATATGAGGGAGTGTCTAGATAAAAAGATGGAATGTCAGGGAGTATCTGGATAGAGAGATGGAATGTCAGGGAGTATTCCGATAGAGAGAGGGAATTTCAGGGAATGTGTGGAAAGAGAGATGGAATGTCTGGATAGTTAGATGGAATGTCAGGGTGTATCTGGATAGAGAGATTGAATGTCAGTGAGTATCCGGATAGGGAGATGGAATGTCAGGGAGTCTCTGGATAGAGAAATGGAACGTCAGGCAGTATCTGGATAGAGAGATGGAATGTCAAGGAATGTCCAGATTCAGAGTTGACATGTCAGGGTGTATCGGGATAGGGAGCTGGAATGTCAGGGAATGTGTGGAAAGAGAGATGGAATGTCTGGATAGATAGATAGAATATCAGGATGTTTCCGGATAGAGAGATGGAATGTCAGGGTGTATCCAGATAGTAAGATGGAATGTGAGGTAGTCTCTGGATAAAGAGATGGAATATCAGCGAGTCTCCGGATAGAGAGGTGGAATGTCAGGGAGTATCTGGATAGAGAGATGGAATGTCAGGGAGAGTCCAGATAGAGAGATGGAATATAAGGGAGTGTGTAGATAGAAAAATGGAATGTGAGGGAGTATCTGCATAGAGAGATGGAATGTCAGGAAATATCTGTATAGAGCGATGGAATGTCAGGGAGTGTCTGGCTAGAGATATGGAATGTCAGGGAGAGTCCGGATAGGGAGATGGAATGTCAGGAAGTCTCTGGATAGAGAGATGGAATGTCAGGGAGTCTCCGGGTAGCGAGATGGAATGTCAGGGAATGTCTGGATAGAGAGATGGAATGTCAGGGATATTCTGGATAGAAACTTGGAATATGAGGGAGTGACCAGATAAAAGAATGGAATTTCAGGGAGTATCTGGATAGAGAGATGGAATGTCTGGATACATAGGTGGAATGTTAGGTTGTGTCTGGATCGAGAAATGGAATATCGGGGAGTATCCGGATAGGGAGATGGAATGTCAGAGAGTCTCTGGATAGAGAGAAGGAATATGCGGGAGTGTCTAGATAAAAAGATGGAATTTCAGGGAGTATCTGGATAGGGAGATGGAATGTCTGATTACATAGATGGAATGTTAGGGTCTATCCGGATAGGGAGATGGAATGTCAGCGAGTCTCTGGATAGAGAGATAGAACGTCAGGGAGTCTCCGTGTAGAGAAATGGAATGTCAGGGAGTATCTGGATAGAGAAACAGAATGTCAGGGAGTGTCTTGATAGAGACACGGAAGGTCTGGGAGAGTCCGAATATAGAGTTGGAATGTCAGGGTGTATCTGGATAGATAGATGATATGTCATGAAGTTTCCGAATCGAATGAAGGAATGTCAGTCAGTGTCCGCATAGAGAGATGGAATGACAGGGACTGTCCGGTTAGAGAGATGACATGTTAGGCAATATCTGGATAGAGAGATGGAATTTCAGGGAATCTATGGAAAGAGAGATGGAATGTCTGGATAGATAGAATGAATGTCAGGGTGTATCCGGACAGAGAGATTGAATGTCAGGGTGTATCCGGAGAGGGAGATGGAATGTCAGGGGGTCTCTGGATAGAGAGAAGGAATGTCAGGGATTGTCCAGATAGATATATGGAATGTCAGGGAGAATCCGGATAGATAGATGGATTATGAGGGAGTGTCTAGATAAAAAGATGGAATGTCAGGCAGTATCTGGATAGAGAGATGGAATGTCTGGATACATAGATGGAATGTTAGGGTGTATCCGGATAGAGGGATGGAATTTCAGGGAACGTGTGGAAACAGAGATGGAATGTCTGGATAGATAGCTGGAATGTCAGGGAGTATCAGGATAGGGAGATGGAATGTCAGGGAGTCTCTGGATGGAGAGATGGACCGTTTGGCGGTATATGGATAGAGAGATGGAATGTCAGGGAATGTCCGGATTCAGAGATGACATGTCAGGTAGTATCTGGATAGAGAGCTGGAATGTCAGGGAATGTGTGGAATGAGAGATGGAATTTCAGGATAGATAGGTGGAATGTCAGGGAATATCCAGATAGAGAAATGACATGTTAGGGTGTATCTGGATAGAGAGATGACATGTCAGGGTGTATCCGGATTGAGAGATGGAATGTCAGGGAATGTGTGGAAAGAGAGATGGAATGTCTAGTTATATAGATGGAATGTTAGGGTGTATCCGGAAAGAGAGATGGAATGTCAGAGGGTATCTGGATAGAGAGATGGAATGTCAGGAAATATCCAGATTGAGAGATGGAATGTCAGGGAATGTGTGGAAAGAGAGATGGGATGTCTGGATACTGGATGGAATGATAGGGTGTATCCGGACAGAGAGAATGAATGTCAGGGAGTATCCAGATAGAGAGATGGAATGTCAGGGAATGTGTAGAAAGAGAGATGGAATGTCAGGGTGTTTCCAGAAAGTGAGATGGAATGTCAGGGAGTCTCTGGATAGAGAGAAGGAATGTCAGGGAGAGTCCAGATAGATATATGGAATGTCAGGGAGAATCGGGATAGATAGATGGATTATGAGGGAGTGTCTAGATAAAAAGATGGAATGTCAGGCAGTATCTGGATAGAGAGATGGAATGTCTGGATACATAGATGGAATGTTAGGGTGTATCCGGATAGAGGGATGGAATTTCAGGGAATGTGTGGAAACAGAGATGGAATGTCTGGATAGATAGCTGGAATGTCAGGGAGTATCAGGATAGGGAGATGGAATGTCAGGGAGTCTCTGGATGGAGAGATGGACCGTTTGGCGGTATATGGATAGAGAGATGGAATGTCAGGGAATGTCCGGATTCAGAGATGACATGTCAGGTAGTATCTGGATAGAGAGCTGGAATGTCAGGGAATGTGTGGAATGAGAGATGGGATTTCAGGATAGATAGGTGGAATGTCAGGGAATATCCGGATAGAGAAATGACATGTTAGGGTGTATCTGGATAGAGAGATGACATGTCAGGGTGTATCCGGATTGAGAGATGGAATGTCAGGGAATGTGTGGAAAGAGAGATGGAATGTCTAGTTATATAGATGGAATGTTAGGGTGCATCCGGAAAGAGAGATGGAATGTCAGAGGGTATCTGGATAGAGAGATGGAATGTCAGGAAATATCCAGATTGAGAGATGGAATGTCAGGGAATGTGTGGAAAGAGAGATGGAATGTCTGGATACTGGATGGAATGATAGGGTGTATCCGGACAGAGAGAATGAATGTCAGGGAGTATCCAGATAGGGAGATGGAATGTCAGGGAGTCTCTGGATAGAGAGAAGGAATGTCAGGGAGAGTCCAGATAGAGAGATGGAATTTCGTGGAGAATCCCAATAGAGAGATGGAATATGAGGGAGTGTCTAGATAAAAAGATGGAATTTCAGGGAGTATCTGGATAGAGAGATGGAATGTCTGGTTACATAGATGGAATGTATCTGGATAGGTAGATGGAATGTCAGGGAATATCCGGATAGGGAGATGGAATGACAGAGTGTCTCTGGATAGAGAGATGAAATGTCAGGGAGTTTCCGCATAGAGAGAAGGAATATGAGGGAGTGTCTAGATAAAAAGATGGAATGTCAGGGAGTATCTGGATAGAGAGATGGAATGTCAGGGAGTATTCCGATAGAGAGATGGAATTTCAGGGAATGTGTGGAAAGAGAGATGGAATGTCTGGAAAGGTAGATGGAATATCAGGGTGTATCCGGATAGAAAGATGGAATGTCAGGGAGTATCCGGATAGAGAGATGGAATGTCAGGGAATGTGTAGAAAGAGAGATGGAATGTCAGGGTGTATCCAGATAGTGAGATGGAATGTCAGGGAGTCTCTGGATAGAGCGAAGGAATGTCTGGGAGAGTCCAGATAGATATATGGAATGTCAGGGAGAATCCGGATAGATAGATGGATTATGAGGGAGTGTCTAGATAAAAAGATGGAATGTCAGGCAGTATCTGGATAGAGAGATGGAATGTCTGGATACATAGATGGAATGTTAGGGTGTATCCGGATAGAGGGATGGAATTTCAGGGAGTATCCGGAAAGGGAGATGGAATGTCAGGGAGTCTCTGGATAGAGAGATGGACCGTTTGGCAGTATATGGATAGAGAGATGGATTCTCAGGGAAAGTCCGGATTCAGAGATGACATGTCAGGTAGTATCCGGATAGAGAGCTGGAATGTCAGGGAATGTGTGGAAAGAGAGATGGGATGTCTGGATAGATAGGTGGAATGTCAGGGAATGTCCGGATAGAGAAATGACATGTTAGGGTGTATCTGGATAGAGAGATGACATGTCAGGGAATGTGTGGAAAGAGAGATGGAATGTCTGGTTACATAGATGGAATATTAGGGTGTATCCTGATAGAGAGTTGGAATGTCAGAGGGAATCTGGATAGAGAGATGGAATGTCAGGAAATATCCAGATTGAGAGATGGAATGTCAGGGAATGTGTGGAAAGAGAGATGGAATGTCTAGATAGATGGATGGAATGTTAGGGTGTATCCGGACCGAGAGATGGAATGTCAGGGAGTATCCAGATAGGGAGATGGAATGTCAGAGAGTCTCTGGATAGAGTGAAGGAATGTCAGGGAGAGTCCAGATAGAGAGATGGAATGTCGGGGAGAATCCCGATGGAGAGATGGAAAATGAGGGAGTGTCTAGATAAAAAGATGGAATGTCAGGGAGTATCTGGATAGAGAGATGGAATGTCTGGTTACATAGATGGAATGTCAGGGAGTATCCGGATAGGGAGATGGAATTTCAGAGAGTCTCTGGATAGAGAGAAGGAATGTCAGGGAGAGTGCTGACTGAGATTGAAGCAGATTGAATGATAGCTTCCAAATAGGGAAGGAATATGAGGGAGTGTCTAGATAAAAAGATGGAATGTCAGGGAGTATCTGGATAGAGAGATGGAATGTCAGGGAGTATTCCGATAGAGAGAGGGAATTTCAGGGAATGTGTGGAAAGAGAGATGGAATGTCTGGATAGTTAGATGGAATGTCAGGGTGTATCTGGATAGAGAGATTGAATGTCAGTGAGTATCCGGATAGGGAGATGGAATGTCAGGGAGTCTCTGGATAGAGAAATGGAACGTCAGGCAGTATCTGGATAGAGAGATGGAATGTCAAGGAATGTCCAGATTCAGAGTTGACATGTCAGGGTGTATCGGGATAGGGAGCTGGAATGTCAGGGAATGTGTGGAAAGAGAGATGGAATGTCTGGATAGATAGATAGAATGTCAGGATGTTTCCGGATAGAGAGATGGAATGTCAGGGTGTATCCAGATAGTAAGATGGAATGTGAGGTAGTCTCTGGATAAAGAGATGGAATATCAGCGAGTCTCCGGATAGAGAGGTGGAATGTCAGGGAGTATCTGGATAGAGAGATGGAATGTCAGGGAGAGTCCAGATAGAGAGATGGAATATAAGGGAGTGTGTAGATAGAAAAATGGAATGTGAGGGAGTATCTGCATAGAGAGATGGAATGTCAGGAAATATCTGTATAGAGCGATGGAATGTCAGGGAGTGTCTGGCTAGAGATATGGAATGTCAGGGAGAGTCCGGATAGGGAGATGGAATGTCAGGAAGTCTCTGGATAGAGAGATGGAATGTCAGGGAGTCTCCGGGTAGCGAGATGGAATGTCAGGGAATGTCTGGATAGAGAGATGGAATGTCAGGGATATTCTGGATAGAAACTTGGAATATGAGGGAGTGACCAGATAAAAGAATGGAATTTCAGGGAGTATCTGGATAGAGAGATGGAATGTCTGGATACATAGGTGGAATGTTAGGTTGTGTCTGGATCGAGAAATGGAATATCGGGGAGTATCCGGATAGGGAGATGGAATGTCAGAGAGTCTCTGGATAGAGAGAAGGAATATGCGGGAGTGTCTAGATAAAAAGATGGAATTTCAGGGAGTATCTGGATAGGGAGATGGAATGTCTGGTTACATAGATGGAATGTTAGGGTCTATCCGGATAGGGAGATGGAATGTCAGCGAGTCTCTGGATAGAGAGATAGAACGTCAGGGAGTCTCCGTGTAGAGAAATGGAATGTCAGGGAGTATCTGGATAGAGAAACAGAATGTCAGGGAGTGTCTTGATAGAGACACGGAAGGTCTGGGAGAGTCCGAATATAGAGTTGGAATGTCAGGGTGTATCTGGATAGATAGATGATATGTCATGAAGTTTCCGAATCGAATGAAGGAATGTCAGTCAGTGTCCGCATAGAGAGATGGAATGACAGGGACTGTCCGGTTAGAGAGATGACATGTTAGGCAATATCTGGATAGAGAGATGGAATTTCAGGGAATCTATGGAAAGAGAGATGGAATGTCTGGATAGATAGAATGAATGTCAGGGTGTATCCGGACAGAGAGATTGAATGTCAGGGTGTATCCGGAGAGGGAGATGGAATGTCAGGGGGTCTCTGGATAGAGAGAAGGAATGTCAGGGATTGTCCAGATAGATATATGGAATGTCAGGGAGAATCCGGATAGATAGATGGATTATGAGGGAGTGTCTAGATAAAAAGATGGAATGTCAGGCAGTATCTGGATAGAGAGATGGAATGTCTGGATACATAGATGGAATGTTAGGGTGTATCCGGATAGAGGGATGGAATTTCAGGGAACGTGTGGAAACAGAGATGGAATGTCTGGATAGATAGCTGGAATGTCAGGGAGTATCAGGATAGGGAGATGGAATGTCAGGGAGTCTCTGGATGGAGAGATGGACCGTTTGGCGGTATATGGATAGAGAGATGGAATGTCAGGGAATGTCCGGATTCAGAGATGACATGTCAGGTAGTATCTGGATAGAGAGCTGGAATGTCAGGGAATGTGTGGAATGAGAGATGGAATTTCAGGATAGATAGGTGGAATGTCAGGGAATATCCAGATAGAGAAATGACATGTTAGGGTGTATCTGGATAGAGAGATGACATGTCAGGGTGTATCCGGATTGAGAGATGGAATGTCAGGGAATGTGTGGAAAGAGAGATGGAATGTCTAGTTATATAGATGGAATGTTAGGGTGTATCCGGAAAGAGAGATGGAATGTCAGAGGGTATCTGGATAGAGAGATGGAATGTCAGGAAATATCCAGATTGAGAGATGGAATGTCAGGGAATGTGTGGAAAGAGAGATGGGATGTCTGGATACTGGATGGAATGATAGGGTGTATCCGGACAGAGAGAATGAATGTCAGGGAGTATCCAGATAGAGAGATGGAATGTCAGGGAATGTGTAGAAAGAGAGATGGAATGTCAGGGTGTTTCCAGAAAGTGAGATGGAATGTCAGGGAGTCTCTGGATAGAGAGAAGGAATGTCAGGGAGAGTCCAGATAGATATATGGAATGTCAGGGAGAATCGGGATAGATAGATGGATTATGAGGGAGTGTCTAGATAAAAAGATGGAATGTCAGGCAGTAACTGGATAGAGAGATGGAATGTCTGGATACATAGATGGAATGTTAGGGTGTATCCGGATAGAGGGATGGAATTTCAGGGAATGTGTGGAAACAGAGATGGAATGTCTGGATAGATAGCTGGAATGTCAGGGAGTATCAGGATAGGGAGATGGAATGTCAGGGAGTCTCTGGATGGAGAGATGGACCGTTTGGCGGTATATGGATAGAGAGATGGAATGTCAGGGAATGTCCGGATTCAGAGATGACATGTCAGGTAGTATCTGGATAGAGAGCTGGAATGTCAGGGAATGTGTGGAATGAGAGATGGGATTTCAGGATAGATAGGTGGAATGTCAGGGAATATCCGGATAGAGAAATGACATGTTAGGGTGTATCTGGATAGAGAGATGACATGTCAGGGTGTATCCGGATTGAGAGATGGAATGTCAGGGAATGTGTGGAAAGAGAGATGGAATGTCTAGTTATATAGATGGAATGTTAGGGTGCATCCGGAAAGAGAGATGGAATGTCAGAGGGTATCTGGATAGAGAGATGGAATGTCAGGAAATATCCAGATTGAGAGATGGAATGTCAGGGAATGTGTGGAAAGAGAGATGGAATGTCTGGATACTGGATGGAATGATAGGGTGTATCCGGACAGAGAGAATGAATGTCAGGGAGTATCCAGATAGGGAGATGGAATGTCAGGGAGTCTCTGGATAGAGAGAAGGAATGTCAGGGAGAGTCCAGATAGAGAGATGGAATTTCGTGGAGAATCCCAATAGAGAGATGGAATATGAGGGAGTGTCTAGATAAAAAGATGGAATTTCAGGGAGTATCTGGATAGAGAGATGGAATGTCTGGTTACATAGATGGAATGTTAGGGTGTATCTGGATAGGTAGATGGAATGTCAGGGAATATCCGGATAGGGAGATGGAATGACAGAGTGTCTCTGGATAGAGAGATGAAATGTCAGGGAGTTTCCGCATAGAGAGAAGGAATATGAGGGAGTGTCTAGATAAAAAGATGGAATGTCAGGGAGTATCTGGATAGAGAGATGGAATGTCAGGGAGTATTCCGATAGAGAGATGGAATTTCAGGGAATGTGTGGAAAGAGAGATGGAATGTCTGGAAAGGTAGATGGAATATCAGGGTGTATCCGGATAGAAAGATGGAATGTCAGGGAGTATCCGGATAGAGAGATGGAATGTCAGGGAATGTGTAGAAAGAGAGATGGAATGTCAGGGTGTTTCCAGATAGTGAGATGGAATGTCAGGGAGTCTCTGGATAGAGAGAAGGAATGTCAGGGAGAGTCCAGATAGATATATGGAATGTCAGGGTGAATCCGGATAGATAGATGGATTATGAGGGAGTGTCTAGATAAAAAGATGGAATGTCAGGCAGTATCTGGATAGAGAGATGGAATGTCTGGATACATAGATGGAATGTTAGGGTGTATCCGGATAGAGGGATGGAATTTCAGGGAGTATCCGGAAAGGGAGATGGAATGTCAGGGAGTCTCTGGATAGAGAGATGGACCGTTTGGCAGTATATGGATAGAGAGATGGATTGTCAGGGAAAGTCCGGATTCAGAGATGACATGTCAGGTAGTATCCGGATAGAGAGCTGGAATGTCAGGGAATGTGTGGAAAGAGAGATGGAATGTCTGGATAGTTAGGTAGAATGTCAGGGAATGTCCGGATAGAGAAATGGCATGTTAGGGTGTATCTGGATAGAGCGATGACATGTCAGGGTGTAACCAGATTGAGAGATGGATTGTCAGGGAATGTGTGGAAAGAGAGATGGAATGTCTGGTTACATAGATGGAATGTTAGGGTGTATCCGGATAGAGAGATGGAATGTCAGAGGGTAACTGGATAGAGACATGGAATGTCAGGAAATATCCAGATTGAGAGATGGAATGTCAGGGAATGTGTGGAAAATGAGATGGAATGTCTGGATAGATGGATAGAATGTTAGGGTGTATCCGGTCAGAGAGAATGAATGTCAGGGAGTATCCAGATAGGGAGATGGAATGTCAGGGAGTCTCTGGATAGAGAGAAGGAATGTCAGGGAGAGTCCAGATAGAGAGATGGAATTTCGGGGAGAATCCCGATAGAGAGATGGAATATGAGGGAGTGTCTAGATAAAAAGATTGAATTTCAGGGAGTATCTGGATAGCGAGATGGAATGTCTGGATACATAGATGGAATGTTAGGGTGTATCCAGATCGAGGGATGGAATTTCAGGGAATGTGTGGAAACAGAGATGGAATGTCTGGATAGATAGCTGGAATGTCAGGGAGTATCAGGATAGGGAGATGGAATGTCAGGGAGTCTCTGGATGGAGAGATGGACCGTTTGGCGGTATATGGATAGAGAGATGGAATGTCAGGGAATGTCCGGATTCAGAGATGACATGTCAGGTAGTATCTGGATAGAGAGCTGGAATGTCAGGGAATGTGTGGAATGAGAGATGGAATTTCAGGATAGATAGGTGGAATGTCAGGGAATATCCGGATAGAGAAATGACATGTTAGGGTGTATCTGGATAGAGAGATGACATGTCAGGGTGTATCCGGATTGAGAGATGGAATGTCAGGGAATGTGTGGAAAGAGAGATGGAATGTCTAGTTATATAGATGGAATGTTAGGGTGTATCCGGAAAGAGAGATGGAATGTCAGAGGGTATCTGGATAGAGAGATGGAATGTCAGGAAATATCCAGATTGAGAGATGGAATGTCAGGGAATGTGTGGAAAGAGAGATGGAATGTCTGGATACTGGATGGAATGATAGGGTGTATCCGGACAGAGAGAATGAATGTCAGGGAGTATCCAGATAGGGAGATGGAATGTCAGGGAGTCTCTGGATAGAGAGAAGGAATGTCAGGAAGAGTCCAGATAGAGAGATGGAATTTCGTGGAGAATCCCAATAGAGAGATGGAATATGAGGGAGTGTCTAGATAAAAAGATGGAATTTCAGGGAGTATCTGGATAGAGAGATGGAATGTCTGGTTACATAGATGGAATGTTAGGGTGTATCTGGATAGGTAGATGGAATGTCAGGGAATATCCGGATAGGGAGATGGAATGACAGAGTGTCTCTGGATAGAGAGATGAAATGTCAGGGAGTTTCCGCATAGAGAGAAGGAATATGAGGGAGTGTCTAGATAAAAAGATGGAATGTCAGGGAGTATCTGGATAGAGAGATGGAATGTCAGGGAGTATTCCGATAGAGAGATGGAATGTCAGGGAATGTGTGGAAAGAGAGATGGAATGTCTGGAAAGGTAGATGGAATATCAGGGTGTATCCGGATAGAAAGATGGAATGTCAGGGAGTATCCGGATAGAGAGATGGAATGTCAGGGAATGTGTAGAAAGAGAAATGGAATGTCTGGATAGATAGCTGGAATGTCAGGGAGTATCAGGATAGGGAGATGGAATGTCAGGGAGTCTCTGGATGGAGAGATGGACCGTTTGGCGGTATATGGATAGAGAGATGGAATGTCAGGGAATGTCCGGATTCAGAGATGACATGTCAGGTAGTATCTGGATAGAGAGCTGGAATGTCAGGGAATGTGTGGAATGAGAGATGGAATTTCAGGATAGATAGGTGGAATGTCAGGGAATATCCAGATAGAGAAATGACATGTTAGGGTGTATCTGGATAGAGAGATGACATGTCAGGGTGTATCCGGATTGAGAGATGGAATGTCAGGGAATGTGTGGAAAGAGAGATGGAATGTCTAGTTATATAGATGGAATGTTAGGGTGTATCCGGAAAGAGAGATGGAATGTCAGAGGGTATCTGGATAGAGAGATGGAATGTCAGGAAATATCCAGATTGAGAGATGGAATGTCAGGGAATGTGTGGAAAGAGAGATGGGATGTCTGGATACTGGATGGAATGATAGGGTGTATCCGGACAGAGAGAATGAATGTCAGGGAGTATCCAGATAGAGAGATGGAATGTCAGGGAATGTGTAGAAAGAGAGATGGAATGTCAGGGTGTTTCCAGAAAGTGAGATGGAATGTCAGGGAGTCTCTGGATAGAGAGAAGGAATGTCAGGGAGAGTCCAGATAGATATATGGAATGTCAGGGAGAATCGGGATAGATAGATGGATTATGAGGGAGTGTCTAGATAAAAAGATGGAATGTCAGGCAGTATCTGGATAGAGAGATGGAATGTCTGGATACATAGATGGAATGTTAGGGTGTATCCGGATAGAGGGATGGAATTTCAGGGAATGTGTGGAAACAGAGATGGAATGTCTGGATAGATAGCTGGAATGTCAGGGAGTATCAGGATAGGGAGATGGAATGTCAGGGAGTCTCTGGATGGAGAGATGGACCGTTTGGCGGTAAATGGATAGAGAGATGGAATGTCAGGGAATGTGTGGAAAGAGAGATGGAATGTCTGGATAGATAGATAGAATGTCAGGATGTTTCCGGATAGAGAGATGGAATGTCAGGGCGTATCCAGATAGTAAGATGGAATGTCAGGTAGTCTCTGGATAGAGAGATGGAATGTCAGGGAGTCTCCGGGTAGCGAGATGGAATGTCAGGGAATGTCTGGATAGAGAGATGGAATGTCAGGGATATTCTGGATAGAAACTTGGAATATGAGGGAGTGACCAGATAAAAGAATGGAATTTCAGGGAGTATCTGGATAGAGAGATGGAATGTCTGGATACATAGGTGGAATGTTAGGTTGTGTCTGGATCGAGAAATGGAATATCGGGGAGTATCCGGATAGGGAGATGGAATGTCAGAGAGTCTCTGGATAGAGAGAAGGAATATGCGGGAGTGTCTAGATAAAAAGATGGAATTTCAGGGAGTATCTGGATAGGGAGATGGAATGTCTGGTTACATAGATGGAATGTTAGGGTCTATCCGGATAGGGAGATGGAATGTCAGCGAGTCTCTGGATAGAGAGATAGAACGTCAGGGAGTCTCCGTGTAGAGAAATGGAATGTCAGGGAGTATCTGGATAGAGAAACAGAATGTCAGGGAGTGTCTTGATAGAGACACGGAAGGTCTGGGAGAGTCCGAATATAGAGTTGGAATGTCAGGGTGTATCTGGATAGATAGATGATATGTCATGAAGTTTCCGAATCGAATGAAGGAATGTCAGTCAGTGTCCGCATAGAGAGATGGAATGACAGGGACTGTCCGGTTAGAGAGATGACATGTTAGGCAATATCTGGATAGAGAGATGGAATTTCAGGGAATCTATGGAAAGAGAGATGGAATGTCTGGATAGATAGAATGAATGTCAGGGTGTATCCGGACAGAGAGATTGAATGTCAGGGTGTATCCGGAGAGGGAGATGGAATGTCAGGGGGTCTCTGGATAGAGAGAAGGAATGTCAGGGATTGTCCAGATAGATATATGGAATGTCAGGGAGAATCCGGATAGATAGATGGATTATGAGGGAGTGTCTAGATAAAAAGATGGAATGTCAGGCAGTATCTGGATAGAGAGATGGAATGTCTGGATACATAGATGGAATGTTAGGGTGTATCCGGATAGAGGGATGGAATTTCAGGGAACGTGTGGAAACAGAGATGGAATGTCTGGATAGATAGCTGGAATGTCAGGGAGTATCAGGATAGGGAGATGGAATGTCAGGGAGTCTCTGGATGGAGAGATGGACCGTTTGGCGGTATATGGATAGAGAGATGGAATGTCAGGGAATGTCCGGATTCAGAGATGACATGTCAGGTAGTATCTGGATAGAGAGCTGGAATGTCAGGGAATGTGTGGAATGAGAGATGGAATTTCAGGATAGATAGGTGGAATGTCAGGGAATATCCAGATAGAGAAATGACATGTTAGGGTGTATCTGGATAGAGAGATGACATGTCAGGGTGTATCCGGATTGAGAGATGGAATGTCAGGGAATGTGTGGAAAGAGAGATGGAATGTCTAGTTATATAGATGGAATGTTAGGGTGTATCCGGAAAGAGAGATGGAATGTCAGAGGGTATCTGGATAGAGAGATGGAATGTCAGGAAATATCCAGATTGAGAGATGGAATGTCAGGGAATGTGTGGAAAGAGAGATGGGATGTCTGGATACTGGATGGAATGATAGGGTGTATCCGGACAGAGAGAATGAATGTCAGGGAGTATCCAGATAGAGAGATGGAATGTCAGGGAATGTGTAGAAAGAGAGATGGAATGTCAGGGTGTTTCCAGAAAGTGAGATGGAATGTCAGGGAGTCTCTGGATAGAGAGAAGGAATGTCAGGGAGAGTCCAGATAGATATATGGAATGTCAGGGAGAATCGGGATAGATAGATGGATTATGAGGGAGTGTCTAGATAAAAAGATGGAATGTCAGGCAGTATCTGGATAGAGAGATGGAATGTCTGGATACATAGATGGAATGTTAGGGTGTATCCGGATAGAGGGATGGAATTTCAGGGAATGTGTGGAAACAGAGATGGAATGTCTGGATAGATAGCTGGAATGTCAGGGAGTATCAGGATAGGGAGATGGAATGTCAGGGAGTCTCTGGATGGAGAGATGGACCGTTTGGCGGTATATGGATAGAGAGATGGAATGTCAGGGAATGTCCGGATTCAGAGATGACATGTCAGGTAGTATCTGGATAGAGAGCTGGAATGTCAGGGAATGTGTGGAATGAGAGATGGGATTTCAGGATAGATAGGTGGAATGTCAGGGAATATCCGGATAGAGAAATGACATGTTAGGGTGTATCTGGATAGAGAGATGACATGTCAGGGTGTATCCGGATTGAGAGATGGAATGTCAGGGAATGTGTGGAAAGAGAGATGGAATGTCTAGTTATATAGATGGAATGTTAGGGTGCATCCGGAAAGAGAGATGGAATGTCAGAGGGTATCTGGATAGAGAGATGGAATGTCAGGAAATATCCAGATTGAGAGATGGAATGTCAGGGAATGTGTGGAAAGAGAGATGGAATGTCTGGATACTGGATGGAATGATAGGGTGTATCCGGACAGAGAGAATGAATGTCAGGGAGTATCCAGATAGGGAGATGGAATGTCAGGGAGTCTCTGGATAGAGAGAAGGAATGTCAGGGAGAGTCCAGATAGAGAGATGGAATTTCGTGGAGAATCCCAATAGAGAGATGGAATATGAGGGAGTGTCTAGATAAAAAGATGGAATTTCAGGGAGTATCTGGATAGAGAGATGGAATGTCTGGTTACATAGATGGAATGTTAGGGTGTATCTGGATAGGTAGATGGAATGTCAGGGAATATCCGGATAGGGAGATGGAATGACAGAGTGTCTCTGGATAGAGAGATGAAATGTCAGGGAGTTTCCGCATAGAGAGAAGGAATATGAGGGAGTGTCTAGATAAAAAGATGGAATGTCAGGGAGTATCTGGATAGAGAGATGGAATGTCAGGGAGTATTCCGATAGAGAGATGGAATTTCAGGGAATGTGTGGAAAGAGAGATGGAATGTCTGGAAAGGTAGATGGAATATCAGGGTGTATCCGGATAGAAAGATGGAATGTCAGGGAGTATCCGGATAGAGAGATGGAATGTCAGGGAATGTGTAGAAAGAGAGATGGAATGTCAGGGTGTTTCCAGATAGTGAGATGGAATGTCAGGGAGTCTCTGGATAGAGAGAAGGAATGTCAGGGAGAGTCCAGATAGATATATGGAATGTCAGGGAGAATCCGGATAGATAGATGGATTATGAGGGAGTGTCTAGATAAAAAGATGGAATGTCAGGCAGTATCTGGATAGAGAGATGGAATGTCTGGATACATAGATGGAATGTTAGGGTGTATCCGGATAGAGGGATGGAATTTCAGGGAGTATCCGGAAAGGGAGATGGAATGTCAGGGAGTCTCTGGATAGAGAGATGGACCGTTTGGCAGTATATGGATAGAGAGATGGATTGTCAGGGAAAGTCCGGATTCAGAGATGACATGTCAGGTAGTATCCGGATAGAGAGCTGGAATGTCAGGGAATGTGTGGAAAGAGAGATGGAATGTCTGGATAGTTAGGTAGAATGTCAGGGAATGTCCGGATAGAGAAATGGCATGTTAGGGTGTATCTGGATAGAGCGATGACATGTCAGGGTGTAACCAGATTGAGAGATGGATTGTCAGGGAATGTGTGGAAAGAGAGATGGAATGTCTGGTTACATAGATGGAATGTTAGGGTGTATCCGGATAGAGAGATGGAATGTCAGAGGGTAACTGGATAGAGACATGGAATGTCAGGAAATATCCAGATTGAGAGATGGAATGTCAGGGAATGTGTGGAAAATGAGATGGAATGTCTGGATAGATGGATAGAATGTTAGGGTGTATCCGGTCAGAGAGAATGAATGTCAGGGAGTATCCAGATAGGGAGATGGAATGTCAGGGAGTCTCTGGATAGAGAGAAGGAATGTCAGGGAGAGTCCAGATAGAGAGATGGAATTTCGGGGAGAATCCCGATAGAGAGATGGAATATGAGGGAGTGTCTAGATAAAAAGATTGAATTTCAGGGAGTATCTGGATAGCGAGATGGAATGTCTGGATACATAGATGGAATGTTAGGGTGTATCCAGATCGAGGGATGGAATTTCAGGGAATGTGTGGAAACAGAGATGGAATGTCTGGATAGATAGCTGGAATGTCAGGGAGTATCAGGATAGGGAGATGGAATGTCAGGGAGTCTCTGGATGGAGAGATGGACCGTTTGGCGGTATATGGATAGAGAGATGGAATGTCAGGGAATGTCCGGATTCAGAGATGACATGTCAGGTAGTATCTGGATAGAGAGCTGGAATGTCAGGGAATGTGTGGAATGAGAGATGGAATTTCAGGATAGATAGGTGGAATGTCAGGGAATATCCGGATAGAGAAATGACATGTTAGGGTGTATCTGGATAGAGAGATGACATGTCAGGGTGTATCCGGATTGAGAGATGGAATGTCAGGGAATGTGTGGAAAGAGAGATGGAATGTCTAGTTATATAGATGGAATGTTAGGGTGTATCCGGAAAGAGAGATGGAATGTCAGAGGGTATCTGGATAGAGAGATGGAATGTCAGGAAATATCCAGATTGAGAGATGGAATGTCAGGGAATGTGTGGAAAGAGAGATGGAATGTCTGGATACTGGATGGAATGATAGGGTGTATCCGGACAGAGAGAATGAATGTCAGGGAGTATCCAGATAGGGAGATGGAATGTCAGGGAGTCTCTGGATAGAGAGAAGGAATGTCAGGAAGAGTCCAGATAGAGAGATGGAATTTCGTGGAGAATCCCAATAGAGAGATGGAATATGAGGGAGTGTCTAGATAAAAAGATGGAATTTCAGGGAGTATCTGGATAGAGAGATGGAATGTCTGGTTACATAGATGGAATGTTAGGGTGTATCTGGATAGGTAGATGGAATGTCAGGGAATATCCGGATAGGGAGATGGAATGACAGAGTGTCTCTGGATAGAGAGATGAAATGTCAGGGAGTTTCCGCATAGAGAGAAGGAATATGAGGGAGTGTCTAGATAAAAAGATGGAATGTCAGGGAGTATCTGGATAGAGAGATGGAATGTCAGGGAGTATTCCGATAGAGAGATGGAATGTCAGGGAATGTGTGGAAAGAGAGATGGAATGTCTGGAAAGGTAGATGGAATATCAGGGTGTATCCGGATAGAAAGATGGAATGTCAGGGAGTATCCGGATAGAGAGATGGAATGTCAGGGAATGTGTAGAAAGAGAAATGGAATGTCTGGATAGATAGCTGGAATGTCAGGGAGTATCAGGATAGGGAGATGGAATGTCAGGGAGTCTCTGGATGGAGAGATGGACCGTTTGGCGGTATATGGATAGAGAGATGGAATGTCAGGGAATGTCCGGATTCAGAGATGACATGTCAGGTAGTATCTGGATAGAGAGCTGGAATGTCAGGGAATGTGTGGAATGAGAGATGGAATTTCAGGATAGATAGGTGGAATGTCAGGGAATATCCAGATAGAGAAATGACATGTTAGGGTGTATCTGGATAGAGAGATGACATGTCAGGGTGTATCCGGTTGAGAGATGGAATGTCAGGGAATGTGTGGAAAGAGAGATGGAATGTCTAGTTATATAGATGGAATGTTAGGGTGTATCCGGAAAGAGAGATGGAATGTCAGAGGGTATCTGGATAGAGAGATGGAATGTCAGGAAATATCCAGATTGAGAGATGGAATGTCAGGGAATGTGTGGAAAGAGAGATGGGATGTCTGGATACTGGATGGAATGATAGGGTGTATCCGGACAGAGAGAATGAATGTCAGGGAGTATCCAGATAGAGAGATGGAATGTCAGGGAATGTGTAGAAAGAGAGATGGAATGTCAGGGTGTTTCCAGAAAGTGAGATGGAATGTCAGGGAGTCTCTGGATAGAGAGAAGGAATGTCAGGGAGAGTCCAGATAGATATATGGAATGTCAGGGAGAATCGGGATAGATAGATGGATTATGAGGGAGTGTCTAGATAAAAAGATGGAATGTCAGGCAGTATCTGGATAGAGAGATGGAATGTCTGGATACATAGATGGAATGTTAGGGTGTATCCGGATAGAGGGATGGAATTTCAGGGAATGTGTGGAAACAGAGATGGAATGTCTGGATAGATAGCTGGAATGTCAGGGAGTATCAGGATAGGGAGATGGAATGTCAGGGAGTCTCTGGATGGAGAGATGGACCGTTTGGCGGTAAATGGATAGAGAGATGGAATGTCAGGGAATGTGTGGAAAGAGAGATGGAATGTCTGGATAGATAGATAGAATGTCAGGATGTTTCCGGATAGAGAGATGGAATGTCAGGGCGTATCCAGATAGTAAGATGGAATGTCAGGTAGTCTCTGGATAAAGAGATGGAATATCAGCGAGTCTCCGGATAGAGAGGTGGAATGTCAGGGAGTATCTGGATAGAGAGATGGAATGTCAGGGAGAGTCCAGATAGAGAGATGGAATATAAGGGAGTGTGTAGATAGAAAAATGGAATGTGAGGGAGTATCTGCATAGAGAGATGGAATGTCAGGAAATATCTGTATAGAGCGATGGAATGTCAGGGAGTTTCTGGCTAGAGATATGGAATGTCAGGGAGAGTCCGGATAGGGAGATGGAATGTCAGGAAGTCTCTGGATAGAGAGATGGAATGTCAGGGAGTCTCCGGGTAGCGAGATGGAATGTCAGGGAATGTCTGGATAGAGAGATGGAATGTCAGGGATATTCTGGATAGAAACTTGGAATATGAGGGAGTGACCAGATAAAAGAATGGAATTTCAGGGAGTATCTGGATAGAGAGATGGAATGTCTGGATACATAGGTGGAATGTTAGGTTGTGTCTGGATCGAGAAATGGAATATCGGGGAGTATCCGGATAGGGAGATGGAATGTCAGAGAGTCTCTGGATAGAGAGAAGGAATATGCGGGAGTGTCTAGATAAAAAGATGGAATTTCAGGGAGTATCTGGATAGGGAGATGGAATGTCTGGTTACATAGATGGAATGTTAGGGTCTATCCGGATAGGGAGATGGAATGTCAGCGAGTCTCTGGATAGAGAGATAGAACGTCAGGGAGTCTCCGTGTAGAGAAATGGAATGTCAGGGAGTATCTGGATAGAGAAACAGAATGTCAGGGAGTGTCTTGATAGAGACACGGAAGGTCTGGGAGAGTCCGAATATAGAGTTGGAATGTCAGGGTGTATCTGGATAGATAGATGATATGTCATGAAGTTTCCGAATCGAATGAAGGAATGTCAGTCAGTGTCCGCATAGAGAGATGGAATGACAGGGACTGTCCGGTTAGAGAGATGACATGTTAGGCAATATCTGGATAGAGAGATGGAATTTCAGGGAATCTGTGGAAAGAGAGATGGAATGTCTGGATAGATAGAATGAATGTCAGGGTGTATCCGGACAGAGAGATTGAATGTCAGGGTGTATCCGGAGAGGGAGATGGAATGTCAGGGGGTCTCTGGATAGAGAGAAAGAATGTCAGGGATTGTCCAGATAGATATATGGAATGTCAGGGAGAATCCGGATAGATAGATGGATTATGAGGGAGTGTCTAGATAAAAAGATGGAATGTCAGGCAGTATCTGGATAGAGAGATGGAATGTCTGGATACATAGATGGAATGTTAGGGTGTATCCGGATAGAGGGATGGAATTTCAGGGAACGTGTGGAAACAGAGATGGAATGTCTGGATAGATAGCTGGAATGTCAGGGAGTATCAGGATAGGGAGATGGAATGTCAGGGAGTCTCTGGATGGAGAGATGGACCGTTTGGCGGTATATGGATAGAGAGATGGAATGTCAGGGAATGTCCGGATTCAGAGATGACATGTCAGGTAGTATCTGGATAGAGAGCTGGAATGTCAGGGAATGTGTGGAATGAGAGATGGAATTTCAGGATAGATAGGTGGAATGTCAGGGAATATCCAGATAGAGAAATGACATGTTAGGGTGTATCTGGATAGAGAGATGACATGTCAGGGTGTATCCGGATTGAGAGATGGAATGTCAGGGAATGTGTGGAAAGAGAGATGGAATGTCTAGTTATATAGATGGAATGTTAGGGTGTATCCGGAAAGAGAGATGGAATGTCAGAGGGTATCTGGATAGAGAGATGGAATGTCAGGAAATATCCAGATTGAGAGATGGAATGTCAGGGAATGTGTGGAAAGAGAGATGGGATGTCTGGATACTGGATGGAATGATAGGGTGTATCCGGACAGAGAGAATGAATGTCAGGGAGTATCCAGATAGAGAGATGGAATGTCAGGGAATGTGTAGAAAGAGAGATGGAATGTCAGGGTGTTTCCAGAAAGTGAGATGGAATGTCAGGGAGTCTCTGGATAGAGAGAAGGAATGTCAGGGAGAGTCCAGATAGATATATGGAATGTCAGGGAGAATCGGGATAGATAGATGGATTATGAGGGAGTGTCTAGATAAAAAGATGGAATGTCAGGCAGTATCTGGATAGAGAGATGGAATGTCTGGATACATAGATGGAATGTTAGGGTGTATCCGGATAGAGGGATGGAATTTCAGGGAATGTGTGGAAACAGAGATGGAATGTCTGGATAGATAGCTGGAATGTCAGGGAGTATCAGGATAGGGAGATGGAATGTCAGGGAGTCTCTGGATGGAGAGATGGACCGTTTGGCGGTATATGGATAGAGAGATGGAATGTCAGGGAATGTCCGGATTCAGAGATGACATGTCAGGTAGTATCTGGATAGAGAGCTGGAATGTCAGGGAATGTGTGGAATGAGAGATGGGATTTCAGGATAGATAGGTGGAATGTCAGGGAATATCCGGATAGAGAAATGACATGTTAGGGTGTATCTGGATAGAGAGATGACATGTCAGGGTGTATCCGGATTGAGAGATGGAATGTCAGGGAATGTGTGGAAAGAGAGATGGAATGTCTAGTTATATAGATGGAATGTTAGGGTGCATCCGGAAAGAGAGATGGAATCTCAGAGGGTATCTGGATAGAGAGATGGAATGTCAGGAAATATCCAGATTGAGAGATGGAATGTCAGGGAATGTGTGGAAAGAGAGATGGAATGTCTGGATACTGGATGGAATGATAGGGTGTATCCGGACAGAGAGAATGAATGTCAGGGAGTATCCAGATAGGGAGATGGAATGTCAGGGAGTCTCTGGATAGAGAGAAGGAATGTCAGGGAGAGTCCAGATAGAGAGATGGAATTTCGTGGAGAATCCCAATAGAGAGATGGAATATGAGGGAGTGTCTAGATAAAAAGATGGAATTTCAGGGAGTATCTGGATAGAGAGATGGAATGTCTGGTTACATAGATGGAATGTTAGGGTGTATCTGGATAGGTAGATGGAATGTCAGGGAATATCCGGATAGGGAGATGGAATGACAGAGTGTCTCTGGATAGAGAGATGAAATGTCAGGGAGTTTCCGCATAGAGAGAAGGAATATGAGGGAGTGTCTAGATAAAAAGATGGAATGTCAGGGAGTATCTGGATAGAGAGATGGAATGTCAGGGAGTATTCCGATAGAGAGATGGAATTTCAGGGAATGTGTGGAAAGAGAGATGGAATGTCTGGAAAGGTAGATGGAATATCAGGGTGTATCCGGATAGAAAGATGGAATGTCAGGGAGTATCCGGATAGAGAGATGGAATGTCAGGGAATGTGTAGAAAGAGAGATGGAATGTCAGGGTGTTTCCAGATAGTGAGATGGAATGTCAGGGAGTCTCTGGATAGAGAGAAGGAATGTCAGGGAGAGTCCAGATAGATATATGGAATGTCAGGGAGAATCCGGATAGATAGATGGATTATGAGGGAGTGTCTAGATAAAAAGATGGAATGTCAGGCAGTATCTGGATAGAGAGATGGAATGTCTGGATACATAGATGGAATGTTAGGGTGTATCCGGATAGAGGGATGGAATTTCAGGGAGTATCCGGAAAGGGAGATGGAATGTCAGGGAGTCTCTGGATAGAGAGATGGACCGTTTGGCAGTATATGGATAGAGAGATGGATTGTCAGGGAAAGTCCGGATTCAGAGATGACATGTCAGGTAGTATCCGGATAGAGAGCTGGAATGTCAGGGAATGTGTGGAAAGAGAGATGGGATGTCTGGATAGTTAGGTAGAATGTCAGGGAATGTCCGGATAGAGAAATGGCATGTTAGGGTGTATCTGGATAGAGCGATGACATGTCAGGGTGTAACCAGATTGAGAGATGGATTGTCAAGGAATGTGTGGAAAGAGAGATGGAATGTCTGGTTACATAGATGGAATGTTAGGGTGTATCCGGATAGAGAGATGGAATGTCAGAGGGTAACTGGATAGAGACATGGAATGTCAGGAAATATCCAGATTGAGAGATGGAATGTCAGGGAATGTGTGGAAAATGAGATGGAATGTCTGGATAGATGGATAGAATGTTAGGGTGTATCCGGTCAGAGAGAATGAATGTCAGGGAGTATCCAGATAGGGAGATGGAATGTCAGGGAGTCTCTGGATAGAGAGAAGGAATGTCAGGGAGAGTCCAGATAGAGAGATGGAATTTCGGGGAGAATCCCGATAGAGAGATGGAATATGAGGGAGTGTCTAGATAAAAAGATTGAATTTCAGGGAGTATCTGGATAGCGAGATGGAATGTCTGGATACATAGATGGAATGTTAGGGTGTATCCAGATAGAGGGATGGAATTTCAGGGAATGTGTGGAAACAGAGATGGAATGTCTGGATAGATAGCTGGAATGTCAGGGAGTATCAGGATAGGGAGATGGAATGTCAGGGAGTCTCTGGATGGAGAGATGGACCGTTTGGCGGTATATGGATAGAGAGATGGAATGTCAGGGAATGTCCGGATTCAGAGATGACATGTCAGGTAGTATCTGGATAGAGAGCTGGAATGTCAGGGAATGTGTGGAATGAGAGATGGAATTTCAGGATAGATAGGTGGAATGTCAGGGAATATCCGGATAGAGAAATGACATGTTAGGGTGTATCTGGATAGAGAGATGACATGTCAGGGTGTATCCGGATTGAGAGATGGAATGTCAGGGAATGTGTGGAAAGAGAGATGGAATGTCTAGTTATATAGATGGAATGTTAGGGTGTATCCGGAAAGAGAGATGGAATGTCAGAGGGTATCTGGATAGAGAGATGGAATGTCAGGAAATATCCAGATTGAGAGATGGAATGTCAGGGAATGTGTGGAAAGAGAGATGGAATGTCTGGATACTGGATGGAATGATAGGGTGTATCCGGACAGAGAGAATGAATGTCAGGGAGTATCCAGATAGGGAGATGGAATGTCAGGGAGTCTCTGGATAGAGAGAAGGAATGTCAGGGAGAGTCCAGACAGAGAGATGGAATTTCGTGGAGAATCCCAATAGAGAGATGGAATATGAGGGCGTGTCTAGATAAAAAGATGGAATTTCAGGGAGTATCTGGATAGAGAGATGGAATGTCTGATTACATAGATGGAATGTTAGGGTGTATCTGGATAGGTAGATGGAATGTCAGGGAATATCCGGATAGGGAGATGGAATGACAGAGTGTCTCTGGATAGAGAGATGAAATGTCAGGGAGTTTCCGCATAGAGAGAAGGAATATGAGGGAGTGTCTAGATAAAAAGATGGAATGTCAGGGAGTATCTGGATAGAGAGATGGAATGTCAGGGAGTATTCCGATAGAGAGATGGAATGTCAGGGAATGTGTGGAAAGAGAGATGGAATGTCTGGAAAGGTAGATGGAATATCAGGGTGTATCCGGATAGAAAGATGGAATGTCAGGGAGTATCCGGATAGAGAGATGGAATGTCAGGGAATGTGTAGAAAGAGAAATGGAATGTCTGGATAGATAGCTGGAATGTCAGGGAGTATCAGGATAGGGAGATGGAATGTCAGGGAGTCTCTGGATGGAGAGATGGACCGTTTGGCGGTATATGGATAGAGAGATGGAATGTCAGGGAATGTCCGGATTCAGAGATGACATGTCAGGTAGTATCTGGATAGAGAGCTGGAATGTCAGGGAATGTGTGGAATGAGAGATAGAATTTCAGGATAGATAGGTGGAATGTCAGGGAATATCCAGATAGAGAAATGACATGTTAGGGTGTATCTGGATAGAGAGATGACATGTCAGGGTGTATCCGGATTGAGAGATGGAATGTCAGGGAATGTGTGGAAAGAGAGATGGAATGTCTAGTTATATAGATGGAATGTTAGGGTGTATCCGGAAAGAGAGATGGAATGTCAGAGGGTATCTGGATAGAGAGATGGAATGTCAGGAAATATCCAGATTGAGAGATGGAATGTCAGGGAATGTGTGGAAAGAGAGATGGGATGTCTGGATACTGGATGGAATGATAGGGTGTATCCGGACAGAGAGAATGAATGTCAGGGAGTATCCAGATAGAGAGATGGAATGTCAGGGAATGTGTAGAAAGAGAGATGGAATGTCAGGGTGTTTCCAGAAAGTGAGATGGAATGTCAGGGAGTCTCTGGATAGAGAGAAGGAATGTCAGGGAGAGTCCAGATAGATATATGGAATGTCAGGGAGAATCGGGATAGATAGATGGATTATGAGGGAGTGTCTAGATAAAAAGATGGAATGTCAGGCAGTATCTGGATAGAGAGATGGAATGTCTGGATACATAGATGGAATGTTAGGGAGTATCCGGATAGAGGGATGGAATTTCAGGGAATGTGTGGAAACAGAGATGGAATGTCTGGATAGATAGCTGGAATGTCAGGGAGTATCAGGATAGGGAGATGGAATGTCAGGGAGTCTCTGGATGGAGAGATGGACCGTTTGGCGGTATATGGATAGAGAGATGGAATGTCAGGGAATGTGTGGAAAGAGAGATGGAATGTCTGGATAGATAGATAGAATGTCAGGATGTTTCCAGAAAGTGAGATGGAATGTCAGGGAGTCTCTGGATAGAGAGAAGGAATGTCAGGGAGAGTCCAGATAGATATATGGAATGTCAGGGAGAGTCCAGATAGAGAGATGGAATATAAGGGAGTGTGTAGATAGAAAAATGGAATGTGAGGGAGTATCTGCATAGAGAGATGGAATGTCAGGAAATATCTGTATAGAGCGATGGAATGTCAGGGAGTTTCTGGCTAGAGATATGGAATGTCAGGGAGAGTCCGGATAGGGAGATGGAATGTCAGGAAGTCTCTGGATAGAGAGATGGAATGTCAGGGAGTCTCCGGGTAGCGAGATGGAATGTCAGGGAATGTCTGGATAGAGAGATGGAATGTCAGGGATATTCTGGATAGAAACTTGGAATATGAGGGAGTGACCAGATAAAAGAATGGAATTTCAGGGAGTATCTGGATAGAGAGATGGAATGTCTGGATACATAGGTGGAATGTTAGGTTGTGTCTGGATCGAGAAATGGAATATCGGGGAGTATCCGGATAGGGAGATGGAATGTCAGAGAGTCTCTGGATAGAGAGAAGGAATATGCGGGAGTGTCTAGATAAAAAGATGGAATTTCAGAGAGTATCTGGATAGGGAGATGGAATGTCTGGTTACATAGATGGAATGTTAGGGTCTATCCGGATAGGGAGATGGAATGTCAGCGAGTCTCTGGATAGAGAGATAGAACGTCAGGGAGTCTCCGTGTAGAGAAATGGAATGTCAGGGAGTATCTGGATAGAGAAACAGAATGTCAGGGAGTGTCTTGATAGAGACACGGAAGGTCTGGGAGAGTCCGAATATAGAGTTGGAATGTCAGGGTGTATCTGGATAGATAGATGATATGTCATGAAGTTTCCGAATCGAATGAAGGAATGTCAGTCAGTGTCCGCATAGAGAGATGGAATGACAGGGACTGTCCGGTTAGAGAGATGACATGTTAGGCAATATCTGGATAGAGAGATGGAATTTCAGGGAATCTGTGGAAAGAGAGATGGAATGTCTGGATAGATAGAATGAATGTCAGGGTGTATCCGGACAGAGAGATTGAATGTCAGGGTGTATCCGGAGAGGGAGATGGAATGTCAGGGGGTCTCTGGATAGAGAGAAGGAATGTCAGGGATTGTCCAGATAGATATATGGAATGTCAGGGAGAATCCGGATAGATAGATGGATTATGAGGGAGTGTCTAGATAAAAAGATGGAATGTCAGGCAGTATCTGGATAGAGAGATGGAATGTCTGGATACATAGATGGAATGTTAGGGTGTATCCGGATAGAGGGATGGAATTTCAGGGAACGTGTGGAAACAGAGATGGAATGTCTGGATAGATAGCTGGAATGTCAGGGAGTATCAGGATAGGGAGATGGAATGTCAGGGAGTCTCTGGATGGAGAGATGGACCGTTTGGCGGTATATGGATAGAGAGATGGAATGTCAGGGAATGTCCGGATTCAGAGATGACATGTCAGGTAGTATCTGGATAGAGAGCTGGAATGTCAGGGAATGTGTGGAATGAGAGATGGAATTTCAGGATAGATAGGTGGAATGTCAGGGAATATCCAGATAGAGAAATGACATGTTAGGGTGTATCTGGATAGAGAGATGACATGTCAGGGTGTATCCGGATTGAGAGATGGAATGTCAGGGAATGTGTGGAAAGAGAGATGGAATGTCTAGTTATATAGATGGAATGTTAGGGTGTATCCGGAAAGAGAGATGGAATGTCAGAGGGTATCTGGATAGAGAGATGGAATGTCAGGAAATATCCAGATTGAGAGATGGAATGTCAGGGAATGTGTGGAAAGAGAGATGGGATGTCTGGATACTGGATGGAATGATAGGGTGTATCCGGACAGAGAGAATGAATGTCAGGGAGTATCCAGATAGAGAGATGGAATGTCAGGGAATGTGTAGAAAGAGAGATGGAATGTCAGGGTGTTTCCAGATAGTGAGATGGAATGTCAGGGAGTCTCTGGATAGAGAGAAGGAATGTCAGGGAGAGTCCAGATAGATATATGGAATGTCAGGGAGAATCGGGATAGATAGATGGATTATGAGGGAGTGTCTAGATAAAAAGATGGAATGTCAGGCAGTATCTGGATAGAGAGATGGAATGTCTGGATACATAGATGGAATGTTAGGGTGTATCCGGATAGAGGGATGGAATTTCAGGGAATGTGTGGAAACAGAGATGGAATGTCTGGATAGATAGCTGGAATGTCAGGGAGTATCAGGATAGGGAGATGGAATGTCAGGGAGTCTCTGGATGGAGAGATGGACCGTTTGGCGGTATATGGATAGAGAGATGGAATGTCAGGGAATGTCCGGATTCAGAGATGACATGTCAGGTAGTATCTGGATAGAGAGCTGGAATGTCAGGGAATGTGTGGAATGAGAGATGGGATTTCAGGATAGATAGGTGGAATGTCAGGGAATATCCGGATAGAGAAATGACATGTTAGGGTGTATCTGGATAGAGAGATGACATGTCAGGGTGTATCCGGATTGAGAGATGGAATGTCAGGGAATGTGTGGAAAGAGAGATGGAATGTCTAGTTATATAGATGGAATGTTAGGGTGCATCCGGAAAGAGAGATGGAATCTCAGAGGGTATCTGGATAGAGAGATGGAATGTCAGGAAATATCCAGATTGAGAGATGGAATGTCAGGGAATGTGTGGAAAGAGAGATGGAATGTCTGGATACTGGATGGAATGATAGGGTGTATCCGGACAGAGAGAATGAATGTCAGGGAGTATCCAGATAGGGAGATGGAATGTCAGGGAGTCTCTGGATAGAGAGAAGGAATGTCAGGGAGAGTCCAGATAGAGAGATGGAATTTCGTGGAGAATCCCAATAGAGAGATGGAATATGAGGGAGTGTCTAGATAAAAAGATGGAATTTCAGGGAGTATCTGGATAGAGAGATGGAATGTCTGGTTACATAGATGGAATGTTAGGGTGTATCTGGATAGGTAGATGGAATGTCAGGGAATATCCGGATAGGGAGATGGAATGACAGAGTGTCTCTGGATAGAGAGATGAAATGTCAGGGAGTTTCCGCATAGAGAGAAGGAATATGAGGGAGTGTCTAGATAAAAAGATGGAATGTCAGGGAGTATCTGGATAGAGAGATGGAATGTCAGGGAGTATTCCGATAGAGAGATGGAATGTCAGGGAATGTGTGGAAAGAGAGATGGAATGTCTGGAAAGGTAGATGGAATATCAGGGTGTATCCGGATAGAGAGATGGAATGTCAGGGAATGTGTAGAAAGAGAGATGGAATGTCAGGGTGTTTCCAGATAGTGAGATGGAATGTCAGGGAGTCTCTGGATAGAGAGAAGGAATGTCAGGGAGAGTCCAGATAGATATATGGAATGTCAGGGAGAATCCGGATAGATAGATGGATTATGAGGGAGTGTCTAGATAAAAAGATGGAATGTCAGGCAGTATCTGGATAGAGAGATGGAATGTCTGGATACATAGATGGAATGTTAGGGTGTATCCGGATAGAGGGATGGAATTTCAGGGAGTATCCGGAAAGGGAGATGGAATGTCAGGGAGTCTCTGGATAGAGAGATGGGCCGTTTGGCAGTATATGGATAGAGAGATGGATTGTCAGGGAAAGTCCGGATTCAGAGATGACATGTCAGGTAGTATCCGGATAGAGAGCTGGAATGTCAGGGAATGTGTGGAAAGAGAGATGGAATGTCTGGATAGTTAGGTAGAATGTCAGGGAATGTCCGGATAGAGAAATGGCATGTTAGGGTGTATCTGGATAGAGCGATGACATGTCAGGGTGTAACCAGATTGAGAGATGGATTGTCAAGGAATGTGTGGAAAGAGAGATGGAATGTCTGGTTACATAGATGGAATGTTAGGGTGTATCCGGATAGAGAGATGGAATGTCAGAGGGTAACTGGATAGAGACATGGAATGTCAGGAAATATCCAGATTGAGAGATGGAATGTCAGGGAATGTGTGGAAAATGAGATGGAATGTCTGGATAGATGGATAGAATGTTAGGGTGTATCCGGTCAGAGAGAATGAATGTCAGGGAGTATCCAGATAGGGAGATGGAATGTCAGGGAGTCTCTGGATAGAGAGAAGGAATGTCAGGGAGAGTCCAGATAGAGAGATGGAATTTCGGGGAGAATCCCGATAGAGAGATGGAATATGAGGGAGTGTCTAGATAAAAAGATTGAATTTCAGGGAGTATCTGGATAGCGAGATGGAATGTCTGGATACATAGATGGAATGTTAGGGTGTATCCAGATAGAGGGATGGAATTTCAGGGAATGTGTGGAAACAGAGATGGAATGTCTGGATAGATAGCTGGAATGTCAGGGAGTATCAGGATAGGGAGATGGAATGTCAGGGAGTCTCTGGATGGAGAGATGGACCGTTTGGCGGTATATGGATAGAGAGATGGAATGTCAGGGAATGTCCGGATTCAGAGATGACATGTCAGGTAGTATCTGGATAGAGAGCTGGAATGTCAGGGAATGTGTGGAATGAGAGATGGAATTTCAGGATAGATAGGTGGAATGTCAGGGAATATCCGGATAGAGAAATGACATGTTAGGGTGTATCTGGATAGAGAGATGACATGTCAGGGTGTATCCGGATTGAGAGATGGAATGTCAGGGAATGTGTGGAAAGAGAGATGGAATGTCTGGATACTGGATGGAATGATAGGGTGTATCCGGACAGAGAGAATGAATGTCAGGGAGTATCCAGATAGGGAGATGGAATGTCAGGGAGTCTCTGGATAGAGAGAAGGAATGTCAGGGAGAGTCCAGATAGAGAGATGGAATTTCGTGGAGAATCCCAATAGAGAGATGGAATATGAGGGAGTGTCTAGATAAAAAGATGGAATTTCAGGGAGTATCTGGATAGAGAGATGGAATGTCTGGTTACATAGATGGAATGTTAGGGTGTATCTGGATAGGTAGATGGAATGTCAGGGAATATCCGGATAGGGAGATGGAATGACAGAGTGTCTCTGGATAGAGAGATGAAATGTCAGGGAGTTTCCGCATAGAGAGAAGGAATATGAGGGAGTGTCTAGATAAAAAGATGGAATGTCAGGGAGTATCTGGATAGAGAGATGGAATGTCAGGGAGTATTCCGATAGAGAGATGGAATGTCAGGGAATGTGTGGAAAGAGAGATGGAATGTCTGGAAAGGTAGATGGAATATCAGGGTGTATCCGGATAGAAAGCTGGAATGTCAGGGAGTATCCGGATAGAGAGATGGAATGTCAGGGAATGTGTAGAAAGAGAGATGGAATGTCAGGGTGTTTCCAGATAGTGAGATGGAATGTCAGGGAGTCTCTGGATAGAGAGAAGGAATGTCAGGGAGAGTCCAGATAGATATATGGAATGTCAGGGAGAATCCGGATAGATAGATGGATTATGAGGGAGTGTCTAGATAAAAAGATGGAATGTCAGGCAGTATCTGGATAGAGAGATGGAATGTCTGGATACATAGATGGAATGTTAGGGTGTATCCGGATAGAGGGATGGAATTTCAGGGAGTATCCGGAAAGGGAGATGGAATGTCAGGGAGTCTCTGGATAGAGAGATGGACCGTTTGGCAGTATATGGATAGAGAGATGGATTGTCAGGGAAAGTCCGGATTCAGAGATGACATGTCAGGTAGTATCCGGATAGAGAGCTGGAATGTCAGGGAATGTGTGGAAAGAGAGATGGAATGTCTGGATAGTTAGGTAGAATTTCAGGGAATGTCCGGATAGAGAAATGGCATGTTAGGGTGTATCTGGATAGAGCGATGACATGTCAGGGTGTAACCAGATTGAGAGATGGATTGTCAGGGAATGTGTGGAAAGAGAGATGGAATGTCTGGTTACATAGATGGAATGTTAGGGTGTATCCGGATAGAGAGATGGAATGTCAGAGGGTAACTGGATAGAGACATGGAATGTCAGGAAATATCCAGATTGAGAGATGGAATGTCAGGGAATGTGTGGAAAATGAGATGGAATGTCTGGATAGATGGATGGAATGTTAGGGTGTATCCGGTCAGAGAGAATGAATGTCAGGGAGTATCCAGATAGGGAGATGGAATGTCAGGGAGTCTCTGGATAGAGAGAAGGAATGTCAGGGAGAGTCCAGATAGAGAGATGGAATTTCGGGGAGAATCCCGATAGAGAGATGGAATATGAGGGAGTGTCTAGATAAAAAGATTGAATTGCAGGGAGTATCTGGATAGAGAGATGGAATGTCTGGTTACATAGATGGAATGTTAGGGTATATCCGGACAGGGAGATGGAATGTCAGAGTGTCACTAGATAGAGAGCTGAAATGTCAGGGAGTCTCCGCATAGAGAGAAGGAATATGAGGGAGTGTCTAGATAAAAAGATGGAATGTCAGGGAGTATCTGGATAGAGAGATGGAATGTCAGGGAGTATTCCGATAGAGAGCTGGAATGTCAGGGAATGTGTGGAAAGAGAGATGGAATGTCAGGGTGTATCCAGATAGTGAGATGGAATGTCAGGGAGTCTCTGGATAGAGCGAAGGAATGTCAGGGAGAGTCCAGATAGATATATGGAATGTCAGGGAGAATCCGGATAGATGGATGGATTATGAGGGAGTGTCTAGATAAAAAGATGGAATGTCAGGCAGTATCTGGATAGAGAGATGGAATGTCTGGATACATAGATGGAATGTTAGGGTGTATCCGGATAGAGGGATGGAATTTCAGGGAATGTGTGGAAAGAGAGATGGAAAGTCTTCATAGATAGCTGGAATGTCATGGTGTATCCGGATAGAGAGATTGAATGTCAGGGAATATCCAGATAGGGAGATGGAATGTCAGGGAGTCTCTGGATGGAGAGATGGAATGTCTGGCGGTATATGGACAGAGAGATGGAATGTCAGGGAATGTCCGGATTCAGAGATGACATGTCAGGTAGTATTCGGATAGAGAGCTAGAATGTCAGGGAATGTGTGGAAAGAGAGATGGGATGTCTGGATAGATAGGTGGAATGTCAGGGAATGTCCGGATAGAGAAATGACATGTTAGGGTGTATCTGGATAGAGAGATGACATGTCAGGGTGTATCCGGATAGTGAGATGGAATGTCAGGGAATGTGTGGAAAGAGAGATGGAATGTCTGGTTACATAGATGGAATATTAGGGTGTGTCCTGATAGAGAGTTGGAATGTCAGAGGGAATCTGGATAGAGAGATGGAATGTCAGGAAATATCCAGATTGAGAGATGGAATGTCAGGGAATGTGTGGAAAGAGAGATGGAATGTCTAGATAGATGGATGGAATGTTACGGTGTATCCGGACCGAGAGATGGAATGTCAGGGAGTATCCAGATAGGGAGATGGAATGTCAGAGAGTCTCTGGATAGAGAGAAGGAATGTCAGGGAGAGTCCAGATAGAGAGATAGAATGTCGGGGAGAATCTCGATAGAGAGATGGAAAATGAGGGAGTGTCTAGATGAAAAGATGGAATGTCAGGGAGTATCTGGATAGAGAGATGGAATGTCTGGTTACATAGATGGAATGTCAGGGAGTATCCGGATAGGGAGATGGAATTTCAGAGAGTCTCTGGATAGAGAGAAGGAATGTCAGGGAGAGTGCTGACTGAGATTGAAGCAGATTGAGTGATAGCTTCCAAATAGGGAAGGAATATGAGGGAGTGTCTAGATAAAAAGATGGAATGTCAGGGAGTATCTGGATAGAGAGATGGAATGTCAGGGAGTATTCCGATAGAGAGATGGAATTTCAGGGAATGTGTGGAAAGAGAGATGGAATGTCTGGATAGTTAGATGGAATGTCAGGGTGTATCTGGATAGAGAGATTGAATGTCAGTGAGTATCCGGATAGGGAGATGGACTGTCAGGGATTCTCTGGATAGAGAAATGGAACGCCAGGCAGTATCTGGATAGAGAGATGGAATGTCAAGGAATGTCCGGATTCAGAGTTAACATGTCAGTGAGTATCGGGATAGGGAGCTGGAATGTCAGGGAATGTGTGGAAAGAGAGATGGAATGTCTGGATAGATAGATAGAATGTCAGGATGTTTCCGGATAGAGAGATGGAATGTCAGGGCGTATCCAGATAGTAAGATGGAATGTCAGGTAGTCTCTGGATAAAGAGATGGAATATCAGCGAGTCTCCGGATAGAGAGGTGGAATGTCAGGGAGTATCTGGATAGAGAGATGGAATGTCAGGGAGAGTCCAGATAGAGAGATGGAATATAAGGGAGTGGCTAGATAGAAAAATGGAATGTGAGGGAGTATCTGCATAGAGAGATGGAATGTCAGGGAGAGTGCAGATAGAGAGATGGAATATAAGGTAGTGTCTAGATAGAAAAATGGAATGTGAGGGAGTATCTGCATAGAGAGATGGAATGTCAGGAAATATCTGTATAGAGCGATGGAATGTCAGGGAGTGTCTGGCTAGAGATATGGAATGTCAGGGAGAGTCCGGATAGGGAGATGGAATGTCAGGAAGTCTCTGGATAGATGGAATGTCAGGGAGTCTCCGGGTAGCGAGATGGAATGTCAGGGAATGTCTGGATAGAGAGATGGAATGTCAGGGATAATCTGGATAGAAACTTGGAATATGAGGGAGTGTCTAGATAAAAAGATGGAATTTCAGGGAGTATCTGGATAGAGAGATGGAATGTCTGGATACAGAGGTGGAATGTTAGGTTGTGTCCGGATCGAGAAATGGAATATCGGAGAGTATCCGGACAGGGAGATGGAATGTCAGAGAGTCTCTGGATAGAGAGAAGGAATATGCGGGAGTGTCTAGATAAAAAGATGGAATTTCAGGGAGTATCTGGATAGGGAGATGGAATGTCTGGTTACATAGATGGAATGTTAGGGTCTATCCGGATAGGGAGATGGAATGTCAGCGAGTCTCAGGATAGAGAGATGGAACGTCAGGGACTCTCCGGGTAGAGAGATGGAATGTCAGGGAGTATCTGGATAGGGAGATGGAATGTCAGAAAATATCCAGATGGAGAGATGGAATGTCAGGGAATGTATGGAAAGAGAGATTGAATGTCTGGATAGATAGATGGAATGTTAGGGTGTCTCCGGACAGAGAGATTGAATGTGTGTAAAGAGAGATGGAATGTCTGGATAGAGAGATGGAATGTCAGGGTGTATCCAGACAGAGGGATGGAATGTCGGGGTGTATCCGGACAGAGAGATGGAATGTCAGGGAGTCTCTTGATAGAGAGAGCGAATATCTCGATAGGGAGCTGGAATGTCAGGGAATGTCTCGATAGAGAGATGGAATGTCTGGATAGATAGTTGTAATGTCAGGATGTCTCCGGATAAAGAGATGGAATGTCAAGGGGTGTCTGGATAGAGAGATGGAATGTCTGGGAGTATCCAGATAGTGAGATGCAATGTCAGGGTGTCTTTGGATAGAGAGAAGGAATGTCAGGGAGAGTCCAGATAGAGAGATGGAATGTCAGGGAGAATCCGGATAGATAGATGGAATATGAGGGAGTGTCTAGAAAAAAAGATGGAATGTCAGGCAGTATCTGGTTAGAGAGATGGAATGTCTCGATACATAGATGGAATGTTAGGGTTTATCCGGATAGAGAGATTGAATGTCAGGGAGTATCCGGATAGGGAGATGGAATGTCAGGGAGTCTCTGGATAGAGAGATGGACCGTTTGGCGGTATATGGATAGAGAGATGGAATGTCAGGGAATGTCCGGATTCAGAGATGACATGTCAGGTAGTATCCGGATAGAGAGCTGGAATGTCAGGGAATGTGTGGAAAGAGAGATGGAATTTCTGGATAGATAGGTGGAATGTCAGGGAATGTCCGGATAGAGAAGTGACATGTTAGGGTGTATCTGGATAGAGAGATGACATGTCAGGGTGTATCCGGATAGTGAGATGGAATGTCAGGGAATGTGTGGAAAGAGAGATGGAATGTCTGGTTACATAGATGGAATGTTAGGGTGTATCCGGATAGAGAGATGGAATGTCAGAGGGTATCTGGATAGAGAGATGGAATGTCAGGAAATATCCAGATTGAGAGATGGAATGCCAGGGAATGTGTGGAAAGAGAGATGGAATGTCTGGATACTGGATGGAATGTTAGGGTGTATCCGGACAGAGAGAATGAATGTCAGGGAGTATCCAGATAGGGAGATGGAATGTCAGGGAGTCTCTGGATAGAGAGAAGGAATGTCAGGGAGAGTCCAGATAGAGAGATGGAATTTCGTGGAGAATCCCGATAGAGAGAGGGAATATGAGGGAGTGTCTAGATAAAAAGATGGAATTTCTGGGAGTATCTGGATAGAGAGATGGAATGTCTGGTTACATAGATGGAATGTTAGGGTGTATCCGGATAGGGAGATGGAATGTCAGGGAATATCCGGATAGGGAGATGGAATGTCAGAGCATCTCTGGATAGAGAGATGAAATGTCAGGGTGTCTCCACATAGAGAGAAGGAATATGAGGGAGTGCCTGGATAAAAAGATGGAATGTCAGGGAGTATCTGGATAGAGAGATGGAATGTCAGGGAGTATTCCGATAGAGAGATGGAATGTCAGGGAATGTGTGGAAAGAGAGATGGAATGTCTGGATTGGTAGATGGAATATCAGGATGTATCCGGATAGAAAGATGGAATGTCAGGGTGTATCCAGATAGTGAGATGGAATGTCAGGGAGTCTCTGGATAGAGAGAAGGAATGTCAGGGAGAGTCCAGAAAGATATATGGAATGTCAGGGAGAATCCGGATAGATAGATGGATTATGAGGGAGTGTCTAGATAAAAAGATGGAATGTCAGGCAGTATCTGGATAGAGAGATGGAATGTCTGGATACATAGATGGAATGTTAGGGTGTATCCGGATAGAGGGATGGAATTTCAGGGAGATTCTGGAAAGGGAGATGGAATGTCAGGGAGTCTCTGGATAGAGAGATGGACCTTTTGGCGGTATATGGATAGAGAGATGGAATGTCAGGGAAAGTCCGGATTCAGAGATGACATGTCAGGTAGTATCCGGAAAGAGAGATGGAATGTCTGGTTACGTAGATGGAATGTTAGGGTGTATCCGGATAGGGAGATGGAATGTCAGGAAATATCCAGATTGAGAGATAGAATGTCAGGGAATGTGTGGAAAGAGAGATGGAATGCCTGGATAGATGGATGGAATGTTAGGGTGTATCCGGACAGAGAGAATGAATGTCAGGGAGTATCCAGATAGGGAGATGGAATGTCAGGGAGTCTCTGGATAGAAAGAAGGAATGTCAGGGAGAGTCCAGATAGAGAGATGGAATTTCGGGGAGAATCCCGATAAAGAGATGGAATATGAGGGAATGTCTAGATAAAAAGTTGGAATTTCAGGGAGTATCTGGATAGAGAGATGGAATGTCTGGTTACATAGATGGAATGTTAGGGTATATCCGGATAGGGAGATGGAATGTCAGGGAATATCCGGATAAGGAGATGGAATGTCAGAGTGTCTCTGGATAGAGAGATGAAATGTCAGCGAGTCTCCACATAGTGAGAAGGAATATGAGGGAGTGTCGAGATAAAAAGATGGAATGTCAGGGAGTATCTGGATAGAGAGATGGAATGTCAGGGAGTATTCCGATAGAGAGATTTCAGGGAATGTGTGGAAAGAGAGATGGAATGTCTGGATAGGTAGATGGAATATCAGGGTGTATCCGGATAGAAAGATGGAATGTCAGGGAGTCTCTGCATAGAGAGAAGGAATATGAGGGAGTGTCTAAATAAAAAGATGGAATGTCAGCGAGTATCTGGATAGGGAGATGGAAGGTCAGGGTATGTGTGGAAAGAGAGATGGAATGTCTGGATAGATAGATGGAATGTCAGGGTGTATCCGGATAGGGAGATTGAATGTTAGGGAGTATCCGGATAGGGAGATGGAATGTCAGCGAGCCTCTGGATAGAGAGATGGAACGTCAGGTCGTCTCCGGGTAGAGAGATGGAATGTCAGGGAGTATCTGGATAGAGAAATGGAATGTCAGGGTGTGTCTTGATAGAGACACGGAAGGTCTGGGAGTGCCCGAATATAGAGTTGGAATGTCAGGGTGTATCTGGATAGATAGATGATATGTCAGGAAGTGTCCGAATAGAAAGATGGAATGTCAGTCAGTGTCCAGACAGAGAGATGGAATGACAGGGACTGTCGGTTAGAGAGATGACATGTTAGGGAATATCTGGATAGAGAGATGGAATTTCAGGGAATCTGTGGAAAGAGAGATGGAATGTTTGGATAGATAGAATGAATGTCAGGGTGTATCCGGATAGAGAGATTGAATGTCAGGCTGTATCTGGAGAGGGAGATGGAATGTCAGGGAGTCTCTGGATAGAGGGATGGAATGTCAGGGAATGTCCGGATAGAGAGATGACATGTTAGGGAGTATCTGGGTAGAGAAATGACATGTCAGTGAGTATCTGGATAGAGAGATGGAATGTCAGGGAATGTGTGGAAAGGGAGATGGAATGTTAGGGTGTATCCAAGTAGTGAGATGGAATGTCAGGGAGTCTCTGGATAGAGAGAAGGAATGTCAGGGAATGTGTGGAAAGGGAGATGGAATGTCAGGGTGTATCCAGATAGATATATGGAATGTCAGGGAGAATCCGGATAGATAGATGGAATGTGAGGGAGTGTCTAGATAAAAAGATCGAATGTCAGGGAGTATCTGGATAGGGAGATGTCATGTCAGGGAGTATCCAGATAGATAGATGGAATGTCAGGGTGTACCCGGACAGACAGATGGAATGCCAGGGAGTATCCGGATAGGGAGATGGAATATCAGGGAGTCTCTGGATAGAGAAATGGAATGTCAGGGAGAGTCCAGATAGAGAGATGGAATGTCAGGGAATGTCCGGATTCAGGGTTTACATGTCAAGGAATATCTCGATAGGGATCTGGAATGTCAGGGAATGTCTCGATAGAGAGATGGAATGTCTGGATAGATAGATGTAATGTCAGGATGTCTCCGGATAAAGAGATGGAATGTCAAGCGGTGTCTGGATAGTGAGATGCAATGTCAGGGTGTCTTTGGATAGAGAGAAGGAATGTCAGGGAGAGTCCAGATAGGGAAATGGAATGTCAGGGAGAATCCGGATAGATAGATGGAATATGAGGGAGTGTCTAGATAAAAAGATGGAATGTCAGGCAGTATCTGGATAGAGAGATGGAATGTGTGGATACATAGATGGAATGTTAGGGTTTATCCGGATAGAGAGATTGAATGTCAGGGAGTATCCAGATAGGGAGATGGAATGTCAGGGAGTCTCTGGATAGAGAGATGGACCGTCTGGCGGTATATGGATAGAGAGATGGAATGTCAGGGAATGTCCGGATTCAGAGATGACATGTCAGGTAGTATCCGGATAGAGAGCTGGAATATTAGGGAATGTGTGGAAAGAGAGATGGAATGTCTGGATAGATAGGTGGAATGTCAGGGAATGTCCGGATAGAGAAATGACATGTTAGGGTGTATCTGGATAGAGAGATGACATGTCAAGGTTTATCCGGGTAGAGTGATGGAATGTCAGGGAATGTGTGGAAAGAGAGATGGAATGTCTGGTTACATAGATGGAATGTTAGGGTGTATCCGGATAGAGAGATGGAATGTCAGAGGGTATCTGGATAGAGAGATGGAATGTCAGGAAATTTCCAGATTGAGAGGTGGAATGTCAGGGAATGTGTGGAAAGAGAGATGGAATGTCTGGATAGATGGATGGAATGTTAGGGTGTATCCAGACAGAGAGAATGAATGTCAGGGAGTATCCAGATAGCGAGATGGAATGTCAGGGAGTCTCTGGATAGAGAGAAGGAATGTCAGGGAGAGTCCAGATAGAGAGATGGAATTTCGGGGAGAATCCCGATAGAGAGATGGAATATGAGGGAGTGTCTAGATAAAAAGATGGAATTTCAGGGAGTATCTGGATAGAGAGATGGAATGTCTGGTTACATAGATGGAATGTTAGGGTGTATCCGGATAGGGAGATGGAATGTCAGGGAATATCCGGATAGGGAGATGGAATGTCAGAGTGTCTCTGGATAGAGAGATGAAATGTCAGGGAGTCTCCACATAGTGAGAAGGAATATGAGGGAGTGTCTGGATAAAAAGATGGAATGTCAGGGAGTATCTGGATAGAGAGATGGAATGTCAGGGAGTATTGCGATAGAGAGATGGAATTTCAGGGAATGTGTGGAAAGAGAGATGGAATGTCTGGATAGGTAGTTGGAATATCAGGGTGTATCCGAATAGAAAGATGGAATGTCAGGGAGTCTCCGCATAGAGAGAAGGAATATGAGGGAGTGTCTAAATAAAAAGATGGAATGTCAGGGAGTATCTGGATAGGGAGATGGAATGTCAGGGTATGTGTGGAAAGAGCGATGGAATGTCTGGATAGATAGATGGAATGTCAGGGTGTATCCGGATAGGGAGATTGAATGTCAGGGAGTATCCGGATAGGGAGATGGAATGTCAGCGAGCCTCTGGATAGAGAGATGGAACGTCAGGTCATCTCCGGGTAGAGAGATGGAATGTCAGGGAGTATCTGGATAGAGAAATGGAATGTCAGGGTGTGTCTTGATAGAGACATGGAAGGTCTGGGAGTGCCCGAATATAGAGTTGGAATGTCAGGGTGTATCTGGATAGATAGATGATATGTCAGGACGTGTCCGAATAGAAAGACGGAATGTCAGTCAGTGTCCAGACAGAGAGATGGAATGACAGGGACTGTCGGTTAGAGAGATGACGTGTTAGGGAATATCTGGATAGAGAGATGGAATTTCAGCGAATCTGTGGAAAGAGAGATGGAATGTTTAGATAGATAGAATGAATGTCAGGGTGTATCCGGATAGAGAGATTGAATGTCAGGGTGTATCCGGAGAGGGAGATGGAATGTCAGGGAGTCTTTGGATAGAGGGATGGAATGTCAGGGAATGTCTGGATAGAGACATGTTAGGGAGTATCCGGGTAGAGAAATGACATGTCAGTGAGTATCCGGATAGAGAGATGGAATGTCAGGGCATGTGTGGAAAGAGAGATGGAATGTCAGGGTGTATCCAGATAGTGAGATGGAATGTCAGGGAGTCTCTGGATAGAGAGAAGGAATGTCAGGGAGAGTCCAGATAGAGAGATGGAATGTCAGGGAGAATCCGGATAGATAGATGGAATATGAGGGAGTGTCTAGATAAAAAGATGGAATGTCAGGCAGTATCTGGATAGAGAGATGGAATGTCTGGATACGTAGATGGAATGTTAGGGTGAATCTGGATAGAGAGATGGAAAGTCAGGAAGTATCCGGATAGGGAGATGGAATGTCAGAGAATCTCTGGATAGGGAGATGAAATGTCAGGGAGTCTCCGCATAGAGAGGAGGTATATGAGGGAGTGTCTAGATAAAAAGATCGAATGTCAGGGAGTATCTGGATAGGGAGATGTCATGTCAGGGTGTATCCGGATAGATAGATGGAATGTCAGGGTGTATCCGGACAGACAGATGGAATGCCAGGGAGTATCCGGATAGGGAGATGCAATGTCAGGGAGTCTCTGGATAGAGAGATGGAATGTCAGGGAGAGTCCAGATAGAGAGATGGAATGTCAGGGAATGTCCGGATTCAGGGCTTACATGTCATGGAATATCTCGATAGGGATCTGGAATGTCAGGGAATGTCTCGACAGAGAGATGGAATGTCTGGATCGATAGATGTAATGTCAGGATGTCTCCGGATAAAGAGATGGAATATCAAGGGTGTCTGGATAGAGAGGTGGAATGTCAGGGAGTATCCAGATAGTGAGATGGAATGTCAGGGTGTCACTGGATAGAGAGAAAGAATGTCAGAGAGAGTCCAGATAGAGAGATGGAATGTCAGGGAGAATCCGGATAGATAGATGGAATATGAGGGAGTGTCTAGATAAAAAGATGGAATGTCAGGCAGTATCTGGATAGAGAGATGGAATGTCTGGATACATAGATGGAATGTTAGGGTGTATCCGGATAGAGGGATGGAATTTCAGGGAATGTGTGGAAAGAGAGATGGAATGTCTGGATAGAAAGCTGGAATGTCAGGGTGTATCTGGATAGAGAGATTGAATGTCAGGGAGTATCCGGATAGGGAGATGGAATTTCAGGGAGTCTCTGGATGGAGAGATGGAATGTCTGGCGGTATATGGATAGAGAGTTGGAATGTCAGGGAATGTCCGGATTCGGAGTTGACATGTCAGGTAGTATCCGGATAGAGAGCTGGAATGTCAGGGAATGTGTGGAAAGAGAGATGGAATGTCTGCTTAGATAGGTGGAATGTCCGGGAATGTCCGGATAGAGAAATGACATGTTAGGGTGTATCTGGATAGAGAGATGACATGTCACGGTGTATCCGGATAGTGAGATGGAATGTCAGGGAATGTGTGGAAAGAGAGATGGAATGTCTGGTTACATAGATGGAATGTTAGGGTGTATCCTGATAGAGAGTTGGAATGTCAGAGGGTTTCTGGATAGAGAGATGGAATGTCAGGAAATATACAGATTGAGAGATGGAATGTCAGGGAATGTGTGGAAAGAGAGATGGAATGTCTGGATAGATGGATGGAATGTTAGGGTGTATCCGGACCAAGAGATGGAATGTCAGGGAGTATCCAGATAGGGAGATGGAATGTCAGGGAGTCTCTGGATAGAGAGAAGGAATGTCAGGGAGAGTCCAGATGGAGAGATGGAATGTCGGGGAGAATCCCGATAGAGAGATGGAATATGAGGGAGTGTCTCGATAAAAATATGGAATTTCAGGGAGTATCTGGATAGAGAGATGGAATGTCTGGTTACATAGCTGGAATGTTAGGGTGTATCCGGATAGGGAGATGGAATGTCCGGGAGTATCCGGATAGGGAGATGGAATTTCAGAGAGTCTCTGGATAGAGAGATGGAATGTCAGGGAGAGTGTTGACTGAGATTGAAGCAGATTGAGTGATAGCTTCCAAATAGGGAAGGAATATGAGGGAGTGTCTAGATAAAAAGATGGAATGTCAGGGAGTATCTGGATAGAGAGATGGAATGTCAGGGAGTATTCCGATAGAGAGATGGAATTTCAGGGAATGTGTGGAAAGAGAGATGGAATGTCTGGATAGTTAGATGGAATGTCAGGGTGTATCCGGATAGAGAGATTGAATGTCAGTGAGTATCCGGATAGGGAGATGGAATGTCAGGGAGTCTCTGGATAGAGAAATGGAACGTCAGGCAGTATCTGGATAGAGAGATGGAATGTCAAGGAATGTCCGGATTCAGAGTTGACATGTCAGGGAGTATCGGAATAGGGAGCTGGAATGTCAGGGAATGTGTGGAAAGAGAGATGGAATGTCTGGATAGATAGATAGAATGTCAGGATGTCTCCGGATAGAGAGATGGAATGTCAGGGTGTATCCAGATAGTAAGATGGAATGTCAGGTAGTCTCTGGATAAAGAGATGGAATATCAGCGAGTCTCCGGATAGAGAGGTGGAATGTCAGGGAATATCTGGATAGAGAGATGGAATGTCAGGGAGAGTGCAGAGAGAGAGATGGAATATAAGGGAGTGTCTAGATAGAAAAATGGAATGTGAGGGAGTATCTGCATAGAGAGATGGAATGTCAGGAAATATCTGTATAGAGCGATGGAATGTCAGGGAGTGTCTGGCTAGAGATATGGAATGTCAGGGAGAGTCCGGATAGGGAGATGGAATGTCAGGGAATATCTGGATAGAGAGATGGAACTTGAGGGTATATCTGGTCAGAGTGATGGAATGTCAGGAAATAAATGGATAGAGAGATAGAATGGCAGAGGATATCTGGATGGAGAGATGGAATGTCAGGGAGTATCTGAATAAAGCAATGGAATGACAGGGAGTATCTGAATCGAAAGATGGAATGTCAGGGAGTGTCTGGATGGAGAGACAGAATATCAGTGAGAGTGCAAATGGAGAGTTAGAATGTCAGTGAGTATTTGGAAAGAGAGATGGAATCTCAGGGAATATCTGGATAGGAAGATGAAATGTCAGGGAGTATGCAGGCCGAGATAGAAGCAGATTGAATGATAGCTTCCAAATAGGAATTGGGATAAATTGTTGGGTGAATGTATATGGTTCAGGAGGAACAGCAGCAGGGTGCAGCGTGGGCTACCAGTGAGCCAGCACAGGCTTGATGGGCCGAATGTCCTCCCTCTGTCCTGTGTGATTCTATGATTTGGTAAACCTATGTGACACCCTCAGCCTGCAGCTCTCCAAACCTATTTAATTCTCTCTGTGTATTAACATATCTAAATACTATATTAATCTCTTTTGGATTGTCCTCCCTGCCTGATCCCTCCTATTTCTGAACTATTCTGTATTCTCGCACTGTCTGTCTCTCTCATTCCTCTACGAATCCTCTCTTTCCTCTCAGATGCTTCATTCGGGTTCCTCTCCATTTGCCAAATCAATTTAGCCCAATTTAATGTAGTGACTGTACCTTTAAGAAATGTACTGACTATCACTTTAAGGAATGTAATGATTGTAGCTCTAAGACTTATTGTACTGTGTGGTTTCATGAGACAGTGTGAATGAAACTGCCTGAAGAATGGGGAACCTGAGGAGTGGAGTTTGTGTCTCGTGCATCTTGATGGAAGCATGTATCTGCTGCTGAAGCCCTGTAAATAAAGTTCACTGTTTCTTCTGAGAATCCTGTCTGGAAAATCAAGTCCATAACAAGTGGTTACCCTCCCGGTGAGGACATTGTTCCCAGCCCTGCCCAGTCTCTCCATTCTCCAGCATTGCTGAAAGGAGCCGCTGCAGATCCGCCTTTCTCCACAAGGGGCGGCAGAGACTGTTCCTCTGCTCGTGGCACTGGGACAAACCTGAATTGTCAGACTCTACCCGGCAACAGATGATCCCTGTCAGCTCTTTATTCTGATTGGTCTCTCTCAGGGCTGGATTGAGCTGCTCTAACAGACTGAGTGTGTCAGGGTGGGTGTGAGCTGCTCACACTGTGGGGGAGGGGGGACAATGTTGTGTAACGGGGGACAGGGGGAGGCTGAATGTCCCCAGAAATAAAGTCCTGGCTGCTTTAAGGCAAAACAGTGTCTGGAGCTGGGGTTGTTCTGTACTGAGAGAGAGAGAGACAGGGAAAAAGCCAGAGAGACTGAGAAATGAAGATAGAGTGTAAGAGAAACACTGCAACAGGGAGATGTGCAGAGAGAGGGAGTGAGAGAGTAAGAGCAGAGAGACGGTGAGAAAGAAAGTGTGCCAGAGAGACAAATAGAACAAGGCTCAAACTGAGAGAGTATGAAAGAGGCGGAGAGAGGTTTTGAGAGTGAGAGAAACTGAGAGAGAGTGTGAAAGAGAAAGACAGTCAGAGGGAGGGATAGAGAAAAAGAGAGCAACATAGAGGAATGGTGAGAGGGAGGCTGACACAGGAATAGATGGAGCGAAAGTGAGATAGAGGTAGAGAAAGCGAACAGAACAATGAGTACAACAACAATTTATATTTATATAGCACCTTTAATATAGTAAAACTTCCCAAGATGATTCAGAAGAATATTATCAAGGCTCAGACGGAGAGAGTATGAAAGAGGCGGAGAGAGGTTATGAGAGAGAGAGAAACAGAGAGTGTGAAAGAGAAAGACAGTCAGAGGGAGGGATAGAGAAAAAGACAACAGGACAGAGACTGAGAGGGAACCTGAGACACGAATAGACAGAGCGAATGTGAGATAGAGGTAGAGAAAGTGAACAGAACGATGAGGACAACAACAATTTACATTTATATAGCACCTTTAATATAGTTAAACTCCCCAAGATGACTCAGAAGAATATTATCAACTAAATCTTGACAGGGGGTTACCTGCAGAGATATTAGGACAGGTGACTGTTTGTCACAAGTAGATCAAAAGACGGAGAGGGGGAGAATTCCTGAAATTAGGATCCAGGCAGCTGAAGGCCGGAGAGATTCCAATCAAGTATGTGCAAGTGGACGGAATTAGAGGAGTGCAGAGATCTCGGAGGGTTGTAGTGCTGGAGGAGGTGACAGAGACAGGGAGGGGCAAGGCAATTGAGGGATTTGAAAACATGGATGAGAATTTTAAAATTGATCCATTGTTTAACTGGGAGCCAATGTAAATCCGTGAGCACAGGGTGATGGGTGAGCGGGACTTGGTTGAGTTAAGACACAGGCAGCAGAGTTTTGAGAGATCACCTGGATATATTATGAACACTATAGAAAACATAAACATTGTGTTAATATGTATTTGGCACCCCTCTGTGTATAATGAACACATGAACTCTGTTAGGTTGCATCTGCTGCTCAGCTGGTAGCACTCTGGCCTGTAAGATAGAATGTGCTGATTTAAAGTCCCATTCCAGAACTAAATCCCTCAGTTAACAGTCCAGTGTCGCACTGAGGGAGTGGTGCAGTCGGAGATCATTTTCTTCAGGAGGGTTTTTAAATGGCAGCCACATCTGTTCTTTCAGGTGAATGTTTAACAAGCCCCAAAGTGTGGAGGTAGGCCTTAAAAGCTACCTGGGCCAGTATTGGGATGGAACCTGTGCAGTTGGTCTTATTCTGCATTATAGTCTATCTTGTCAACAGAGATATTCAAATTCAATCACTCAATCACATTCAACTAACAGACTAACTGGTCAATGTCACATTGCTGTTTGTGGGAGATTACTGTGTATAAATGGGCTGCTACATTTCCTACATTGCAATAGTGACTGAACTTCCACACGGATGTGATTGGCTGTCCAACGCTTTGGGGAACGCTGGGATTGTGGAAGGGGTTGTCAAACATTCTTACCTAATGATGTATGTTCTGCATGTCACTGTGTTCCTGTGCACAATACATACTATCTAACATACAGACACACTGTACATTCAGCATTCCAGTTCTATGTACACTCAATATATAATCCAATATTAGACCCTCACTGCACAGATTTTACTCCTGCTCTCTAGATGTTGAGCAGTGTTCTGTATTGCGATGTCTGAGCTGGAACTTCAGAAAGGGTTGGGACAGGAAAATATAATCTGAGGCAGTCTCTGGATGGAGATATGTAATGTCAGGGAGAGTCCGAACACAGAGATTGAATGTCAGGAAGTGTCTGAATAGAGAGATGGAATGTCAGGAAGTGTCCAGATAGAGCGATGGAATGTCAGGGAATGTGTGGAAAGAGAGATAGAATGTCTGGATAGAAGGATGGAATGTCGGGAGGTGTCCGGATGGAGAGATGGAATGTCAGGGAGTCTCTGGATAGAGAGATGACATGTCAGGGAGTATCCAGATAGAGAGATGGAATGTCAGGGAGAGTCCGGATAGAGAGATGGAATGTCAGGGAGTCTCTGGGTAGAGAGATGGAATGTCAGGGAATGTCCACATTGAGAGATGACATGTCAGGGAGTATCCAGATAGAGCGATGGAATGTCAGGGAATGTGTGTAAAGAGAGATGGAAAGTCTGGATAGATAGATGGAATGTCAGGGTGTATCCAGACAGAGAGATGGAATGTCAGGGTGTATCCGGACAGAGAGATGGAATGTCAGGGAGTCTCTAGATAGAGAGATGGAATGTCAGGGAGAGTCCAGATAGAGAGATGGAATGTCAGGGTGTATCCGGACAGAGAGATGGAATGTCAGGGTGTATCCGGGTAGAGAGATGGAATGTCAGGGAGTATCTGGATAGAGAGATCGAATGTCAGGGTGTATCCGGGTAGAGAGATGGAATGTCAGGGAGTATCTGGATAGAGAGATCGAATGTCAGGGAGTATCTGGATAGGGAGATGGAATGTCAGGGAGAGTGCAGACCGAGATTGAAGCAGATTGAATGATAGCTTCCAAATAGGGATTGGGATAAACTGTTAGATGAATGGGCATGGTAAAGGAGGAACAGCAGCAGGGTGCAGCGTGGGCTACAAGAGAGCCAGCACAGGCTTGATGGGCCCAATGTCCTCCCTCTGTCCTGTGTGATTCTATGATTTGGTAAACCTATGTGACACCCTCAGCCTGTAGCTCACCAAACCTATTCACTTCTCTCTGTGTATTAACATATCTAAATACTATATTAATCTGCTTTGGATTGTCCTCCCTGCCTGATCCCTCCTATTTCTGAACTATTCTGTATTCTCACACTGTATGTCTCTCTCATTCCTCTACGAATCTTCTCTTTCCTCTCAGACGCTTCATTCGGGTTCCTCTCCATTTGCCAAATCAATTTAGCCCAATTTAATGTAGTGACTGTCGCTTTAAGGAATGTAGTGACTGTAGCTCTAAGACTTATTGTACTGTGTGGTATCATGAGACAGTGCGAATGAATCAGCCTAAAGCGTGGGGAACCTTAGGAGTGGAGTTTGTGTCTCAGGCATCTTAATGGAAGCATGTAACTGCTGCTGAAGCCCTGTAAATAAAGTTCACTGTTTCTTCTGAGAAACCTGTCTGGAAAATCAAGTCCATAATAAGTTGTTACCCTCCCGGTGAGGATATTGTTCCCAGCCCTGCCCAGTCTCTCCATTCTCCAGGATTGCTGAAAGGAGCCGCTGCAGATCCGCCTTCCTCCACAAGGGGCGGCAGAGGCTGTTTCACTGCTCGTGGCACTGGGACAAACCTGAATTGTCAGACTCTACCCGGCAACAGATGATCCCTGTCAGCTCTTTATTCTGATTGGTCTCTCTTAGGGTTTGGATTGCGCTGCACTAACAGACACACTGTACATTCAGCATTCCAGTTCTATTGTACATTCGACATATAATCCAACAATAGACACTCACTGCACAGGTTTTACTTCTCTCTCAATCTTCAACAGTGTTGGGACAGGAAAATGGAATCTGAGGCAGTCTCTGGAAAGAGATGTGTAACGTCAGGGAGAGTTGGGATAGAGAGATGGAATGTCAGGAGGTGTCCAGATAGAGAGATAGAATTTCGGGAGGTGCGGATAGAGAGATGGAATGTCCAGAATTGTCCGGATAGAAGGTTGGAATGTCAGGAGTGTCTGAATAGAGAGATACAATGTAAGGGAGAGTCCAGGTTGAGAGCTGGAATATCAGGACATGTTCAGATAGAGAGATGTTGGGGAGTGTCCGGATAGAGAGATTAAACATCCCGAGTTTGTGGATACAGAGACGGAATGTGAGGGTAGGGAGATGGAATGTCAGGGAGTATCTGGATAGAGAGATTGAATGTCAGGGAGCATCTGGATAGAGAGATGGAATGTGAGGGTTTATCCGGACAGAGAGATGGAATTTTAGGGAGAATCTGGATAGAGGGATGGAATGTCAGGGAGAATCTGAATGGAGAGATTGAATGTCAGGGAGTGTCTGGATAGAGAGATGGAATGTGAGGGTCTATCTGGACTGAGAGATGGAATGTCAGGGAGTTTCTAGATAGATGTAATTTCAGTGAGTGTGCACACAGAGATGGAAGCAGATTGAATGGATCACGTTCAAATAGGAATTGGGATAAATTCTTAAGTAAGTGTGCAGGGTAAAGGATAGACAGCAGCAGAGTGCGGACTGGGCTACCAAAGAGCCAGCACAGGCTTGATGGGCCCAATGTCCTCATTCCATCCTGTGTCATTCTATGATTTGGTAATCCTATGTGACACCCTCAGCCTGTAGCTCACCAAACCTGTGTATTTATATATTTAAGAACTATCTTAATCTGCCTTGGACTGTCCTCCCTGTCTGATCCCTCTTATTTCTCAACTGTTCTTTATTCTCGCACTGTCTGTCTCTCTCATTCCTCTATGAATCTTGTCTCTCCTTTCAGATGCTTCATTCGGGTTCCTCTCCCTCTGCCTAATCAACTTAGCTGAATTTAGTGGACTAGCTTTAGCTTTAAGGAATGTAGTGACTGTAATTCTAAGACTTATTGTACTGTGTGGTATCATGAGACAGTGCGAATGAATCAGCCTGAAGCGTGGAGAACCTTAGGAGTGGAGTTTGTGTCTCGTGCATCTTGATGGAAGCATGTAACTGTTGCTGAAGCCCTGTAAATAAAGTTCACTGTTTCTTCTGAGAAACTGGAAAATCAAGTGCATAGCAAGTTGTTACCCTCCCGGTGAGGATATTGTTCCCAGCCCTGCCCAGTCTCTCCGTTCTCCAGCATTGCTGAAAGGAGCCGCTGCATTTCCTCCTTTCTGCACAGGGGGCGGCAGAGGCTGTTCCTCTGCTCGTGGCACTGGGACAAACCTGTATTGTCAGACCCTAACCTGCAACAGATGATCCCTGTCAGCTCTTTATTCTGATTGGTCTCTCTCAGGGCTGGGTTGAGCTGCACTAACAGACTGAGTGTGTCAGAGTGGGTGTGAGCTGTCACACTGTGGGGGAGGGGGGACAATGTTGTATAAAAGGAGGACAGGGGGAGGCTCACTGTCCCCAGACATAAAGCCCTGGTTGGTTAAAGGCAAAACAGTGTCTGGAGCTGGGGTTGTTCTGCACTGAGAGAGAGAGAGACAGGGAAAAAGCCAGAGAGACTGAGAAATGAAGATAGAGTGTAAGAGAAACACTGCAACAGGGAGATGTGGAGAGAGAGGGAGTGAGAGAGTAAGAGCAGATGAGCAAGAAAGTGTGTTAGAGAGACAAAGACAACAAGGCTCAGACCGAGAGAGTATGAAATAGTTGGAGAGAGGTTATGAGAGAGAGAGAAACTGAGAGAGAGTGTGAAAGAGAAAGACAGTCAGAGGGAGGGATAGAGAAAAAGAGAGCAACATAGAGGAATGGTGAGAGGGAGGCTGACTCAGGAATAGATGGAGTGAATGTGAGATAGAGGTAGAGAAAGCGAACAGAACGATGTGGACAACAACAATTTACTTTTACGTAGCAACTTTAACATAGTAAAACTTCCCAAGATGATTCAGAAGAATATTATCAACTAAAATTTGTCAGTGAGTCACCTGCAGAGATTATTAGGCCAGGTGACTGTTTGTCAGAGGTAGATAAAAAGACGGAGAGGGGGAGAATTCCTGATATTAGGACCCAGGCAGCTGAAGGCCGGAAAGATTGCAAGTGGACAGAATTAGAGGAGTGCAGAGATCTCGGAGGGTTGTAGGCCTGGAGGAGGTGACAGAGACAGGGAGGGGCAAGGCCATTGAGGGATTTGAAAACATGGTTGAGAATTTTAAAATTGATCTGTTGTTTAACTGGGAGCCAATGTAAATCCGTGAGCACAGGGTGATGGGTGAGCAGGACTTGGTGTAGGTTAAGACACAGGCAGCAGATTTTTGAGAGATCTCAGGTTGGAGAGAATAAGGAAGACAATCTTACTGGGAGAGAAAGAGAGAAATGTGGAGACTCAGACACCTGTCCATATTGTGAGCACCATAGAAAACATAAACATTATGTTAAATGTGTATTTGGCACCCCTCTGTGTATACTGTACATGATGTCGATAACATTAACACATGAACCCTGTTATTTTGCAACTGTGGCTCACTCCAGTCTCTGAAACAGAAAGCTCTGGGTTCAAATTCCACTCCAAGACTTAAACATAAAGCGCTTGTTTAACACACCAGGGTCGTAATGACGGAGTGCTGCAGTCAGAGATGCTTTCTTTTTTAGAAAGAATATGAAAACAGAGGGCTGTCTGCTCTTTCAGGTGAATGTTTAAAAAATCTCAAAATGAGGAGGTAGACCTCAAGAGTTACCTGAGCACGTATGGGAATTGAACCGGTATTGTTGGTGTTATTCTGCTCCATACTTTAGCCATCTGTTCAGCAGAGATATTCAATCTCAATCATTAAATCACATTCACAGAAACAGACTAACTGGTCAGTGTCACATTGCTGTTTGTGGGAGCTTACTGTGTATAAATGGGCTGCTACATTTCCTACATTGCAATAGTGATGGAACTTCCAGAAGTACTGCATTTACCTGGCACATTTACCCATGAATTTATCCCAATTACTATTTGAACATTATCAATTAATCTGCTTCTATCTCTGTCCACACATTCACTGACATTCCATCTTTCTATTCGCAAATTCCTGACATTTCATCTCTCTATCCAGACATGCCCTGACATTCCATCTCTCTATCCAGACTCTCCCTGACATTCCATCTCTCTATCCGGGCACTCACTGATATTCCATCTCTCTATTCGGGCACTCACTGATATTCCATCTCTCTATCCTGACACTCCCTGACATTCCATCTCTCTTTCCGGACTTACCCTGACGTTCCATCTCTCTATTCGGACTCTCCCTGACATTGTATATCTCTATCCGGACACACCCTGACATTGTATATCTCTATCCGGACTCTCCCTGACATTCCATCCCTCTATCCGGACTCTCCCTGACATTCCGTCTCTCTATCCGGAAACACCCTGACATTGTATATCTCTATCTAGACTCACCCTGACATTCCATCTCTCTATCCAGACTCACCCTGACATTACATCTCTCTATCCGGACACACCCTGACACCGTATATCTCTATCCGGACTCACCCTGACATTGTATATCTCTATCCGGACTCACCCTGACAGTGTATATCTCTATCTAGACTCACCCTGACATTGTATATCTCTATCCGGACTCATCCTGACATTGTATATCTCTATCCGGACTCACTCTGACATTGTATATCTCTATCCGGACTCACCCTGACATTGTATATCTCTATCTGGACTCACCCTGACACTGTATATCTCTATCCGGACTCACCCTGACACTGTATATCTCTATCCGGACTCACCCTGACATTGTATATCTCTATCCGGACTCACCCTGATATTGTATATCTCTATCCAAACTCACCCTGACATTGTATATCTCTATCTGGACTCACCCTGACATTCCATCTCTCTATCCGGACTCACCCTGATATTGTATATCTCTATCCAAACTCACCCTGACATTGTATATCTCTATTCGGACTCACCCTGACATTGTATATTTCTATTCAGACTCACCCTGACTTTGTATATCTCTATCCAGACTCACCCTGATATTGTATATCTCTATCCGGACTCACTCTGACATTGTATATCTCTATCCGGACTCACCCAGACATTGTATATCTCTATCCGGACTCACCCTGACATTGTATATCTCTATCCGGACTCACCCTGACATTGTATATCTCTATCTGGACTCACCCTGACACTGTATATCTCTATCCGGACTCACCCTGACACTGTATATCTCTATCCGGACTCACCCTGACATTGTATATCTCTATCCGGACTCACCCTGATATTGTATATCTCTATCCAAACTCACCCTGACATTGTATATCTCTATCTGGACTCACCCTGACATTCCATCTCTCTATCCGGACTCACCCTGATATTGTATATCTCTATCCAAACTCACCCTGACATTGTATATCTCTATTCGGACTCACCCTGACATTATATATTTCTATTCAGACTCACCCTGACTTTGTATATCTCTATCCAGACTCACCCTGATATTGTATATCTCTATCCGGACTCACTCTGACATTGTATATCTCTATCCGGACTCACCCTGACATTGTATATCTCTATCCGGACTCACCCTGACATTGTATATCTCTATTCAGAGTCACCCTGACATTGTATATTTCTGTCCGGACTCAGCCTGACATTGTATATCTCTATCTGGACTCACCCTGACATTCCACCTCTCTATCCGGACTCACTGTGACATTGTATATTTCTATTCGGACTCACCCTGACATTGTATATATCTATTCAGACTCACCCTGACATTCCATCTCTCTATCCAGACTCACCCTGACATTACATCTCTCTATCCGGACACACCCTGACACCGTATATCTCTATCAGGACTCACCCTGACATTGTAGATCTCTATCCGGACGCACCCTGACATTCCATCTTTCTATCCGGACTCACCCTGACATTGTATATCTCTGTCTGGACTCACCCTGACACTGTATATCTCTATCCGGACTCACCCTGACATTGTATATCTCTATCCGGACGCACCCTGACATTCCATCTCTCTATCCGGACTCACCCTGATATCGTATATATCTATCCAAACTCACCCTGACATTGTATATTTCTGTCCGGACTCACCCTGACATTGTATATCTCTATCCGGACTCATCCTGACATTGTATATCTCTATCCAGACTCACCCTGACATTGTATATCTCTATCCAGACTCGTTCTTTCGAAGTGTCATGAGGACTTGAAACGTCAACTCTTTTCTTCTCCGCCGATGCTGCCAGACCTGCTGAGTTTTTCCAGGTAATTCTGTTTTTGTTTTGTATATCTCTATCCAGACTCACCCTGACATTGTATATCTCTATCCAGACTCACCCTGACATTGTATATCTCTATCCGGACTCACCCTGACATTGTATATCTCTATCTGGACTCACTCTGACATTCCATCTCTCTATCCGGACTCACCCTGACATTGTATATCTCTATCCGGATTCACCCTGACATTGTATATCTCTATCTGGACTCACCCTGACATTGTATATCTCTATCCGGACTCACCCTGACACTGTATATCTCTATCCGGACTCACCCTGACATTGTATATCTCTATCCGGACTCACCCTGACATTGTATATCTCTATCCGGACTCACCCTGACATTGTATATCTCTATTCAGAGTCACCCTGACATTGTATATTTCTGTCCGGACTCACCCTGACATTGTATATCTCTATCTGGACTCACCCTGACATTCCACCTCTCTATCCGGATTCACTGTGACATTGTATATTTCTATTCGGACTCACCCTGACATTGTATATATCTATTCAGACTCACCCTGACATTCCATCTCTCTATCCAGACTCACCCTGACATTACATCTCTCTATCCGGACACACCCTGACACCGTATATCTCTATCAGGACTCACCTTGACATTGTAGATCTCTATCCGGACGCACCCTGACATTCCATCTTTCTATCCGGACTCACCCTGACATTGTATATCTCTATCTGGACTCACCCTGACACTGTATATCTCTATCCGGACTCACCCTGACATTGTATATCTCTATCCGGACGCACCCTGACATTCCATCTCTCTATCCGGACTCACCCTGATATAGTATATATCTATCCAAACTCACCCTGACATTGTATATCTCTATCCGGACTCACCCTGACATTGTATATCTCTATCCGGACTCATCCTGACATTGTATATCTCTATCCAGACTCACCCTGACATTGTATATCTCTATCCAGACTCGTTCTTTCGAAGTGTCATGAGGACTTGAAACGTCAACTCTTTTCTTCTCCGCCGATGCTGCCAGACCTGCTGAGTTTTTCCAGGTAATTCTGTTTTTGTTTTGTATATCTCTATCCAGACTCACCCTGACATTGTATATCTCTATCCAGACTCACCCTGACATTGTATATCTCTATCCGGACTCACCCTGACATTGTATATCTCTATTCAGAGTCACCCTGACATTGTATATTTCTGTCCGGACTCACCCTGACATTGTATATCTCTATCTGGACTCACTCTGACATTCCATCTCTCTATCCGGACTCACCCTGACATTGTATATCTCTATCCGGATTCACCCTGACATTGTATATCTCTATCTGGACTCACCCTGACATTGTATATCTCTATCCGGACTCACCCTGACACTGTATATCTCTATCCGGACTCACCCTGACATTGTATATCTCTATCCGGACTCACCCTGACATTGTATATCTCTATCTGGACGCACCCTGACATTCCATCTCTCTATCCGGACTCACCCTGATATTGTATATCTCTATCCAAACTCACCCTGACATTGTATATCTCTATCTGGACTCACCCTGACATTGTATATCTCTATCTGGACTCACCCTGACACTGTATATCTCTATCTGGACGCACCCTGACATTCCATCTCTCTAACCGGACTCACCCTGATATTGTATATCTCTATCCGGACTCACCCTGACATCGTATATCTCTATTCGGACTCACCCTGACATTGTATATTTCTATTCAGACTCACCCTGACTTTGTATATCTCTATCCAGACTCACCCTGATATTGTATATCTCTATCCGGACTCACCCTGACATTGTATATCTCTATCCGGACGCACCCTGACATTCCATCTCTCTATCCGGACTCACCCTGATATTGTATATATCTATCCAAACTCACCCTGACATTGTATATCTCTATCCGGACTCACCCTGACATTGTATATCTCTATCCGGACTCACCCTGACATTGTATATCTCTATTCGGACTCACCCTGACATTGTATATTTCTATTCAGACTCACCCTGACTTTGTATATCTCTATCCAGACTCACCCTGATATTGTATATCTCTATCCGGACTCACTCTGACATTGTATATCTCTATCCGGACTCACCCTGACATTGTATATCTCTATCCGGACTCACCCTGACATTGTATATCTCTATTCAGAGTCACCCTGACATTGTATATTTCTGTCCGGACTCACCCTGACATTGTATATCTCTATCTGGACTCACCCTGACACTCCACCTCTCTATCCGGACTCACCCTGACATTGTATATTTCTATTCAGACTCACCCTGACATTGTATATTTCTATTCAGACTCACCCTGACATTCCATCTCTCTATCCAGACTCACCCTGACATTACATCTCTCTATCCGGACACACCCTGACACCGTATATCTCTATCCGGACTCACCCTGACATTGGATATCTCTATCCGGACGCACCCTGACATTCCATCTTTCTATCCGGACTCACCCTGACATTGTATATCTCTATCTGGACTCACCCTGACACTGTATATCTCTATCCGGACTCACCCTGACATTGTATATCTCTATCCAGACTCACCCTGACATTGTATATCTCTATCCGGACTCGTTCTTTCGAAGTGTCATGAGGACTTGAAACGTCAACTCTTTTCTTCTCCGCCGATGCTGCCAGACCTGCTGAGTTTTTCCAGGCAATTCTGTTTTTGTTTTGTATATCTCTATCCAGACTCACCCTGACATTGTATATCTCTATCCAGACTCACCCTGATATTGTATATCTCTATCCAGACTCACCCTGACATTCCATCTCTCTATCTGGACTCACCCTGACATTGTATATCTCTATCCGGACTCACCCTGACATTGTATATCTCTATTCAGAGTCACCCTGACATTGTATATTTCTGTCCGGACTCACCCTGACATTGTATATCTCTATCTGGACTCACTCTGACATTCCATCTCTCTATCCGGACTCACCCTGACATTGTGTATCTCTATCCGGACTCACCCTGACATTGTATATCTCTATCCGGACTCACTCTGATATTGTATATCTCTATCTGGTCTCACCCTGACATTGTATATCTCTATCCGGACTCACCCTGACATTGTATATCTCTATTCAGACTCACCCTGACTTTGTATATTTCTGTCCGGACTCACCCTGACATTGTATATCTCTATCTGGACTCACCCTGACATTGTATATCTCTATTCAGACTCACCCTGACATTGTATATTTCTATTCAGACTCACCCTGACATTGTATATTTCTATTCAGACTCACCCTGACATTGTATATCTCTATCCGGACTCACCCTGATATTGTATATCTCTATCCGGACTCACCCTGACTTTGTATATCTCTATTGAGACACACCCTGACATTGTATATCTCTATCCGGAATCACTCTGACATTGTATATCTCTATTCAGACTCACCCTGACTTTGTATATCTCTATCCGGACTCACCCTGATATTGTATATCTCTATCCGGACTTACCCTGACTTTGTGTATCTCTATCCGGACTCACCCTGATATTGTGTATCTCTATCCGAACTCACCCTGACATTGTATATCTCTATTCAGACTCACCCTGACATTGTATATCTCTAACACAAACACAAAAATTGCTGGAAACACTCAGGAGGTTTGACAGCTCTTGTGGAGAGAAAGACAGAGTTAACTTTTCGAGTCCGTATGAGTGTCTGGCCCATTCCTTACTCCTGTGTGGTGGCGATCACCTGAGCCATCTTTCACTTTATCTGGAGGTTGAAAATAAGTTGGGTGGGCTGGGGTGTCTGGTGTGGTTGGTTGGGGAGGTGGGGGTGGGGTGGGGAGGGTGGTGTGGGGTGGTGAGTGTGGGGTGGTGAGGGTGGGTGGGGAGGGTGAGGGGGTGGGTGGGGAGAGTGGGGTGTGTTGGGGTGGTGGGGTCAGGGGTGGGGGTCTGGGATCTTGTGAGGTGGGTAGGGGTGGGGGGTGATGCTTGCAGGGGGAGGTTTTGTCAGCCCGCTTATCATTTCCAGCAATGGAGTACGAGTGTGCACCACTGCCACTCGCTCGCTTTCTCCTGTATTCCACACAATTGCAATTCAATTTAAAGCTCCATTAACATGCGATCAGACAGCAGGGGAAGCTCTTCAGTGTTGAAACCCACTGTCAGCTGACAATGCAGCAGGTATGGATGTACAAGACAAAGATCTCCTGGTCATATATGGAGTCTGTACATCATGGCCAGAACTTTCCGATCCTACCTGATTGCCATTAACACAAGACTTACTTAACATAACAAAAGGATAGGCTCATTTCAAAATGAGATTACTGTTGTAAATGTTTCACATGACGTTGGCTTCATTTTATTCATTGTTATTTGTTGAGACGAGCTTAGTCAGAGAGCTAAATATACTGACACGCCTCATGCTTGGCATGCATTGATGGTTTCAGGGGAGTAAGGGCCATTTCTGTTATTGTAGAAGAAACAATGTTGTGTTTTTGTATTCACTCTTAATTGCACGTTAGTGTCCAGTGTTGTTCTTGCCACTCTGTGAGATATAGCTGAACTTACAGAATTAGTGGGCTCTCTCTTCTCTGCATTGAAAAGGACATTGGCTGAAATCATTCCTGGCGGGGGTAATTGAATCGTTGTAGTTGATCTCAAAACCCTGGAAGCAGTCTCCCAGCCAACATCCTGTGATGGACACACACTTGGATAGTACTGACACCACCCTTTAGGTCCCTTATTTTATTACCTTGACAGCCTGTGTCCATCCCCACCAACCCTTTGACACCCAGGATGCCAGACCCTTTCCACATCACTTCTCCATGCCTCTGACCCCATCCTCTGTCCTCCCCTGGGCCCCTCTTCCACTCCTCCATGTCCCAGACTCCACTCCCTAACCCCACCTACCTCACCACTGACCCACCCTTGCCAGCCCCGAGCCTCCATGCAAGCTGCAGTGCTCCTGCACCCTACCCCCACCCCGCCGTGTGCCAAAGAGCCACTCAAGGAAGACCACTGACCTCAGACTCAACCGCACAAAGCCGACTAGTGCATGCTGCCATTCAACAGAACTGGGTGAACCGGGTGCCATGAGATTCACATGCACCATGAACTTTACCTGGAAGGTAAGATGTAGTTTAAAAAATCAGTTTTGCACTAAGGAATATTCTTGGCCTGCAAACGTATCACAAGTATGAACTGGCCATAGGACAGAATGAGGTTTCTCACACCGAAAACTCGCTGCTGACTTTATTGCTTCATCTCAACTTGCTGCCAACAACTTCAGGTTTTGTCTGTATGCCACATTACTCACTGTTGTGGGCTCCATTAACCCAACCAGCTCCATAATGTACAGACTGTGTGTACATAATATTGTCAAATCCCCCTAATGTACAGACTGTGTGTACATTATATTGTAAAATTCCTCCATAATGTACAGACTGTTTGTACATTATATTGTAAAATCCCTCCATTATGTATAGACTTAATGTACATAATATTGTCAAATCCCCATAATGTAGTCTGTATGTTCATTATATTGTCAACCCCCTCCATAATGTACAGACTGTGTGTACATTATATTGTCAACCCCCTATAATATACAGACCATGTGTAGATTATGTTGCCAAAGACCCCCATAATGTACAGACTGTGTGTACATTATATTGTCAACCCCCTATAATATACAGACCATGTGTAGATTATGTTGCCAAAGACCCCCATAATGTACAGACTGTGTGTACATTATATTGCCAAAGCCCCCCCCCCATAATGTACAGACTGTGTGTACATTATGTTGTCAACCCCCCCTTAATGTACAGACTGTGTACATTATATTGTCAAACCACCCCATAATGTACAGACTGTGTGTACATTATGTTGTCAAACCACCCCATAATGTACAGACTATGTACATTATATTGTCAAATCCCTCATAATGTACAGACTGTGTGTACATTACATTGCCACAGTCTATCATACACGCTATTGTGCAACCACTGTATATTTTACATATTCTATATATCCTGCAGCACATTGTCTACATGTTAAACATCAGATGAGTCGAACACACTTGTCTGTATACCAAACACTGTGAATGGTTCGATTGAAGTGTTATGTGCAGAGAGCCGGAATGGATGAGGTTTCACTTTCACTATCGTTTTGACAGAGGGGGAACCGCCGGTGAGACCGGGGATTCCCGGTAGAGAGGGCACCGATCTCTGTCCAAAGACTGCATTGGCGATATCGGCTCCGGAGCCGGCCAGACCCGCTGCCAAGTCCCGTGTCCCGATCATTGAAAGGAAGGTGCGAGCCTGCCAGCGGCCCTGCTCAACCAGAAACAGGTCAGTGAACAGTTTAGGAGAAATGTTCTTTTTCCGGGAAACGGCAGGCAGAGTGCCCACAGGACCAGGGCAGTAGATACAGCGCGGTAACTGCACTTTGTATAAAGACCAGGGTCCTGCAGCCTTCTCGATATACACCATCTTCCAAGATCTGTGGACATACATTCCCAGGTCTTCCTGTTCCTGCATCCACTTTAATCGATTTAGTTTACATTAACCTCATTCACCATATATCTCCTCAATCTCTCGACCAACATGTATCACCTAACGCTCTTCTGCTCAAATCTAAGCTGACATGTGCCTGCACATTTCAGTAGCCTGTTTTTGACCTCCTGAGGTCTGTCACTATTCTCCTCACTATTTTCTCGACTTTGGAGCTGTCTGCTATTGCACACTTTCAAACTATAGCCCCTATACTCAAATCCAGCTCATTCGTGTATATTAAAATGAGCAGTGGTCCTAATCCTGATCGAAGGAGAACACCACTGTATACTTATAGGGACATAGGATTTAGGAGTACATGTAGACCATTCGGCCCTTCGAGCCTGCTCCGTCATTCAATAAGATCATGGCTGATCTGTTTGTGTCTCTATTCCACTTTGCCACCTGCCCCGATACCTCTTGACTCCCTTGCTTATCAAAATTCTGTCTTAATTCTGCCTTGGATAAATTCAATGACCCAGCTTCTTACTTGCCTGCAGTCTGATAATCTAGTTACCATTGCTCTCTGCTTTCTGCCCCATCACCAGTTACATTTCCAGGCTGACACAATCCCTCTATTATACATAACCCAGGACCATGTACACATAAACCAGGGAACTACAGGCCAGTCAGTCTAACCTCAGTGGTGGGGAAACTATTGGAAGCGACTCTGAAAGACAGAATGAATCTACATTTGGAGAGGCAGGGATTAATCAAGGCCAGCCATCATGGTTTTGTTAAGGGGAGGTCAAGTCTGACCAATTTGACTGAATTTTTCGAAGAGGTGACCAGGTGTGTAGATGAGGGCAATACATTTGATGTAGTCTACTTGGACTTCACCAAGGCTCTTGAAAAGGTCCTACATGGGAGACTGATAACGAAGGTAAGAGCCCATGGGATCCAAGGTAATTTGGCAAATTGGATCCAGAATTGGCTGAGTGGCAGGAAGCAGAGGGTGATGGTTGAGGGGTGTTTTTGTGACTGGATGCCTGTGTCCAGTGGGATTCCACAGGGATCAGTGTTGGGTCCCTTGCTGTTTGTGGTATATAAAAACAATTTAGACTTGAGTGTAGGAAGGTTGATCAGTAAGTTTGCGGATGACATGAAAATTGGTGGGGTGGTAAATAGTGAGGAGGATAGCCTTAGATTACAGGAGGATATAGGCGGGCTGGTCAAATGGGCTGATCAGTGACAAATGGAATTTAATCCAGCTAAGTGTGAGGTGATGCACTTGGGCAGGACAAACAAGGCACGGGAATACATGATGAATGGTAGGACCCTGGGAAATACCGAGGATCAGCGGGACCTTGGTGTGCATGTCCAACGGTCCCTTAAGGTAGTGGGACAGGTAGATAAGGTGGTTAAAAAGGCACATGGGATACTTGCCTTTATTAGCCGAGGCATAGAATATAAGAGCAGGGAGGTTATGCTGGAACTGTATAAAATGCTGGTTAAGCCACAGCTGGAGTATTGCGTGCACTTCTGGAATCCGCATTATAGGAAGGATGTGATTGCACTAGAGAGAGTGCAGAGGAGATTTACCAGGATGTTGCCTGGGCTGGAGAGTTTTAATTATGAGGAGAGATTGGATAGACTGGGGTTATTTTCCCCAGAGCAGAGGAGATTGAGGGGGGACATGATTGAGATGTATGAAATTATGAGGGACATAGGGTAGACAGGTAGGAACTTTTCCCTCTTGGTGGAGGGATCAATAACCAGGGGGCATAGATTTAAGGTAAGGGGCAGGAGGTTTAGAGGGGATGTGAGGAAGAATTTTTTCACCCAGAGGGTGGTGGGAATCTGGAACTCACTGCCTGAAAGAGTGGTAGAGGCAGAAACCCTCATAACATTTAAGAAGTATTTGGATGTGCACTTGTTTTGCATCACATAGAAGGCTATGGGCCTAGTGCTGGGAAATAGGATTAGAATACTTGTTTGACCGGCACAGACTTGATGGGCCGAAGGGTCTATTCCTGTGCTGTAGACCTCTATGACCCTAATGTAAACATCCAAGTATAACATACATACCTTGGTATAATCTACATACCCTGGGATAAAGTATACATCCAGGTATGATGGATATACCCTGAACATTATGCACATCCAGGTATAATATACATGCCCTGAGACAATGTATACATCCAGGTATAATGTACATACCCTGGGGCAATGTTCACATCCAACTATAATATACACATCCTGGAACATTATACACATCCAGGTATAATATACATGCCCTGGGACAATTTTAACATCCAGGTATAATGTACACACCCTGAAGCATTATACACATCCAGGCACAATATACACACCCTGGAACATTATAAACATCCAAGTATAATATACATACCCTGGAACATTATACACATCCAGGTATAATATACACACCCTGGAACATTATACGCATTCAGGTATAATATACACACCCTGGGGCAATGTTCACATCCAGGTATAATGTACACACCCGAGGATAACGTACACAGGGATGATATACACAGGGATTTTTGAATAAGAGATACTTTGTTTATCTGCCCTGGGTTTTTGGTTTCTGGAACAACCTGTCCAAGGTGGAATCAGTATCGCACAGGGCATAGTTCCAAGATAAACAAATGGTTCAGTTCAGGAGGAGCTGGCTACAGCATTCTTCCTGAATGTGAATTACTGGGTACCATGTTACATTTGTATCTGCCAGTGATTCCTGGTTTTAGCCCGGTGTAGGGGAGCCCTGCAAGGTGGTGCATTATTTCACCCAGGTTAAAGCCCAAAGTGCAAAATTAAGCCCAGGTTCATCTCTGTGGCCTAATATTCCACCCAGGTTAAACCTGAGGAGCAGTTTTTATCTCAGGTTATACACTAAGATGCAGCAGTTAACACAGGCTAACCTCTGTGATGCTATATTTAGCCCAGGTTAAACCTGAGGAGCAGTTTTTATCTCAGGTTATACACTAAGATGCAGCAATTAACACAGGCTAAACTCTGTGATGCTATATTTAGTCCAGGTTAAACCCCACCTCCGGATGTTGCCACCAGCAAACACATTTTCCCCTCCAATTCTTGTTCAGCATCCCAAAGGAATGGTTACCTCCACAACATTCCTTCCAAGTTGAAACCGTGGTTCATTTGTACTTCTGTCAGTTTAGAATCCTTAATTCGCTGCTGACACAGTTGTCCCCTCTATAATGGGGAGGCCCACAAACTAACTGGGTGACCATTATGTGGATCCTCTCCGTTCATTCTGCAAGCACAACACCAAGCTTCCTGTTGCTTCTCAGGTTAATTCTCCACCTTGCCCCCACCCTGACCTCTCTGTCCTTAGTCAGTTTAATTCAGCACCGTGCTCGCACCCTGAACTCTCTGTCCTTAGTCAGTTTAATTCTCTACCTTGCTGTCACCCTGAACTCTCTGTCATTGGTCAGTTTAATTATCCACCTTGCTCCCTCCCTGACCTCTCTGTCCTTGGCCAATTTTAATTCTCCACCTTGCTCCCACTCTGACCTCTCTGTCCTTGGAAAATTTAATTCTCCACCTTGCTCCCACTCTGACCTCTCTGTCCTTGGACAATTTAATTCTCCACTTTGCTCCCACTCTGACCTCTCTGTTCTTGGAAAATGAAATTCTCCACATTGCTCCCACTCTGACCTCTCTGTCCTTAGTCAGTTTAATTCTCTACCTTGCTCCCACCCTGATCTCTCTGTATTTGGAGAATGTAATTCTCTAACTTGCACCCACCCTGACCTCTCTGTACTTGGAGAATGTAATTCTCTAACTTGCACCCACCCTGACCTCTCTGTCCTGGTCAGTGTAATTCACCACCTTGCTCCCACCCTGACCTTTGTGTCCTAGGCATTTGAATTCTCCACCTTGCTCCCACTTGACCCCTCTGTCCTTGGCCAATTTAATTCTCCACCTTGCTCCCACTCAGAGCTCGCTGTCCTTAGTCAGGTTAATTCTCCACCTTGCTCCCACCCTGACCTCTCTGTCCTTAGTCAGTTTAATGCTCCACCTTGCTCTCATCCTGACCTCTATGTCCTTGGCCAATTTAATTCTCCACCTTTCTACCAACTCTGACCTTTATGTCCTTTGTCAGGTTAATTCTCCAACTTGCTCCCACCCTGACCTCTCTGTCCTTCGTCAGGTTAATTCTCTGCCTTGCTCCCACCCTGACCTCTCTGCCCTTAGTCAGTTTAATTCTCCACCTTGCTCCCACCCTGTCCTCTCTGTCCTTGGAGAATGTAATTCTCTACCTTGCACCCACTCTGACCTCTCTGTCCTTAGTCAGTTTAATTCCCCAACTTGCTACCACTCTGACATCTCTGCCCTTGGGCAATTTAATTCTCCACCTTACTCCCAACCTGGCCTCTCTGCCATTAGTCAGTTTAATTCGCCACCTTGCTCCCACCCTGACCTCTCTGCCCTTGGCCAATTTAATTCTCCACCTTTCTACCAATCTGTCCTCTCTGTCCTAAGTCAGTTTAATTCCCCACCTGGCTCCCACTCTGACATCTCTGTCCTCGGACAATTTAATTCTCCACCTTGCTCCCACTCTGACCTTTCAGTCCTTAGTCAGATTAATTCTCCACCTTGCTCCCACTCTGACCTTTCTATCCTTAGTCAGATTAATTCTCCACCTTGCTCCCACTCTGACCTTTCTGTTCTTAGTCAGATTACTTCTCCACCTTGCTCCCAACCTGACCTCTCTATCCTTGGACAATTTAATTCTCTAATTTACTCCCACCCTGACCTCTCTGCCCTTGGCAAATTTAATTCTCCACCTTGCTTCCACTCTGACCTCTCTGTCCTCGGAAAATTTAATTCTCCACCTTGCTCCCACTCTGACCTCTCTGTCCTTTGTCAGGTTAATTCACCACCTTGCTCCCAACCTGACCTCTCTGCCCTTGGCAAATTTAATTCTGCACCTTGCTTCCACTCTGACCTCTCTGTCCTCGGAAAATTTAATTCTCCACCTTGCTCCCACTCTGACCTTTCTGTCCTTTGTCAGGTTAACTCACCACTTTGCTCCCAACCTGACCTCTCTGTCCTTAGTCCGTTTAATTCTCCACCTTGCTCCCACTCTGACCTCTCTGTCCTTGGTCAGTTTAATTCTCTGCCTTGCTCCCACCCTGACCTCTCTGCCCTTAGTCAGTTTAATTCTCTACCTTGCACCCACTCTGACCTCTCTGTCCTTAGTCAGTTTAATTCCCCAACTTGCTACCACTCTGACATCTCTGCCCTTGGCCAATTTAATTCTCCACCTTACTCCCAACCTGACCTCTCTGCCATTAGTCAGTTTAATTCGCCACCTTGCTCCCACCCTGACCTCTCTGCCCTTGGCCAATTTAATTCTCCACCTTTCTACCAATCTGTCCTCTCTGTCCTAAGTCAGTTTAATTCCCCACCTGGCTCCCACTCTGACCTCTCTGTCCTCGGAAAATTTAATTCTCCACCTTGCTCCCACTCTGACCTTTCAGTCCTTAGTCAGATTAATTCTCCACCTTGCTCCCACTCTGACCTTTCTATCCTTAGTCAGATTAATTCTCCACCTTGCTCCCACTCTGACCTTTCTGTTCTTAGTCAGATTAATTCTCCACCTTGCTCCCAACCTGACCTCTCTGTCCTTGGACAATTTAATTCTCTAATTTACTCCCACCCTGACCTCTCTGCCCTTGGCAAATTTAATTCTCCACCTTGCTTCCACTCTGACCTCTCTGTCCTCGGAAAATTTAATTCTCCACCTTGCTCCCACTCTGACCTCTCTGTCCTTTGTCAGGTTAATTCACCACCTTGCTCCCAACCTGACCTGTCTGCCCTTGGCAAATTTAATTCTGCACCTTGCTTCCACTCTGACCTCTCTGTCCTCGGAAAATTTAATTCTCCACCTTGCTCCCACTCTGACCTTTGTGTCCTTTGTCAGGTTAACTCACCACTTTGCTCCCAACCTGACCTCTCTGTCCTTAGTCTGTTTAATTCTCCACCTTGCTCCCACTCTGAGCTCTCTGACCTTGGTCAGTTTAATTCTCTGCCTTGCTCCCACCCTGACCTCTCTGCCCTTAGTCAGTTTAATTCTCTACCTTGCACCCACTCTGACCTCTCTGTCCTTAGTCAGTTTAATTCTCCACCTTTCTACCAACCTGTCCTCTCTGTCCTAAGTCAGTTTAATTCCCCACCTGGCTCCCACTCTGACCTCTCTGTCCTCGGACAATTTAATTCTCCACCTTGCTTCCACTCTGACCTTTCTGTCCTTGGAGAATGTAATTCTCTACATTGCACCCACTCTGATCTCTCTGTCCTTAGTCAGTTTAATTCACCACCTTGCTCCCACCCTGACCTCTCTGCCCTTGGCCAATTTAATTCTCCACCTTTCTACCAACCTGTCCTCTCTGTCCTAAATCAGTTTAATTCCCCACCTGGCTCCCACTCTGACCTCTCTGTCCTCGGACAATTTAATTCTCCACCTTTCTACCAACTCTGACCTTTATGTTCTTTGTCAGGTTAATTCTCCAACTTGCTCCCACCCTGACCTCTCTGTCCTTCGTCAGGTTAATTCTCTGCCTTGCTCCCACCCTGACCTCTCTGCCCTTAGTCAGTTTAATTCTCCACCTTGCTCCCACCCTGTCCTCTCTGTCCTTGGAGAATGTAATTCTCTACCTTGCACCCACTCTGACCTCTCTGTCCTTAGTCAGTTTAATTCCCCAACTTGCTACCACTCTGACATCTCTGCCCTTGGGCAATTTAATTCTCCACCTTACTCCCAACCTGGCCTCTCTGCCATTAGTCAGTTTAATTCGCCACCTTGCTCCCACCCTGACCTCTCTGCCCTTGGCCAATTTAATTCTCCACCTTTCTACCAATCTGTCCTCTCTGTCCTAAGTCAGTTTAATTCCCCACCTGGCTCCCACTCTGACCTCTCTGTCCTCGGACAATTTAATTCTCCACCTTGCTCCCACTCTGACCTTTCAGTCCTTAGTCAGATTAATTCTCCACCTTGCTCCCACTCTGACCTTTCTATCCTTAGTCAGATTAATTCTCCACCTTGCTCCCACTCTGACCTTTCTGTTCTTAGTCAGATTACTTCTCCACCTTGCTCCCAACCTGACCTCTCTATCCTTGGACAATTTAATTCTCTAATTTACTCCCACCCTGACCTCTCTGCCCTTGGCAAATTTAATTCTCCACCTTGCTTCCACTCTGACCTCTCTGTCCTCGGAAAATTTAATTCTCCACCTTGCTCCCACTCTGACCTCTCTGTCCTTTGTCAGGTTAATTCACCACCTTGCTCCCAACCTGACCTCTCTGCCCTTGGCAAATTTAATTCTGCACCTTGCTTCCACTCTGACCTCTCTGTCCTCGGAAAATTTAATTCTCCACCTTGCTCCCACTCTGACCTTTCTGTCCTTTGTCAGGTTAACTCACCACTTTGCTCCCAACCTGACCTCTCTGTCCTTAGTCCGTTTAATTCTCCACCTTGCTCCCACTCTGACCTCTCTGTCCTTGGTCAGTTTAATTCTCTGCCTTGCTCCCACCCTGACCTCTCTGCCCTTAGTCAGTTTAATTCTCTACCTTGCACCCACTCTGACCTCTCTGTCCTTAGTCAGTTTAATTCCCCAACTTGCTACCACTCTGACATCTCTGCCCTTGGCCAATTTAATTCTCCACCTTACTCCCAACCTGACCTCTCTGCCATTAGTCAGTTTAATTCGCCACCTTGCTCCCACCCTGACCTCTCTGCCCTTGGCCAATTTAATTCTCCACCTTTCTACCAATCTGTCCTCTCTGTCCTAAGTCAGTTTAATTCCCCACCTGGCTCCCACTCTGACCTCTCTGTCCTCGGAAAATTTAATTCTCCACCTTGCTCCCACTCTGACCTTTCAGTCCTTAGTCAGATTAATTCTCCACCTTGCTCCCACTCTGACCTTTCTATCCTTAGTCAGATTAATTCTCCACCTTGCTCCCACTCTGACCTTTCTGTTCTTAGTCAGATTAATTCTCCACCTTGCTCCCAACCTGACCTCTCTGTCCTTGGACAATTTAATTCTCTAATTTACTCCCACCCTGACCTCTCTGCCCTTGGCAAATTTAATTCTCCACCTTGCTTCCACTCTGACCTCTCTGTCCTCGGAAAATTTAATTCTCCACCTTGCTCCCACTCTGACCTCTCTGTCCTTTGTCAGGTTAATTCACCACCTTGCTCCCAACCTGACCTGTCTGCCCTTGGCAAATTTAATTCTGCACCTTGCTTCCACTCTGACCTCTCTGTCCTCGGAAAATTTAATTCTCCACCTTGCTCCCACTCTGACCTTTGTGTCCTTTGTCAGGTTAACTCACCACTTTGCTCCCAACCTGACCTCTCTGTCCTTAGTCCGTTTAATTCTCCACCTTGCTCCCACTCTGACCTCTCTGTCCTTGGTCAGTTTAATTCTCTGCCTTGCTCCCACCCTGACCTCTCTGCCCTTAGTCAGTTTAATTCTCTACCTTGCACCCACTCTGACCTCTCTGTCCTTAGTCAGTTTAATTCCCCAACTTGCTACCACTCTGACATCTCTGCCCTTGGCCAATTTAATTCTCCACCTTACTCCCAACCTGACCTCTCTGCCATTAGTCAGTTTAATTCGCCACCTTGCTCCCACCCTGACCTCTCTGCCCTTGGCCAATTTAATTCTCCACCTTTCTACCAATCTGTCCTCTCTGTCCTAAGTCAGTTTAATTCCCCACCTGGCTCCCACTCTGACCTCTCTGTCCTCGGAAAATTTAATTCTCCACCTTGCTCCCACTCTGACCTTTCAGTCCTTAGTCAGATTAATTCTCCACCTTGCTCCCACTCTGACCTTTCTATCCTTAGTCAGATTAATTCTCCACCTTGCTCCCACTCTGACCTTTCTGTTCTTAGTCAGATTAATTCTCCACCTTGCTCCCAACCTGACCTCTCTGTCCTTGGACAATTTAATTCTCTAATTTACTCCCACCCTGACCTCTCTGCCCTTGGCAAATTTAATTCTCCACCTTGCTTCCACTCTGACCTCTCTGTCCTCGGAAAATTTAATTCTCCACCTTGCTCCCACTCTGACCTCTCTGTCCTTTGTCAGGTTAATTCACCACCTTGCTCCCAACCTGACCTGTCTGCCCTTGGCAAATTTAATTCTGCACCTTGCTTCCACTCTGACCTCTCTGTCCTCGGAAAATTTAATTCTCCACCTTGCTCCCACTCTGACCTTTGTGTCCTTTGTCAGGTTAACTCACCACTTTGCTCCCAACCTGACCTCTCTGTCCTTAGTCTGTTTAATTCTCCACCTTGCTCCCACTCTGAGCTCTCTGACCTTGGTCAGTTTAATTCTCTGCCTTGCTCCCACCCTGACCTCTCTGCCCTTAGTCAGTTTAATTCTCTACCTTGCACCCACTCTGACCTCTCTGTCCTTAGTCAGTTTAATTCTCCACCTTTCTACCAACCTGTCCTCTCTGTCCTAAGTCAGTTTAATTCCCCACCTGGCTCCCACTCTGACCTCTCTGTCCTCGGACAATTTAATTCTCCACCTTGCTTCCACTCTGACCTTTCTGTCCTTGGAGAATGTAATTCTCTACATTGCACCCACTCTGATCTCTCTGTCCTTAGTCAGTTTAATTCACCACCTTGCTCCCACCCTGACCTCTCTGCCCTTGGCCAATTTAATTCTCCACCTTTCTACCAACCTGTCCTCTCTGTCCTAAATCAGTTTAATTCCCCACCTGGCTCCCACTCTGACCTCTCTGTCCTCGGACAATTTAATTCTCCACCTTTCTACCAACTCTGACCTTTATGTTCTTTGTCAGGTTAATTCTCCAACTTGCTCCCACCCTGACCTCTCTGTCCTTCGTCAGGTTAATTCTCTGCCTTGCTCCCACCCTGACCTCTCTGCCCTTAGTCAGTTTAATTCTCCACCTTGCTCCCACCCTGTCCTCTCTGTCCTTGGAGAATGTAATTCTCTACCTTGCACCCACTCTGACCTCTCTGTCCTTAGTCAGTTTAATTCCCCAACTTGCTACCACTCTGACATCTCTGCCCTTGGCCAATTTAATTCTCCACCTTACTCCCAACCTGACCTCTCTGCCATTAGTCAGTTTAATTCGCCACCTTGCTCCCACCCTGACCTCTCTGCCCTTGGCCAATTTATTTCTCCACCTTTCTACCAATCTGTCCTCTCTGTCCTAAGTCAGTTTAATTCCCCACCTGGCTCCCACTCTGACCTCTCTGTCCTCGGACAATTTAATTCTCCACCTTGCTCCCACTCTGACCTTTCAGTCCTTAGTCAGATTAATTCTCCACCTTGCTCCCACTCTGACCTTTCTATCCTTAGTCAGATTAATTCTCCACCTTGCTCCCACTCTGACCTTTCTGTTCTTAGTCAGATTACTTCTCCACCTTGCTCCCAACCTGACCTCTCTGTCCTCGGAAAATTTAATTCTCCACCTTGCTCTCACTCTGACCTCTCTGTCCTTTGTCAGGTTAATTCACCACCTTGCTCCGAACCTGACCTCTCTGCCCTTGGCAAATTTAATTCTGCACCTTGCTTCCACTCTGACCTCTCTGTCCTCGGAAAATTTAATTCTCCACCTTGCTCCCACTCTGACCTTTCTGTCCTTTGTCAGGTTAACTCACCACTTTGCTCCCAACCTGACCTCTCTGTCCTTAGTCCGTTTAATTCTCCACCTTGCTCCCACTCTGAGCTCTCTGTCCTTGGTCAGTTTAATTCTCTGCCTTGCTCCCACCCTGACCTCTCTGCCCTTAGTCAGTTTAATTCTCCACCTTTCTACCAACCTGTCCTCTCTGTCCTAAGTCAGTTTAATTCCCCACCTGGCTCCCACTCTGACCTCTCTGTCCTCGGACAATTTAATTCTCCACCTTGCTCCCACTCTGACCTTTCTATCCTTAGTCAGATTAATTCTCCACCTTTCTACCAACCTGTCCTCTCTGTCCTAAGTCAGTTTAATTCCCCACCTGGCTCCCACTCTGACCTCTCTGTCCTCGGACAATTTAATTCTCCACCTTGCTCCCACTCTGACCTTTCTGTTCTTAGTCAGATTAATTCTCCACCTTGCTCCCAACCTGTCCTCTCTGTCCTAAGTCAGTTTAATTCCCCACCTGGCTCCCACTCTGACCTCTCTGTCCTCGGACAATTTAATTCTCCACCTTGCTCCCACTCTGACCTTTCTATCCTTAGTCAGATTAATTCTCCACCTTGCTCCCACTCTGACCTATCTGTTCTTAGTCAGATTAATTCTCCACCTTGCTCCCACTCTGACCTTTCTGTTCTTAGTCAGATTAATTCTCCACATTGCTCCCAACCTGACCTCTCTGTCCTTGGACAATTTAATTCTCTAATTTACTCCCACCTTGACCTCTCTGCCCTTGGCAAATTTAATTCTCCACCTTCCTTCCACTCTGACCTCTCTGTCCTCGGAAAATTTAATTCTCCACCTTGCTCTCACTCTGACCTTTCTGTCCTTTGTCAGGTTAATTCACCACCTTGCTCCCAACCTGACCTCTCTGCCCTTGGCAAATTTAATTCTGCACCTTGCTTCCACTCTGACCTCTCTGTCCTCGGAAAATTTAATTCTCCACCTTGCTCCCACTCTGACCTTTGTGTCCTTTGTCAGGTTAACTCTCCACCTTGCTCCCAACCTGACCTCTCTGTCCTTAGTCCGTTTAATTCTCCACCTTGCTCCCACTCTGACCTCTCTGTCCTTGGTCAGTTTAATTCTCTACCTTGCTCCCAACCTGACCTCTCTGTCCTTAGTCCCTTTAATTCTCCACCTTGCTCCCACTCTGACCTCTCTCTCCTCGGTCAGTTTAATTCCCCACCTTGCTCCCACCCTGACCTCTCTGTCCTTGGAGAATGTAATTCTCTACCTTGCACCCACTCTGACCTCTCTGTCCTTAGTCAGTTTAATTCGCCACCTTGCTCCCATCCTGACCTCTCTGCCCTTGGCCAATTTAATTCTCCACCTTTCTACCAACCTGTCCTCTCTGTCCTAAGTCAGTTTAATTCCCCACCTGGCTCCCACTTTGACCTCTCTGTCCTCGGACAATTTAATTCTCCACCTTGCTCCCATTCTGACCTTTGTGTCCTTTGTCAGGTTAACTCACCACCTTGCTCCCACCCTGACCTCTCTGTCCTTGGAGAATGTAATTCTCTAACTTGCACCCACTCTGACCTCTTTGTCCTTAGTCAGTTTAATTCCCCAACTTGCTACCATTCTGACCTCTCTGTCCTTGGACAATTTAATTCTCTATGTTGCTCCCACTCTGACCTCTCTGTCCTGGGACAATCTAATTCTCTATCTTGCACCCACTCTGACCTCTCTGTCCTTAGTCAGTTTAATTCCCCAACTTGCTACCACTCTGATATCTCTGCCCTTGGCCAATTTAATTCTCCAACTTGCTTCCACTCTGACCTCTCTGTCCTCGGACAATTTAATTCTCCACCTTGCTCCCACTCTGACCATTCTGTCCTTAGTCAGATTAATTCTCCACCTTGGTCCCACTCTGACCTTTCTGTCCTTAGATTAATTCTCCACCTTGCTCCCAACCTGACCTCTCTGTCCTTAGTCCGTTTAATTCACCACCTTGCTCCCACTCTGACCATTCTGTCCTTAGTCAGATTAATTCTCCACCTTGCTCCCACCCTGACCTCTCTGTCCTTGGAGAATGTAATTCTCTATGTTGCTCCCACCCTGACCTCTCTGCCCTTGGCAAATTTAATTCTCCACCTTGCTTTCACTCTGACCTCTCTGTCCTCGGAAAATTTAATTCTCCACCTTGCTCCCACTCTGACCTTTCTGTCCTTTGTCAGGTTAATTCACCACCTTGCCCCCAACCTGACCTCTCTGTCCTTAGTCTGTTTAATTCTCCACCTTGCTCCCACTCTGAGCTCTCTGTCCTTGGTCAGTTTAATTCTCCACCTTGCTCCCAACCTGACCTCTCTATCCTTAGTCCGTTTCATTCTCCACCTTGCTCCCACTCTGACCTCTCTGTCCTTGGTCAGTTTAATTCCCCACCTTGCTCCCACCCTGACCTCTCTGTCCTTGGAGAATGTAATTCTCTACCTTGCACCCACTCTGACCTCTCTGTCCTTAGTCAGTTTAATTCTCCACCTTGCTCCCACCCTTACCTCTCCGTCATTGGTCAGTTTATTTCTCCACATTGATCCGTCCCTGACCTCTCTGTCCTTAGTCAGTTTAATGCTGTACCTTGCTCTTATCCTGACCTCTCTATCCTTGGCCAATTTAATTCTCCACCTTGTTCCCACTCTGACCTCTCTGTCCTTAGTCAGGTTACTTCTCTGCCTTGCTCCCACTCTGACCTCCCTGTTATTGGTCAGTTTAATTCTCGATCTTGCTACCCCCCTGACCTCTCTGCCCTTTGTCGGTTTAATTCTCCACCTTGCTCCCACCCTGTCTTCTCTGTCCTTTGAGAATGTAATTCTCTACCTTGCACCCACTCTGACCTCTTTGTCCTTAGTCAGTTTAATTCCCCAACTTGCTACCAGTCTGATATCTCTGCCCTTGGCCAATTTAATTCTCCACCTTGCTTCCAATCTGACCTCTCTGTCCTCGGAAAATTGAATTCTCCACCTTGCTCCGACTCTGACCTTTCTGTCCTTTGTCAGGTTAATACACCACCTAGCTCCCAACCTGACCTCTCTGTCCTTTGTCCGTTTAATTCTCCACCTTGCTCCCACCCTGACCTCTCTGTCCTTGGATAATGTAATTCTCTACCTTGCACCCACTCTTACCTCTCTGTCCTTAGTCAGTTTAACTCGCCAACTTGCTCCCACCCTGAACTCTCTGCCCTTGGAGAATGTAATTCTCTACCTTGCACCCACTCTGACCTCTCTGTCCTTAGTCAGTTTAATTCCCCAACTTGCTACCACTCTGACTTTCTGTCCTTGGGCAGTTTAATTCTCTATGTTGCTCCCACTCTGACCTCTCTGTTCTGGGACAATTTAATTCTCTACCTTGCTCCCACCCTGACCTCTCTGTCCTTGGTCAGTTTAATTCACCACCTTGCTCCCACCCTGGCCTCTCTGTCCTTGTTCAGTTTAATTCCCCACCTTGCTCCCACCCTGACCTCTCTGTCCTTGGATAATGTAATTCCTACCTTGCACCCACTCTGACCTCTCTGTCCTTAGTCAGTTTAATTCCCCAACTTGCTACCACTCTGATATCTCTGCCCTTGGCCAATTTAATTCTCCACCTTGCTTCCACTCTGACCTCTCTGTCCTCGGACAATTTAATTCTCCACCTTGCTCCCACTCTGACCATTCTGTCCTTAGTCAGATTAATTCTCCACCTTGCTCCCACCCTGACCTCTCTGTCCTTGGAGAATGTAATTCTCTACGTTGCTCCCACTCTGACCTCTCTGTCCTGGGACAATTTAATTCTCTATCTTGCTGCCACCCTGACCTCTCTGTCCTTGGTGAGTTTAATTCTCCACCTTGCTCCCACTCAGACCTCTCTGTCCTTTGTCAGGTTAATTCACCACCTTGCTCCCAACCTGACCTGTCTGCCCTTGGCAAATTTAATTCTCCACCTTGCTCGCAACCTGACCTCTCTGTCCTTAGTCAGTTTAATTCTCCACCTTGCTCCCACCCTGACCTCTCTGTACTTGGAGAATGTAATTCTCTAACTTGCACCCACTCTGACCTCTCTATCCTTAGTCAGTTTCATTTCCCACCTTGCTACCACTCTGACATCTCTGTCCTTAGACAATTTAATTCTCGACGTTGCTCCCACTCTGACCTCTCAGTCCTTGGATAATTGAATTCACCACCTTGCTCCCACCCTGACCTCTCTGTCCTTAGTCAGTTTAATTATACACCTTGCTCCCACCCTAACCTCTCTGTCCTTAGTCAGTTTAATTCTCCACCTTGCTCCCAACCTGACCTCTCTGTCCTTACTCTGTTTAATTCTCCACCTTGCTCCCACCCTGACCTCTCTGTCCTTGGAGAATGTAATTCTCTAACTTGCACCCACTCTGACCTCTCAGTCCTTAGCCAGTTTAATTCCCCAACTTGCTCCCGCTCTGACATCTTTGTCCTTAGACAATTCAATTCTCTACATTGCTCCCACTCTGACCATTCTGTCCTTAGTCAGATTAATTCTCCACATTGCTCCCACCCTGACCTCTCTGTCCTTGGTCAGTGTAATTCTCCACCTTGCTCCCACCTTGACCTCTCTGTCCTTAGTTAGGTTAATTCTCCACCTTGCTCCCACCCTGACCTCTCTGTCATTGGTCAGTTTAATTCTCTACCTTGATCCGTCCCTGACTTCTCTGTCCTTGGCCAATTTAATTCCCCACCTTGCTCCCAGTCTGACCTCTCTGCCCTCAGTCAGTTTAATGCTCTTCCTTGCTCTCATCCAGACCTCTCTGTCCTTGAGCAATTTAATTCTCCACCTTGCTCCCACTCAGACCACTCTGTCCTTAGTCAGGTTAATTTCCCACCTTACTCCCTCCCTTACTTCTCTGTCCTTGGACAATTTAATTCCCCACCTTGCTCCCAGTCTGACCTCTCTGCCCTTGGCCAATTTAATTCTCCACCTTGCTCCCACTCAGACCTCTCTGTCCTTAGTCAGTTTAATTCTCCACCTTGCTCCCACCCTGACCTCTCTGTACTTGGAGAATGTAATTCTCTAACTTGCACCCACTCTGACCTCTCTATCCTTAGTCAGTTTCATTTCCCACCTTGCTACCACTCTGACATCTCAGTCCTTGTCCAATTTAATTCTCCACCTTGCTCCCACTCTGACCTCTCTGTCCTTAGTCAGTTTAATTCTCTACCTTGCACCCACCCTGACCTCTCTGTACTTGGACAATGTAATTCACTAGCTTGCACCCACCCTGAGCTCTCTATGCTTGGACAATTTAATTTCCACCATGCTCCCACTCTGATCTCTCAATCCTTAGTCAGTTTAATTATCCACCTTGCTCCCACCCTGACATCTCTGTCATTAGTCAGTTTAAATCTCCACCTTGCTCTTATCCTGTCCCATCTGTCCTTGGCCAGTTTAATTCTCCACCTTGCTCCCACTCTGCCCTATCTGACCTTGGCCAATTTAATTATCTACCTTGCTCCCACCTTGATCTCTCCGTCCTCAGTCATCTTAATTCTCCACCTTGCTCCCACCCTGACCTCTCCGTCCTCAGTCATCTTAATTCTCCACCTTGCTCCCACCCTGACCTCTCTGTCCTTAGTCAGTTTTATTCTCCACCTTGCTCCCACTCTGACCTCTCTGTCCTTAGTCAGGGTAATTCTCCACCTTGCTCTCATTCTGACTCTCTTTCCTTGGCCAATTTAATTCTCCACCTTGCTCCCACTGTGACCTATCTGTCTATGGCCAATTTAATTCTCCACCTTGCTCCCACTCTGACCTATCTGTTCATGGCCAATTTAATTCTCCACCTTTCTCCCACTCCTGACCTTTCTGTCCTCAGTCAGGTTAATTCTCCACCTTGCTCAGACCCTGACCTCGCTGACCTTAGTCAGTTTAATTCTCCATCTTGCTACCACCCTGACCTCTCTGTCCTTAGTCAGTTTAATTCTCCAACTTGCTCCCACTCCGACCTCTCTGTCCTTAGTGAGCTTAATTTTCCACCTTGCTCCCGCCCTGACCTTTCTGTCCTTAGTCAGTTTAATTCTCCACCATGCTCCCGCCCTGACCTCTCTGCCCCTGGCCAATTTAATTCTCCACCTTGCTTCCACTCTTACTTCTCTATCCTTAGTCAGTTTATTTCTCCAAATTGCTCCCACCCTGACCTCTCTGTCCTTGGTCAGTTTAATTCACCACCTTGCTCACACCCAGAACTCTCTGTCCTTGGCATTTTAATTCTCCACCATGCTCCCACTCTGAACACTCTGTCCTTGGCCAATTGAATTCTCCACCTTGCCCCCACTCTGACCTCTCTGGCCTTAGTCAGTTTAATTCACCACCTTGCTCCCACCCTGATCTCTCTGTCCTTGGCCAATTTAATTCACCACCTTGCTCCCACTCAGACCTCTCTGTCCTTAATCTGTTGAATTCTCCACCTTGCTCCCAACCTGACCTCTCTGTCCTTAGTCAGTTTAATTCTCCACCTTGCTCCCACCCTTATCTCTCTGTACTTGGAGAATGTAATTCTCTAACTTGCACCCACTCTGACCTCTCTATCCTTAGTCAGTTTCATTCCCCACCTTGCTACCACTCTGACATCTCTGTCCTTAGACAATTTAATTCTCGACGTTGCTCCCACTGTGACCTCTCAGTCCTTGGATAATTTAATTCTCCACCTTGCTCCCACTCTGACCTCTCTGTCCTTAGTCAGTTTAATTATCCACCTTGCTCCCACCCTAACCTCTCTGTCCTTAGTCAGTTTAATTCTCCACCTTGCTCCCACCCTGACATCTCTGTCCTTAGTCAGTTTAATTCTCCACCTTGCTCCCATCTGACCTCTCTGTCCTTAGTCAGTTTAATTCTCCACATTGCTGCCACCCTGACCTCTCTGTCCTTAGTCAGGTTAGTTCTCCACCTTGCTCCCACCCTGACCTCTCCGGCATTGGTCAGTTTAATTCCCTACCTTGCTCCCACTCTGACCTCTCTGCCCTTGGCCAATTTAATTCTCCACCTTGCTCCCACTCTGACCTCTCTGTCCCTAGTCAGTTTAATTCTCTACCTTGATCCGTCCCTGACCTCTCTGTCCTCAGTTAGTTTAATGCTCTACCTTACTCTCATCCAGACCTCTCTGTCCTTGGCCAATTTAATTCTCCACCTTGCTCCCACTCTGACCTCTCTGTCCTTAGTCAGTTTAATTCTCTACCTTGCTCCCACCCTGACCTCTCTGAACTTGGACAATGTAATTCTCTACCTTGCTCCCACCCTGACCTCTCTCTACTTGGACAATGTAATTCTCTAACCTGCACCCACCCTGACCTCTCTGTCCTTGTTCAGTGTAATTCACCACCTTGCTCCCACCCTGACCTTTCTGTCCTAGGGATTTGAATTCTCCACCTTGCTCCCACTTGACCTCTCTGTCCTTGGCCTATTTAATTCTCCACCTTGCTCCCGCTCAGACCTCTCTGTCCTTAGTCAGTTTAATTCCCCAACTTGCTACCGCTCTGACATCTTTGTCCTTAGACAATTTAATTCTCTACCTTGCTCCCACTCTGACCATTCTGTCCTTAGTCAGATTAATTCTCCACATTGCTCCCACCCTGACCTCTCTGTCCTTGGTCAGTGTAATTCTCCACCTTGCTCCCACCCTGACTTCTCTGTCCTTAGTTAGGTTAATTCTCCACCTTGCTCCCAGTCTGACCTCTCTGGCTTTGGCCAATTTAATTCTCCACCTTGCTCCCACTCTGACCTCTCTGTCCTTAGTCAGTTTAATTCTCTACCTTGCTCCCACCCTGACCTCTCTGTACTTGGACAATGTAATTCTCTACCTTGCTCCCACCCTGACCTCTCTCTACTTGGACAATGTAATTCTCTAACTTGCACCCACCCTGACCTCTCTGTCCTTGTTCAGTGTAATTCACCACCTTGCTCCCACCCTGACCTTTCTGTCCTAGGCATTTGAATTCTCCACCTTGCTCCCACTTGACCTCTCTGTCCTTGGTCAGGTTAATTCTCCACCTTGCTCCCACTCAGACCTCTCTGTCCTTAGTCAGTTTAATTCCGCAACTTGCTACCGCTCTGACATCTTTGTCCTTAGACAATTTAATTCTCTACATTGTTCCCACTCTGACCATTCTGTCCTTAGTCAGATTAATTCTCCACATTGCTCCCACCCTGACCTCTCTGTCCTTGGTCAGTGTAATTCTCCACCTTGCTCCCACCCTGACCTCTCTGTCCTTAGTCAGGTTAATTCTCCACCTTGCTCCCACCCTAACCTCTCTGTCATTGGTCAGTTTAATTCCCTACCTTGCTCCCAGTCTGACCTCTCTGGCCTTAGTCAGTTTAATTCTTTACCTTGATCCGTCCCTGACCTCTCTGTCCTCAGTCAGTTTAATGCTCTACCTTGCTCTCATCCAGACCTCTCTGTCCTTGGCCAATTTAATTCTCCACCTTGCTCCCACCCTGACCTCTCTGTACTTGGACAATGTAATTCTCTAACTTGCACCCACCCTGACCTATCTGTCCTTTGTCAGTGTAATTCACCACCTTGCTCCCACCCTGACCTTTCTGTCCTAGGCATTTGAATTCTCCACCTTGCTCCCACTTGACCTCTCTGTCCTTGTCCTATTTAATTCTCCACCTTGCTCCCACTCAGACCTCTGTGTCCTTAGTCAGTTTAATTCCCCACCTTGCTCCCTCCCTGACCTGTCTGTCCTAGTACAATTTAATTCCCCACCTTTCTCCCACTCTGACCTCTCGGTCCTGAGTCATTTTAATTCCCGACTTTGCTCCGACCCTGACCTCTCTTCCATTGGCAAATTAATTCTCCACCTTGCTCCCACCCTGAGCTCTCTATGCTTGGACAATTTAATTTCCACCATGCTCCCACTCTGATCTCTCAATCCTTAGTCAGTTTAATTATCCACCTTGCTCCCACCCTGACATCTCTGTCATTAGTCAGTTTAAATCTCTACCTTGCTCTTATCCTGTCCCATCTGTCCTTGGCCAGTTTAATTCTCCACCTTGCTCCCACTCTGCCCTATCTGACCTTGGCCAATTTAATTATCTACCTTGCTCCCACCCTGACCTCTCCGTCCTCAGTCATCTTAATTCTCCACCTTGCTCCCACCCTGACCTCTCTGTCCTTAGTCAGTTTTATTCTCCACCTTGCTTCCACTCAGACCTCTCTGTCCTTAGTCAGGGTAATTCTCCACCTTGCTCTCATTCTGACTCTCTTTCCTTGGCCAATTTAATTCTCCACCTTGCTCCCACTGTGACCTATCTGTCTATGGCCAATTTAATTCTCCACCTTGCTCCCACTCTGACCTTTCTGTCCTTAGTCAGGTTAATTCTCCACCTTGCTCCCAACCTGACCTATCTGTCCTTAGTCAGTTTAATTCTCCAACTTGCTCCCACTCCGACCTCTCTGTCCTTAGTGAGCTAAATTTTCCACTTTGCTCCCGCCCTGACCTTTCTGTCCTTAGTCAGTTTAATTCTCCACCTTGCTCCCGCCCTGACCTCTCTGCCCCTGGCCAATTTAATTCTCCACCTTGCTTCCACTCTTACTTCTCTATCCTTAGTCAGTTTAATTCTCCAAATTGCTCCCACCCTGACCTCTCTGTCCTTGGTCAGTTTAATTCACCACCTTGCTCACACCCAGAACTCTCTGTCCTTGGCATTTTAATTCTCCACCATGCTCCCACTCTGAACACTCTGTCCTTGGCCAATTGAATTCTCCACCTTGCCCCCACTCTGACCTCTCTGTCCTTAGTCAGTTTAATTCACCACCTTGCTCCCACCCTGATCTCTCTGTCCTTGGCCAATTTAATTCACCACCTTGCTCCCACTCAGACCTCTCTGTCCTTAATCTGTTGAATTCTCCACCTTGCTCCCAACCTGACCTCTCTGTCCTTAGTCAGTTTAATTCTCCACCTTGCTCCCACCCTTATCTCTCTGTACTTGGAGAATGTAATTCTCTAACTTGCACCCACTCTGACCTCTCTATCCTTAGTCAGTTCATTCCCCACCTTGCTACCACTCTGACATCTCTGTCCTTAGACAATTTAATTCTCGACGTTGCTCCCACTGTGACCTCTCAGTCCTTGGATAATTTAATTCTCCACCTTGCTCCCACTCTGACCTCTCTGTCCTTAGTCAGTTTAATTATCCACCTTGCTCCCACCCTAACCTCTCTGTCCTTAGTCAGTTTAATTCTCCACCTTGCTCCCACCCTGACATCTCTGTCCTTAGTCAGTTTAATTCTCCACCTTGCTCCCAACGTGACCTCTTTGTCCTTAGTCAGTTTAATTCTCCACCTTGCTCCCAACCTGACCTCTCTGTCCTTGGAGATTGTAATTCTCTAACTTGCACCCACTCTGACCTCTCAGTCCTTAGCCAGTTTAATTCCCCAACTTGCTACCACTCTGACATCTTTGTCCTTAGACAATTTAATTCCCCACCTTACTCCCACTCTGACCTCTCTGTCCTTGGACAATTTAATTCTCCAACTTGCTCCCACTCTGACCTCTCTGTCCTTGGACAATTTATTTCTCCACCTTGCTCCCACTCTGACCTCTCTGTCCTTAGTCAGTTTAATTCTCCACATTGCTGCCACCCTGACCTCTCTGTCCTTAGTCAGGTTAGTTCTCCACCTTGCTCCCACCCTGACCTCTCCGGCATTGGTCAGTTTAATTCCCTACCTTGCTCCCACTCTGACCTCTCTGCCCTTGGCCAATTTAATTCTCCACCTTGCTCCCACTCTGACCTCTCTGTCCTTAGTCAGTTTAATTCTCTACCTTGATCCGTCCCTGACCTCTCTGTCCTCAGTTAGTTTAATGCTCTACCTTACTCTCATCCAGACCTCTCTGTCCTTGGCCAATTTAATTCTCCACCTTGCTCCCACTCTGACCTCTCTGTCCTTAGTCAGTTTAATTCTCTACCTTGCTCCCACCCTGACCTCTCTGAACTTGGACAATGTAATTCTCTACCTTGCTCCCACCCTGACCTCTCTCTACTTGGACAATGTAATTCTCTAACCTGCACCCACCCTGACCTCTCTGTCCTTGTTCAGTGTAATTCACCACCTTGCTCCCACCCTGACCTTTCTGTCCTAGGGATTTGAATTCTCCACCTTGCTCCCACTTGACCTCTCTGTCCTTGGCCTATTTAATTCTCCACCTTGCTCCCGCTCAGACCTCTCTGTCCTTAGTCAGTTTAATTCCCCAACTTGCTACCGCTCTGACATCTTTGTCCTTAGACAATTTAATTCTCTACATTGTTCCCACTCTGACCATTCTGTCCTTAGTCAGATTAATTCTCCACATTGCTCCCACCCTGACCTCTCTGTCCTTGGTCAGTGTAATTCTCCACCTTGCTCCCACCCTGACTTCTCTGTCCTTAGTTAGGTTAATTCTCCACCTTGCTCCCACCCTGACCTCTCTGTCATTGGTCAGTTTAATTCCCTACCTTGCTCCCAGTCTGACCTCTCTGGCTTTGGCCAATTTAATTCTCCACCTTGCTCCCACTCTGACCTCTCTGTCCTTAGTCAGTTTAATTCTCTACCTTGATCCGTCCCTGACCTCTCTGTCCTCATTCAGTTTAATGCTCTACCTTGCTCTCATCCAGACCTCTCTGTCCTTGGCCAATTTAATTCTCCACCTTGCTCCCACCCTGACCTCTCTGTACTTGGACAATGTAATTCTCTAACTTGCACCCACCCTGACCTATCTGTCCTTTGTCAGTGTAATTCACCACCTTGCTCCCACCCTGACCTTTCTGTCCTAGGCATTTGAATTCTCCACCTTGCTCCCACTTGACCTCTCTGTCCTTGTCCTATTTAATTCTCCACCTTGCTCCCACTCAGACCTCTGTGTCCTTAGTCAGTTTAATTCCCCACCTTGCTCCCTCCCTGACCTGTCTGTCCTAGTACAATTTAATTCCCCACCTTTCTCCCACTCTGACCTCTCAGTCCTGAGTCATTTTAATTCCCGACTTTGCTCCGACCCTGACCGCTCTTCCATTGGCAAATTAATTCTCCACCTTGCTCCCACCCTGAGCTCTCTATACTTGGACAATTTAATTTCCACCATGCTCCCACTCTGATCTCTCAATCCTTAGTCAGTTTAATTATCCACCTTGCTCCCACCCTGACATCTCTGTCATTAGTCAGTTTAAATCTCTACCTTGCTCTTATCCTGTCCCATCTGTCCTTGGCCAGTTTAATTCTCCACCTTGCTCCCACTCTGCCCTATCTGACCTTTGCCAATTTAATTATCTACCTTGCTCCCACCCTGACCTCTCCGTCCTCAGTCATCTTAATTCTCCACCTTGCTCCCACCCTGACCTCTCTGTCCTTAGTCAGTTTTATTCTCCACCTTGCTTCCACTCAGACCTCTCTGTCCTTAGTCAGGGTAATTCTCCACCTTGCTCTCATTCTGACTCTCTTTCCTTGGCCAATTTAATTCTCCACCTTGCTCCCACTGTGACCTATCTGTCTATGGCCAATTTAATTCTCCACCTTGCTCCCACTCTGACCTTTCTGTCCTTAGTCAGGTTAATTCTCCACCTTGCTCCCAACCTGACCTATCTGTCCTTAGTCAGTTTAATTCTCCAACTTGCTCCCACTCCGACCTCTCTGTCCTTAGTGAGCTAAATTCTCCACCTTGCTCCCGCCCTGACCTTTCTGTCCTTAGTCAGTTTAATTCTCCACCTTGCTCCCAGCCTGACCTCTCTGCCCCTGGCCAATTTAATTCTCCACCTTGCTTCCACTCTTACCTCTCTATCCTTAGTCAGTTTAATTCTCCAAATTGCTCCCACCCTGACCTCTCTGTCCTTGGTCAGTTTAATTCACCACCTTGCTCACACCCAGAACTCTCTGTCCTTGGCATTTTAATTCTCCACCATGCTCCCACTCTGAACTCTCTGTCCTTGGCCAATTGAATTCTCCACCTTGCCCCCACTCTGACCTCTCTGTCCTTAGTCAGTTTAATTCACCACCTTGCTCCCACCCTGATCTCTCTGTCCTTGGCCAATTTAATTCACCACCTTGCTCCCACTCAGACCTCTCTGTCCTTAATCTGTTGAATTCTCCACCTTGCTCCCAACCTGACCTCTCTGTCCTTAGTCAGTTTAATTCTCCACCTTGCTCCCACCCTTATCTCTCTGTACTTGGAGAATGTAATTCTCTAACTTGCACCCACTCTGACCTCTCTATCCTTAGTCAGTTCATTCCCCACCTTGCTACCACTCTGACATCTCTGTCCTTAGACAATTTAATTCTCGACGTTGCTCCCACTGTGACCTCTCAGTCCTTGGATAATTTAATTCTCCACCTTGCTCCCACTCTGACCTCTCTGTCCTTAGTCAGTTTAATTATCCACCTTGCTCCCACCCTAACCTCTCTGTCCTTAGTCAGTTTAATTCTCCACCTTGCTCCCACCCTGACATCTCTGTCCTTAGTCAGTTTAATTCTCCACCTTGCTCCCAACGTGACCTCTTTGTCCTTAGTCAGTTTAATTCTCCACCTTGCTCCCAACCTGACCTCTCTGTCCTTGGAGATTGTAATTCTCTAACTTGCACCCACTCTGACCTCTCAGTCCTTAGCCAGTTTAATTCCCCAACTTGCTACCACTCTGACATCTTTGTCCTTAGACAATTTAATTCCCCACCTTACTCCCACTCTGACCTCTCTGTCCTTGGACAATTTAATTCTCCAACTTGCTCCCACTCTGACCTCTCTGTCCTTGGACAATTTATTTCTCCACCTTGCTCCCACTCTGACCTCTCTGTCCTTAGTCAGTTTAATTCTCCACATTGCTGCCACCCTGACCTCTCTGTCCTTAGTCAGGTTAGTTCTCCACCTTGCTCCCACCCTGACCTCTCCGGCATTGGTCAGTTTAATTCCCTACCTTGCTCCCACTCTGACCTCTCTGCCCTTGGCCAATTTAATTCTCCACCTTGCTCCCACTCTGACCTCTCTGTCCTTAGTCAGTTTAATTCTCTACCTTGATCCGTCCCTGACCTCTCTGTCCTCAGTTAGTTTAATGCTCTACCTTACTCTCATCCAGACCTCTCTGTCCTTGGCCAATTTAATTCTCCACCTTGCTCCCACTCTGACCTCTCTGTCCTTAGTCAGTTTAATTCTCTACCTTGCTCCCACCCTGACCTCTCTGAACTTGGACAATGTAATTCTCTACCTTGCTCCCACCCTGACCTCTCTCTACTTGGACAATGTAATTCTCTAACCTGCACCCACCCTGACCTCTCTGTCCTTGTTCAGTGTAATTCACCACCTTGCTCCCACCCTGACCTTTCTGTCCTAGGGATTTGAATTCTCCACCTTGCTCCCACTTGACCTCTCTGTCCTTGGCCTATTTAATTCTCCACCTTGCTCCCGCTCAGACCTCTCTGTCCTTAGTCAGTTTAATTCCCCAACTTGCTACCGCTCTGACATCTTTGTCCTTAGACAATTTAATTCTCTACATTGTTCCCACTCTGACCATTCTGTCCTTAGTCAGATTAATTCTCCACATTGCTCCCACCCTGACCTCTCTGTCCTTGGTCAGTGTAATTCTCCACCTTGCTCCCACCCTGACTTCTCTGTCCTTAGTTAGGTTAATTCTCCACCTTGCTCCCACCCTGACCTCTCTGTCATTGGTCAGTTTAATTCCCTACCTTGCTCCCAGTCTGACCTCTCTGGCTTTGGCCAATTTAATTCTCCACCTTGCTCCCACTCTGACCTCTCTGTCCTTAGTCAGTTTAATTCTCTACCTTGATCCGTCCCTGACCTCTCTGTCCTCATTCAGTTTAATGCTCTACCTTGCTCTCATCCAGACCTCTCTGTCCTTGGCCAATTTAATTCTCCACCTTGCTCCCACCCTGACCTCTCTGTACTTGGACAATGTAATTCTCTAACTTGCACCCACCCTGACCTATCTGTCCTTTGTCAGTGTAATTCACCACCTTGCTCCCACCCTGACCTTTCTGTCCTAGGCATTTGAATTCTCCACCTTGCTCCCACTTGACCTCTCTGTCCTTGTCCTATTTAATTCTCCACCTTGCTCCCACTCAGACCTCTGTGTCCTTAGTCAGTTTAATTCCCCACCTTGCTCCCTCCCTGACCTGTCTGTCCTAGTACAATTTAATTCCCCACCTTTCTCCCACTCTGACCTCTCAGTCCTGAGTCATTTTAATTCCCGACTTTGCTCCGACCCTGACCTCTCTTCCATTGGCAAATTAATTCTCCACCTTGCTCCCACCCTGAGCTCTCTATGCTTGGACAATTTAATTTCCACCATGCTCCCACTCTGATCTCTCAATCCTTAGTCAGTTTAATTATCCACCTTGCTCCCACCCTGACATCTCTGTCATTAGTCAGTTTAAATCTCTACCTTGCTCTTATCCTGTCCCATCTGTCCTTGGCCAGTTTAATTCTCCACCTTGCTCCCACTCTGCCCTATCTGACCTTGGCCAATTTAATTATCTACCTTGCTCCCACCCTGACCTCTCCGTCCTCAGTCATCTTAATTCTCCACCTTGCTCCCACCCTGACCTCTCTGTCCTTAGTCAGTTTTATTCTCCACCTTGCTTCCACTCAGACCTCTCTGTCCTTAGTCAGGGTAATTCTCCACCTTGCTCTCATTCTGACTCTCTTTCCTTGGCCAATTTAATTCTCCACCTTGCTCCCACTGTGACCTATCTGTCTATGGCCAATTTAATTCTCCACCTTGCTCCCACTCTGACCTTTCTGTCCTTAGTCAGGTTAATTCTCCACCTTGCTCCCAACCTGACCTATCTGTCCTTAGTCAGTTTAATTCTCCAACTTGCTCCCACTCCGACCTCTCTGTCCTTAGTGAGCTAAATTCTCCACCTTGCTCCCGCCCTGACCTTTCTGTCCTTAGTCAGTTTAATTCTCCACCTTGCTCCCAGCCTGACCTCTCTGCCCCTGGCCAATTTAATTCTCCACCTTGCTTCCACTCTTACCTCTCTATCCTTAGTCAGTTTAATTCTCCAAATTGCTCCCACCCTGACCTCTCTGTCCTTGGTCAGTTTAATTCACCACCTTGCTCACACCCAGAACTCTCTGTCCTTGGCATTTTAATTCTCCACCATGCTCCCACTCTGAACTCTCTGTCCTTAGTCAGTTTAATTCACCACCTTGCTCCCACCCTGACCTCTCTGTCCTTGGCCAATTTAATTCGCCACCTTGCTCCCACTCAGACCTCTCTGTCCTTAATCTGTTGAATTCTCCACCTTGCTCCCAACCTGACCTCTCTGTCCTTAATCAGTTTAATTCTCCACCTTGCTCCCACCCTTATCTCTCTGTACTTGGAGAATGTAATTCTCTAACTTGCACCCACTCTGACCTCTCTATCCTTAGTCAGTTTCATTCCCCACCTTGCTACCACTCTGACATCTCTGTCCTTAGACAATTTAATTCTCGACGTTGCTCCCACTCTGACCTCTCAGTCCTTGGATAATTTAATTCTCCACCTTGCTCCCACTCTGACCTCCCTGTCCTTAGTCAGTTTAATTATCCACCTTGCTCCCACCCTAACCTCTCTGTCCTTAGTCAGTTTAATTCTCCACCTTGCTCCCACCCTGACATCTTTGTCCTTAGACAATTTAATTCCCCACCTTGCTCCCACCCTGACCTCTCTGTCCTTGGAGAACGTAATTCTCCACCTTGCTCCCACTCTGACCTCTCTGTCCTTGGTCAGTGTAATTCACCACCTTGCTCCCACCCTGACCTCTCTGTCCTTAGTCAGGTTAATTCTCCACCTTGTACCCACTCTGACCTCTCTGTCCTTAGTCAGTTTAATTCTCCACCTTGCTCCCGCCCAGTCCTCTCAGCCCTTGGCCAATTTAATTCTCCACCTTGCTCCCCCTCTAACCTCTCACTCCTTAGTTATTTTTATTCTCCACCTTGCTCCCACTCTGACCTCTCTGTCCTTGGTCAGTTTAATTCTCCACCTTGCTCCCATTCTGACCTATCTGTCCGTGGCCAATTTAATTCTCCACCTTGCTACCACCCTGACCTCTCTGTCCTTACTCAGTTTAATTCTCCACCTTGCTCCCAACCTGACCTCTCTGTCCTTAGTCAGTTTAAGTCTCCACCTTGCTCCCACTCAGTCCGTTCCATCCTTAGGTTAATTCTCCACCTTGCACCCACCCTGACCTCTCTGTCCTTACTGAGGTTAATTCTCCACCTTGCTCCCACCATGACCTCTCTGTCCTTGGTTAGTTTAATTCACCACCATGCTCTCACTCAGACCTCTCTGTCCTTAGTCAGGTTAATTCTCCACCTTGCTCCCACCCTGACCTCTCTGTCATTTCTCAGTTTAATTCTCCACCTTGATCCGTCCCTGACCTCTCTGTCCTTAGTCTGTTTAATTCCCCACCTTGCTCCCACCCTGACCTCTCTGCCCTTGGCCAATTTAATTCTCCACCTTGCTCCCTCTCTGACCTCTCTGTTCTTGGAAAATTTAATTCTCTACCTTGCTCCCAGTCTGTCCTCTCTGCCCTTGGCCAATTTAATTCTCCACCTTTCTGCCAACATGACCTCTCTGTCCTTAGTCAGTTTAATTCCCCACCTTGCTCCCACTCTGAGCTCTCTGTCCTTAGTCAGATTAATTCCCCACATTGCTCCCACTCTGAACTCTCTGTCCTTGGCCAATTTAATTCTCCACCTTGCTCCCTCTCTAACCTCTCTCTCCTTAGTCATTTTTATTCTCCACCTTGCACCCACTCTGACCTCTCTATCCTTAGTCAGTTTAATTCCCCAACTTGCTCCCACCCTGACCTCTCTGCCCTTGGCCAATTTAATTCTCCACCTTGCTCCCAACCTGACCTCTCTGTCCTTAGTCAGTTTAATTCTCCACCTTGCTCCCAACCTGACCTCTCTGTCCTTAGTCAGTTTAAGTCTCCACCTTGCTCCCACTCTGTCCGTTCCATCCTTAGGTTAATTCTCCACCTTGCACCCACCCTGACCTCTCTGTCCTTAGTGAGGTTAATTCTCCACCTTGGTCCCACCCTGAACTCTCTGCCCCTGGCCAATTTAATTCTCCACCTTGCTCCCACTCTGACCTCTCTGTCCTTAGTCGGTTTAATTCTCCGCCTTGCTCCCACTCTGAACCCTCCATCCTTGGAAAATTTAATTCACTACCTTGCTTCAACTCTGGCCTCCCTGTCCTTAGTCTGTTTAATTCCCCACCTTGCTCCCACCCTGACCTCTCTGCTCTTGGCCAATTTAATTCTCCACCTTGCTCCCTCTCTGACCTCTCTGTCCTTGGAAAATTTAATTCTCTACCTTGCTCCCAGTCTGTCCTCTCTGCCCTTGGCCAATTTAATTCTCCACCTTTCTGCCAACATGACCTCTCTGTCCTTAGTCAGTTTAATTCCCCACCTTGCTCCCACTCTGAGCTCTCTGTCCTTAGTCAGATTAATTCTCCACATTGCTCCCACTCTGAACTCTCTGTCCTTGGCCAATTTAATTCTCCACCTTGCACCCACTCAGACCTCTCTGTCCTTAGGTTAATTCTCCACCTTGCTCCCACCCTGACCTCTCTTTCATTGGTCAGTTTAACTCTCCACCTTGATCCTTCCCTGACGTCTCTGTCCTTAATCAGTTTAATTCTCCACCTTGCTCCTGCCCTGACCGTTCTGTCATTAGTTAGATTAATTCTCCACCTTGCTCCCACCCTGAACTCTCTGTCCTTAGTGAGGTTAATTCTCCATCTGGCTCCCGCCCTGAACGTTCTGTCCTTAGTCAGGTTAATTCTCCACCTTGCTCCCACCCTGACCTCTCTGTCCTTAGTCACTTTAATTCTCTACCTTGCTCCCACTGTGCCCTCTCTGTCCTTAGTCAGTTTAATTCTCCACATTGCTCCCATTCTGACCTCTCTGTCCTTAGTCAGTTCAATTCCCCAACTTGCTCCCATCCTAACCTCTCTGTCCTTGGCCAACTTAATTCCCCAACTTGCTACCACTGTGACCTCATTGTCTTTGGACAACTTAATTCTCTACGTTGCTCCCACTCTGACCTAGCTGTACTGTGACAATTTAATTCTCTACCTTGCTCCCATTCTGACCTCTCTGTCCTTGGTTAGTTTAATTCACCACCTTGCTCCCACCCTGACCTCTCTGTCCTTAGTCAGTTTAATTCTCCACCTTGCTCCCTCTCTAACCTCCCTGTCCTTAGTCAGTTTAATTCACCACCTTGCTCCCACCCAGAACTCTCTTTACTTGGCTTTTTAATTCTCCACCTTGCTCCCACTCTGACCTCTCTGTCCTTGGCCAATTTAATTCTGCACCTTGCTCCCACCCTGACCTCTCTGTCCTTAGTCAATTTAATTCTCCACCTTACTCCCACTCTGATCGTTCTGTCCTTAGGTTAATTCTCCACATTGCCTCCACCTTGACCTGTCTGTCCTTAGTGAGGTTAATTCTCCACCTGGCTCCCACCCTTGACCTCTCTGCCCCTGGCCAATTTAATTCTCCACCTTGCTCCCACCCCGACCTCTCTGCCCTTGGACAATTTAATTCTCCACCTTGCTCCCACTCTGACGTCTCTGTCCTTAGTCAGTATAATTCTCCAAATTGCTCCCACCCTGAACTCTCTGTCCTTAGTCAGTTTAATTCTCCACCATGCTCCCACTCTGAACTCTCCATCCTTGGACAATTTAATTCTCCACCTTGCTCCCATCCTAACCTCTCTGCCCTTGGCCAATTTAAGTCCCCTACTTGCTACCAACCTGACCTCTCTGTCCTGGGACAATTTAATTCTCTACCTTGCTCCCACTCTGAACTCTCTGTCCTTAGTCAGATAGATTCCCCACTTTGCTCCCACCATGACCTCTCTGCCCCTGGCCAATTTAAATCTCCATTTTCTCCCACTCTGACCTCTCTGTCCTTAGTCAGTTTAATTCACCCCCTTGCTCCCACCCTGACCTCTCTGTCCTTGGACAATTTAATTCTCTACCTTGCTCCCACTCTGACCGCTCGGACCTTGGACAATTTAATTCCCCACCTTGCTCCCACTCTGACCTCTCTGTCCTTAGTCAGTTTAATTGCCCACCTTGCTCCCACTCTGACCTCTCTGGCCTGGACAATTTAATTCTCTACCTTGCTCCCACTCTGACCGCTCGGACCTTGGACAATTTAATTCTCCACCTTGCTCCCACTCTGACCTTTCTGTCCTTGGACAATTTAATTCTCTACCTGGCTCCCCCTCTAACCTCTCTCTGCTTAGTCAGTTTAATTCTCCACCTTGCTCCCACTCTGACCTCTCTGGCCCTGGTCAGTTTAATTCACCACCTTGCTCCCACCCAGAACTCTCTTTTCTTGGCTTTTTAATTCTCCACCTTGCTCCCACTCTGACCTCTCTGTCCTTGGCCAATTTAATTCTGCACCTTGCTCCCACCCTGACCTCTCTGTCCTTAGTCAATTTAATTCTCCACCTTACTCCCACTCTGATCGTTCTGTCCTTAGGTTAATTCTCCACATTGCCTCCACCTTGACCTGTCTGTCCTTAGTGAGGTTAATTCTCCACCTTGCTCCCACCCTTGACCTCTCTGCCCCTGGCCAATTTAATTCTCCACCTTGCTCCCACCCCGACCTCTCTGCCCTTGGACAATTTAATTCTCCACTTGCTCCCTCTCTAACCTCTCTGTGCTTAGTCAGCATAATGCTCCAAATTGCTCCCACCCTGAACTCTGTGTCCTTTGTCAGTTTAATTCACCACCTTGCTCCCACCCAGAACTCTCTGTCCTTGGCATTTTAATTCTCCACCTTGCTCCCTCTCTAACCTTTCTGTCCTTAGTCAGTATAATTCTCCAAATTGCTCCCACCCTGAACTGTCTGTCCTTGGTCAGTTTAATTCACCACCTTGCTCCAACCCAGAAATCTCTGTCCTTGGCATTTTAATTCTCCTCCTAGCTCCCACTCTGACCTCTCTGTCCTTAGTCAGTTTAATTCTCCACCTTGATCCCACTCTGACCTCTCTGTCCTGGGCCAATTTAATTCTTCACCTTGCTGCCAACCTACCTCTCTGGCCTTAGTCAGTTTAATTCCCCATCTTGCTCCCACTCTGACCTCTCTGTCCTTATTCAGTTTAATTCTCCACCTTGCTCCCACCCTGTTCTCTCGGTCCTTGGACAATGTAATTGTCTACCTTGCACCCACTCTGACCTCTCTGTCCTTAGTCAGTTTAATTCACCAACTTGCTCCCATCCTAACCTCTCTGCCCTTGGCCAATTTAAGTCCCCAACTTGCTACCACTCTGACCTCTCTGTCCTGGGACAATTTAATTCTCTACCTTGCTCCCACTCTGAACTCTCTGTCCTTAGTCAGATAAATTCCCCACTTTGCTCCCACCCTGACCTCTCTGCCCCTGGCCGATTTAAATCTCCACCTTTCTCCCACTCTGACCTCTCTGTCCTTAGTCAGTTTAATTTTCCACCTTGCTCCCACTCTGACCTCTCTGTCCTTTGTCAGGTTAATTCTCCACCTTGCTCCCGCCGTGACCGTTCTGTCCTTAGTCAGGTTAATTCTCCACCTTGCTCCCACCCTGACCTCTCTTCCCTTAGTCAGTTTAATTCGCCACCTTGCTCCCACCCTGACCTCTCTGTCTTGGCCAATTTAGTTCTCCACCTTTCTACCAACCTGTCCTCTCTGTCCTAAGTCAGTTTAATTCCCCACCTGGCTCCCACTCCCACTCTGTCCTCGGACAATTTAATTCTCCAACTTGCTCCCACTCTGACCTTTCTGTCCTTAGTCAGATTAATTCTCCACCTTGGTCCCACTCTGACCTTTCTGTCCTTAGTCAGATTAATTCTCCACCTTGCTCCCAACCTGACCTCTCTGTCCTTAGTCCGTTTAATTCACCACCTTGCTCCCACTCTGACCTCTCTATCCTTGGACAATTTAATTCTCTAATTTGCTCCCACCCTGACCTCTCTGCCCTTGGCAAATTTAATTCTCCACCTTGCTTCCACTCTGACCTCTCTGTCCTCGGAAAATTTAATTCTCCACCTTGCTCCTACTCTGCCCTCTCTGTCCTTCATTAGTTTAATTCCCCACCTTGAAACCAACCGGACCTCTCTGTCTTAGTCAGTTTAATTCCCCACCTTGCTCCCACTCTGACCACTCTGTCCTTGGACAATTTAATTCTCTACCTTGCTCCCACTCTGGCCTCCCTGTTCTTAGTCAGGTTAATTCTCCACCTTGCCCCCACCCTGACCTCTCTGTCCTTAGTCAGTTCAATTCTCCTCCTTGCTCCCACCCGTACTGTTCTGTCCTTAGGTGAATTCTCCACCTTGGCCCCACCCTGACCTCTCTGTCCTTAGTCAGGTTAATTCTCCACCTTGCTCCCACTCTGAACTCTCCGTCCTTGGACAAATTAATTCTCCACCTTGCTCCCACTCTGGCCTCCCTGTCCTTGGTCAGTTTAATTCTCCATCTTGCTACCACCCTGACGTCTCTGCCCTTGGCCAATTTAATTCTCCACCTTGCTCCCACTCTGATCTCCTGTCCTTGGACAATTTAATTCTCCAGCTTGTTCCCCCTCTAACCTCTCTCTCCTTAGTCAGTTTAATTCTCTCCTTGCTCCCACTCTGACCTCTTTGTCCTTGGTCAGTTTAATTCACCTCCTTGCTCCCACCCTGAACTCTCTGTCCTTGGCATTTTAATTCTCCATCTTGCTTCCACTCTGACCTCTCTGTCTTGGCCAATTTAATTCTCCACCTTGCTCCCACTCAGGTCTTCCTGTCCTTAGTCAAGTTAATTCTCCACCTTGCTCCCACTCTGACCTCTCTGTCATTGGTCAGTTTAATTCTCCACCTTGCTCTCATCCTGACTCTCTTTCCTTGGCCAATTAAATGCTCCACCTTGTTCCCACTCTGACCTATCTGTTCATGGCCAATTTAATTCTCCACCTTATTCCCACTCTGTCCTTTCTGTCCTTAGTCAGGTTAATTCTCCACCTTGCTCGCAACCTTACCTCGCTGACCTTAGTCAGTTTAATTCTCCACCTTGCTCGCAACCTGACCTCGCTGACCTTAGTCAGTTTAATTCTCCACCTTGCTCCCACCCTGACCGTTCTGTCCTTAGGTTAATTCTCCAGCTTGCCCCCACCCTGAACACTCTGTCCTTAGTGAGGTTAATTCTCCATCTTGCTACCACCCTGACCTCTCTGTCTTTAGTCAGTTTAATTCTCCACCTTGCTCCCACCCTAACCTCTCTGACCCTGGCCAATTTAATTCTCCACCTTGCTCCCATTCTGACTCTCTCTCCTTGGACAAGTTAATTCTCCATCTTGCTCCCATTCTAACCTCTCTGTCCTTAGGCAGCTTAATTCTCAAAATTGCTCGCACCCAGAACTCTCTTACTTTGGTATTTTAATTCTCCACCTTGCTCGCAATCTGACCTCTCTTTCCTTGGCCAATTTAATTCCCCACCTTACTCCCACCCCGACCTCTCTGCCATTGGCCAGTTTAATTCTTCACCTTGCTGCCAACCTGACATATCTGTCCTTAGTCAGTTTAATTCCCCAACTTGCTACCACTCTGACCTCTCTGTCCTTGGACAATTTAATTCTCTACATTGCTCCCACTCTGACCTAGCTGTCCTGGGACAATTTAATATTCTACCTTGTTCCCACTCTGACCTCTCTGTCCTTAGTCAGTTTAATTCCCCACTTTGCTCCCACTCTGACCTCTCTGCTCTTGGCCAATTTAATTCTCCACCTTGCTCCCACTCTGACCTCTCTGTCCTTAGTCAGTTTAATTCTCCACCTTGCTCCCACACTGACCTCTCTGTCCTTGGACAATTTAATTCTCCACCTTGCTCCCACTCTGGCCTCCCTGTCCTTAGTCAGTTTAATTCCCCACCTCGCTCCCACTCTGACTTCTCTGTCCTTGGACAATTTTATTCTCCACCTTGCTCCCACTCTGAACATTCCATCCTTGGACAATTTAATTCTCCACCTTGCTCCTACTCTGGCCTCCCTGTCCTTAGTCAGTTCACTTCTCCTCCTTTCTCCCACCCTAACCGTTCTGTCCTTAGGTGAATTCTCCACCTTGCCCCCACCCTGACCTCTCTGTCCTTAGTCAGGTTAATTCTCCACCTTGCTCCCACTCAAACCTCTCTGTCCTTAGTCAGGTTAATTCTCCACCTTGCTCCCACTCTGAACTCTCCGTCCTTGGACAAATTAATTCTGCACCTTGCTCCCACTCTGGCCTCCCTGTCCTTAGTCAGTTTAATTCTCCACCTTGCTTGCAACCTTTCCTCTCTGTCCTTAGTCAGTTTAATTCTCCACCTTGCTCCCACCCTGACCGTTCTGTCCTTAGGTTAATTCTCCAGCTTGCCCCCACCCTGACCACTCTGTCCTTAGTGAGGTTAATTCTCCACCTGGCTCCTGCCCTGACCTCTCTGTCCTTAGTGTGTTTAATTCTCCACCTTGCTCGCAACCTGATCTGTCTGTCCTTTGTCACTTTAATTCTCCATCTTGCTACCACCCTGACCTCTCTGTCTTTAGTCAGTTTAATTCTCCATCTTGCTCCCACCCTAACCTCTCTGACCCTGGCCAATTTAATTCTCCACCTTGCTCCCATTCTGACCTCTCTGTCCTTGGACAATATAATTCTCCATCTTGCTCCCATTCTAACCTCTCTGTCCTTAGTTAGCTTAATTCTCAAAATTGCTCGCAACCAGAACTCTCTTACCTTGGCATTTTAATTCTCCACCCTGCTCGCAATCTGACCTCTCTGTCCTTGGCCAATTTAATTCTCCACCTTGCTCCCACTCAGACCTCTCTGTCCTTAGTCAGTTTAATTCTCCACCTTGCTCCCACTCTGAACTCTCTGTCCTTGGACAGTTTAATTCTCCACCTTACTCCCACTCTGTCCTCCCTGTCCTTAGTCAGTTTAATTCCCCACCTTGCTCCCACACCGACCTCTCTGCCATTGGCCAATTTAATTCTCCACCTTGCTGCCAATCTGACCTCTCTGTCCTTAGTCAGTTTAATTCCCCAACTTGCCCCCACTCTGACCTCTCTGTCCTTGGACAATTTAATTCTCTATGTTGCCCCCACTCTGACCTCTCTGTCCTTGGACAATTTAATTCTCTATGTTGCTCCCACTCTGACCTAGCTGTCCTGGGACAATTTAATATTCTTCCTTGTTCCCACTCTGACCTCTCTGTATTAGTCAGTTTAATTCCCGACTTTGCTCCCACTTTGACCTCTCTGCCCTTGGCCAATTTAATTCTCCACCTTGCTCCCACTCTGACCTCTCTGTCCTTAGTCAGGTTAATTCTCCACCTTGCTCCCACTCTGAACTCTCTGTCCTTGGACAATTTAATTCTCTACCTTGCTCCCACTCTGGCCTCCCTGTCCTTAGTCAGTTTAATTCCCCACCTTGCTCCCACTCTGATGTCTCTGCCTTTGGCCAATTTAATTCTCCACCTTGCTCCCTCTCTAACCTCTCTGTCCTTAGTCAGTATAATTCTCCAAATCGCTCCCACCCTGAACTGTCTGTCCTTTGTCAGTTTAATTCACCACCTTGCTCTCACCCAGAACTCTCTGTCCTTGGCATTTTAATTCTCCACCTTGCTCCCACTCTGACGTCTCTGTCCTTCGTCAGTATAATTCTCCAAATTGCTCCCACCCTGAACTCTCTGTCCTTAGTCAGTTTAATTCTCCACCATGCTCCCACTCTGAACTCTCCATCCTTGGACAATTTAATTCTCCACCTTGCTCCCTCTCTCACCTCTCTGTCCTTAGTCAGTATAATTCTCCAAATTGCTCCCACCCTGAACTGTCTGTCCTTGGTCAGTTTAATTCACCACCTTGCTCCAACCCAGAAATCTCTGTCCTTGGCATTTTAATTCTCCTCCTAACTCCCACTCTGACCTCTCTGTCCTTAGTCAGTTTAATTCTCCACCTTGATCCCACTCTGACCTCTCTGTCCTGGGCCAATTTAATTCTTCACCTTGCTGCCAACCTACCTCTCTGTCCTTAGTCAGTTTAATTCCCCACCTTGCTCCCACTCTGACCTCTCTGTCCTTATTCAGGTTAATTCTCCACCTTGCTCCCACCCTGTCCTCTCGGTCCTTGGACAATGTAATTGTCTACCTTGCACCCACTCTGACCTCTCTGTCCTTAGTCAGTTTAATTCACCAACTTGCTCCCATCCTAACCTCTCTGCCCTTGGCCAATTTAAGTCCCCAACTTGCTACCACTCTGACCTCTCTGTCGTTGGACAGTTTAATTTCTACGTTGCTCCCACTCTGACCTAGCTGTCCTGGGACAATTTAATTCTCTACCTTGCTCCCACTCTGAATTCTCTGTCCTTAGTCAGATAGATTCCCCACTTTGCTCCCACCATGACCTCTCTGCCCCTTGCCAATTTAAATCTCCATTTTCTTCCACTCTGACCTCTCTGTCCTTAGTCAGTTTATTTCCCCACCTTGCTCCCACCCTGACCTCTCTGTCCTTGGACAATTTAATTCCCCACCTTGCTCCCACTCTGACCTCTCTGTCCTTAGTCAGTTTAATTCCCCACCTTGCTCCACACTGACCTCTCTGTCCTGGACAATTTAATTCTCTACCTTGCTCCCAGTCTGACCTCTCTGCCATTGCAAATTTAATTCTCCACCTTGCTGCCAACCTGACCTCTCTGTCCTTAGTGAGGTTAATTCTCCGCCTTGCCCCCACCCTGACCTCTCTGTCCTTAGTGAGGTTAATTCTCCACCTTGCCCCCACCCTGACCTCTCTGTCCTTAGTGAGGTTAATTCTCCACCTTGCCCCCACCCTGACCTCTCTGTCCTTAGTGAGGTTAATTCTCCACCTTGCCCCCACTATGACCTCTCTGTCCTTGGCATTTTAATTCTCCATCTTGCTCCCACTCTGACCTCTGTGTCCTTGGCCAATGTAATTCTCCACCTTGCTCCCACTCAAACCTCTCTGTCCTTAGTCAGTTTAATTCTCCACCTTGCTCCCACAAAAACCTCTGTGTCCTTAGTCAATTTAATTCTCCACCTTGCTGCCAACCTGACCTCTCTGTCCTTAGTGAAGTTAATTCTCCACCTTGCCCCCAACCTGACCTCTCCGTCCTTAGCAATTTAATTCTCCACCTTGCCGCCACACAGACCTCTCTGTCCTTAGTGAGGTTAATTCTCCACCTTGCTCCCACCCTGACCTCTCTGCCCCTGGCCGATTTAATTCTCCACCTTGCTCGCAATCTGACCTCTCTGTCCTTAGTCAGTTTAATTCCCCACCTTGCTCCCACTGTGACCTCTCTGTCCTTGGCCATTTTAATTCTCCACCTTGCTCCCACTCTGACCTTTCATTCCTTTGTCAGTTTAATTCCCCACTTTGCTCCCACGCTGACCTCTCTGCCCTAGGCCCATTTAATTCTCCACCTTGCTCCCAACCTGACCTCTCTGCCCTAGGACAATTGAATTCTCCACCTTGCTCCCACCCTGATCTCTCTATCCTTGGCCAGTTTATTTCTCCACCTTGCTCCCACTCTGACCTATCTGACCTTGGCCAATTTAATAATCCACCTTGCTCCCGCTCTGATGTTTCTGTCCATAGTCCAGATAATTCTCCACCTTGCTCCCACCCTGAGCTCTCCGTCCTCAGTCAGTTTAATTTCCATCTTGCGACCACCCTGACCTCTCTGTCCTTAGTCTTTTTACATCTCCACCTTGCTCCCACCCTGACATCTCTGTCCTTTGTCAGTTTAATTCTCCACCTTGCTCCCACTCTGACCGCCCTGTTGTTGGACAATTTACTTTTCTACCTTGCTCACACTCTGACCTCTCTGTCCTTGGACAATTTAATTTTCTACATTGCTCCCACTCTGACCTCTCTGTCCTGGGACAATTTAATTCTCTGCCTTGCTCCCACACTGACCACTCTGATCTTAGTCAGTTTAATTCCCCACTTTGCTCCCAACCTGACCTCTCTGCCCCTGGACAATTTAATTCTCCACATTGCTCCCACTCTGACCTCTCTGTCCTTGGACAATTTAATTGTCCACCTTGCTCCCACTCTAACCTCTCCGTCCTTAGTCAGTTTAATTCTCCACATTGCTCCCACCCTGACCTCTCTGTCCTTGGTCAGTTTAATTCTCCACATTGCTCCCACTCTGACCTCTCTGTCCTTGTCCAATTTAATTCTCCACCTTGCACCCACTCAGACCTCTCTGTCCGTAGTCAGGTTAATTCTCCACCTTGCTCCCACCCTGACCTCTCTTTCATTGGTCAGTTTAACTCTCCACCTTGATCCTTCCCTGACGTCTCTGTCCTTAATCAGTTTAATTCTCCACCTTGCTCCTGCCCTGACCATTCTGTCATTAGTTAGATTAATTCTCCACCTTGCTCCCACCCTGAACTCTCTGTCCTTAGTGAGGTTAATTCTCCATCTGGCTCCCGCCCTGACCGTTCTGTCCTTACTCAGTTTAATTCTCCACCTTGCTCCCACCCTGACCTCTCTGTCCTTAGTCACTTTAATTCTCTACCTTGCTCCCACTGTGCCCTGTCTGTCCTTAGTCAGTTTAATTCTCCACCTGCTCCCAACCCGTCCTCTCTGTGCTTAGTCAGTTTAATTCTCCACATTGCTCCCACTCTGACCTCTTTGTCCTTGGTCAGTTTAATTCACCTCCTTGCTCCCACCCTGAAATCTCTGTCCTTGGCATTTTAATTCTCCATCTTGCTCCCACTCTGACCTCTCTGTCTTGGCAAATTTAATTCTCCACCTTGCTCCCACTCAGGTCTTCCTGTCCTTAGTCAGGTTAATTCTCCACCTTGCTCCCACTCTGACCTCTCTGTCATTGGTCAGTTTAATTCTCCACCTTGCTCTCATCCTGACTCTCTTTCCTTGGCCAATTAAATGGTCCACCTTGTTCCCACTCTGACCTATCTGTTCATGGCCAATTTAATTCTCCACCTTATTCCCACTCTGTCCTTTCTGTCCTTAGTCAGGTTAATTCTCCAGCTTGCTCAGACCCTGACCTCTCTGTCCTTAGTCAGTTTAATTCTCCACCTTGCTCCCACCCTGACCGTTCTGTCCTTAGGTTAATTCTCCAGCTTGCCCCCACCCTGACCACTCTGTCCTTAGTGAGGTTAATTCTCCATCTTGCTACCAACCTGACCTCTCTGTCTTTAGTCAGTTTAATTCTCCACCTTGCTGCCACCCTAACCTCTCTGACCCTGGCCAATTTAATTCTCCACCTTGCTCCCATTCTGACCTCTCTGTCCTTGGACAATTTAATTCACCATCTTGCTCCCATTCTAACCTCTCTGTCCTTAGGCAGCTTAATTCTCAAAATTGCTCGCACCCAGAACTCTTTTACCTTGGTATTTTAATTCTCCACCTTGCTCGCAATCTGCCCTCTCTGTCCTTGGCCAATTTAATTCTCCACCTTGCTCCCACTCAGACCTCTCTGCCCTTAGTCAGTTTAATTCTCCACCTTACTCCCACCCCGACCTCTCTGCCATTGGCCAGTTTAATTCCCCACCTTGCTGCCAACCTGACCTATCTGTCCTTAGTCAGTTTAATTCCCCAACTTGCTACCACGCTGACCTCTCTGTCCTTGGACAATTTAATTCTCTACGTTGCTCCCACGCTGACCTAGCTGTCCTGGGACAATTTAATATTCTACCTTGTTCCCACTCTGACCTCTCTGTATTAGTCAGTTTAATTCCCCACTTTGTTCCCACTCTGACCTCTCTGCCCTTGGCCAATTTAATTCTCCACCTTGCTCCCACTCTGACCTCTCTGTCCTTAGTCAGTTTACTTCTCCACCTTGCTCCCACCCTGACTGTTCTGTCCTTAGGTTAATTCTCCACCTTGCCCCCACCCTGACCTCTCTGTCCTTAGTCAGTTTAATTCTCCACCTTGCTCCCACTCTGAACTCTCTGCCCTTGGACAATTTAATTCTCCACCTTGCTCCCTCTCTGATCTCTCTGTCCTTGGACAATTTAATTCTCCACCTTGTTCCCCCTCTAACCTCTTTGTCCTTGATCAGTTTAATTCACCTCCTTGCTCCCACCCTGACCTCTCTGTCCTTGGCATTTTAATTCTCCATCTTGCTCCCAATCTGACCTCTCTGTCTTGGCCAATTTAATTCTCCACCTTGCTCCCACTCAGGTCTTCCTGTCCTTAGTCAGGTTAATTCTCCACCTTGCTCCCACTCTGACCTCTCTGTCATTGGTCAGTTTAATTCTCCACCTTGCTCTCATCCTGACTCTCTTTCCTTGGCCAATTAAATGCTCCACCTTGTTCCCACTCTGACCTATCTGTTCATGGCCAATTTAATTCTCCACCTTATTCCCACTCTGTCCTTTCTGTCCTTAGTCAGGTTAATTCTCCACCTTCCTCGCAACCTGACCTCTCTGTCCTTAGTCAGTTTAATTCTCCACCTCGCCCCCACCCTGACCTCTCTGTCCTTAGTCAGTTTAATTCTCCACCTTGCTCCCACTCAAACCTCTCTGTACTTAGTCAATTTAATTCTCCACCTTGCTCCCACTCTGAACATTCCGTCCTTGGACAATTTAATTCTCCACCTTGCTCCCACTCTGGCCTCCCTGTCCTTAGTCCGTTTAATTCTCCACCTTGCCCCCACCCTGACCTCTCTGTCCTTAGTCAGTTCAATTCTCCTCCTTGCTCCCACCCTAACTGTTCTGTCCTTAGGTGAATTCTCCACCTTGCCCCCACCCTGACCTCTCTGTCCTTAGTCAGGTTAATTCTCCACCTTACTCCCACTCAAACCTCTCTGTCCTTGGACAAATTAATTCTCCACCTTGCTCCCACTCTGGCCTCCCTGTCCTTAGTCAGTTTAATTCCCCACCTTGCTCCCACTCTGACTTCTCTGTCCTTGGACAATTTAATTCTCTACCTTGCTCCCACTCTGACCCTTTGGTCCTTAGTCAGTTTAATTCCCCACCTTGCTCCCACTCTGACCTCTGTGCCCTTGGCCAATTTAATTCTCTACCTTGCTCCCTCTCTGACCTCTTGGTCCTTAGTCAGTTTAATTCCCCACCTTGCTCCCACTCTGACGTCTCTGCCCTTGGCCAATTTAATTCTCTACCTTGCTCCCTCTCTGATCTCTCTGTCCTTGGACAATTTATTTCTCCACCTTGTTCCCCCGCTAACCTCTCTCTACTTAGTCAGTTTAATTCTCCACATTGCTCCCACTCTGACCTCTTTGTCCTTGGTCAGTTTAATTCACCTCCTTGCTCCCACCCTGAACTCTCTGTCCTTGGCATTTTAATTCTCCATCTTGCTCCCACTCTGACCTCTCTGTCTTGGCAAATTTAATTCTCCACCTTGCTCCCACTCAGGTCTTCCTGTCCTTAGTCAGGTTAATTCTCCACCTTGCTCCCACTCTGACCTCTCTGTCATTGGTCAGTTTAATTCTCCACCTTGCTCTCATCCTGACTCTCTTTCCTTGGCCAATTAAATGCTCCACCTTGTTCCCACTCTGACCTATCTGTTCATGGCCAATTTAATTCTCCACCTTATTCCCACTCTGTCCTTTCTGTCCTTAGTCAGGTTAATTCTCCACCTTGCTCACAAACTGACCTTGCTGACCTTAGTCAGTTTAATTCTCCACCTTGCTCGCAACCTGACCTCTCTGTCCTTAGTCAGTTTAATTCTCCACCTTGCTCCCACCCTGACCATTCTGTCCTTAGGTTAATTCTCCAGCTTGCCCCCACCCTGACCACTCTGTCCTTAGTGAGGTTAATTCTCCACCTGGCTCCTGCCCTGACCTCTCTGTCCTTAGTCAGTTTAATTCTCCACCTTGCTCGCAACCTGACAAGTCTGTCCTTTGTCACTTTAATTCTCCATCTTGCTACCACCCTGACCTCTCTGTCTTTAGTCAGTTTAATTCTCCATCTTGCTCCCACCCTAACCTCTCTGACCCTGGCCAATTTAATTCTCCACCTTGCTCCCATTCTGACCTCTCTGTCCTTGGACAATTTAATTCTCCATCTTGCTCCCATACTAACCTCTCTGTCCTTAGTCAGCTTAATTCTCAAAATTGCTCGCACCCAGAACTCTCTTACCTTGGCATTTTAATTCTCCACCCTGCTCGCAATCTGACCTCTCTGTCCTTGGCCAATTTAATTCTCCACCTTGCTCCCACTCAGACCTCTCTGTCCTTAGACAGTTTAATTCTCTACCTTGCTCCCACTCTGTCCTCCCTGTCCTTAGTCAGTTTAATTCCCCACCTTACTCCCACCCCGACCTCTCTGCCATTGGCCAATTTAACTCTCCACCTTGCTGCCAACCTGACCTCTCTGTCCTTAGTCAGTTTAATTCCCCAACTTGCCCCCACTCTGACCTCTCTGTCCTTGGACAATTTAATTCTCTATGTTGCTCCCACGCTCACCTAGCTGTCCTGGGACAATTTAATATTCTACCTTGTTCCCACTCTGACCTCTCTGTATTAGTCAGTTTAATTCCCCACTTTGCTCCCACTCTGACCTCTCTGCCCTTGGCCAATTTAATTCTCCACCTTGCTCCCACTCTGACCTCTCTGTCCTTAGTCAGTTTACTTCTCCAACTTTTTCCCACCCTAACTGTTCTGTCCTTAGGTTAATTCTCTACCTTGCCCCCACCCTGACCTCTCTGTCCTTAGTCAGTTTAATTCCCCACCTTGCTCCCACTCTGACTTCTCTGTCCTTGGAGAATTTAATTCTCCACCTTGCTCCCACTCTGACCCTTTGGTCCTTAGTCAGTTTAATTCCCCACATTGCTCCCACTCTGACATCTGTGCCCTTGGCCAATTTAATTCTCTACCTTGCTCCCTCTCTGACCTCTTGGTCCTTAGTCAGTTTAATTCCCCACCTTGCTCCCACTCTGACCTCTCTGCCTTTGGCCAATTTAATTCTCCACCTTGCTCCCTCTCTGATCTCTCTGTCCTTGAACAATTTAATTCTCCACCTTGTTCCCCCTCTAACCTCTCTGTCCTTAGCCAGTTTAATTCTCCACATTGCTCCCACTCTGACCTCTTTGTCCTTTGTCAGTTTAATTCACCTCCTTGCTCTCACCCTGAACTCTCTGTCCTTGGCATTTTAATTCTCCATCTTGCTCCCACTCTGACCTCTCTGTCTTGGCCAATTTAATTCTCCACCTTGCTCCCACTCAGGTCTTCCTGTCCTTAGTCAGGTTAATTCTCCACCTTGCTCCCACTCTGACCTCTCTGTCATTGGTCAGTTTAATTCTCCACCTTGCTCTCATCCTGACTCTCTTTACTTGGCCAATTAAATGCTCCACCTTGTTCCCACTCTGACCTATCTGTTCATGGCCAATTTAATTCTCCACCTTATTCCCACTCTGTCCTTTCTGTCCTTAGTCAGGTTAATTCTCCACCTTGCTCACACCCTGACCTCGGTGACCTTAGTCAGTTTAATTCTCCACCTTGCTCGCAACGTGACCTCTCTGTCCTTAGTCAGTTTAATTCTCCACCTTGCTCCCACCCTGACCTCTCTGTGCTTAGTCAGGTTAATTCTCCACCTTGCTCCCACTCAAACCTCTCTGTCCTTTGTCAATTTAATTCTCCACCTTGCTCCCACTCTGGCCTCCCTGTCCTTAGTCCGTTTAATTCTCCACCTTGCCCCCACCCTGACCTCTCTGTCCTTAGTCAGTTCAATTCTCCTCCTTGCTCCCACCCTAACTGTTCTGTCCTTAGGTGAATTCTCCACCTTGCCCCCACCCTGACCTCTCTGTCCTTAGTCAGTTTAATTCTCCACCTTGCTCCCACTCTGAACATTCCGTCCTTGGACAAATTAATTCTCCACCTTGCTCCCACTCTGACCTCCCTGTCCTTAGTCAGTTTAATTCCCCACCTTGCTCCCACTCTGACTTCTCTGTCCTTGGACAATTTAATTCCTACTGGCTCCCACTCTGACCCTTTGGTCCTTAGTCAGTTTAATTCCCCACCTTGCTCCCGCTCTGACCTCTGTGCCCTTGGCAAATTTAATTCTCTACCTTGCTCCCTCTCTGACCTCTCTGTCCTTAGTCAGTTTAATTCCCCACCTTGCTCCCTCTCTGACCTCTTGGTCCTTAGTCAGTTTAATTCACCACCTTGCTCCCACTCTGACGTCTCTGCCCTTGGCCAATTTAATTCTCTACCTTGCTCCCTCTCTGATCTCTCTGTCCTTGGACAATTTAATTCTCCACCTTGTTCCCCCTCTAACCTCTCTCTACTTAGTCAGTTTAATTCTCCACATTGCTCCCACTCTGACCTCTTTGTCCTTGGTCAGTTTAATTCTCCACCTTGCTCCCACTCAGGTCTTCCTGTCCTTAGTCAGGTTAATTCTCCACCTTGCTCCCACTCTGACCTCTCTGTCATTGGTCAGTTTAATTCTCCACCTTGCTCTCATCCTGACTCTCTTTCCTTGGCCAATTAAATGCTCCACCTTGTTCCCACTCTGACCTATCTGTTCATGGCCAATTTAATTCTCCACCTTATTCCCACTCTGTCCTTTCTGTCCTTAGTCAGGTTAATTCTCCACCTTGCTCCCACCCTGACCACGGTGACCTTAGTCAGTTTAATTCTCCACCTTGCTCGCAACGTGACCTCTCTGTCCTTAGTCAGTTTAATTCTCCACCTTGCTCCCACCCTGACCTCTCTGTCCTTAGTCAGGTTAATTCTCCACCTTGCTCCCACTCAAACCCAACTGTCCTTTGTCAATTTAATTCTCCACCTTGCTCCCACTCAAACCTCTCTGTCCTTGGACAATTTAATTCTCTATGTTGCTCCCACTCTGACCTAGCTGTCCTGGGACAATTTAATATTCTACCTTGTTCCCACTCTGACCTCTCTGTATTAGTCAGTTTAATTCCCGACTTTGCTCCCACTCTGACCTTTCTGCCTTTGGCCAATTTAATTCTCCACATTGCTCCCACTCTGACCTCTCTGTCCTTAGTCAGTTTAATTCTCCACCTTGCCCCCACCCTGACCTCTCTGTCCTTAGTCAGGTTAATTCTCCACCTTGCTCCCACTCTGACTTCTCTGTCCTTGGACAATTTAATTCTCTACCTTGCTCCCACTCTGACCCTTTGGTCCTTAGTCAGTTTAATTCCCCACCTTGCTCCCACTCTGACCTCTCTGCCCTTGGCCAATTTAATTCTTGCTCCTCCTCTGATCTCTCTGTCCTTGGACAATTTAATTCTCCACCTTGTTCCCCCTCTAACCTCTCTGTCCTTAGTCAGTTTAATTCTCCACATTGCTCCCACTCTGACCTCTTTGTCCTTGGTCAGTTTAATTCACCTCCTTGCTCCCACCCTGAACTCTCTGTCCTTGGCATTTTAATTCTCCACCTTGCTCCCACTCTGACCTCTCTGACTTGGCCAATTTAATTCTCCACCTTGCTCCCACTCAGGTCTTCCTGTCCTTAGTCAGGTTAATTCTCCACATTGCTCCCACCCTGACCTTTCTGTCCTTGGCCAATTTAATTCTCCACCTTGCTCGCAACCTGACCTCTCTGTCCTTAGTCAGTTTAATTCTCCACCTTGCTCCCACCCTGACCATTCTGTCCTTAGGTTAATTCTCCAGTTTGCCCCCACCCTGACCACTCTGTCCTTAGTCAGGTTAATTCTCCACCTTGCTCCCACTCAAACCTCTCTGTCCTTTGTCAGTTTAATTCTCCACCTTGCTCCCACCCCTCCTCTCTGCCCTTGGCCAATTTATTTCTCCACCTTGCTGCCAACCTGACCTCTCTGTCCTTAGTTTAATTCCCCACCTTGCTCCCACTCTGACTTCTCTGTCCTTGGACAATTTATTTCTCTACCTTGCTCCCATCCTGACCTCTTTGTCGTTAGTCAGTTTAATTCCCCACCTTGCTCCCACTCTGACCTCTCCGTCCTTGGCCAATTTAATTCTCCACCTTTCTTCCAATCTGTCCTCTCTGTCCTAAGTCAGTTTAATTCCCCACCTGGCTCCCACTCTGACCTCTCTGTCCTCGGACAATTTAATTCTCCACCTTGCTCCCACTCTGACCTTTCAGTCCTTAGTCAGATTAATTCTCCACCTTGCTCCCACTCTGACCTTTCTATCCTTAGTCAGATTAATTCTCCACCTTGCTCCCACTCTGACCTTTCTGTTCTTAGTCAGATTACTTCTCCACCTTGCTCCCAACCTGACCTCTCTATCCTTGGACAATTTAATTCTCTAATTTACTCCCACCCTGACCTCTCTGCCCTTGGCAAATTTAATTCTCCACCTTGCTTCCACTCTGACCTCTCTGTCCTCGGAAAATTTAATTCTCCACCTTGCTCCCACTCTGACCTCTCTGTCCTTTGTCAGGTTAATTCACCACCTTGCTCCCAACCTGACCTCTCTGCCCTTGGCAAATTTAATTCTGCACCTTGCTTCCACTCTGACCTCTCTGTCCTCGGAAAATTTAATTCTCCACCTTGCTCCCACTCTGACCTTTCTGTCCTTTGTCAGGTTAACTCACCACTTTGCTCCCAACCTGACCTCTCTGTCCTTAGTCCGTTTAATTCTCCACCTTGCTCCCACTCTGACCTCTCTGTCCTTGGTCAGTTTAATTCTCTGCCTTGCTCCCACCCTGACCTCTCTGCCCTTAGTCAGTTTAATTCTCTACCTTGCACCCACTCTGACCTCTCTGTCCTTAGTCAGTTTAATTCCCCAACTTGCTACCACTCTGACATCTCTGCCCTTGGCCAATTTAATTCTCCACCTTACTCCCAACCTGACCTCTCTGCCATTAGTCAGTTTAATTCGCCACCTTGCTCCCACCCTGACCTCTCTGCCCTTGGCCAATTTAATTCTCCACCTTTCTACCAATCTGTCCTCTCTGTCCTAAGTCAGTTTAATTCCCCACCTGGCTCCCACTCTGACCTCTCTGTCCTCGGAAAATTTAATTCTCCACCTTGCTCCCACTCTGACCTTTCAGTCCTTAGTCAGATTAATTCTCCACCTTGCTCCCACTCTGACCTTTCTATCCTTAGTCAGATTAATTCTCCACCTTGCTCCCACTCTGACCTTTCTGTTCTTAGTCAGATTAATTCTCCACCTTGCTCCCAACCTGACCTCTCTGTCCTTGGACAATTTAATTCTCTAATTTACTCCCACCCTGACCTCTCTGCCCTTGGCAAATTTAATTCTCCACCTTGCTTCCACTCTGACCTCTCTGTCCTCGGAAAATTTAATTCTCCACCTTGCTCCCACTCTGACCTCTCTGTCCTTTGTCAGGTTAATTCACCACCTTGCTCCCAACCTGACCTGTCTGCCCTTGGCAAATTTAATTCTGCACCTTGCTTCCACTCTGACCTCTCTGTCCTCGGAAAATTTAATTCTCCACCTTGCTCCCACTCTGACCTTTGTGTCCTTTGTCAGGTTAACTCACCACTTTGCTCCCAACCTGACCTCTCTGTCCTTAGTCTGTTTAATTCTCCACCTTGCTCCCACTCTGAGCTCTCTGACCTTGGTCAGTTTAATTCTCTGCCTTGCTCCCACCCTGACCTCTCTGCCCTTAGTCAGTTTAATTCTCTACCTTGCACCCACTCTGACCTCTCTGTCCTTAGTCAGTTTAATTCTCCACCTTTCTACCAACCTGTCCTCTCTGTCCTAAGTCAGTTTAATTCCCCACCTGGCTCCCACTCTGACCTCTCTGTCCTCGGACAATTTAATTCTCCACCTTGCTTCCACTCTGACCTTTCTGTCCTTGGAGAATGTAATTCTCTACATTGCACCCACTCTGATCTCTCTGTCCTTAGTCAGTTTAATTCACCACCTTGCTCCCACCCTGACCTCTCTGCCCTTGGCCAATTTAATTCTCCACCTTTCTACCAACCTGTCCTCTCTGTCCTAAATCAGTTTAATTCCCCACCTGGCTCCCACTCTGACCTCTCTGTCCTCGGACAATTTAATTCTCCACCTTTCTACCAACTCTGACCTTTATGTTCTTTGTCAGGTTAATTCTCCAACTTGCTCCCACCCTGACCTCTCTGTCCTTCGTCAGGTTAATTCTCTGCCTTGCTCCCACCCTGACCTCTCTGCCCTTAGTCAGTTTAATTCTCCACCTTGCTCCCACCCTGTCCTCTCTGTCCTTGGAGAATGTAATTCTCTACCTTGCACCCACTCTGACCTCTCTGTCCTTAGTCAGTTTAATTCCCCAACTTGCTACCACTCTGACATCTCTGCCCTTGGCCAATTTAATTCTCCACCTTACTCCCAACCTGACCTCTCTGCCATTAGTCAGTTTAATTCGCCACCTTGCTCCCACCCTGACCTCTCTGCCCTTGGCCAATTTATTTCTCCACCTTTCTACCAATCTGTCCTCTCTGTCCTAAGTCAGTTTAATTCCCCACCTGGCTCCCACTCTGACCTCTCTGTCCTCGGACAATTTAATTCTCCACCTTGCTCCCACTCTGACCTTTCAGTCCTTAGTCAGATTAATTCTCCACCTTGCTCCCACTCTGACCTTTCTATCCTTAGTCAGATTAATTCTCCACCTTGCTCCCACTCTGACCTTTCTGTTCTTAGTCAGATTAATTCTCCACCTTGCTCCCAACCTGACCTCTCTGTCCTCGGAAAATTTAATTCTCCACCTTGCTCTCACTCTGACCTCTCTGTCCTTTGTCAGGTTAATTCACCACCTTGCTCCGAACCTGACCTCTCTGCCCTTGGCAAATTTAATTCTGCACCTTGCTTCCACTCTGACCTCTCTGTCCTCGGAAAATTTAATTCTCCACCTTGCTCCCACTCTGACCTTTCTGTCCTTTGTCAGGTTAACTCACCACTTTGCTCCCAACCTGACCTCTCTGTCCTTAGTCCGTTTAATTCTCCACCTTGCTCCCACTCTGAGCTCTCTGTCCTTGGTCAGTTTAATTCTCTGCCTTGCTCCCACCCTGACCTCTCTGCCCTTAGTCAGTTTAATTCTCCACCTTTCTACCAACCTGTCCTCTCTGTCCTAAGTCAGTTTAATTCCCCACCTGGCTCCCACTCTGACCTCTCTGTCCTCGGACAATTTAATTCTCCACCTTGCTCCCACTCTGACCTTTCTATCCTTAGTCAGATTAATTCTCCACCTTTCTACCAACCTGTCCTCTCTGTCCTAAGTCAGTTTAATTCCCCACCTGGCTCCCACTCTGACCTCTCTGTCCTCGGACAATTTAATTCTCCACCTTGCTCCCACTCTGACCTTTCTGTTCTTAGTCAGATTAATTCTCCACCTTGCTCCCAACCTGTCCTCTCTGTCCTAAGTCAGTTTAATTCCCCACCTGGCTCCCACTCTGACCTCTCTGTCCTCGGACAATTTAATTCTCCACCTTGCTCCCACTCTGACCTTTCTATCCTTAGTCAGATTAATTCTCCACCTTGCTCCCACTCTGACCTATCTGTTCTTAGTCAGATTAATTCTCCACCTTGCTCCCACTCTGACCTTTCTGTTCTTAGTCAGATTAATTCTCCACATTGCTCCCAACCTGACCTCTCTGTCCTTGGACAATTTAATTCTCTAATTTACTCCCACCTTGACCTCTCTGCCCTTGGCAAATTTAATTCTCCACCTTCCTTCCACTCTGACCTCTCTGTCCTCGGAAAATTTAATTCTCCACCTTGCTCTCACTCTGACCTTTCTGTCCTTTGTCAGGTTAATTCACCACCTTGCTCCCAACCTGACCTCTCTGCCCTTGGCAAATTTAATTCTGCACCTTGCTTCCACTCTGACCTCTCTGTCCTCGGAAAATTTAATTCTCCACCTTGCTCCCACTCTGACCTTTGTGTCCTTTGTCAGGTTAACTCACCACCTTGCTCCCAACCTGACCTCTCTGTCCTTAGTCCGTTTAATTCTCCACCTTGCTCCCACTCTGACCTCTCTGTCCTTGGTCAGTTTAATTCTCTACCTTGCTCCCAACCTGACCTCTCTGTCCTTAGTCAGTTTAATTCTCCACCTTGCTCCCACTCTGAACATTCCGTCCTTGGACAAATTAATTCTCCACCTTGCTCCCACTCTGACCTCCCTGTCCTTAGTCAGTTTAATTCCCCACCTTGCTCCCACTCTGACTTCTCTGTCCTTGGACAATTTAATTCCTACTGGCTCCCACTCTGACCCTTTGGTCCTTAGTCAGTTTAATTCCCCACCTTGCTCCCGCTCTGACCTCTGTGCCCTTGGCAAATTTAATTCTCTACCTTGCTCCCTCTCTGACCTCTCTGTCCTTAGTCAGTTTAATTCCCCACCTTGCTCCCTCTCTGACCTCTTGGTCCTTAGTCAGTTTAATTCACCACCTTGCTCCCACTCTGACGTCTCTGCCCTTGGCCAATTTAATTCTCTACCTTGCTCCCTCTCTGATCTCTCTGTCCTTGGACAATTTAATTCTCCACCTTGTTCCCCCTCTAACCTCTCTCTACTTAGTCAGTTTAATTCTCCACATTGCTCCCACTCTGACCTCTTTGTCCTTGGTCAGTTTAATTCTCCACCTTGCTCCCACTCAGGTCTTCCTGTCCTTAGTCAGGTTAATTCTCCACCTTGCTCCCACTCTGACCTCTCTGTCATTGGTCAGTTTAATTCTCCACCTTGCTCTCATCCTGACTCTCTTTCCTTGGCCAATTAAATGCTCCACCTTGTTCCCACTCTGACCTATCTGTTCATGGCCAATTTAATTCTCCACCTTATTCCCACTCTGTCCTTTCTGTCCTTAGTCAGGTTAATTCTCCACCTTGCTCCCACCCTGACCTCGGTGACCTTAGTCAGTTTAATTCTCCACCTTGCTCGCAACGTGACCTCTCTGTCCTTAGTCAGTTTAATTCTCCACCTTGCTCCCACCCTGACCTCTCTGTCCTTAGTCAGGTTAATTCTCCACCTTGCTCCCACTCAAACCCAACTGTCCTTTGTCAATTTAATTCTCCACCTTGCTCCCACTCAAACCTCTCTGTCCTTGGACAATTTAATTCTCTATGTTGCTCCCACTCTGACCTAGCTGTCCTGGGACAATTTAATATTCTGCCTTGCTCCCACCCTGACCTCTCTGCCCTTAGTCAGTTTAATTCTCTACCTTGCACCCACTCTGACCTCTCTGTCCTTAGTCAGTTTAATTCTCCACCTTTCTACCAACCTGTCCTCTCTGTCCTAAGTCAGTTTAATTCCCCACCTGGCTCCCACTCTGACCTCTCTGTCCTCGGACAATTTAATTCTCCACCTTGCTTCCACTCTGACCTTTCTGTCCTTGGAGAATGTAATTCTCTACATTGCACCCACTCTGATCTCTCTGTCCTTAGTCAGTTTAATTCACCACCTTGCTCCCACCCTGACCTCTCTGCCCTTGGCCAATTTAATTCTCCACCTTTCTACCAACCTGTCCTCTCTGTCCTAAATCAGTTTAATTCCCCACCTGGCTCCCACTCTGACCTCTCTGTCCTCGGACAATTTAATTCTCCACCTTTCTACCAACTCTGACCTTTATGTTCTTTGTCAGGTTAATTCTCCAACTTGCTCCCACCCTGACCTCTCTGTCCTTCGTCAGGTTAATTCTCTGCCTTGCTCCCACCCTGACCTCTCTGCCCTTAGTCAGTTTAATTCTCCACCTTGCTCCCACCCTGTCCTCTCTGTCCTTGGAGAATGTAATTCTCTACCTTGCACCCACTCTGACCTCTCTGTCCTTAGTCAGTTTAATTCCCCAACTTGCTACCACTCTGACATCTCTGCCCTTGGCCAATTTAATTCTCCACCTTACTCCCAACCTGACCTCTCTGCCATTAGTCAGTTTAATTCGCCACCTTGCTCCCACCCTGACCTCTCTGCCCTTGGCCAATTTATTTCTCCACCTTTCTACCAATCTGTCCTCTCTGTCCTAAGTCAGTTTAATTCCCCACCTGGCTCCCACTCTGACCTCTCTGTCCTCGGACAATTTAATTCTCCACCTTGCTCCCACTCTGACCTTTCAGTCCTTAGTCAGATTAATTCTCCACCTTGCTCCCACTCTGACCTTTCTATCCTTAGTCAGATTAATTCTCCACCTTGCTCCCACTCTGACCTTTCTGTTCTTAGTCAGATTAATTCTCCACCTTGCTCCCAACCTGACCTCTCTGTCCTCGGAAAATTTAATTCTCCACCTTGCTCTCACTCTGACCTCTCTGTCCTTTGTCAGGTTAATTCACCACCTTGCTCCGAACCTGACCTCTCTGCCCTTGGCAAATTTAATTCTGCACCTTGCTTCCACTCTGACCTCTCTGTCCTCGGAAAATTTAATTCTCCACCTTGCTCCCACTCTGACCTTTCTGTCCTTTGTCAGGTTAACTCACCACTTTGCTCCCAACCTGACCTCTCTGTCCTTAGTCCGTTTAATTCTCCACCTTGCTCCCACTCTGAGCTCTCTGTCCTTGGTCAGTTTAATTCTCTGCCTTGCTCCCACCCTGACCTCTCTGCCCTTAGTCAGTTTAATTCTCCACCTTTCTACCAACCTGTCCTCTCTGTCCTAAGTCAGTTTAATTCCCCACCTGGCTCCCACTCTGACCTCTCTGTCCTCGGACAATTTAATTCTCCACCTTGCTCCCACTCTGACCTTTCTATCCTTAGTCAGATTAATTCTCCACCTTTCTACCAACCTGTCCTCTCTGTCCTAAGTCAGTTTAATTCCCCACCTGGCTCCCACTCTGACCTCTCTGTCCTCGGACAATTTAATTCTCCACCTTGCTCCCACTCTGACCTTTCTGTTCTTAGTCAGATTAATTCTCCACCTTGCTCCCAACCTGTCCTCTCTGTCCTAAGTCAGTTTAATTCCCCACCTGGCTCCCACTCTGACCTCTCTGTCCTCGGACAATTTAATTCTCCACCTTGCTCCCACTCTGACCTTTCTATCCTTAGTCAGATTAATTCTCCACCTTGCTCCCACTCTGACCTATCTGTTCTTAGTCAGATTAATTCTCCACCTTGCTCCCACTCTGACCTTTCTGTTCTTAGTCAGATTAATTCTCCACATTGCTCCCAACCTGACCTCTCTGTCCTTGGACAATTTAATTCTCTAATTTACTCCCACCTTGACCTCTCTGCCCTTGGCAAATTTAATTCTCCACCTTCCTTCCACTCTGACCTCTCTGTCCTCGGAAAATTTAATTCTCCACCTTGCTCTCACTCTGACCTTTCTGTCCTTTGTCAGGTTAATTCACCACCTTGCTCCCAACCTGACCTCTCTGCCCTTGGCAAATTTAATTCTGCACCTTGCTTCCACTCTGACCTCTCTGTCCTCGGAAAATTTAATTCTCCACCTTGCTCCCACTCTGACCTTTGTGTCCTTTGTCAGGTTAACTCACCACCTTGCTCCCAACCTGACCTCTCTGTCCTTAGTCCGTTTAATTCTCCACCTTGCTCCCACTCTGACCTCTCTGTCCTTGGTCAGTTTAATTCTCTACCTTGCTCCCAACCTGACCTCTCTGTCCTTAGTCAGTTTAATTCTCCACCTTGCTCCCACTCTGAACATTCCGTCCTTGGACAAATTAATTCTCCACCTTGCTCCCACTCTGACCTCCCTGTCCTTAGTCAGTTTAATTCCCCACCTTGCTCCCACTCTGACTTCTCTGTCCTTGGACAATTTAATTCCTACTGGCTCCCACTCTGACCCTTTGGTCCTTAGTCAGTTTAATTCCCCACCTTGCTCCCGCTCTGACCTCTGTGCCCTTGGCAAATTTAATTCTCTACCTTGCTCCCTCTCTGACCTCTCTGTCCTTAGTCAGTTTAATTCCCCACCTTGCTCCCTCTCTGACCTCTTGGTCCTTAGTCAGTTTAATTCACCACCTTGCTCCCACTCTGACGTCTCTGCCCTTGGCCAATTTAATTCTCTACCTTGCTCCCTCTCTGATCTCTCTGTCCTTGGACAATTTAATTCTCCACCTTGTTCCCCCTCTAACCTCTCTCTACTTAGTCAGTTTAATTCTCCACATTGCTCCCACTCTGACCTCTTTGTCCTTGGTCAGTTTAATTCTCCACCTTGCTCCCACTCAGGTCTTCCTGTCCTTAGTCAGGTTAATTCTCCACCTTGCTCCCACTCTGACCTCTCTGTCATTGGTCAGTTTAATTCTCCACCTTGCTCTCATCCTGACTCTCTTTCCTTGGCCAATTAAATGCTCCACCTTGTTCCCACTCTGACCTATCTGTTCATGGCCAATTTAATTCTCCACCTTATTCCCACTCTGTCCTTTCTGTCCTTAGTCAGGTTAATTCTCCACCTTGCTCCCACCCTGACCTCGGTGACCTTAGTCAGTTTAATTCTCCACCTTGCTCGCAACGTGACCTCTCTGTCCTTAGTCAGTTTAATTCTCCACCTTGCTCCCACCCTGACCTCTCTGTCCTTAGTCAGGTTAATTCTCCACCTTGCTCCCACTCAAACCCAACTGTCCTTTGTCAATTTAATTCTCCACCTTGCTCCCACTCAAACCTCTCTGTCCTTGGACAATTTAATTCTCTATGTTGCTCCCACTCTGACCTAGCTGTCCTGGGACAATTTAATATTCTACCTTGTTCCCACTCTGACCTCTCTGTATTAGTCAGTTTAATTCCCGACTTTGCTCCCACTCTGACCTTTCTGCCTTTGGCCAATTTAATTCTCCACATTGCTCCCACTCTGACCTCTCTGTCCTTAGTCAGTTTAATTCTCCACCTTGCCCCCACCCTGACCTCTCTGTCCTTAGTCAGGTTAATTCTCCACCTTGCTCCCACTCTGACTTCTCTGTCCTTGGACAATTTAATTCTCTACCTTGCTCCCACTCTGACCCTTTGGTCCTTAGTCAGTTTAATTCCCCACCTTGCTCCCACTCTGACCTCTCTGCCCTTGGCCAATTTAATTCTTGCTCCTCCTCTGATCTCTCTGTCCTTGGACAATTTAATTCTCCACCTTGTTCCCCCTCTAACCTCTCTGTCCTTAGTCAGTTTAATTCTCCACATTGCTCCCACTCTGACCTCTTTGTCCTTGGTCAGTTTAATTCACCTCCTTGCTCCCACCCTGAACTCTCTGTCCTTGGCATTTTAATTCTCCACCTTGCTCCCACTCTGACCTCTCTGACTTGGCCAATTTAATTCTCCACCTTGCTCCCACTCAGGTCTTCCTGTCCTTAGTCAGGTTAATTCTCCACATTGCTCCCACCCTGACCTTTCTGTCCTTGGCCAATTTAATTCTCCACCTTGCTCGCAACCTGACCTCTCTGTCCTTAGTCAGTTTAATTCTCCACCTTGCTCCCACCCTGACCATTCTGTCCTTAGGTTAATTCTCCAGTTTGCCCCCACCCTGACCACTCTGTCCTTAGTCAGGTTAATTCTCCACCTTGCTCCCACTCAAACCTCTCTGTCCTTTGTCAGTTTAATTCTCCACCTTGCTCCCACCCCTCCTCTCTGCCCTTGGCCAATTTATTTCTCCACCTTGCTGCCAACCTGACCTCTCTGTCCTTAGTTTAATTCCCCACCTTGCTCCCACTCTGACCTCTCTGTCCTTGGACAATTTATTTCTCTACCTTGCTCCCATCCTGACCTCTTTGTCCTTAGTCAGTTTAATTCCCCACCTTGCTCCCACTCTGACCTCTCCGTCCTTTGACAATTTCATTCTCTTCCTTTTTGACACTCTGACCTCTCTGTCCTTAGTCAGTTTAATTCCCACTTTGCTCCCACCCTGACCTCTCTGTCCTTGACATTTTAATTCTCCACCTTGCACCCACTCTTACCTCTCTGTCCTTAGTCAGTTTAATTCTCCACATTGCTCCCACCCTGACCTTTCTGCCCTTGGCCAATTTAATTCTCTACCTTGCTCCCTCTCTGACCTCTTGGTCCTTAGTCAGTTTAATTCCCCACCTTGCTCCCACCCTGACCTCTCTGTCCTTAGTCAGGTTAATTCTCCAACTTGCTCCCACTCAAACTTCTCTGTCCTTTGTCAGTTTAATTCTCCACCTTGCTCCCACTCAAACCTCTCTGTCCTTTGTCAGTTTAATTCTCCACCTTGCTCCCACTCTGGCCTCCCTGTCCTTTGTCAGTTTAATTCCCCACCTTGCTCCCACTCTGACTTCTCTGTCCTTGGACAATTTAATTCTCCACCTTGCTCCCACCCTGACCTCTCTGTCCTTGGCATTTTAATTCTCCACCTTGCCCCCACCCTGACCTCTCTGTCCTTAGTCAGGTTAATTCTCCACCTTGCTCCCACTCTGACTTCTCTGTCCTTGGACAATTTAATTCTCTACCTTGCTCCCACTCTGACCCTTTGGTCCTTAGTCAGTTTAATTCCCCACCTTGCTCCCACTCTGACCTCTCTGCCCTTGGCCAATTTAATTCTTGCTCCTCCTCTGATCTCTCTGTCCTTGGACAATTTAATTCTCCACCTTGTTCCCCCTCTAACCTCTCTGTCCTTAGTCAGTTTAATTCTCCACATTGCTCCCACTCTGACCTCTTTGTCCTTGGTCAGTTTAATTCACCTCCTTGCTCCCACCCTGAACTCTCTGTCCTTGGCATTTTAATTCTCCACCTTGCTCCCACTCTGACCTCTCTGACTTGGCCAATTTAATTCTCCACCTTGCTCCCACTCAGGTCTTCCTGTCGTTAGTCAGGTTAATTCTCCACATTGCTCCCACCCTGACCTTTCTGTCCTTGGCCAATTTAATTCTCCACCTTGCTCGCAACCTGACCTCTCTGTCCTTAGTCAGTTTAATTCTCCACCTTGCTCCCACCCTGACCATTCTGTCCTTAGGTTAATTCTCCAGTTTGCCCCCACCCTGACCACTCTGTCCTTAGTCAGGTTAATTCTCCACCTTGCTCCCACTCAAACCTCTCTGTCCTTTGTCAGTTTAATTCTCCACCTTGCTCCCACCCCTCCTCTCTGCCCTTGGCCAATTTATTTCTCCACCTTGCTGCCAACCTGACCTCTCTGTCCTTAGTTTAATTCCCCACCTTGCTCCCACTCTGACTTCTCTGTCCTTGGACAATTTATTTCTCTACCTTGCTCCCATCCTGACCTCTTTGTCCTTAGTCAGTTTAATTCCCCACCTTGCTCCCACTCTGACCTCTCCGTCCTTTGACAATTTCATTCTCTTCCTTTTTGACACTCTGACCTCTCTGTCCTTAGTCAGTTTAATTCCCACTTTGCTCCCACCCTGACCTCTCTGTCCTTGACATTTTAATTCTCCACCTTGCACCCACTCTTACCTCTCTGTCCTTAGTCAGTTTAATTCTCCACATTGCTCCCACCCTGACCTTTCTGTCCTTGGCCAATTTAATTCTCCACCTTGCTCGCAACCTGACCTCTCTGTCCTTAGTCAGTTTAATTCTCCACCTTGCTCCCACCCTGACCGTTCTGTCCTTAGGTTAATTCTCCAGTTTGCCCCCACCCTGACCACTCTGTCCTTAGTCAGGTTAATTCTCCACCTTGCTCCCACTCAAACCTCTCTGTCCTTTGTCAGTTTAATTCTCCACCTTGCTCCCACCCCTCCTCTCTGCCCTTGGCCAATTTATTTCTCCACCTTGCTGCCAACCTGACCTCTCTGTCCTTAGTCAGTTTAATTCTCCACCTTGCTCCCAGCCTGATTGTTCTGTCCTTAGGTTAATTCTCCACCTTGCTCCCACCCTGACCTCTCTGTCCTTAGTCAGGTTATTTCTCCACCTTGCTCCCATTCTGGCCTCCCTGTCCTTAGTCAGGTTAATTCTCCACCTTGAACCCACCCCTCCTCTCTGCCCTTTGCCAATTTAATTTTCCAACTTGTTGCCAACTGACCTCTCTGTCCTTAGTCATTTTAATTCCCCACCTTGCTCCCACTCAGACCTCTCTGTCCTTGGACAATTTAATTCTCTATCTTGCTCCTTCTCTGCCCTCTTGGTCCTTAGTCAGTTTAATTCCCCACCTTGCTCGCACTCTGACCTCTCTGCCCTTGGCCAATTTAATTCTCTACCTTGCTCCCTCTCTGACCTCTTGGTCCTTAGTCAGTTTAATTCCCCACCTTGCTCCCACCCTGACCTCTCTGTCCTTAGTCAGGTTAATTCTCCAACTTGCTCCCACTCAAACTTCTCTGTCCTTTGTCAGTTTAATTCTCCACCTTGCTCCCACTCAAACCTCTCTGTCCTTTGTCAGTTTAATTCTCCACCTTGCTCCCACTCTGGCCTCCCTGTCCTTTGTCAGTTTAATTCCCCACCTTGCTCCCACTCTGACTTCTCTGTCCTTGGACAATTTAATTCTCCACCTTGCTCCCTCTCTGACCTCTCTGTCCTTAGTCAGGTTAATTCTCCAACTTGCTCCCACTCAAACCTCTCTGTCCTTTGTCAGTTTAATTCTCCACCTTGCTCCCTCTCTGACCTCTCCGTCCTTTGACAATTTCATTCTCTTCCTTGCTGCCACTCTGACCTCTCTGTCCTTAGTCAGTTTAATTCCCACTTTGCTCCCACCCTGACCTCTCTGTCCTTGGCATTTTAATTCTCCACCTTGCACCCACTCTGACCTCTCTGTCCTTAGTCAGTTTAATTCTCCACATTGCTCCCACCCTGACCTCTCTGTCCTTAGTCAGGTTAATTCTCCACCTTGCTCGCAACCTGACCACTCTGTCCTTAGTCACTTTAATTCTTCATCTTGCTACCACCCTGACCTCTATGTCTATAGTCAGTTTAATTCTCCACCTGGCTGCCAACCTGACCTCTCTGTCCTTTGTCAGTTTAATTCCCCAACTTCCTACCACTCTGACCTCTGTGCCCTTGGCCAATTTAATTCTCTACCTTGCTCCCTCTCTGACCTCTTGGTCCTTAGTCAGTTTAATTCCCCACCTTGCTCCCAGTCTGACCTCTTGGTCCTTAGTCAGTTTAATTCCCCACCTTGCTCCCTCTCTGACCTCTCTGTCCTTAGTCAGGTTAATTCTCCAACTTGCTCCCACTCAAACTTCTCTGTCCTTTGTCAGTTTAATTCTCCACCTTGCTCCCACTCAAACCTCTCTGTCCTTTGTCAGTTTAATTCTCCACCTTGCTCCCACTCTGGCCTCCCTGTCCTTTGTCAGTTTAATTCCCCACCTTGCTCCCACTCTGACTTCTCTGTTCTTGGACAATTTAATTCTCCACCTTGCTCCCTCTCTGACCTCTCTGTCCTTAGTCAGGTTAATTCTCCAACTTGCTCCCACTCAAACCTCTCTGTCCTTTGTCAGTTTAATTCTCCACCTTGCTCCCACTCTGGCCTCCCTGTCCTTAGTCAGTTTAATTCCCCACCTTGCTCCCTCTCTGACCTCTCTGTCCTTAGTCAGTTTAATTCTCCACATTGCTCCCACACTGATCTCTCTGTCCTTAGACAGGTTAATTCTCCACCTTGCTCGCAACCTGACCACTCTGTCCTTAGTCACTTTAATTCTTCATCTTGCTACCACCCTGACCTCTATGTCTATAGTCAGTTTAATTCTCCACCTGGCTGCCAACCTGACCTCTCTGTCCTTAGTCAGTTTAATTCCCCAACTTGCTACCACTCTGACCTCTCTGTCCTTGGACAATTTAATTCTCTACGTTGCTCCCACACTGACCTAGCTGTCCTGGGACAATTTAATATTCTACCTTGCTCCCACTCTGACCGCTCTGTATTAGTCAGTTTAATTCCCCACTTTGCTCCCACCCTGACCTCTCTGTCTTGGCCAATTTAATTCTCCACCTTGCTCCCACTCTGACCTCTCTGTCCTTAGTCAGTTTATTTCTCCACCTTGCTCCCACCCTAACTATTCTGTCCTTAGGTTAATTCTCCACCTTGCCCCCACCCTGACCTCTCTGTCCTTAGTCAGGTTAATTCTCCACCTTGCTCCCACTCAAACCTCTCTGTCGTTAGTCAGTTTAATTCTCCACCTTGCTCCCACTCTGAACTCTCCGTCCTTGGACAATTTAATTCTCCACCTTGCTCCCACTCTGGCCTCCCTGTCCTTTGTCAGTTTAATTCCCCACCTTGCTCTCACTCTGACTTCTCTGTCCTTGGACAATTTAATTCTCCACCTTGCTCCCTCTCTGACCTCTCTGTCCTTAGTCAGGTTAATTCTCCAACTTGCTCCCACTCAAACCTCTCTGTCCTTTGTCAGTTTAATTCTCCACCTTGCTCCCTCTCTGACCTCTCCGTCCTTTGACAATTTCATTCTCTTCCTTGCTGCCACTCTGACCTCTCTGTCCTTAGTCAGTTTAATTCCCACTTTGCTCCCACCCTGACCTCTCTGCCCTTGGCCAATTTAATTCTCCACCTTGCTCCCACTCTGACCTCTCTGTCCTTAGTCAGTTTACTTCTCCACCTTGCTCCCACCCTGACTGTTCTGTCCTTAGGTTAATTCTCCACCTTGCCCCCACCCTGACCTCTCTGTCCTTAGTCAGTTTAATTCTCCACCTTGCTCCCACTCTGAACTCTCTGCCCTTGGACAATTTAATTCTCCACCTTGCTCCCTCTCTGATCTCTCTGTCCTTGGACAATTTAATTCTCCACCTTGTTCCCCCTCTAACCTCTTTGTCCTTGATCAGTTTAATTCACCTCCTTGCTCCCACCCTGACCTCTCTGTCCTTGGCATTTTAATTCTCCATCTTGCTCCCAATCTGACCTCTCTGTCTTGGCCAATTTAATTCTCCACCTTGCTCCCACTCAGGTCTTCCTGTCCTTAGTCAGGTTAATTCTCCACCTTGCTCCCACTCTGACCTCTCTGTCATTGGTCAGTTTAATTCTCCACCTTGCTCTCATCCTGACTCTCTTTCCTTGGCCAATTAAATGCTCCACCTTGTTCCCACTCTGACCTATCTGTTCATGGCCAATTTAATTCTCCACCTTATTCCCACTCTGTCCTTTCTGTCCTTAGTCAGGTTAATTCTCCACCTTCCTCGCAACCTGACCTCTCTGTCCTTAGTCAGTTTAATTCTCCACCTCGCCCCCACCCTGACCTCTCTGTCCTTAGTCAGTTTAATTCTCCACCTTGCTCCCACTCAAACCTCTCTGTACTTAGTCAATTTAATTCTCCACCTTGCTCCCACTCTGAACATTCCGTCCTTGGACAATTTAATTCTCCACCTTGCTCCCACTCTGGCCTCCCTGTCCTTAGTCCGTTTAATTCTCCACCTTGCCCCCACCCTGACCTCTCTGTCCTTAGTCAGTTCAATTCTCCTCCTTGCTCCCACCCTAACTGTTCTGTCCTTAGGTGAATTCTCCACCTTGCCCCCACCCTGACCTCTCTGTCCTTAGTCAGGTTAATTCTCCACCTTACTCCCACTCAAACCTCTCTGTCCTTGGACAAATTAATTCTCCACCTTGCTCCCACTCTGGCCTCCCTGTCCTTAGTCAGTTTAATTCCCCACCTTGCTCCCACTCTGACTTCTCTGTCCTTGGACAATTTAATTCTCTACCTTGCTCCCACTCTGACCCTTTGGTCCTTAGTCAGTTTAATTCCCCACCTTGCTCCCACTCTGACCTCTGTGCCCTTGGCCAATTTAATTCTCTACCTTGCTCCCTCTCTGACCTCTTGGTCCTTAGTCAGTTTAATTCCCCACCTTGCTCCCACTCTGACGTCTCTGCCCTTGGCCAATTTAATTCTCTACCTTGCTCCCTCTCTGATCTCTCTGTCCTTGGACAATTTATTTCTCCACCTTGTTCCCCCGCTAACCTCTCTCTACTTAGTCAGTTTAATTCTCCACATTGCTCCCACTCTGACCTCTTTGTCCTTGGTCAGTTTAAATCACCTCCTTGCTCCCACCCTGAACTCTCTGTCCTTGGCATTTTAATTCTCCACCTTGCTCCCACTCTGACCTCTCTGACTTGGCCAATTTAATTCTCCACCTTGCTCCCACTCAGGTCTTCCTGTCCTTAGTCAGGTTAATTCTCCACATTGCTCCCACCCTGACCTTTCTGTCCTTTGCCAATTTAATTCTCCACCTTGCTCGCAACCTGACCTCTCTGTCCTTAGTCAGTTTAATTCCCCACCTTGCTCCCACTCTGACTTCTCTGTTCTTGGACAATTTAATTCTCCACCTTGCTCCCTCTCTGACCTCTCTGTCCTTAGTCAGGTTAATTCTCCAACTTGCTCCCACTCAAACCTCTCTGTCCTTTGTCAGTTTAATTCTCCACCTTGCTCCCACTCTGGCCTCCCTGTCCTTAGTCAGTTTAATTCCCCACCTTGCTCCCTCTCTGACCTCTCTGTCCTTAGTCAGTTTAATTCTCCACATTGCTCCCACACTGATCTCTCTGTCCTTAGACAGGTTAATTCTCCACCTTGCTCGCAACCTGACCACTCTGTCCTTAGTCACTTTAATTCTTCATCTTGCTACCACCCTGACCTCTATGTCTATAGTCAGTTTAATTCTCCACCTGGCTGCCAACCTGACCTCTCTGTCCTTAGTCAGTTTAATTCCCCAACTTGCTACCACTCTGACCTCTCTGTCCTTGGACAATTTAATTCTCTACGTTGCTCCCACACTGACCTAGCTGTCCTGGGACAATTTAATATTCTACCTTGCTCCCACTCTGACCGCTCTGTATTAGTCAGTTTAATTCCCCACTTTGCTCCCACCCTGACCTCTCTGTCTTGGCCAATTTAATTCTCCACCTTGCTCCCACTCTGACCTCTCTGTCCTTAGTCAGTTTATTTCTCCACCTTGCTCCCACCCTAACTATTCTGTCCTTAGGTTAATTCTCCACCTTGCCCCCACCCTGACCTCTCTGTCCTTAGTCAGGTTAATTCTCCACCTTGCTCCCACTCAAACCTCTCTGTCGTTAGTCAGTTTAATTCTCCACCTTGCTCCCACTCTGAACTCTCCGTCCTTGGACAATTTAATTCTCCACCTTGCTCCCACTCTGGCCTCCCTGTCCTTTGTCAGTTTAATTCCCCACCTTGCTCTCACTCTGACTTCTCTGTCCTTGGACAATTTAATTCTCCACCTTGCTCCCTCTCTGACCTCTCTGTCCTTAGTCAGGTTAATTCTCCAACTTGCTCCCACTCAAACCTCTCTGTCCTTTGTCAGTTTAATTCTCCACCTTGCTCCCTCTCTGACCTCTCCGTCCTTTGACAATTTCATTCTCTTCCTTGCTGCCACTCTGACCTCTCTGTCCTTAGTCAGTTTAATTCCCACTTTGCTCCCACCCTGACCTCTCTGCCCTTGGCCAATTTAATTCTCCACCTTGCTCCCACTCTGACCTCTCTGTCCTTAGTCAGTTTACTTCTCCACCTTGCTCCCACCCTGACTGTTCTGTCCTTAGGTTAATTCTCCACCTTGCCCCCACCCTGACCTCTCTGTCCTTAGTCAGTTTAATTCTCCACCTTGCTCCCACTCTGAACTCTCTGCCCTTGGACAATTTAATTCTCCACCTTGCTCCCTCTCTGATCTCTCTGTCCTTGGACAATTTAATTCTCCACCTTGTTCCCCCTCTAACCTCTTTGTCCTTGATCAGTTTAATTCACCTCCTTGCTCCCACCCTGACCTCTCTGTCCTTGGCATTTTAATTCTCCATCTTGCTCCCAATCTGACCTCTCTGTCTTGGCCAATTTAATTCTCCACCTTGCTCCCACTCAGGTCTTCCTGTCCTTAGTCAGGTTAATTCTCCACCTTGCTCCCACTCTGACCTCTCTGTCATTGGTCAGTTTAATTCTCCACCTTGCTCTCATCCTGACTCTCTTTCCTTGGCCAATTAAATGCTCCACCTTGTTCCCACTCTGACCTATCTGTTCATGGCCAATTTAATTCTCCACCTTATTCCCACTCTGTCCTTTCTGTCCTTAGTCAGGTTAATTCTCCACCTTCCTCGCAACCTGACCTCTCTGTCCTTAGTCAGTTTAATTCTCCACCTCGCCCCCACCCTGACCTCTCTGTCCTTAGTCAGTTTAATTCTCCACCTTGCTCCCACTCAAACCTCTCTGTACTTAGTCAATTTAATTCTCCACCTTGCTCCCACTCTGAACATTCCGTCCTTGGACAATTTAATTCTCCACCTTGCTCCCACTCTGGCCTCCCTGTCCTTAGTCCGTTTAATTCTCCACCTTGCCCCCACCCTGACCTCTCTGTCCTTAGTCAGTTCAATTCTCCTCCTTGCTCCCACCCTAACTGTTCTGTCCTTAGGTGAATTCTCCACCTTGCCCCCACCCTGACCTCTCTGTCCTTAGTCAGGTTAATTCTCCACCTTACTCCCACTCAAACCTCTCTGTCCTTGGACAAATTAATTCTCCACCTTGCTCCCACTCTGGCCTCCCTGTCCTTAGTCAGTTTAATTCCCCACCTTGCTCCCACTCTGACTTCTCTGTCCTTGGACAATTTAATTCTCTACCTTGCTCCCACTCTGACCCTTTGGTCCTTAGTCAGTTTAATTCCCCACCTTGCTCCCACTCTGACCTCTGTGCCCTTGGCCAATTTAATTCTCTACCTTGCTCCCTCTCTGACCTCTTGGTCCTTAGTCAGTTTAATTCCCCACCTTGCTCCCACTCTGACGTCTCTGCCCTTGGCCAATTTAATTCTCTACCTTGCTCCCTCTCTGATCTCTCTGTCCTTGGACAATTTATTTCTCCACCTTGTTCCCCCGCTAACCTCTCTCTACTTAGTCAGTTTAATTCTCCACATTGCTCCCACTCTGACCTCTTTGTCCTTGGTCAGTTTAATTCACCTCCTTGCTCCCACCCTGAACTCTCTGTCCTTGGCATTTTAATTCTCCACCTTGCTCCCACTCTGACCTCTCTGACTTGGCCAATTTAATTCTCCACCTTGCTCCCACTCAGGTCTTCCTGTCCTTAGTCAGGTTAATTCTCCACATTGCTCCCACCCTGACCTTTCTGTCCTTTGCCAATTTAATTCTCCACCTTGCTCGCAACCTGACCTCTCTGTCCTTAGTCAGTTTAATTCTCCACCTTGCTCCCACCCTGACCATTCTGTCCTTAGGTTAATTCTCCAGTTTGCCCCCACCCTGACCACTCTGTCCTTAGTCAGGTTAATTCTCCACCTTGCTCCCACTCAAACCTCTCTGTCCTTTGTCAGTTTAATTCTCCACCTTGCTCCCACCCCTCCTCTCTGCCCTTGGCCAATTTATTTCTCCACCTTGCTGCCAACCTGACCTCTCTGTCCTTAGTTTAATTCCCCACCTTGCTCCCACTCTGACTTCTCTGTCCTTGGACAATTTATTTCTCTACCTTGCTCCCATCCTGACCTCTTTGTCCTTAGTCAGTTTAATTCCCCACCTTGCTCCCACTCTGACCTCTCCGTCCTTTGACAATTTCATTCTCTTCCTTTTTGACACTCTGACCTCTCTGTCCTTAGTCAGTTTAATTCCCACTTTGCTCCCACCCTGACCTCTCTGTCCTTGACATTTTAATTCTCCACCTTGCACCCACTCTTACCTCTCTGTCCTTAGTCAGTTTAATTCTCCACATTGCTCCCACCCTGACCTTTCTGTCCTTGGCCAATTTAATTCTCCACCTTGCTCGCAACCTGACCTCTCTGTCCTTAGTCAGTTTAATTCTCCACCTTGCTCCCACCCTGACCGTTCTGTCCTTAGGTTAATTCTCCAGTTTGCCCCCACCCTGACCACTCTGTCCTTAGTCAGGTTAATTCTCCACCTTGCTCCCACTCAAACCTCTCTGTCCTTTGTCAGTTTAATTCTCCACCTTGCTCCCACCCCTCCTCTCTGCCCTTGGCCAATTTATTTCTCCACCTTGCTGCCAACCTGACCTCTCTGTCCTTAGTCAGTTTAATTCTCCACCTTGCTCCCAGCCTGATTGTTCTGTCCTTAGGTTAATTCTCCACCTTGCTCCCACCCTGACCTCTCTGTCCTTAGTCAGGTTATTTCTCCACCTTGCTCCCATTCTGGCCTCCCTGTCCTTAGTCAGGTTAATTCTCCACCTTGAACCCACCCCTCCTCTCTGCCCTTTGCCAATTTAATTTTCCAACTTGTTGCCAACTGACCTCTCTGTCCTTAGTCATTTTAATTCCCCACCTTGCTCCCACTCAGACCTCTCTGTCCTTGGACAATTTAATTCTCTATCTTGCTCCTTCTCTGCCCTCTTGGTCCTTAGTCAGTTTAATTCCCCACCTTGCTCGCACTCTGACTTCTCTGTCCTTGGACAATTTAATTCTCCACCTTGCTCCCTCTCTGACCTCTCTGTCCTTAGTCAGGTTAATTCTCCAACTTGCTCCCACTCAAACCTCTCTGTCCTTTGTCAGTTTAATTCTCCACCTTGCTCCCTCTCTGACCTCTCCGTCCTTTGACAATTTCATTCTCTTCCTTGCTGCCACTCTGACCTCTCTGTCCTTAGTCAGTTTAATTCCCACTTTGCTCCCACCCTGACCTCTCTGTCCTTGGCATTTTAATTCTCCACCTTGCACCCACTCTGACCTCTCTGTCCTTAGTCAGTTTAATTCTCCACATTGCTCCCACCCTGACCTCTCTGTCCTTAGTCAGGTTAATTCTCCACCTTGCTCGCAACCTGACCACTCTGTCCTTAGTCACTTTAATTCTTCATCTTGCTACCACCCTGACCTCTATGTCTATAGTCAGTTTAATTCTCCACCTGGCTGCCAACCTGACCTCTCTGTCCTTTGTCAGTTTAATTCCCCAACTTCCTACCACTCTGACCTCTGTGCCCTTGGCCAATTTAATTCTCTACCTTGCTCCCTCTCTGACCTCTTGGTCCTTAGTCAGTTTAATTCCCCACCTTGCTCCCAGTCTGACCTCTTGGTCCTTAGTCAGTTTAATTCCCCACCTTGCTCCCTCTCTGACCTCTCTGTCCTTAGTCAGGTTAATTCTCCAACTTGCTCCCACTCAAACTTCTCTGTCCTTTGTCAGTTTAATTCTCCACCTTGCTCCCACTCAAACCTCTCTGTCCTTTGTCAGTTTAATTCCCCACCTTGCTCCCACTCTGACTTCTCTGTTCTTGGACAATTTAATTCTCCACCTTGCTCCCTCTCTGACCTCTCTGTCCTTAGTCAGGTTAATTCTCCAACTTGCTCCCACTCAAACCTCTCTGTCCTTTGTCAGTTTAATTCTCCACCTTGCTCCCACTCTGGCCTCCCTGTCCTTAGTCAGTTTAATTCCCCACCTTGCTCCCTCTCTGACCTCTCTGTCCTTAGTCAGTTTAATTCTCCACATTGCTCCCACCCTGATCTCTCTGTCCTTAGTCAGGTTAATTCTCCACCTTGCTCGCAACCTGACCACTCTGTCCTTAGTCACTTTAATTCTTCATCTTGCTACCACCCTGACCTCTATGTCTATAGTCAGTTTAATTCTCCACCTGGCTGCCAACCTGACCTCTCTGTCCTTAGTCAGTTTAATTCCCCAACTTGCTACCACTCTGACCTCTCTGTCCTTGGACAATTTAATTCTCTACGTTGCTCCCACACTGACCTAGCTGTCCTGGGACAATTTAATATTCTACCTTGCTCCCACTCTGACCGCTCTGTATTAGTCAGTTTAATTCCCCACTTTGCTCCCACCCTGACCTCTCTGTCTTGGCCAATTTAATTCTCCACCTTGCTCCCACTCTGACCTCTCTGTCCTTAGTCAGTTTATTTCTCCACCTTGCTCCCACCCTAACTATTCTGTCCTTAGGTTAATTCTCCACCTTGCCCCCACCCTGACCTCTCTGTCCTTAGTCAGGTTAATTCTCCACCTTGCTCCAACTCAAACCTCTCTGTCGTTAGTCAGTTTAATTCTCCACCTTGCTCCCACTCTGAACTCTCCGTCCTTGGACAATTTAATTCTCCACCTTGCTTCCACTCTGTCCTCCCTGTCCTTAGTCAGTTTAATTCCCCACCTTGCTCCCACTCTGACCTCTGTGCCCTTGGCCAATTTAATTCTCTACCTTGCTCCCTCTCTGACCTCTTGGTCCTTAGTCAGTTTAATTCCCCACCTTGCTCCCTCTCTGACCTCTCTGTCCTTAGTCAGGTTAATTCTCTACCTTGCTCCCACTCAAACTTCTCTGTCCTTTGTCAGTTTAATTCTCCACCTTGCTCCCACTCAAACCTCTCTGTCCTTTGTCAGTTTAATTCTCCACCTTGCTCCCACTCTGGCCTCCCTGTCCTTTGTCAGTTTAATTCCCCACCTTGCTCCCACTCTGACTTCTCTGTCCTTGGACAATTTAATTCTCCACCTTGCTCCCTCTCTGACCTCTCTGTCCTTAGTCAGGTTAATTCTCCAACTTGCTCCCTCTCTGACCTCTCCGTCGTTTGACAATTTCATTCTCTTCCTTGCTGCCACTCTGACCTCTCTGTCCTTAGTCAGTTTAATTCCCACTTTGCTCCCACCCTGACCTCTCTGTCCTTGGCATTTTAATTCTCCACCTTGCACCCACTCTGACCTCTCTGTCCTTAGTCAGTTTAATTCTCCACATTGCTCCCACCCTGACCTCTCTGTCCTTAGTCAGGTTAATTCTCCACCTTGCTCGCAACCTGACCACTCTGTCCTTAGTCACTTTAATTCTTCATCTTGCTACCACCCTGACCTCTATGTCTTTAGTCAGTTTAATTCTCCACTTGGCTGCCAACCTGACCTCTCTGTCCTTAGTCAGTTTAATTCCCCAACTTGCTACCTCTCTGACCTCTCTGTCTTTGGACAATTTAATTCTCTACGTTGCTCCCACACTGACCTAGCTGTCCTGGGACAATTTAATATTCTACCTTGTTCCCACTCTGACCTCTCTGTATTAGTCAGTTTAATTCCCCACTTTGCTCCCACCCTGACCTCTCTGTCCTTAGTCAGTTTATTTCTCCACCTTGCTCCCACCCTAACTATTCTGTCCTTAGGTTAATTCTCCACTGTGCCCCCACCCTGACCTCTCTGTCCTTAGTCAGGTTAATTCTCCACCTTGCTCCCACTCAAACCTCTCTGTCGTTAGTCAGTTTAATTCTCCACCTTGCTCCCACTCTGAACTCTCCGTCCTTGGACAATTTAATTCTCCACCTTGCTTCCACTCTGTCCTCCCTGTCCTTAGTCAGTTTAATTCCCCGCCTTGCTCCCACTCTGACCTCTGTGCCCTTGGCCAATTTAATTCTCTACCTTGCTCCCACTCTGACCTCTTGGTCCTTAGTCAGTTTAATTCCCCACCTTGCTCCCACTCTGACCTCTTGGTCCTTAGTCAGTTTAATTCCCCACCTTGCTCCCACTCTGACGTCTCTGCCCTTGGCCAATTTAATTCCCCACCTTGCTCCCTCTCTGACCTCTTGGTCCTTAGTCAGTTTAATTCCCCACCTTGCTCCCACTCTGACGTCTCTGCCCTTGGCCAATTTAATTCTCCACATTGCTCCCACCCTGACCTCTCTGTCCTTAGTCAGGTTAATTCTCCACCTTGCTCGCAACCTTACCACTCTGTCCTTAGTCACTTTAATTCTTCATCTTGCTACCACCCTGACCTCTATGTCTTTAGTCAGTTTAATTCTCCACTTGGCTGCCAACCTGACCTCTCTGTCCTTAGTCAGTTTAATTCCCCAACTTGCTACCTCTCTGACCTCTCTGTCCTTGGACAATTTAATTCTCTACGTTGCTCCCACACTGACCTAGCTGTCCTGGGACAATTTAATATTCTACCTTGTTCCCACTCTGACCTCTCTGTATTAGTCAGTTTAATTCCCCACTTTGCTCCCACCCTGACCTCTCTGTCCTTAGTCAGTTTATTTCTCCACCTTGCTCCCACCCTAACTATTCTGTCCTTAGGTTAATTCTCCACTGTGCCCCCACCCTGACCTCTCTGTCCTTAGTCAGGTTAATTCTCCACCTTGCTCCCACTCAAACCTCTCTGTCGTTAGTCAGTTTAATTCTCCACCTTGCTCCCACTCTGAACTCTCCGTCCTTGGACAATTTAATTCTCCACCTTGCTTCCACTCTGTCCTCCCTGTCCTTAGTCAGTTTAATTCCCCGCCTTGCTCCCACTCTGACCTCTGTGCCCTTGGCCAATTTAATTCTCTACCTTGCTCCCACTCTGACCTCTTGGTCCTTAGTCAGTTTAATTCCCCACCTTGCTCCCACTCTGACGTCTCTGCCCTTGGCCAATTTAATTCCCCACCTTGCTCCCTCTCTGACCTCTTGGTCCTTAGTCAGTTTAATTCCCCACCTTGCTCCCACTCTGACGTCTCTGCCCTTGGCCAATTTAATTCTCTACCTTGCTCCCTCTCTGATCTCCCTGTCCTTGGACAAGTTAATTCTCCACCTTGTTCCCTCTCTAACTTAGTCAGTTTAATTCTCCACATTGCTCCCACTCTGACCTCTTTGTCCTTGGTCAGTTTAATTCACCAACTTGCTCCCACTCTAAACCCTCTTTCCTTGGCCAATAAAATGCACCACCTTGTTCCCACTCTGACCTATCTGTTCATGGCCAATTTAATTCTCCACTTTATTCCCACTCTGTCCTTTCTGTCCTTAGTCAGGTTAATTCTCCACCTTGCTCACACCCTGACCTCTCTGTCCTTAGTCAGTTTAATTCTCCACCTTGCCCACATCCTGACCTCTCTGTCCTTAGTCAGGTTAATTCTCCACCTTGCTCACACGCAAACATCTCTGTCCTTGGTAACTTTAATTCTCCACCTTGCTCCCACTCTGAACATTCCGTCCTTGGACAATTTAATTCTCCACCTTGCTGCCAACTTGACACCTCTGTCCTTAGTCAGTTTAATTCCCACCTTGCTCCCACCCTGACCGTTCTGTCCTTAGGTTAATTCTCCAGCTTGCCCCCACCCTGACCACTCTGTCCTTAGTGAGGTTAATTCTCCTCCTTGCTCGCAAGCTGACGTGTCTGTCCATAGTCACTTTAATTCTCCATCTTGCTACCACCCTGACCTCTCTGTCCTTTTACAATTTAATTCTCCATCTTGCTCCCATTTAACCTCTGTCCTTAGTCAGCTTAATTCTCAAAATTGCTCGCTCCCAGAACTCTCTTACCTTGACATTTTAATTCTCCACCTTGCTCGCAATCTGACCTCTCTGCCCTTGGACAATTTAATTCTCCACCTTGCTGCCAACTTGACAACTCTGTCCTTAGTCAGTTTAATTCCCCACCTTGCTCCCACTCTGAGCTCTCTGTCCTTGTGCAATTTAATTCTCTACCTTGCAGCAATCTGATCTCGCTGTCCTTAGTCAGTTTAATTCCCCAACTTGCTCCCACCCTTACCTCTCTGCCCCTGGCCAATTTAATTCCCCACCTTGCTCCCACTCTGAGCTCTCTGTCCTTGTGCAATTTAATTCTCTACCTTGCAGCAATCTGATCTCGCTGTCCTTAGTCAGTTTAATTCCCCAACTTGCTCCCACCCTTACCTCTCTGCCCCTGGCCAATTTAATTCTCCACCTTGCTCCCACTCTGTCCTGTATGTCCTTAGTCAGTTTAATTCCCCAACTTGCTATCAGTCTGACCTCTCTGTCCTTGGACAATTTAATTCCACACCTTGCTCCCACTCTGACTTCTCTGTCCTTGGAAAATTTAATTCTCTACCTTGCTCCCTCTCTGACCTCTTGGTCCTTAGTCAGTTTAATTCCCCACATTGCTCCCACTCTGACCTCTCTGCCCTTGGCCAATTTAATTCTCCACCTTGCTCCCTCACTGACCTCTCTGTCCTTGGACAATTTAAATCTCTTCCTTGCTCCCAGTCTGACCTCTCTGCCCTTGGCCAATTTAATTCTCCACCTTGCTGCCAACTTGACACCTCTGTCCTTAGTCAGTTTAATTCCCCACCTTGCTCTCACTCTGTGCTCTCTGTCCTTGTACAATTTAATTCTCTACCTTGCAGCAATTTGACCTCTCTGTCCTTGGACAATTTAATTCCCCACCTTTTCCCACTCTGACTTCTCTGTCCTTGGAAAATTTAATTCTCCACCTTGCTCCCTCTCTGACCTCTTGGTCCTTAGTCAGTTTAATTCCCCACCTTGCTCCCACTCTGACCTCTCTGTCCTTGGACAATTTAAATCTCTACCTTGCTGCCAACTTGACACCTCTGTCCTTAGTCAGTTTAATTCCCCACCTTGCTCCCACTCTGACCTCTCTGTCCTTACGTTAATTTTCCACCTTGCTCCCACCCTGACCTCTCTGTCATTGGTCAGTTTAATTCTCCATCTTGCTCCATCCCTGACCTCTCTGTCCTTAGTTTATTCTCTGACTTGCTCTCATCCTGACCTCTCCGTTCTTGGCCAGTTTAATTATCCACCTTGCTCCCACTCTGACCTTCCTTCCTTGGTCTGGTTAATTCTCCACCTTGCTCCCACCCTGACCTATCTGTCCTTAGTCAGCTTAATTCTCAAAATTGCTCGCTCCCAGAACTCTCTTACCTTGACATTTTAATTCTCCACCTTGCTCGCAATCTGACCTCTCTGCCCTTGGACAATTTAATTCTCCACCTTGCTGCCAACTTGACAACTCTGTCCTTAGTCAGTTTAATTCTCCACCTTGCTCCCACTCTGAGTTCTCTGTCCTTGTGCAATTTAATTCTCTACCTTGCAGCAATCTGATCTCGCTGTCCTTAGTCAGTTTAATTCCCCAACTTGCTCCCACCCTTACCTCTCTGCCCCTGGCCAATTTAATTCTCCACCTTGCTCCCACTCTGTCCTGTATGTCCTTAGTCAGTTTAATTCCCCACCTTGCTCCCACTCTGACCTCTCTGTCCTTGGACAATTTAATTCCCCACCTTGCTCCCACTCTGACTTCTCTGTCCTTGGAAAATTTAATTCTCTACCTTGCTCCCTCTCTGACCTCTTGGTCCTTAGTCAGTTTAATTCCCCACATTGCTCCCACTCTGACCTCTCTGCCCTTGGCCAATTTAATTCTCCACCTTGCTCCCTCTCTGACCTCTCTGTCCTTGGACAATTTAAATCTCTTCCTTGCTCCCAGTCTGACCTCTCTGCCCTTGGCCAATTTAATTCTCCACCTTGCTCCCTCTCTGACCTCTCTGTCCTTGGACAATTTAAATCTCTTCCTTGCTCCCAGTCTGACCTCTCTGCCCTTGGCCAATTTAATTCTCCACCTTGCTGCCAACTTGACACCTCTGTCCTTAGTCAGTTTAATTCCCCACCTTGCTCCCACTCTGTGCTCTCTGTCCTTGTACAATTTAATTCTCTACCTTGCAGCAATTTGACCTCTCTGTCCTTGGACAATTTAATTCCCCACCTTTTCCCACTCTGACTTCTCTGTCCTTGGAAAATTTAATTCTCCACCTTGCTCCCTCTCTGACCTCTTGGTCCTTAGTCAGTTTAATTCCCCACCTTGCTCCCACTCTGAGCTCTCTGTCCTTGTGCAATTTAATTCTCTACCCTGCAGCAATCTGATCTCGCTGTCCTTAGTCAGTTTAATTCCCCAACTTGCTCCCACCCTTACCTCTCTGCCCCTGGCCAATTTAATTCTCCACCTTGCTCCCACTCTGTCCTGTATGTCCTTAGTCAGTTTAATTCCCCAACTTGCTATCAGTCTGACCTCTCTGTCCTTGGACAATTTAATTCCCCACCTTGCTCCCACTCTGACTTCTCTGTCCTTGGAAAATTTAATTCTCTACCTTGCTCCCTCTCTGACCTCTTGGTCCTTAGTCAGTTTAATTCCCCACCTTGCTCCCACTCTGACCTCTCTGTCCTTGGACAATTTAAATCTCTACCTTGCTGCCAACTTGACACCTCTGTCCTTAGTCAGTTTAATTCCCCACCTTGCTCCCACTCTGACCTCTCTGTCCTTACGTTAATTTTCCACCTTGCTCCCACCCTGACCTCTCTGTCATTGATCAGTTTAATTCTCCACCTTGCTCCATCCCTGACCTCTCTGTCCTTAGTTTATTCTCTAACTTGCTCTCATCCTGACCTCTCCGTTCTTGGCCAGTTTAATTATCCACCTTGCTCCCACTCTGACCTTCCTTCCTTGGTCTGGTTAATTCTCCACCTTGCTCCCACCCTGACCTATCTGTCCTTGTCCAATTTAATTCTCCACCTTGCTCCCACTCTGATCTCTCTGTCCTTGGACAATATAATTCTCCACCTTGCTCCCACTCTAACCTGTCCGTCCTTAGTCAGTTTAATTCTCCACATTGCTCCCACCCTGACCTCTCTGTCCTTGGTCAGTTTAATTCTCCACATTGCTCCCACTCTGACCTCTCTGTCCTTGGCCAATTTAATTCTCCACCTTGCACCCTCTCAGACCTCTCTGTCCTTAGTCAGGTTAATTCTCCACCTTGCATCCACCCTGAGCTCTGTTTCATTGGTCAGTTTAATTCTCCACCTTGCTCCTGCCCTGACCATTCTGTCCTTAGACTGTTTAATTCTCCGCCTTGCTCCCAACCTGTCCTCTCTGTCCTTAGTCTGTTTAATTCTTCACCTGGCTCTCGCCCTGACCGTTCTGTCCTTAGTCAGGTTACTTCTCCACCTTACTGCCACCCTGACCTCTCAGTCCTTAGTCACTTTAATTCTCTACCTTGCTCCCACTGTGCCCTGTCTGTCCTTAGTCAATTTAACTCTCCACCTGCTCCCAACCCGTCCGCTCTGTCCTTAGTCAGTTTAATTCTTCACCTTGCTCTTGCCCTGACCGTTCTGTCCTTAGTTAGGTTAATTCTCTGCCTTGCTCCCATTCTGGCCTCTCTGTCCTTAGTCAGTTTAATTCTCTACCTTGCTCCCTCTCTGACCTCTTGGTCCTTAGTCAGTTTAATTCCCCACCTTACTCCCACCCTGACCTCTCTGCCATTGGTCAATTTAATTCTTCACTTTGCTGCCAACATGACCTCTCTGTCCTTAGTCAGTTTAATTCCCCAACTTGCTACCACTCTGACCTCGCTGTCCTTGGACAATTTAATATTCTACCCTGCTCCCACTCTGACCTCTCTGTCATTGGTCAGTTTAATTCTCCACCTTGCTCCATCCCTGACCTCTCTGTCCTTTGTTTATTCTCTAACTTGCTCTCATCCTGACCTCTCCGTTCTTGGCCAGTTTAATTATCCACCTTGCTCCCACTCTGACCTTCCTGTCCTTGGTCTGGTTAATTCTCCACCTTGCTCCCACTCTGAGCTCTCTGTCCTTAGTCAGTTTAATTCCCACTTTGCTCCCACCCTGACCTCTCTGTCCTTGGCATTTTAATTCTCCACCTTGCACCTACTCTGACCTCTCTGTCATTGGTCAGTTTGATTCTCCACCTTGCTCTCATCCTGACTCTCTTTCCTTGGCCAATTAAATGCTCCACCTTGTTCCCACTCTGACCTATCTGTTCATGGCCAATTTGATTCTCCACCTTATTCCCACTCTGTCCTTTCTGTCCTTAGTCAGGTTAATTCTCCACCTTGCCTACACCCTGACCTCACTGACCTTAGTCAGATTAATTCTCCACCTTGCTCGCAACCTGAACTCTCTGTCCTTAGTCAGTTTAATTCTCCACCTTGCTCCCACCCTGACCGTTCTGTGCTTAGGTTAATTCTCCAGCTTGCCCCCACCCTGACCACTCTGTCCATAGTGAGGTTAATTCTCCACCTGTCTCCTGCCCTGACCTCTCTGTCCTTAGTCAGTTTAATTCTCCAGCTTGCCCCCACCCTGACCACTCTGTCCATAGTGAGGTTAATTCTCCACCTGTCTCCTGCCCTGACCTCCCTGTCCTTAGTCAGGTTACTTATCCACCTTTGTCGCAACCTGACCTGTGTGTCCTTAGTCACTTTAATTCTCCATCTTGCTACCACCCTGACCTCTCTGTCTTTAGTCAGTTTAATTCTCCACCTAGCTCCCACCCTAACCTCTCAGCCCCTGGCCAATTTAATTCTCCACCTTGCTCCCATTCTGACCTCTCTGTCCTTGGACAATTTAATTCTCCACCTTGCTCCCATTCTGACCTCTCTGTCATTGGACAATTTAATTCTCCATCTTGCTCCCACTCTAACCTCTCTGTCCTTAGTCAGCTTAATTCTCAAAATTGCTCCCACCCAGAACTCTCTTACCTTGGCATTTTAATTCTCCAACTTGCTCGCAATCTGACCTCTCTGTCCTTGGCCAATTTAATTCTCCACCTTGCTCCCACTCAGACCTCTCTGCCCTTAGTCAGTTTAATTCTCCACCTTGCTCCCACTCTGAACTCTCTGTCCTTGGACAGTTTAATTCTCTACCTTGCTCCCACTCTGTCCTCCCTGTCCTTAGTCAGTTTAATTCCCCACCTTACTCCCACCCCGACATCTCAGCCCTTGGCCAATTTAATTCTCCACCTGGCTGCCAACCTGACCTCTCTGTCCTTAGTCAGTTTAATTCCCCAACTTGCCCCCACTCTGACCTCTCTGTCCTTGGACAATTTAATTCTCTATGTTGCTCCCACTCTGACCTAGTTGTCCTGGGACAATTTAATATTCTACCTTGTTCCCACTCTGACCTCTCTGTATTAGTCAGTTTAATTCCCGACTTTGCTCCCACCGTGACCTCTCTGCCCTTGGCCAATTTAATTCTCCACCTTGCTCTCACTCTGAGCCCTCTGTCTTTAGTCAGTTTAATTCTCCACTTTGCTCCCACCCTGACTGTTCTGTCCTTAGGTTAATTCTCCACTTTGCCCCCACCCTGACCTCTCTGTCCTTAGTCAGGTGAATTCTTCACCTTACTCCCACTCAAACCTCTCTGTCCTTAGTCAATTTAATTATCCACCTTTCTCCCACTCTGAACGTTCCGTCCCTGGACAATTTAATTCTCCACTTTGGTGCCACTCTGGCCTCCCTGTCCTTAGTCTGGTTAATTCTCCACCTTGCTCCCACCCCTCCTCTCTGCCCTTGGCCATTTTAATTCTCCACCTTGCTGCCAACCTGACCTCTCTGTCCTTAGTCATTTTTATTCTCCACCTTGCTCCCACTCTGACCTCTCTGTCCTTGGACAATTTAATTCTCCATCTTGCTCCCACTCTGACCTCTCTGCCATTCGCCAATTTAATTCTCCACCTTGCTGCCAACCTGATCTCTCTGTCCTTAGTCTGTTTAATTCCCCAACTTGCTACCACTCTGTCCTCTCTGTCCTTGGACAATTTAATATTCTACCCTGCTCCCACTCTGACCTCTCTGTCCTTAGTCAGTTTAATTCTCCACCTTGCTCCCACCCTGACCTCTCTGCCCTTAGTCAGGTTAATTCTCCACCTTGCTCCCACTCAAACCTCTCTGTCCTTTGTCAGGTTAATTCTCCACCTTGCTCCCACCCCTCCTCTCTGCACTTGGCCATTTTAATTCTCCACCTTGCCGCCAACATGACCTCTCTGTCCTTAGTCAGTTTAGTACCCCACCTTGCTCCCCCTCTGACTTCTCTGTCCTTGGACACTTTAATTCTCTACCTTGCTCCCACACTGACCTATTGGTCCTTAGTCAGTTTAATTCACCACCTTGCTCCCACTCTGTCCTCTCTGCCCTTGGCCAATTTAATTCTCCACCTTGCTCCCTCTCTGACCTCTCTGTCCTTGGACAATTGAAATCTCTACCTTGCTCCCAGTCTGACCTCTCTGCCCTTGGCCAATTTAATTCTCCATCTTGCTGCCAATTTGACAACGCTGTCCTTAGTCAGTTTAATTCCCCACCTTGCTCCCACTCTGAGCTCTCTGTGCTTGTACAATTTAATTCTCTACCTTGCAGCAATCCGACCTCTCTGTCCTTAGTCAGTTTAATTCCCCAACTTGCTCCCACCCTAACCTCTCTGCCTAGGCCAATTTAATTCTCCACCTTGCTCCCACTCTGTCCTCTCTGTCCTTAGTCAGTTTAATTCCCCAACTTGCTATCACTCTGACCTCTCTACCTTGGACAATTTAATTCTCTTCCTTGCTCCCTCTCTGACCTCTTGGTCCTTAGTCAGTTTAATCCCCACCTTGCTCCCACTCTGACCTCTCTGCCATTGGCCAATTTAATTCTCCACCTTGCTCCCTCTCTGACCTCTCTGTCCTTGGATAATTTAAATCTCTACCTTGCTCCCAGTCTGACCTCTCTGCCCTTGGCCAATTTAATTCTCCACCTTGCTGCCAACTTGACAACTCTGTCCTTATTCAGTTTAATTCCCCACCTTGCTCCCACTCTGAGCTCTCTGTCCTTGTACAATTTAATTCTCTACCTTGCAGCAATCTGACCTCTCTGTCCTTAGTCAGTTTAATTCCCCAACTTGCTCCCACCCTTACCTCTCTGCCCCTGGCCAATTTAATTCTCCACCTGGCTCCCACTCTGTCCTCTCTGTCCTTAGTCAGTTTAAGTCCCCAACTTGCTATCACTCTGACCTCTCTGTCCTTGGACAATTTAATTCCCCACCTTGCTCCCTCTCTGACTTCTCTGTCCTTGGATAATATAATTCTCCACCTTGCTCCCACTCTAACCTCTCCGTCCTTAGTCAGTTTAATTCTCCACATTGCTCCCACCCTGACCTCTCTGTCCTTAGTCAGTTTAATTCTCCACATTGCTCCCACTCTGACCTCTCTGTCCTTGGCCAATTTAATTCTCCACCTTGCACCCACTCAGACCTCTCTGTCCTTAGTCAGGTGAATTCTCCACCTTGCTTCCACCCTGACCTCTGTTTCATTGGTCAGTTTAATTCTCCACCTTGCTCCTGCCCTGACCGTTCTGTCCTTAGTCAGATTAATTTTCCACCTTGCGCCCACCCTGAACTCTCTGTCCTTAGTGAGGTTAATTCTCTACCTGGCTCCCGCCCTGACCTCTCTGTCCTTAGTCACGTTAAATCTCCACCTCACTCCCAACCTTGACCTCCCTGTCCTTAGTCCCTTTAATTCTCTAACCTGCTCCCACTGTGCTCTCTCTGTCTTTAGTCAGTTTAATTCTCCGCCTTGCTCCCAACCTGTCCTCTCTGTCCTTAGTCTGTTTAATTCTTCACCTTGCTCTCGCCCTGACCGTTCTGTCGTTAGTCAGGTTACTTCTCCACCTTGCTCCCACCCTGACCTCTCAGTCCTTAGTCACTTTAATTCTCTACCTTGCTCCCACTGTGCCCTGTCTGTCCTTAGTCAGTTTAATTCTCCACCTTGCTCCCAACCCATCCTCTCTGTCCTTAGTCAGTTTAATTCTCCACCTTGCTCCCACTCTGGCCTGCCTGTCCTTAGTCAGGTTAGTTCTCCACCTTGCTCCCACCCCTCCTCTCTGCCCTTGGCCATTTTAATTCTCCACCTTGCTGCCAACCTGACCTCTCTGTCCTTAGTCAGTTTAATTCCCCACCTTGCTCCCACTCTGACTTCTCTGTCCTGGGAGAATTTAATTCCCCACCTTGTTCCCACTCTGACTTCTCTGTCCTTGTAAAATTTAATTCTCTACCTTGCTCCCTCTCTGACCTCTTGGTCCTTAGTCAGTTTAATTCCCCACCTTGCTCCCTCTCTGAGCTCTCTACCCTTGGCCAATTTAATTCTTCACCTTGCTCCCACTCTGACCTCTCTGTCCTTGGACAATTTAAATCTCTACCTTGCTCCCAGACTGACCTCTCTGCCCTTGTACAATTTAATTCTCTACCTTGCAGCAATCTGACCTCTCTGTTCTTAGTCAGTTTAATTCCCCAACTTGCTCCCACCCTAACCTCTCTGCCCCTGGCCAATTTAATTCTCCACCTTGCTCCCACTCTGTCCTCTCTGTCCTTAGTCAGTTTAATTCCCCTTTCTTTTTTCCCACCCTGACCTCTCTGTCCTTGGCATTTTAATTCTCCACCTTGCTCCCACTCTGACCTCTCTGTCATTGGTCAGTTTAATTCCCCACTTTGCTCCCACCCTGACCTCTCTGTCATTGGTCAGTTTAATTCCCCACCTTGCTCCCACTCTGACCTCTCTATCCTTACGTTAATTCTCCACCTTGCTACCTCTCTGACCTCCCTGTCCTTGGACAATTTAAATCTCTACCTTGCTCCCAGTCTGACCTCTCTGCCCTTGGCCAATTTAATTCTCCACCTCAACAAAAACAGAATCACCCGGAAAAACTCAGCAGGTCTGGCAGCATCGGCGGAGAAGAAAAGAGTTGACGTTTTGAGTTGACTCTTTTCTTCTCCGCCGATGCTGCCAGACCTGCTGAGTTTTTCCGGGTGATTCTGTTTTTGTTTTGGATTTCCAGCATCCGCAGTTTTTTTTGTTTTTAATTCTCCACCTTGCTGCCAACGTGACAACTCTGTCCTTAGTCAGTTTAATTCCCCACCTTGCTCCCACTCTGAGCTCTCTGTCCTTGTACAAGTTAATTCTCTACCTTGCAGCAATCTGACCTCTCTGTCCTTAGTCAATTTAATACTGAACTTGCTCCCACCCTAACCTCTCTGCCCCTGGCCAATTTAATTCTCCACCTTGCTCCCACTCTGTCCTCTCTGTCCTTGGCCAATTTAATTCTCCACCTTGCTCCCACACTGACCTCTCTGTCCTTGGCCAATTTAATTCTCCACCTTGCTCCCACACTGACCACTCTGTTCTTAGTCAGTTTAATTCCCCACTTTGCTCCCACCCAGACCTCTCTGCCCTTGGCCAATTTAATTCTCCACCTTGCTCCCACTCTGATCTCTCTGTCCTTGGACAATTTAATTCTCCACCTTGCTCCCACACTGACCTCTCTGTTCTTAGTCAGTTTAATTCCCCACTTTGCTCCCAACCAGACCTCTCTTCCCCTCACTAATATAATTCTCCACCTTGCTCCCACTCTCACCTCTCCGTCCTTAGTCAGTTTAATTCTCCACATTGCTCCCACCCTGACCTCTCTGTCCTTAGTCAGTTTAATTCTCCACATTGCTCCCACTCTGACCTCTCTGTCCTTGGCCAATTTAATTCTCTACCTTGCACCCACTCAGACCTCTCTGTCCTTAGTCAGGCTAATTCTCCACGTTGCTTCCACCCTGAGCTCTGTTTCATTGGTCAGTTTAATTCTCCACCTTGCTCCTGCCCTGACCGTTCTGTCCTTAGTGAGATTATTTCTCCACCTTGCGCCCACCCTGAACTCTCTGTCCTTAGTGAGGTTAATTCTCCACCTGGCTCCCGCCCTGACCTCTCTGTCCTTAGTCAGGTTAAATCTCCACCTTTCTCCCAACCCTGACCTCTCTGTCCTTAGTCCCTTTAATTCTCTAACCTGCTCCCACTGTGCTCTCTCTGTCTTTAGTCAGCTTAATTCTCCGCCTTGCTCCCAACCTGTCCTCTCTGTCCTTAGTCTGTTTAATTCTCCACCTTGCTCCCACCCTGACCTCTCTGTCCTTAGTCCCTTTAATTCTCTACCTTGCTCCCACTGTGCCCTGTCTGTCCTTAGGTTAATTCTCTGCCTGCTTCCAACCCGTCCTCTCTGCCCTTGGCCATTTTAATTCTCCACCTTGCTGCCAACCTGACCTCTCAGTCCTTAGTCAGTTTAATTCCCCACCTTGCTCCCACTCTGACTTCTCTGTCCTTGGACAATTTAATTCTCTATCTTGCTCCCACTCTGACCTCTTGGTCCTTAGTCAGTTTAATTCCCCACCTTGCTCCCACTCTGAGCTCTCTGTCCTTGTACAATTTAATTCTCTACCTTGCAGCAATCTGCCCTCTCTGTCCTTAGTCAGTTTAATTCCCCAACTTGCTCCCACTCTGAGCTCTCTGTCCTTGTACAATTTAATTCTCTACCTTGCAGCAATCTGACCTCTCTGTCCTTAGTCAGTTTAATTCCCCAACTTGCTCCCACCCTAACCTCTCTGTCCCTGGCCAATTTAATTCTCCACCTTGCTCCCACTCTGCCCTCTCTGTCCTTAGTCAGTTTAATTCCCCAACTTGCTATCACTGACCTCTCTGTCCTTGGACAATTTAATTCCCCACCTTGCTCCCACTCTGACTTCTCTGTCCTTGGAAAATTTAATTCTCTACCTTGCTCCCTCTCTGACCTCTTGGTCCTTAGTCAGTTTATTTCCCCACCTTGCTCCCACTCTGACCTCTCTGCCCTTGGCCAATTTAATTCTCCATCTTGCTCCCTCTCTGACCTCTCTGTCCTTGGACAATTTTAAATCTCTACCTTGCTCCCACTCTGTCCTCTCTGTCCTTAGTCAGTTTAATTCCCCAACTTGCTATCACTCTGACCTCTCTGTCCCTGGCCAATTTAATTCTCCACCTTGCTCCCACTCTGTCCTCTCTGTCCTTAGTCAGTTTAATTCCCCAACTTGCTATCACTCTGACCTCTCTGTCCTTGGACAATTTAATTCTCTACCTTGCTCCCACTCTGACTTCTCTGTCCTTGGAAAATTTAATTCTCTACCTTGCTCCCACTCTGAGCTCATGGTCCTTAGTCAGTTTATTTCCCCACCTTGCTCCCACTCTGACCTCTCTGCCCTTGGCCAATTTAATTCTCCACCTTGCTCCCTCTCTGACCTCTCTGTCCTTGGACAATTTAAATCTCTTCCTTGCTCCCGGTCTGACCTCTCTGCCCTTGGCCAATTTAATTCTCCACCTTGCTGCCAACTTGACAACTCTGTCCTTAGTCAGTTTAATTCCCCACCTTGCTCCCACTCTGAGCTCTCTGCCTAGGCCAATTTAATTCTCCACCTTGCTCCCACTCTGTCCTCTCTGTCCTTGGCATTTTAATTCTCCACCTTGCTCCCACTCTGACCTCTCTGTCATTGGTCAGTTTAATTCCCCACCTTGCTCCCACTCTGACCTCTCTGTCCTTAGGTTAATTCTCCACCTTGCTCCCTCTCTGACCTCTCTGTCCTCGGACAATTTAAATCTCTACCTTTCTCCCAGTCTGACCTCTCTGCCCTTGGCCAATTTAATTCTCCACCTCAACAAAAACAGAATCACCCAGAAAAACTCAGCAGGTCTGGCAGCATCGGCGGAGAAGAAAAGAGTTGACGTTTTGAGTTGACTCTTTTCTTCTCCGCCGATGCTGCCAGACCTGCTGAGTTTTTCCGGGTGATTCTGTTTTTGTTTTGGATTTCCAGCATCCGCAGTTTTTTTTGTTTTTAATTCTCCACCTTGCTGCCAACTTGACAACTCTGTTCTTAGTCAGTTTAATTCCCCACCTTGCTCCCACTCTGAGCTCTCTGTCCTTGTACAAGTTAATTCTCTACCTTGCAGCAATCTGACCTCTCTGTCCTTAGTCAGTTTAATACTGAACTTGCTCCCACCCTAACCTCTCTGCCCCTGGCCAATTTAATTCTCCACCTTGCTCCCACTCTGTCCTCTCTGTCCTTAGTCAGTTTAATACTGAACTTGCTCCCACCCTAACCTCTCTGTCCCTGGCCAATTTAATTCTCCACCTTGCTCCCACTCTGACCTCTCTGTCCTTGGTCAATTTAATTCTCCACCTTGCTCCCACACTGACCTCTCTGTTCTTAGTCAGTTTAATTCCCCACTTTGCTCCCAACCAGACCTCTCTTCCCCTCGCTTATATAATTCTTCACCTTGCTCCCACTCTAACGTCTCCGTCCTTCGTCAGTTTAATTCACCACATTGCTCCCACCCTGACCTCTCTGTCCTTGGCCAATTTAATTCTCCACCTTGTACCCACTCTGACCTCTCTGTCCTTGGTCAGTTTAATTCTCCACATTGCTCCCACTCTGACCTCTCTGTCCTTGGCCAATTTAATTCTCCACCTTGCACCCACTCAGACCTCTCTGTCCTTAGTCAGGTTAATTCTCCACCTTGCTTCCACCCTGAGCTCTGTTTCATTGGTCAGTTTAATTCTCCACCTTGCTCCTGCCCTGACCGTTCTGTCCTTAGTCAGATTAATTCTCCACCTTGCGCCCACCCTGAACTCTGTCCTTAGTGAGGTTAATTCTCCACCTGGCTCCGCCCTGACCTCTCTGTCCTTAGTCAGGTTAAATCTCCACCTTGCTCCCAACCCTGACCTCTCTGTCCTTAGACCCTTTAATTCTCTAACCTGCTCCCACTGTGCTCTCTCTGTCTTTAGTCAGTTTAATTCTCCGCCTTGCTCCCACCCTGTCCTCTCTGTCCTTAGTCTGTTTAATTCTTCACCTTGCTCTCGCCCTGACCGTTCTGTCGTTAGTCAGGTTACTTCTCCACCTTGCTCCCACCCTGACCTCTCGGTCCTTAGTCACTTTAATTCTCCACCTTGCTCCCACTCTGGCCTCCCTGTCCTTAGTCAGGTTAATTCTCCACCTTGCTCCCACCCCTCCTCTCTGCCCTTGGCCATTTTAATTCTCCACCTTGCTGCCAACCTGACCTCTCTGTCCTTAGTCAGTTTAATTCCCCGCCTTGCTCCCACTCTGACTTCTCTGTCCTTGGAGAATTTAATTCCCCACCTTGTTCCCACTCTGACTTCTCTGTCCTTGGAGAATTTAATTCCCCACCTTGTTCCCACTCTGACTTCTCTGTCCTTGGATAATTTAAATCTCTACCTTGCTCCCAGTCTGACCTCTCTGCCCTTGGCCAATTCAATTCTCCACCTTGCTGCCAACTTGACAACTCTGTCCTTAGTCAGTTTAATTCCCCACCTTGCTCCCACTCTGAGCTCTCTGTCCTTGTACAATTTAATTCTCTACCTTGCAGCAATCTGAGCTCTCTGTCCTTAGTCAGTTTAATACTGAACTTGCTCCCACCCTAACCTCTCTGCCCCTGGCCAATTTAATTAACCACCTTGCTCCCACTCTGTCCTCTCTGTCCTTAGTCAGTTTAATTCCCCAACTTGTTGTCACTGACCTCTCTGTCCTTGGCCAATTTAATTCTCCACCTTGCTCCCACACTGACCTCTCTGTCCTTAGTCAGTTTAATTCCCCACTTTGCTCCCACCCAAACCTCTCTGCCCCTCGCCAATTTAATTCTCCACTTTGCTCCCACTCTGATCTCTCTGTCCTTGGACAATTTAATTCTCCACATTGCTCCCACTCTGACCTCTCTGTCCTTGGCCAATTTAATTCTCCACCTTGCACCCACTCAGACCTCTCTGTCCTTAGTCAGGTTAATTCTCTACCTTGCTTCCACTCTGAGCTCTGTTTCATTGGTCAGTTTAATTCTCCATCTTGCTCCTGCCCTGACCGTTCTGTCCTTAGTCAGATTAATTCTCCACCTTGCGCCCACCCTGAACTCTCTGTCCTTAGTGAGGTTAATTCTCCACCTGGCTCCCGCCCTGACCTCTCTGTCCTTAGGTTAAATCTCCACCTTTCTCCCAACCCTGACCTCTCTGTCCTTAGTCCCTTTAATTCTCTAACCTGCTCCCACTGTGCTCTCTCTGTCTTTAGTCAGTTTAATTCTCCGCCTTGCTCCCAACCTGTCCTCTCTGTCCTTAGTCTGTTTAATTCTTCACCTTGCTCTCGCCCTGACCGTTCTGTCGTTAGTCAGGTTACTTCTCCACCTTGCTCCCACCCTGACCTCTCAGTCCTTAGTCACTTTAATTCTCTACCTTGCTCCCATTGTGCCCTGTCTGTCCTTAGTCAGTTTAATTCTCCACCTTGCTCCCAACCCATCCTCTCTGTCCTTAGTCATGTTAATTCTCCACCTTGCTCCCACTCTGACTTCTCTGTCCTTGGACAATTTAATTCTCTATCTTGCTCCCACTCTGACCTCTTGGTCCTTAGTCAGTTTAATTCTCTACCTTGCTCCCACTCTGACTTCTCTGTCCTTGTACAATTTAATTCTCTACCTTGCAGCAATCTGACCTCTCTGTCCTTAGTCAGTTTAATTCCCCAACTTGCTATCACTCTGATCTCTCTGTCCTTGGACAATTTAATTCTCCACCTTGCTCCCACTCTGACTTCTCTGTCCTTGGAAAATTTAATTCTCTACCTTGCTCCCTCTCTGACCTCATGGTCCTTAGTCAGTTTATTTCCCCACCTTGCTCCCATTCTGACGTCTCTGACCTGGGACAATTTAATTGTCCACCTTGCTGCCAACTTGACAACTCTGTTCTTAGTCAGTTTAATTCCCCACCTTGCTCCCACTCTGACCTCTCTGTCCTTGTACAATTTAATTCTCTACCTTGCACCAATCTGACATCTCTGTCCTTAGTCAGTTTAATTCCCCAACTTGCTCCCACCGTAACCTCTCTGCCTCGGCCAATTTAATTCTCCACCTTGCTCCCACTCTGTCCTCTCTGTCCTTAGTCAGTTTAATTCCCCACCTTGCTCCCACTCTGACCTCTCTGTCCTTACGTTAATTCTCTACCTTGCTTCCAGTCTGACCTCTCTGCCCTTGGCCAATTTAATTCTCCACCTTGCTGCCAACTTGACAACTCTGTCCTTAGTCAGTTTAATTCCCCACCTTGCTCCCACTCTGAGCTCTCTGTCCTTGTACAATTTAATTCTCTACCTTGCACCAATCTGACATCTCTGTCCTTAGTCAGTTTTAATTCCCCAACTTGCTCCCACCCTAACCTCTCTGCCTAGGTCAATTTAATTCTCCACCTTGCTCCCACTCTGTCCTCTCTGTCCTTAGTCAGTTTAATTCCCCACCTTGCTCCCACTCTGACCTCTCTGTCCTTACGTTAATTCTCTACCTTGCTCCCAGTCTGACCTCTCTGTCCTTGGCCAATTTAATTCTCCACCTTGCTCCCACTCTGATCTCTCTGTGCTTGGACAATTTAATTCTCCACCTTGCTCCCACACTGACCTCTCTGTTCTTAGTCAGTTTAATTCCCCACTTTGCTCCCAACCAGACCTCTCTTCCCCTCGCTAATATAATTCTCCACCTTGCTCCCTCTCTAACCTCTCCGTCTTTCGTCAGTTTAATTCTCCACCTTGCTCCCACCCTGACCGCTCAGTCCTTAGTCACTTTAATTCTCTACCTTGCTCCCACTGTGCCCTGTCTGTCCTTAGTCAGTTTAATTCTCCACCTGCTCCCAACCCGTCCTCTCTGTCCTTAGTCAGTTTAATTCTCCACCTTGCTCCCACTCTGGCCTCCCTGTCCTTAGTCAGGTTAATTCTCCACCTTGCTCGCTCCCCTCCTCTCTACCCTTGGCCATTTTAATTCTCCACCTTGCTGCCAACCTGACCTCTCTGTCCTTAGTCAGTTTAATTCCCCACCTTGCTCCCACTCTGACTTCTCTGTCCTTGGACAATTTAATTCTCTATCTTGCTCCCACTCTGACCTCTTGGTCCTTAGTCAGTTTAATTCCCCACCTTGCTCCCACTCTGAGCTCTCTGTCCTTGTACAATTTAATTCTCTACCTTGCAGCAATCTGCCCTCTCTGTCCTTAGTCAGTTTAATTCCCCAACTTGCTATCACTGACCTCTCTGTCCTTGGACAATTTAATTCCCCACCTTGCTCCCACTCTGACTTCTCTGTCCTTGGAAAATTTAATTCTCTACCTTGCTCCCTCTCTGACCTCATGGTCCTTAGTCAGTTTATTTCCCCACCTTGCTCCCACTCTGAGCTCTCTGCCCTTGGCCAATTTAATTCCCCATCTTGCTCCCTCTCTGACCTCTCTGTCCTTGGACAATTTTAAATCTCTACCTTGCTCCCACTCTGTCCTCTCTGTCCTTAGTCAGTTTAATTCCCCAACTTGCTATCACTCTGACCTCTCTGTCCCTGGCCAATTTAATTCTCCACCTTGCTCCCACTCTGTCCTCTCTGTCCTTAGTCAGTTTAATTCCCCAACTTGCTATCACTCTGACCTCTCTGTCCCTGGCCAATTTAATTCTCCACCTTGCTCCCACTTTGACTTCTCTGTCCTTGGAAAATTTAATTCTCTACCTTGCTCCCTCTCTGAACTCATGGTCCTTTGTCAGTTTATTTCCCCACCTTGCTCCCACTCTGACCTCTCTGCCCTTGGCCAATTTAATTCTCCATCTTGCTCCCTCTCTGACCTCTCTGTCCTTGGACAATTTAAATCTCTTCCTTGCTCCCACTCTGTCCTCTCTGTCCTTAGTCAGTTTAATTCCCCAACTTGCTATCACTCTGACCTCTCTGTCCCTGGCCAATTTAATTCTCCACCTTGCTCCCACTCTGACCTCTCTGTCATTGGTCAGTTTAATTCTCCATCTTGCTCCCACTCTGACCTCTCTGTCCTTACGTTAATTCTCCACCTTGCTCCCTCTCTGACCTCTCTGTCCTTGGACAATTTAAATCTCTACCTTGCTCCCAGTCTGACCTCTCTGCCCTTGGCCAATTTAATTCTCCACCTTGCTGCCAACTTGACAACTCTGTCCTTAGTTAGTTTAATTCCCCACCTTGCTCCCACTCTGAGCTCTCTGTCCGTGAACAATTTAATTCTCTACCTTGCAGCAATCTGTCCTCTCTGTCCTTAGTCAGTTTAATACCCTAACTTGCTATCAGTCTGACCTCTCTGTCCTTGGACAATTTAATTCTCCACCTTGCTCCCACACTGACCTCTCTGTTCTTTGTCAGTTTAATTCCCCACTTTGCTCCCAACCAGACCTCTCTGCCCCTCATCAATTTAATTCTCCACCTTGCTCCCACTCTGATCTCTCTGTCGTTGGACAATATAATTCTCCACCTTGCTCCCACTCTAACCTCTCCGTCCTTAGTCAGTTTAATTCTCCACATTGCTCCCACCCTGACCTCTCTGTCCTTGGTCTGTCTAATTCTCCGCATTGCTCCCACACTGACCTCTCTGCCCTTGGCCAATTTAATTCTCCACCTTGCTCCCACTCTGACCTCTCTGTCCTTACGTTAATTCTCCACCTTGCTTTCACCCTGTCCTCTCTCTCATTGATCAGTTTAATTCTCTTCCTTGCTCCATCCCTGACCTCTCTGTCCTTAGTTTAATTCTCTAACTTGCTCTCATCCTCACCTCTCCGTTCTTGGCCAGTTTAATTCTCCACCTTGCTCCCTCTCTGACCTCTCTGTCCTTGGACAATTTAATTCTCTTCCTTGCTCCCACTCTGACCTCTCTGTCCTTAGTCAGTTTAATTCCCACTTTGCTCCCACCCTGACCTCACTGTGCTTGGCATTTTAATTCTCCACCTTGCTCCCACTCTGACCTTTCTGTCCTTAGTGAGTTTAATTCAGCACCTTGCTCCCACCCTGACATCTCTGTCCTAGGCCAATTTAATTCTCCACCTTGCTGGCAACCTGACCACTCTGTCCTTAGTCAGTTTAATTCTCCACCTTGCTCCCACTCTAACCTCTCTGTCTTTAGTCAGCTTAATTCTCAAAATTGCTCCCACCCAGAACTCTCTTACCTTGGCATTTTAATTCTCCACCTTGCTCGCAATCTGACCTCTCTGTCCTTGGCCAATTTAATTCTCCACCTTGCTCCCACTCAGACCTCTCTGCCCTTAGTCAGTTTAATTCTCCACCTTGCTCCCACTCTGACCTATCTGTCCATGTCCAGTTTAATTCTCCACCTTGCTACCACGCTGACCTCTCTGTCCTTAGTCAGTTTAATTCTCCACCTTGCTCCCACCCTGACCGTTCTGTCCTTAGGTTAATTCTCCAGCTTTCCCCCACCCTGACCTCTCTGTCCTTAGTGAGGTTAATTCTCCACCTGGCTCCTGCACTGACATATCTGTCCTTAGTCAGCTTAATTCTCAAAATTGCTCGCACCCAGAACTTTCTTACCTTGGCATTTTAATTCTCCACCTTGCTCGCAATCTGACCTCTCTGTCCTTGGCCAATTTAATTCTCCACCTTGCTCCCACTCAGACCTCTCTGCCCTTAGTCAGTTTAATTCTCCACCTTGCTCCCACTCTGAACTCTCTGTCCTTGGACAGTTTAATTCTCTACCTTGCTCCCACTCTGTCCTCCCTGTCCTTAGTCAGTTTAATTACCCACCTTACTCCCACCCCGACCTCTCTGCCCTTGGCCAATTTAATTCTCTACCTTGCTCCCTCTCTGACCTCTTGGTCCTTAGTCAGTTTAATTCCCCACCTTGCTCCCACTCTGACCTCTCTGCCCTTGGCCAATTTAATTCTCCACTTTGCTCCCTCTCTGATCTCTCTGTCCTTGGACAATTTAATTCTCCACCTTGTTCCCCCTCTAACCTCTCTGTCCTTAGTCAGTTTAATTCTCCACATTGCTCCCACTCTGACCTCTTTGTCCTTGGTCAGTTTAATTCACCTCCTTGCTCCCACCCTGAACTCTCTGACCTTGGCATTTTAATTCTCCATCTTGCTCCCACTCTGACTTCTCTGTCTTGGCCAATTTAATTCTCCACCTTGCTCCCACTCAGGTCTTCCTGTCCTTAGGTTAATTCTCCACCTTGCTCCCACTCTGACCTCTCTGTCATTGGTCAGTTTAATTGTCCACCTTGCTCTCATCCTGACTCTCTTTCCTTGGCCAATTAAATGTTCCACCTTGTTCCCACTCTGACCTATCTGTTCATGGCCAATTTAATTCTCCACCTTATTCCCACTCTGTCCTTTCTGTCCTTAGTCAGGTTAATTCTCCACCTTGCTCCCACTCTGACCTCTCTGTCCTTAGTCAGTTTAATTCTCCACTTTGCTCCCACACTGACCTCTCTGCCCTTGGCCAAGTTAATTCTCCACCTGGCTCCCTCCCTGACCTCTCTGTCCTGGGACAATTTAATTCTCTACCTTGCTCCCACTCTGACCTCTCTGTCCTTCGTCAGTTTAATTCCCCTTTCTTTGCTCCCACCCTGACCTCTCTGTCCTTGGCATTTTAATTCTCCACCTTGCTCCCACTCTGACCTCTCTGTCATTGGTCAGTTTAATTCTCCACCTTGCTCCCACTCTGACCTCTCTGTCCTTACATTAATTTTCCACCTTGCTCCCACCCTAACCTCTCTGTCATTGGTCAGTTTAATTCTCCACCTTGCTCCATCCCTGACCTCTCTGTCCTTAGTTTAATTCTCTAACTTGCTCTCATCCTGACCTCTCCGTTCTTGGTCAGGTTAATTCTACACCTTGCTCCCACTCTTACCTCTCCGTCCTTTGACAATTTCATTCTCTTCCTTGCTCCCACTCTAACCTCTCTGTCCTTAGTCAGTTTAATTCCCACATTGCTCGCACCCTGACCTCACTGTCAGTGGTGAGTTTAATTCACCATCTTGCTCCCACCCTGACCTCTCTGTCCTAGGTATTTTCATTCTCCACCTTGCTCCCACCCTGACCTTTCTGTCCTTGGCCAATTTAATTCTCCACCTTGCTCCCACTCTGACCTTTCTGTCCTTCGTCAATTTAATTCTCCACCTTGCTCCCAACCTGATCTCTCTGTCCTTAGTCAGTTTAATTCTCCACCTTGCTCCCACTCTGACCTCTCTGTCGTTAGTCAGTTTAATTCTCCTCCTTGCTGCCAACCTGACCTCTCTGTCCTTGGCCAATTTAATTCTCCACCTTGCTGCCAACCTGACCTCTCTGTCCTTGGTCAGTTTAATTCTACACCTTGCTCCCTCTCTGACCTCTTCGTCTTTGGACAATTTAATTCTCCACCTTGCTCCCACCATGACTTCTCTGTCCTTGGTCAGTTTATTTCTCTACCTTGCTCCCACTCTGACCTCTATGTCCTTTGTCCTTTTAATTCTCCACCTTGCTCCCAGCCTGCCCCCTCTGCCCTTGGTCAGTTCAATTCTGTACCTTGCTCCCACTCTGACCTCTCTGTCCTTAGTCAGTTTAATTTTCTTCATCGCTACAGTGGTCCAGTGAAGCTCAACCCAAACTCGAGGAACCCATTACTTCATCTTTCGACTCGGCACTCTACAAACTGCTAGACCCGACTTTGAGTTCAACAACTTTTGAGCATAACCTCTGCCTGCATCTAGGTCATATATTTGGTTGGTGCCATTTTCTCTTGTTTCTTTATTCCTTCGCTTTGCATTTGGTCGCTGCTATGCAGCTAATCACACCTCATCTGGATACGTCTTTTGTTTCTTTACTATACTCATTACCAATCCCTTTGGTTTTTGTACCATGAATTCTTTCGGTGATTTAATCTCTCTGCCCTCTCCCCATCACCAATCCTCCCTTTTGTTCCTCCTGCCGCCTCCCCCTTTCATTTGCTCAGAACCAATCGCATTTCTAACTTTCCTCAGTTCTCAAGATAGTTCATTGACCTGATACATTAACTCTGTTTCTCTCCACAGAGGCTGCCAGACCTGTTGAGAATGTATGGGTTTGTATTTATTTCAATATTTCTGGCATCTGCAGTATTTTGATTTTGTATTAAACCCCAAAGTTCTAGACGTAGCCCAGGTCAAACCAGTCGTACAGCATTTAACCTGAGTTAAATCCTGAGAATCAGTTTTTAAACTGGGTTAATCCCTGAATGACAGTATTTAACCCAGGTTAATCCCTGAGACACAGTTTTTAATTCAGATTAAAGGCTGAATAACTGTATTGAACCCAGGTTGAATCATCATTAACAATATTTAACCCAGGTCAAACACTGAGGAGCAGTTTTTAACCCAGGTAAACACTTAGTGACAGAAATTAACTCAGGTCAAACCCTGGGGAGCAGTTTGTAACCCAAATTGAACCCTGAGTGACAGTATTTAACCCAGGCTAAATCCTCAGTAACAATTTTTAACCCAGGTTAAACCCTAAGGAGCAGTATTTAACCCAGGTTAAACCCTCAGTAACAATATTTAACCCAGGTAAAACCCTAAGGAGCAGTATTTAACCCAGGTTAAACCTTAAGGAGCAGTATTTAACCCAGGTTAAACCCTGAGGAGCAGTATTTAACCCAAGCTAAACCCTGAGGAATTGTTTTTAATCAGAGTTAAATCCCAAGTAACAGTATCTAGGCTGCATTTGCTACCAATGCACAATCAATTCTATTGCTCCCTTACATCATAGCAAGCGACTGCATCAGTAGCAGCCAGGACCAAAAATGGCACAGCTCAAATAATCACAGCTGTGTTTTCTCCCCTGATTCGGCAACAGTCAAAGCCATCCCCTTTTTAAAGATGATATAATTCTCAGTTTAGAACTTGAATTAATTACCTTTGTGAATAATGACTTCACTGGTATCTTTTTAAGAAGAAAGGCAGAAATCTTAAACTGTACCCTCTTTGTCTTAAACCTGGCGTCAATATTAAATGTACTGCACAATGTCCAATGCATCATTGTTTGTATAGACAAATTAAAATGCTGTTTTTAATGTCTTTTAATGCCACCCTATGGAGTGTGAATTTGGGGGAATATCAGATGTGTTCATACATGAATCTAAAAATACTGGCTGTAATTTACATAAACCACAGCCCATGCAACAGACCAAGCAGTAACTGAATCCCATTTGTTAGGATCTGATCTGAGGTTACTGCTGGACAAGCCAGATCCCAGAGTGAAACCCAGCTCGATAGATCCTAACTTTTTTTTAGAACTGTGGAAGGCGGCTACTGAACAAAGTCACAGGAGGCAGCTGATGTACTTTTAACAAAAGAATAAAACATTAATTAAACAAGAAAAGATTAACTATATTACAATACTCCTTCACCCACAACTTCACTTTTACAGGTGTATATAGATTGTAAGGATAACACGAGTTACAAAGGCTATCTTAATACTCTCATGTACACAGCAAGTACACAATCCATGTCAACCAATAGGTACCCTGTGGTCATATACACCACTCACTGATACCAAGTGGCAGATGCCACCTCAAACAGATGTTATGGATCTCTCCTCAACACCCCCCCAGGCACTTGTCACACTGTGATCCAACCGGCCTCACTGAACCCCATCTGTCACGACGTTTTACCCACCGGCTGCAATGGCGGCTTTTCATGCCGTATTATCCCAAACCCGCCACATTAATTATGCATTCCAGGACACATGCCATTTCAATGGCTGGTGAATGTGATTTGCCTGCCACTCTGTCACCTCGTCGCTTCATCACACCAGGCACCACATTTAAAGTAGAGCCGCACTCAGTGCTTCCAGCCCAGGACTGCAGCAAAGAAGACATGGCCCCTAAAGGCAAGAAGACTGCAGCCCTTGAGTGCCTTTTGGTCACCATAGATGCCAGCTGTGATGTCCTCTAACCCCACTCTGGCTGCAGGAGGGGCAGCTACTTTACCATTCTGGCTTGATAGGTGATGGCCTTGGTGATCAGTGCCAATGTTGCAAAGAACAGGTTGGCCGTCCAGTGCAGATAGAAGATGAATAATCCCATTCGTGCAGCCAAGGTATGGCAACCATCCCATCACTCTAAACTCCCACATTCAAGCCCATCACACATTCACTGGCATCTCACTCACTGTTAGCTCAAGGGGCATCACCATCCATTCTCACACACACACCCTCACATGTCCATCTGGCCTCATCTCCCCAGGAGACTGCCTCCTCAGCCCTCATTATCTTGAGGCCACTTGCACAGATCAACTTGTGCCCCCACACACACCCTGGGTTACCTCCCTTCCTCAGTACAGCCCTTGTCCTGCAGCCTCTTCCCTTGCCTGAGGCCACTTCTCCCCCTTCACCAAGCAAGACCTAGCCCTGCAGCCATTAGAAAGCCATGGCTGATCTGGTAGGTAGAGACCTGCCCGTGAGCCCCCCTAACAGTGATGTGGTGCTGTCTGTGAAGCCTGGCGCTGATGACAGTGAGTGCTGCCCAAAGCAAGGGGGGGAAACAAACGTCAAAGTCCCGAGTGAAGTGCAGCTCACAAGGTGCACGCCACTTATGTGCTGTTGTGAAACACATCGACATGTTTTCCCGCTGACGTAGCAGACGATCTAGTGGGGCAGGGGGCTGAGTCTGGCAGGCTGTGTGAGCAGGGTTTCCTTAGGGATGAGTTTTAACCATGGGAGATTGGGATTCAGCCTGTCCTCCCTGGCAGACTCAACAATGTGATACATGAGCCAGGGCTGTGCACAGTATGCCCAGGGCACTCTTTTGTTACTGAGTTTGGCTGGCTGAACATTGGAATTTGGAAGGATGCCTGTCTCTGTCCCGAACAAATTAATAGATAGCTTTATTGTTCTTCGGGCTAAACCTACATGTACAACTGTATTCATTACAGGCCCTGTGTCCATACAGATATAAAAGCTTCTCACATATGCGCAGAGGTATACTGGCAGACAGGGCGCAGCAGAATAAGGTCATTGGCATTCCATGCATGTGCAGACTGGCCAGCTTGCATTGGCAGAAGTTATAGTGCAGTATTTAACCCAAGCTACACCCTCAGTAACAAACCCTCAGTAACAAACCCTCAGTAACAGTATTTAACCCAGGCTAAACCCTCAGTAACAAACCCTCAGTAACAAACCCTCAGTAACAGTATTTAACCCAGGCTAAACCCTCAGTAACAAACCCTGTGTAACAGTATTTAACCCAGGCTAAACCCTCAGTAACAGTATTTAACCCAGGCTAAACTCTTAGTAACAAACCCTCAGTAACAGTACTTAACCCAGGTTAAACCCTCAGTAACAAACCCTCAGGAACAGTATTTAACCCAGGCTAAGCCCTCAGGAACAAATCCTCAGTATCAGTATTTAACCCAGGTTAAACCCTCAGCAGCAGTATTTAACCCAGGTTAAATCCTCAGTAATAGTATTAGGTTAAACCCTCAGTAGCTGTATTTAACCCAGGTTAAATCCTGAATAACTGTATTTAACTCATGTTAAACCCTCAGTAACAGTATTTAACCCAGGTTAAACCCTCAGTAACAGTATTTACCCCACAATAAACCCGCAGTAACAGTATTTACCCCATGTTAAACCCTCAGTAACAGTATTTAACCCAGGTTAAACCCTCAGTAACATTATTTACCCCAGATTAAACCCTCAGTAATAGTGTTTAACCCACGTTAAACCCTCAGTAACAGTATTTAGGCCCAGTTAAGTGCTCAGCAACAGTATTTAACCCACATTAAGCTCTCAGTAACAGTATTTAACCCAGGTTAAACCTTAGTAACAGTGTGTAACCCACGTTAATTCCTCAGTAACTGTATTTAACCCAGGTTAAACTCTCAGTAACAGTATCTACCCCACGTTAAACCCTCAGTAATAGTTTCGAGCCCAGGTTAAATCCTCAGTAACTGTATTTAACCCAGGTTAAATCCTGAGTAACAGTGTTTAACCCAGATTAAATCGTCAGTAACTGTATTTAACCCAGGTTAAACCCTTAGTAACAGTATTTAACCCAGGTTAAACCCTCAGTAACAGCATTTAACCCACGTTAAATCTTCAGTAACAGTATTTAACACAGGCTAAACCCTCAGTAACAGTTTCTGACCAGGTTAAATCCTGAGTGACAGCATTTAACCCAGGTTTTGCTCTGTATTTCAGACTCTGAGGGCTAACTCCTGGACTGAAGATGACTGAATTCAGTCCCCTAATCTATGTGCTCCTGCTGGATGTTAGTGCTACCTGGATCCTGAGTATCAACATGCAACACTGGAGTCTGTGTGAGCCAGTGCTGGCTCTCTGGCTCACATCACTGCTGCGGCTGGGCCTGCTATGTGCCTTACTCCAAGTTTTCCCACAGTGTGCATTGAGGCTCTCGGCCTGGCTACAGTGGAGGGACCTGTACTGGATGCTGGCTATGTCCTGCCTACTCACTCCATTGTACGTCAGCCTGACGATGGCTGCTCAGGTCCCCTCGGGTGAACTCCTGTATGGATCCCACAACTGGAGTGCGCTGGCCCTCAACTATGTCACCACAGGCCTGGTCTTCCTCCTTTGCCAGCACTTCCTCCCGGACCAGAACTCAGTGGATAAGGCGGGATCGAGGGGCACCCTGACCAGATTGCTGTCTTACATGAAGCCGGATATCGGCCGGTTCCTCCTAGTGGCTGTCTTCCTGGTCCTGTCATCACTGGGTAAGTGACACTGGCATCGCTGACTGGGCATCGGGTGATAGTGTCGCATGGGATTTGGGGGTGGTTAGGTGGAGGTCATGGGTTAAGAAATGGACAGACGGCTAGGAGGAACCAAGGTGCTGGGTTAGGAGGTGAAGTGTGGGGTGGGGAGGGTTGGAATGGATGGGGTGGGTGGGAGTTGGGAAATGCTGAAAAGGTGAGATGGAGGTCGAGGTCCAGGGAGTGGGAACATTGTTTGAGGGAACCAGGAGGACAGGTATGGCAGGTTAATATCCATTCAAAGATGGCTCAGTCATTGACTCTATCCCTCTCCCAGGCAATTGTGTGAGGCTGAACCAGACTGCTCACAGCCTCATCGTTATATCTGAACCTCAGATGAACTTTCAACCACATTATCATGCCATCATTAGCACCATCTTTGCAGCATAATCGTCTCAACTCGTCTGCTGCTGAAACCTTCACCCACGCCTTGGTTACCTCTAGTCTTGACCATTCCAACACCCTCCTGCCCAGCCCACCACATTCTACCCTTTTTTGGTACCACATTCTTGGGCTGACATTCGCACCACGCAAGTGCCAAGCAATGAGCATCTCCAACGAGAGAGAGAATCCAACCGTCTCCCCTTGACATTCAATGGCATTACCATCACTGAATCCCCCACTATTAACATCCTGGTGGTTACCATTGACCAGAAACTGAACTGGCTGAGTCATTTAATACTGGGGCTACAAGAACCGGTCAGAGGCTGGGAATCCTGCAGTCACCTCCTGACTCCCCAAAGCCTGTCCAACATCTTACAAGGCAGAAATCAGGAGTGTGTTGGGATACTCCCCACTTGCCTGGATGGGTGCAGCTCCCACAAACTTGAGAAGCTTGACACCATCCAGGACAAAGCAGCCCACTTGATTGGCACCCATCCACCACCTTAAACATTCGGTGCCTCCACCACCGATGCACAGTAGCAGCAGTGTGTACCACCTACAAGATGCACTGCAGGAATTCACCAAGCCTTCTTTGACAGCATCTTCCAAACCCATGACCACTACCATCTGGAAGGACAAGGGCAGCAGATACATGGGATTACCACCACCTGGAAGTTCCCCTCCAAGTCACTCACCATCCTGACTTGGAACTATATCGCCGTTCCTTCACTGTTGCTGGGTCAATATCCTGGAACTCCCTCCCTAAGGGCACTGTGGGTGCACCTACACCACATGGACTGCAACGGTTCAAGAAGGCAGCTCAACCGCCTTCTCAAGGGCAATAAATGCTGGCCCAGCCAGTGAAGCCCATGAAAAAATAATATTGAAAAAAAACCCTCCATAAACGTGAGGTCATCCAAAACTCTGCAGCCTGTCTCTTAACTCCTATTCGCTCATCACCTCTGTGCTCACTGTATCTGCATTGGCTCCCAATCCAGCAATGTCTTGATTTTAAAATGATCATCCTTGTTTTCAAATCTCTCCAGGGATCTTGTCCTCTCCCTATCACTGGTATCTCCTCCAGCTCCGCAGCCCTCCAAGATCTCTGTGCTCCTGTAATCCTGATTTCCTTTGCCCCAGCACTGGTAGCCATGCCTTCAGCTGCCAGAGCCCCAAGCCTTGGAATTCCCTCTCTCAACCTCTCTGAAACACCACCTAAATACCATTGCCTTGAACAATATTTTGGTTAGGCCCCTCTTTAATGTCCTGTCTGGGGCTCCCAGTTTGATTCTGTCTCACTGAAGCTCTGTATGAGTGTAGGTTGTATTCCCTCCTTGATGAAGGCTCTGTGAATTGTCTTAGTGATTGCTGATGATTGATGGGAGTCTCGCTTCACATGTTCCCAGGGGAGATGGCGATACCCTATTACACTGGGCGGATGACGGACTGGGTGATGAATGAAGAGGACCCATCAGCATTCACCAATTCCATCATAGCTATGTCCCTTATCACCAGTGGCAGGTATGCATAGTGCTGTTCTGCAGCATGCGAGGGTTAATGTAGCAGGAAGTGCCGGCTCACTGCAGTGGGATATGGGGATAGAGACAGATATTCTGGCATTAATCATATCTGATCAGAGTCACAAACAGCTCTGGACCTTAACAAGCCCATCTGCTTTCCAAACAGCATCAAAAATCCCCACACAGGTTCCATTAGTGCAATGATCATATCTCCATTGATTCCTGTTTTTCACACAGTGCAGTGATTGCATCTCCAGTAACTCCTGTTTTCATCCAGTGCAGTGGTTGTATTGCCAGTGATTCCTATTTTTCACACACTGCAGTGATTGTTTTGCCAGTGATTCCTGTTTCACACACAGAGCAGTGGTTGTACTGCAAGTGATTCCTGTTTTTCACGCAGTGCATTGATTGTATCTCCAGTGACCCTGTTTTCACGTAGTGCAATGATTGTATCTCTAGTGATTCCTGTTGTCACACAATGCAGTGATTGTATCACCAGTGACCCTGTTTTCATGCAGTGCAGTGATTGTATCTCTAGTGATTCCTGTTTTCACACAGTGCAGTGATTGTATCTCCAGTGTCCCTGTTTTCATGCAGTGCAGTGATTGTATCTCTAGTGATTCCTGTTTTCACACAGTGCAGTGATTGTATCTCCATTGATTCCTGCTTCACACACAGTGCAGTGGTTGTATTGCCGGTGATTCCTGTTTTTTACACAGTGCAGTGTGGATTAACCCAGTGATCCCTGTTTGTGTATCTCACACAGTGCTTTGACGGAGTTTATTTGTGACTGTATCTATAATGTTACAATGACTGGGATCCACACTCGTTTCCAGAGCTCTGTGTTTCGATCTGTGGTGCAGCAGGAGATTGCCTTCTTCGACACTGTGCACACAGGTAAGGGAAGAGTCCCAGGCACAGAGAGGGGAGAGTTAGCGCCAAACAAGTATGGGGACACAGTTGGAGACAGACATAAAGAGAGAGAGCTGAGAGAGAGAAGGGACAGACTGACATACAATGACCAGAGAGCAAGAGATGAAGAGGCAGTGACCAGAGAGAGGGATAGAGATAGAAAGATAAAGGGAAAGAGAGAGACAAAGAGCGAGTGATGAGACAGAGAGATAGAGGTGGTGATCAGAAATAGAGAGAGAGAGAGAGAGAGATAAGAGATGAGAGAAGCAGTGGCCAGAAAGTGATGGATAGAGAGAGGAGAGTGATGGAGACACAGGAACTAGAGAGAGAGAGAGAGAGAGAGAGAGATGGAGACACAGTGACCAGGGAGAGACAGTTAGATAGATAGATAGAGAGAGAGATACAGAGATAGTCAGTGACTAAAGAGATACTTCACTTTTTACAACTTTTACTTTACAATCAAACCAAAATCACCATGAATTAACAGGCAAATTGCAGTCAGTGTAACCTATCATTTACACATTAAATAGCTGATATAACAAAGACAGGTCACACAGGTTTGTTTACGTACAGCACACTCAGCATATATGGCATCAATTTCAGCCACCAAGTCCTTCAAAGCTCGGAGCTTCCTCAGGTCGAATTCCAGGGCCTTTCTCGCGAGGTTTAGCCTGATCCTCAGCCAACAGCAGCTCCCAACCAACCCAATTTCCACAGGCAGTCTTCACCAAAATGGCATACTGCTGCAGAATCTCTTCATCTCGGTCTGGATGGCCTAGAACCACCAATGTTATCTTCAAGTAACAGAGACAGATGCAGCAAATTTGTATTTACCTATCCTCAGCTCCTGCATCCAGCCTCTGTCCTCTTTAGCCTGCCTGAACTGCACCACTGTGATCTGAGCTTGAATGGCTCAGTGCCTTTTTATCTGCTTTCAAATGGTGTCAGTTTCCCCAGAAACCTGAAGTTGCTTTTTCTATAACCGTCTTAGTTTTCCTAGAAATCTGAAGCTTTAGTTTCCCTTTCAGTTAACTGAAGTTTCTGTTTCAGTTCTAGTTAGGGTCTGTCTCAAAGAATATAAAGCTTTGAAGCCATGATTACAATCACACAGTGATGAGAGAGAGAACAGAGAGATAAGAGCGGGAGGCAATGATCAGAGAGAGAGGATGAGAAAGAGATAGATAATGATGGTAGGGTAACTCTGAACAATGGTAACTTGCAGTACAGAACCATTCATGGAGATTATTGATAATTTTGAAAGGATATATCCATTTATGGGATTATAACAATTTTTATGGGCATAAGTGATAATTACTTCTTACTGTAGGGATGATAGAAGAATGGGCCTGTAAAATAGGTTTTCGGATATTATAGTCAGACAGCAAACAGATTTTGATTATATCTCTTTGTATGTTGCCTAGGTGATATTACGTCTCGTGTCACCACGGATACGAACACAATGAGTGAGTCGTTGACAGAGAAGTTGAGCCTGCTGATGTGGTATCTGATGCGGGTGGGCTGTCTCCTTGTCTTCATGGTCAACTTGTCATTTAAGCTCACCCTTTTCACAATCATCGGGACGTTCATCATCAGCATCATCCCTAAGTACACCGGAAAGTACTATCAGGTTGATTTCATTACCTTACTGTTCAGTCTCTCTCATTCACCATCAATCACTGTGTATAAAAGTGTTTAATATTTGACAGATTCCTCACTGATCACTATAAGGCTGAAGCATTTGCTACAATCTTCAGCCAGAGGTGATGACTGGATGATCCACCTCGGCCTCCTCCAGAGGTTCCCAGCATCACAGATGCCAGTCTTCAGCCAATTCAATTCACTCCACATGATATCAAGAAACGGCTGAAGGCACTGGGTACTGCAAAAGCTGTGGGCCCTGACAATATTCTGGCAATAGTACTGATGGCTTGTGCTCCAGAACATTCCGCACCCCTAGCCAAGCTGCTCCAGTACAGCTACAACACTGGCATCTACCTGGCAACGTGCAAAATTGTCCAGGGTGTCCTGTACACAAAAAGCAGGACAAATCCAACCCGGCCAATTACTGCCCCATCAGTCTACTCTCGATCATCAGTAAAGTGATGGAAGGGGTCATCAACAGGGCTATCAGTAGGCACTTGCTTAGCAATAACCTGCTCACTGACAGTCAGAGTTCCGCCAGGGTCACTCAGCTCCTGACCTCATTACAGCCTTGGTTCAAACATGGACAAAAGAGCTGAGCTCCCGAGGTGAGGTGAGAGTGACTGCCCTTGACATCAAGGCAGCATTTGACCGAGTGTGGCATCAAGGAGCAATAGCAAAACTGGAGTCAATGAGAATCAGGGGAAAACTCTCTGCTGGTTGGAGTCATACCTAGCGGTGTCCTTTAGACTGGCCCCTGACCCTGGTTTGTCTTTTGTGTGACAGAAACTCTCTGCCGAGGTACAGGAGTCTCTTGCAAACGCTAATGATGTTGCAGTGGAAACCTTTTCATCCATGAAGACTGTGCGCAGCTTTGCGAATGAGGATGGTCAGGCTCGGCAATACGCTGACCGTCTTGAGGATACCTACAGACTCAATAAGAAGGAGGCAGCAGCCTACGCTGGCTTCATGTGGACGAACAGTGTAAGTGACCTCCTTCCCGGTGAATTCCGATGAGTATGGAGCTCAATGGGAGGCTCAGTGGCTGTGAGAGTTCAATAGCGAGAGTGATGCAGGTCTTTATTAGGAAAGGAGGCTCATTGGGTATGACTTGGAGTGACTGACGCAGGGGATGATGTGACCAGGGGCAGTGACGGTGTGATCGAGCAGAGGAGTGACGGTGTGATCGAGCAGGGGAGTGACTGTGTGATCGAGCAGGGCAGTGACGGTGTGATCGAGCAGGGGAGTGACGTGTGATCGAGCAGGGGAGTGACGGTGTGATCGAGCAGGGCAGTGACGGTGTGATCGAGCAGGGGAGTGACGGTGTGATCGAGCAGGGCAGTGACGGTGTGATCGAGCAGGGCAGTGACGGTGTGATCGAGCAGGGCAGTGACGGTGTGATCGAGCAGGGGAGTGACGGTGTGATCGAGCAGGGGAGTGACGGTGTGATCGAGCAGGGCAGTGACGGTGTGATCGAACAGGGGAGTGACGGTGTGATCGAGCAGGGCAGTGACGGCGTGAACGAACAGGGGAGTGACGGCGTGATCGAGCAAGGCAGTGACGGCGTGATCGAGCAGGGCAGTGACGGCGTGATCGAGCAGGGCAGTGACGGCGTGATCGAGCAGTGGAGTGACGGCGTGATCGAGCAGGGGAGTGACGGCGTGATCGAGCAGGGCAGTGACGGCGTGATCGAGCAGGGCAGTGACGGCGTGATCGAGCAGGGCAGTGACGGCGTGATCGAGCAGGGCAGTGACGGCGTGATCGAGCAGGGGAGTGACGGCGTGATCGAGCAGGGGAGTGACGGCGTGATCGAGCAGGGCAGTGACGGCGTGATCGAGCAGGGCAGTGACGGCGTGATCAAGCAGGGCAGTGACGGCGTGATCGAGCAGGGCAGTGACGGTGTGATCGAGCAGGGCAGTGACGGTGTGATCGAGCAGGGCAGTGACGGTGTGATCGAGCAGGAGAGTGACGGTGTGATCGAGCAGGGCAGTGACGGTGTGATCGAGCAGGGCAGTGACGGTGTGATCGAGCAGGGGAGTGACGGTGTGATGAAGGGCAGTGACGGTGTGATCGAGCAGGGGAGTGACGGTGTGATCGAGCAGGGGAGTGACGGTGTGATCGAGCAGGGGAGTGACGGCGTGATCGAGCAGGGCAGTGACGGCGTGATCGAGCAGGGCAGTGACGGTGTGATCGAGCAGGGGAGTGACGGTGTGATCGAGCAGGGCAGTGACGGTGTGATCGAGCAGGGCAGTGACGGTGTGATCGAGCAGGGGAGTGACGGTGTGATCGAGCAGGGCAGTGACGGTGTGATCGAGCAGGGCAGTGACGGTGTGATCGAGCAGGGCAGTGACGGTGTGATCGAGCAGGGGAGTGACGGTGTGATCGAGCAGGGCAGTGACGGTGTGATTGAGCAGGGGAGTGACGGTGTGATCGAGCAGGGGAGTGACGGTGTGATCGAGCGGGGCAGTGACGGTGTGATCGAGCAGGGGAGTGACGGTGTGATGAAGGGCAGTGACGGTGTGATCGAGCAGGGGAGTGACGGTGTGATCGAGCAGGGGAGTGACGGTGTGATCGAGCAGGGGAGTGACGATGTGATCGAGCAGGAGAGTGACGGTGTGATCAAGCAGGGGAGTGACGGTGTGATCGAGCAGGGCAGTGACGGTGTGATCGAGCAGGGGAGTGACGGTGTGATGAAGGGCAGTGACGGTGTGATCGAGCAGGGGAGTGACGGTGTGATCGAGCAGGGGAGTGACGGTGTGATGAAGGGCAGTGACGGTGTGATCGAGCAGGGCAGTGACGGCGTGATCGAGCAGGGGAGTGACGGCGTGATCGAGCAGGGGAGTGACGGCGTGATCGAGCAGGGGAGTGACGGCGTGATCGAGCAGGGGAGTGACGGCGTGATCGAGCAGGGGAGTGACAGCGTGATCGAGCAGGGGAGTGACGGCGTGATCGAGCAGGGGAGTGACGGCGTGATCGAGCAGGGGAGTGACGGCGTGATCGAGCAGGGGAGTGACGGCGTGATCGAGCAGGGCAGTGACGGCGTGATCGAGCAGGGCAGTGACGGCGTGATCGAGCAGGAGAGTGACGGTGTGATCGAGCAGGGCAGTGACGGTGTGATCGAGCAGGGCAGTGACGGTGTGATCGAGCAGGGGAGTGACGGTGTGATGAAGGGCAGTGACGGTGTGATCGAGCAGGGCAGTGACGGTGTGATCGAGCAGGGGAGTGACGGTGTGATCGAGCAGGAGAGTGACGGTGTGATCGAGCAGGGGAGTGACGGTGTGATCGAGCAGGGCAGTGACGGTGTGATCGAGCAGGGGAGTGACGGTGTGATGAAGGGCAGTGACGGTGTGATCGAGCAGGGGAGTGACGGTGTGATCGAGCAGGGCAGTGACGGTGTGATCGAGCAGGGCAGTGACGGTGTGATCGAGCAGGGCAGTGACGGTGTGATGAAGGGCAGTGACGGTGTGATCGAGCAGGGCAGTGACGGTGTGATCGAGCAGGGCAGTGACGGTGTGATCGGGCAGGGCAGTGACGGTGTGATCGAGCAGGGGAGTGACGGTGTGATCGAGCAGGAGAGTGACGGTGTGATCGAGCAGGGTATTGACGGTGTGATCGAGCAGGGCAGTGACGGTGTGATCGAGCAGGGGAGTGACGGTGTGATCGAGCAGGGCAGTGACGGTGTGATCGAGCAGGGCAGTGACGGTGTGATCGAGCAGGGCAGTGACGGTGTGATCGAGCAGGGGAGTGACGGTGTGATCGAGCAGGGGAGTGACGGTGTGATCGAGCAGGGGAGTGACGGTGTGATCGAGCGGGGCAGTGACGGTGTGATCGAGCGGGGCAGTGACGGTGTGATCGAGCAGGGCAGTGACGGTGTGATCGAGCGGGGGAGTGGCGGTGTGATCGAGCAGAGGAGTGACGGTGTGATCGAGCGGGGGAGTGACGGTGTGATCGAGCGGGGGAGTGACGGTGTGATCGAGCGGGGGAGTGACGGTGTGATCGAGCGGGGGAGTGACGGTGTGATCGAACGGGACAGTGACGGTGTGATCGAGCAGGGGAGTGACGGTGTGATCGAGCAGGGGAGTGACGGTGTGATCGAGCAGGGCAGTGACGGTGTGATCGAGGCGGGGGAGTGACGGTGTGATCGAGGCGGGGGAGTGACGGTGTGATCGAGCAGGGGAGTGACGGTGTGATCGAGCAGGGGAGTGACGGTGTGATCGAGCAGGGGAGTGACGGTGTGATCGAGCAGGGGAGTGACGGTGTGATCGAGCAGGGCAGTGACGGTGTGATCGAGCAGGGCAGTGACGGTGTGATCGAGCAGGGCAGTGACGGTGTGATCGAGCAGGGCAGTGACGGTGTGATGAAGGGGAGTGACGGTGTGATCGAGCAGGGCAGTGACGGTGTGATCGAGCAGGGCAGTGACGGTGTGATGAAGGGGAGTGACGGTGTGATCGAGGGGAGGAGTGACGGTGTGACTGAGGGTGGAGGAGTGACGGTGTGATTGAGGGGGAGGAGTGACGGTGTGATTGAGGGGGAGGAGTGACGGTGTGATTGAGGGTGGAGGAGTGACGGTGTGATTGAGGGGAGTAGTGACGGTGTGACTGAGGGTGGAGGAGTGACGGTGTGATTGAGGGCGGGAGTGACGGTGTGATCGAGGGAAGGATTGACGGTGTGATCGAGGGGAGGATTGACGGTGTGATCGAGGGGAGGAGTGATGGTGTGACTGAGGGTGGAGGAGTGACGGTGTGATTGAGGGGGAGGAGTGACGCTGTGATTGAGGGGGATGAGTGACGCTGTGATTGAGGGGGATGAGTGACGGTGTGATTGAGGGGGATGAGTGACGGTGTGATTGAGGGGACGAGTGACGGTGTGTTTGAGGGGAGGAGTGACGGCGTGATTGAGGGGACGAGTGACGGTGTGATCGAGGGGGAGGAGTGACGGTGTGATCGAGGGGAGGAGTGACGGTGTGATCGAGGGGAGGAGTGACGGTGTGATCGAGGGGAGGAGTGACGGTGTGATCGAGGGGAGGAGTGACGGTGTGATTGAGGGGAGGAGTGACGGTGTGATTGAGGGGAGGAGTGACGGTGTGATGAGGGGAGGAGTGACGGTGTGATCGAGGGGAGGAGTGACGGTGTGATTGAGGGAGTGAACCTGAGCTCAGGATGGCGTCGGGACCCCCGCCCGATATCATCTCTTGTGATTTTGTGTCTGATCGTATCGAGCGCCGGCCCACACTCCAGCATGAGTATCCTGCCCAATGCCTTTGTGATGCTGGAGTAATTTATCCTGGCAGTGGGAGGATTTGGGACATGGCGATCTCTTCTGACTATGAAGCCGTCTTTCTCTTTCCGTTTCTCCTGCCTCAGCTCTCGGACCTGGTCCTGAAAGTCAGCCTCTTGTACTGCGGTGGTTGCCTGGTGGCAACAGGAAATGTCACAACTGGGGATCTCGTCTCCCTCATATTCTACGAGCTGCAGTTTACCACGGCTGTTGAGGTGAGGGTCGGAGAGTCGTTAGGAGAGAATCTTCATCACTTCCACCTCCTGATGTCCAGAAACATGTAAACCTGAACTCACTGTCTGAAAACCGCATGCTGTACACATGGACAGGACATTGTGTGAAAACCAGACACTGTACATGGTACAGGACACTGACTGTTCACACTGTGTACATGGACAGGGCACTGACTGGTCGCACTGTGTACATGGACAGGACACTGACTGTTCGCACTGTGTACATGGACAGGGCACTGACTGTTCGAACTTTGTACATGGACAGGGCACTGACTGTTCGCACTATGTACATGGACAGGGCACTGACTGGTCGCACTGTGTACATGGACAGGGCACTGACTGGTTGCACTGTGTACATGGACAAGACACTAACTGGTCGCACTGTGTACATGGACAGGGCACTGACTGGTCGCAAAGTGTACATGGACAGGGCACTGACTTGTCGCACTGTGTACATGGACAGGACACTGACTGTTCGCGCTGTGTACATGGACAGGGCACTGACTGTTCGAACTGTGTACATGGACAGGGCACTGACTGGTCGCACTGTGTACATGGACAGGACATTGACTGGTCGCACTGTGTACATGGACAGGACACTGACTGGTCGGACTGTGTACATGGACAAGGCACTGATTGGTCGCACTGTGTACATGGACAGGACACTGACTGTTCGCACTGTGTACATGGACAGGACACTGACTGTTTGCACTGTGTACATGGACAGGGCACTGACTGGTTGCACTGTATATCAAGCCATGAGACTGACTGGTCACACTGTGTACATGGACAGGGCGCTGACTGGTTGCACTGTATATCAAGCCATGAGACTGACTGGTAGCAATGTGTACATGGACAGGACACTGACTGGTCGCACTCTGTACATGGACAAGACACTGACTGGTCGCACTGTGTACATGGACAGGGCACTGACTGGTCGCACTGTGTACATGGACAGGACACTGACTGGTTGCACTGTGTACATGGACAAGACACTGACTGGTCGCACTGTGTACATGGACAGGGCACTGACTGGTTGCACTGTGTACATGGACAGGGCACTGACTGGTCGCACTGTGTACATGGACAGGGCACTGACTGGTCGCACTGTGTACATGGACAGGGCACTGACTTGTCGCACTGTGTACATGGACAGGACACTGACTGGTCGCACTGTGTGCATGGACAGGACACTGACTGGTCGCACTGTGTACATGGACAGGACACTGACTGTTCGCACTGTGTACATGGACAGGGCGCTGACTGGTTGCACTGTATATCAAGCCATGAGACTGACTGGTAGCAATGTGTACATGGACAGGACACTGACTGGTTGCACTGTGTACATGGACAAGACACTGACTGGTCGCACTGTGTACATGGACAGGGCACTGACTGGTCGCACTGTGTACATGGACAGGACACTGACTGGTTGCACTGTGTACATGGACAAGACACTGACTGGTCACACTGTGTACATGGACAGGGCACTGACTGGTCGCACTGTGTACATGGACAGGGCACTGACTGGTCGCACTGTGTACATGGACAGGGCACTGACTGGTCGCACTGTGTACATGGACAGGACACTGACTGGTCGCACTGTGTACATGGACAGGGCACTGACTTGTCGCACTGTGTACATGGACAGGGCACTGACTGGTCGCACTGTGTACATGGACAGGACACTGACTGGTCGCACTGTGTACATGGACAGGGCACTGACTTGTCGCACTGTGTACATGGACAGGGCACTGACTGGTCGCACTGTGTAACTCTTTCGAGTTAAAACCAATAAAACCAAATCAACAAAATCGGGATAAATCAGGCACAGCCCCTAATTCTGGTCAGCTGTAAAACCAAGAACAAAGTTTAAAGGAAACTTACAAACTTTAAATCAAAATGTGATTAAAGGGGTCAACAAAACACCCCAGTCCCCGCGGTGTCCACCGAGCACGGAAGGCCTCGAGAGTGCCAGCAGTCACCGCGTGCTCCCTCTCCAGAGACATCCGGCAGCGAACGTAGCCGCGGAAGAGGGACAAACAATCGGGCGGGATTCCCCCGATCGCCCGCTGCCTGGACCTTTTAATGGCCAACTTGGCCAGGCCCAGGAGCAGGTTCACGAGGAGGTCCTCCTCCTTCCCGACCCCCTTCCGCACCGGGTGCCCATAGATCAGGAGCGTGGGGCTGAAGTGCAAACAAAACATCAATAAAAGGTTTTTCAAATAACTAAAAAGGGAGTGCAGCCTACAACACCCTATGTATACATGGTCCACGGACTCCACAAGACCGCAAAAAGGGCACGTGTCCTGAGAGTCTGTGAACCTATGCATCCTCTTATTATAGGGGACTGCTGCATGCAACACCCTCCAACCCAGGTCCCCGATAGAAAGGGGGAGGACACCTCCGTAGAGGGCCTCCCATCGGGGGCCTCCGCCGCCGGACGGCAACAAGGCAAGCCAGGGCGTGTCCGGGCGGCGGACAAGGGCGAGAAAATGGAAGGTGTGCAGCAGCAGCCCGTACAAAAAGCCTCTCTTTGCCGTGCCAAAAGGCACGGAGGGCATGTCCCCGAGGCAGCTCATATTGCGGGGCACCAGCACCCGAGGGAGGGTTTGGGGCTTGGGGCCAATGTGGAATTCTGTCCGAACAGGGGAACATTCAGACGGAAGACCACCGCGCACCTGGGCCACCTCAAGACCCAAAATAACGCCGGGTCCGAGCACGACCGTTCTCAGGTCTTGGATGGCATCGGCTGCGACCTGGACACTCACAGACGCGCGTCACGCCAACTCCTGCGGGAGCATCCAGCCCAGTCCTCCACCACCCAGCACGTCCCCAATCCTGGTCACCCCTGCGGCCACAGCCCTCCTCTCCGCCAACCACTGAAAGGGACGGAGGGGCGGATTCCTGAGCAGCGGCTTTCTGACGATAGCCGCTACTCCTGACGGGGGAGAGCTGCGTCGCGAGGCGACCACTTTCCAGACTTTGATCAGGTCCTGGTAAAAGACGGGCAACGCCTGCAAGGAGCCACCGAGGCCCAGCTGTTCTATAACCAGGAGCTGCACGTCATAATTCAGGCCGTGCACCTGACGGAAGAAATACGTCGTCAGGGCACACCATCTAGGAGGAGGCTCGACGTAGAGGTATCGCTGCAGGGTCTGAAGGCGGAAAGTCGCCACCTGTGTGCGTAGGCACACTAGCGCCTGACCGCCCTCCCTAAGCGGGAGACTCAGAACCTCGGCAGTGACCCAGTGCAATCTTTTGTCCCAGAAGAAGTCGACTAACAATCTCTGGATTCTTGTGACAAGGTCCGGGGGAGGGGTCAAAGTGACCAGCCGATACCACAACATGGCGGCGATCAGCTGGTTTATGACCAGAACTCGACCTCGGTAAGAGAGCACTCGGAGCAGTCCTGTCCAGCGCCGCAGGTGAGCGGTGACTTTCGTCTCCAGTTCCTGCCAGTTTGCCGGCCAGGATTCCTCAGCGGGGCAGAGATGGACCCCCAGGTAGAGGAGGCTGGTCCTGCTCCAGGTGAAAGGCCTGAGCTCCTCGGGTAGGGGATCCATCTGCCACTGACCGACCAGGAGTCCAGAACATTTACCCCAGTTGATCCTGGCAGAAGAAGCGGCAGAGTAGACCTCCTGGCACTCGCGCATCCTCCGCAGGTCAGCCGGGTCACTAAACATAAGGAGCATCGCACTGTGTACATGGACAGGACACTGATTGGTCGCACTGTGTACTTTGACAGGACACTGTCTGGTTGCACTGTGTACATGGACAGGACACTGACTGATTGCATTGTGTACATGGACAGGGCACTGACTGGTTGCACTGTATATGAAGCCATGACACTGACTGGTCGCAATGTGTACATGGCCAGGATAGTGACTGGTCGCTCTGAGTACATGGACAGGACACTGACTGGACACACTGTGTACATGGACAGGGCACTCACTGGTCGCACTGTATATGAAGCCATGAGACTGACTGCTCGCACTGTGTACATGGATAGGGCACTGACTGGTTGCAATGTGTACATGGACAGGATACTGACTGTTCGACTGTGTACATGGACAGGACACTGCCTGGTCGCATTGTGTACATGGAAAGGGTACTGCCTGGTCGCACTGTGTACATGGATAGGGCACTGCCTGGTCGCACTGTGTACATGGACAGGACACTGACTGGTCGCCCTGTGTACATGGACAGGACACTGATTGGTCGCACTGTGTACATGGACAGGACACTGACTGGTCGCACTGTGTACATGGACAGGGCACTGACTGGTCGCACTGTGTACATGGACAGGGCACTGACTGGTCGCACTGTGTACTTTGATAGGACACTGACTGGTTGCACTGTGTACATGGATAGGGCACTGACTTGTCGCACTGTGTACATGGACAGGACACTATCTGGTTGCACTATATATTAAGCCATGAGACTGACTGATCGCAATGTGTACATGGACAGGATACTGATTGATCGCAATGTCTACATGGACAGGACACTGTCTGGTCGCACTGTGTACATGGACAGGGCACTGACTGGTTGCACTGTGTACATGGACAGGACACTGACTGCTCATACTGTATACATGGACAGGGCATTGACTGCTCACACTTTGTACATGGACAGGGCACTGACTGGTTGCACTGTGTATATGGACAGGACACTGACTGGACACACTGTGTACATGGACAGGGCACTCACTGGTCGCACTGTATATGAAGCCATGAGACAGACTGGTCGCACTGTGTACATGGATAGGGCACTGACTGGTCGCAATGTGTACATGGACAGGGCACTCACTGGTCGCACTGTATATGAAGCCATAAGACTGACTGGTCACACTCTGTACATGGATAGGGCACTGACTGGTCGCAATATGTACATGGATAGGGCACTGACTGATCGCAATGTATACATGGACAGGATACTGATTGGTTGCAATATGTACATGGACAGGACACTGACTGGTCGCACTGTGTACTTTGAAAGGACACTGTCTGGTCGCACTGTGTACATGGTCAGGGCACTGACTGGTTGCACTGTGTACATGGACAGTGCACTGACTGGTCGCACTGTGTACATGGACAGGGCACTGACTGGTTGCACTGTGTACACGGCAGGGCACTGACTGGTTGCACTGTATATCAAGCCATGAGACTGACTGGTCGCACTGTGTACGTGGACAGGACACTGACTGGTCGCACTGTGTACATTGCCAGGGCACTGACCTTTCGCACTCTGTACATGGACAGGGCACTGACTGGTCGCACTGTGTGCATGGACAGGGCACTGACTGGTCACACTGTGTACATGGACAGGACATTGACTGGTCGCACTGTGTACATGGACAGGACACTGGTCGCACTGTGTACTATGGACAGGACACTGACTGTTCGCACTGTGTACATGGACAGGACACTGACTGGTCGCACTGTGTACATGGACAGGGCACTGACTGGTCGCACTGTGTACTTTGATAGGACACTGACTGGTTGCACTGTGTACATGGATAGGGCACTGACTTGTCGCACTGTGTACATGGACAGGACACTATCTGGTTGCACTATATATTAAGCCATGAGACTGACTGATCGCAATGTGTACATGGACAGGATACTGATTGATCGCAATGTCTACATGGACAGGACACTGTCTGGTCGCACTGTGTACATGGACAGGGCACTGACTGGTTGCACTGTGTACATGGACAGGACACTGACTGCTCATACTGTATACATGGACAGGGCATTGACTGCTCACACTTTGTACATGGACAGGGCACTGACTGGTTGCACTGTGTATATGGACAGGACACTGACTGGACACACTGTGTACATGGACAGGGCACTCACTGGTCGCACTGTATATGAAGCCATGAGACAGACTGGTCGCACTGTGTACATGGATAGGGCACTGACTGGTCGCAATGTGTACATGGACAGGGCACTCACTGGTCGCACTGTATATGAAGCCATAAGACTGACTGGTCACACTCTGTACATGGATAGGGCACTGACTGGTCGCAATATGTACATGGATAGGGCACTGACTGATCGCAATGTGTACATGGACAGGATACTGATTGGTTGCAATGTGTACATGGACAGGACACTGACTGGTCGCACTGTGTACTTTGAAAGGACACTGTCTGGTCGCACTGTGTACATGGTCAGGGCACTGACTGGTTGCACTGTGTACATGGACAGGGCACTGACTGGTCACACTGTGTACATGGACAGGGCACTGACTGGTTGCACTGTGTACACGGCAGGGCACTGACTGGTTGCACTGTATATCAAGCCATGAGACTGACTGGTCGCACTGTGTACGTGGACAGGACACTGACTGGTCGCACTGTGTACATTGCCAGGGCACTGACCTTTCGCACTCTGTACATGGACAGGGCACTGACTGGTCGCACTGTGTGCATGGACAGGGCACTGACTGGTCACACTGTGTACATGGACAGGACATTGACTGGTCGCACTGTGTACATGGACAGGACACTGGTCGCACTGTGTACTATGGACAGGACACTGACTGTTCGCACTGTGTACATGGACAGGACACTGACTGGTCGCACTGTGTACATGGACAGGACACTGACTGGTTGCACTGTGTACATGGACAGGATACTGACTGGTCGCACTGTGTACATGGACAGGACACTGACTGGTTGCACTGTGTACATGGATAGGATACTGACTGGTCGCACTGTGTACATGGACAGGACACTGCCTGGTCGCGTTGTGTACACGGACAGGGTACTGCCTGGTCGCACTGTGTACATGGACAGGGCACTGCCTGGTCGCATTGTGTACATGGACAGGGCACTGACTGGTCGCACTGTGTACATGGATAGCACACTGACTGGTCGCACTGTGTACATGGACGGGGCACTGACTGGTCGCACTGTGTACATGGACGGGGCACTGACTGGTCGCACTGTGTACATGGACAGGGTACTGCCTGGTCGCACTGTGTACATGGATAGGGCACTGACTGGTCGCACTGCGTACATAGACAGGACACTGACTGGTCGCATTGCGTACATGGACAGGATACTGACTGGTCGCACTGTGTACATGGACAGGGCACTGCCTGGTCGCACTGTGTACATGGACAGGGCACTGCCTGGTCGCACTGTGTACATGGACAGGACACTGACTGGTCGCACTGTGTACATGGACAGGGCACTGACTTGTCCCACTGTGTACATGGACAGCGCATTGACTGGTCACACTGTATTTCAAGCCATGAGACTGACTGGGCACTCCCTGTGCCAATGCCTGGCATCTCGTTCTTGTTCCCCTCTCCTTCATCCTCCTCAACATTTTCAATGAAAGTCATTGCTCTGAGCTGACCGGCTCTCCCAGTCCTTCGTCCCCGTGTGTGGGAGGAGGAGTAGGTGCCTCACACTTGATGATGTGTCCTGAAGGAGCGGGGAGGGTGGAAGTTTTGGGAAGGCCTATATTGAACTCCCTGGGCTGGGAATCGCTCAGTTTAGATGGTGTCTCCTGACTCCCTGTTTGGTCTGAAGGGATGTTCCTGTGAGGTGTCTGACCTGTGAACGTATCTCCAATCATATTAGCTGTCCTAACATTGCTTCTCTCTGTGCCTGGCACCAGGTCCTGATGTCAGTCTACCCGAATGTGAAGAAAGCTGTTGGGGCCTCGGAGAAGGTTTTCGAATATATGGATCGTATGCCTGCCCTTTCCACAATGGGGACCCTTGCCCCTGACAGGCTGAAAGGCCACATTCAGTTCAATAATGTGACGTTCGCCTACCCCACGCGAGCAGACACCCAAGTGTTGAAGGTATGGTGGCTCTTTGGTGTCACATCACTCTCTGGGAATGCAATGTATTGGTGAGGGAATGCGAAAGGCTGCACGAACCAGGGGGTCACTGATGCGAAAGATGGAGAGAGAGGATGAGAAATAGAGAGAGAGTGATAGAGGGATAGAGATAGATAGGGAGAGAGATAAGTAGAGGGAGTGAGAAATAAAGAGACAGAAAAAATAATTCCAAATCCTCCTTTATCCTGAGGGCTGGAATACAGAGAAGTGGAAGTTATGTTCCAGCTGTACAGAGCTCTGTTTAGACCCTATCTGGAGAACAGTGTTCAGTTCTGGGCACCGCACCTCAGGAAGGATATATTGGCCTTGGAGGGAGTGCAGCGTAGATTCTCCAGAATGTTCCTGAGGCAAAAAGGGTTAAATTTTGAGGATGTTGTACAGACTGAGCTTGAATGTAGAAGCTAAGGAGGGATTTAAAAAATTGATAGGGTCAGCAGAAAAAAATATTTCCTCCGATGGGAGCAGTCCAGAACAAGGTGGGGAGTGGGGGTGGGGCGGCTAAACATTAAATTTAGGTGCAAGCTGTTCAGGGATGGCATGAGGAAGAAATTGGTCACACAGAGGGTAATAGAAATATGGAACACTCTTGTCCACCCCAACGGTCCTCCAGAAAAACCATAGCGCTGGAAGTCTAATCGAAAATTCAAAATTGGAATTGGTGGATTAGTCTTAGCTGAGGTTGTGGAGGGTTATGGAATAAAGGTGGTTCAGTGAAGTTAAAGATCAGCCATCATCTCACTGAAGAATGACACACTCGAGGGGCTGAATGGCCTCCTCCTGTTGCCATGATCCACCAGCAGGAGGAACATGGGAAACTGGCACAAACTTGTAATGATACCTAAAACAAAAACAGAATTACCTGGAAAAACTCAGCAGGTCTGGCAGCATCGGCGGAGAAGAATAAAGTTGACGTTTCGAGTCCATGTGACCCTTCAACAGAACTGAGTAAAATTAGGAGAGGGGTGAAATATAAGCTGGTTTAAGGTGTTGGGGGTGGGGGTGGGGTGGTTGTAGGGACAAGCAAGCAGTGATAGGAGCAGATAATCAAAAGATGTCACAGACAAAAGAACAAAGAGGTGATGAAGGTGGTGATATTATCTAAGAGAATGTGCTAATTAAGAATGGATGGCAGGACACACAAGGTACAGCTCTAGTGGGGGTGGGGTGAAATAAGACTAACAGGGCATAAAAGGTATAGATTTAAAAATAATGGAAATAGCTGGTAAAAGAAAAATCTATATAAATTATTGGAAAAAACAAAAGGGAGGGGGAAGAAACAGAAAGGGGGTGGGGATGGAGGAGGGAGTTCAAGACCTAAAGTTGTTGAATTCAGTATTCAGTCCGGAAGGCTGTAAAGTGCCTAGTCAGAAGATGAGGTGTTGTTCCTCCAGTTTGCGTTGGGCTTCACTGGAACAATGTAGCAAGCCAAGGACAGACATATGGGCGAGAGAGCAGGGTGGAGTGTTAAAATGGCAAGCGACAGGGAGGTTTGGGTCATTCTTGCGGACAGACCACAGGTGTTCTGCAAAGCGGTCGCCCAGTTTACGTTTGGTCTCTGCAATGTGGAGGAGACCACATTGGGAGCAACGAATGCAGTAGACTAAGTTGGGGGAAATGCAAGTGAAATGTTGCTTCACTTGAAAGGAGTATTTGGGTCCTTGGACGGTGAGGAGAGAGGAAGTGAAGGGGCAGGTGTTGCATCTTTTGCGTGGGCATGGGGTGGTGCCACAGGAGGGGGTTGAGGAGTAGGGGGTGATGGAGAAGTGGACCAGGGTGTCCCGGAGGGAACGATCCCTACGGAATGCCGCCGGGGGGGTGAAGGGAAGCTGTGTTTGGTGGTGGCATCATGCTGGAGTTGGCGGAAATGGCGGAGGATGATCCTTTGAATGCGGAGGCTGGTGGGGTGATAAGTGAGGACAAGGGGGACCCTATCATGTTTCTGGGAGGGAGGAGAAGGCGTGAGGGCGGATGCGTGGGAGATGGGCCGGACACGGTTGAGGGCCCTGTCAACAACCGTGGGTGGAAAACCTTGGTTAAGGAAGAAGGAGGACATGTCAGAGGAACTGTTTTTGAAGGTAGCATCATCGGAACAGATGCGACGAAGGCGAAGGAACTGGGAGAATGGGATGGAGTCCTTACAGGAAGCGGGGTGTGAGGAGCTGTAGTCGAGGTAGCTGTGTGAGTCAGTAGGTTTGTAATGGATATTGGTGGACAGTCTATCACCAGAAATTGAGACAGAGAGGTCAAGGAAGGAAAGGGAAGTGTCAGAGATGGACCACGTGAAAATGATGGAGGGGTGGAGATTGGAAGCAAAATTAACAATTTTTTCCAGGTGCAGACGAGAGCATGAAGCGGCACCGAAGTAATCATCGATGTACCGGAGAAAGAGTTGTGGGAGGGGGCCGGAGTAGGACTGGAACAAGGAATGTTCCACATACCCCATAAAGAGAAAGGCATAGCTGGGGCCCATGCGGGTACCCATAGCCACACCTTTTATTTGGAGGAAGTGAGAGGAGTTGAAGGAGAAATTGTTCAGTGTGAGAACAAGTTCAGCCAGACGGAGGAGAGTAGTGGTGGATGGGGATTGTTCGGGTCTCTGTTCAAGGAAGAAGCTAAGGGCCCTCAGACCATCCTGGTGGGGGATGGAGGTGTAGAGGGATTGGACGTCCATGGTGAAGAGGAAGCGGTTGGGGCCAGGGAACTGGAAATTGTTGATGTGACGTAAGGTGTCAGAGGAATCACGGATGTAGGTGGGAAGGGACTGGACAAGGGGAGAGAGAAGGGAGTCAAGATAGCGAGAACTGAGTTCTGTGGGGCAGGAACAGGCTGAGACGATCAGTCCACCGGGGCAGTTCTGTTTGTGGGTTTTGGGTAGGAGGTAGAAGCGGGCCGTCCGAGGTTGGACGACTATCAGGTTGGAAGCTGTGGGAGGAAGATCCCCAGAGGAGATAGGTCAGTGACAGTCCTGGAAACAATGGCTTGATGTTCAGTGGTGGGGTCATGGTCCAGGGAGAGGTAGGAGGAAGTGTCTGCGAGTTGACGCTCAGCCTCCGCGAGGTAGAGGTCAGTGCGCCAGACAACAACAGCACCACCCTTGTCAGCGGGTTTGATGACAATGTCAGGGTTGGACCTGAGAGAATGGAGTGCAGTAAGTTCAGAGAGAGACAGCTTAGAATGGGTGAGAGGAGCAGAGAAATTGAGATGACTAATGTCGCGCCGACAGTTCTCAATGAAAAGATCGAGAGAAGGTAAGAATCCAGAGGGAGGGGTCCAGGTGGAGGGAGAATATTGGAGATGGGTAAAAGGATCCGTTGAACTGGGAGAGGACTCCTGCCCAAAGAAGTGAGCCCGGAGATGAAGACGGCGAAAGAAGAGTTCAGTATCATGCCGAGCCCGAAATTCATTGAGGTGAGGGTGTAAGGGTATGAAACTAAGTCCTTTGCTCAGCACTGAACGTTCAGCATCAGAGAGGGGAAGGTCAGGGGGTATAGTGAATACACAGCCGGGCTGGGATTGGAAGATGGGTTGGGGACAGAGGGACAGGCAGGGGTGGAGGGTCCTAGATGGGTGTTGGTGTCGATGAGTTGCTGGAGCTTGCGTTCCTTAGCACTTGAGAGAAAGAGAAAAAGTTTCTTGTTGAGGCGTCGGATGAGACGAAGAATAAAATGAAACTGGGGGCACACACAGCTTTGAAACCACTCCTCCATCACCCCCTCCTCCTCAACCCCCTCCTATGGCACCACCCCATGCCCACACAAAAGATGTAACACCTGCCCCTTCACTTCCTCTCTCCTCACCGTCCAAGGGCCCAAACACTCCTTTCAAGTGAAGCAGCATTTCACTTGCATTTCCCCCAACTTAGTCTACTGCATTCGTTGCTCCCAATGTGGTCTCCTCTACATTGGAGACACCAAACGCAAACTGGGCGACTGCTTTGCAGAACACCAGCGGTCTGTCCACAAGAATGACCCAAACCTCCCTGTCGCTTGCCATTTTAACACTCCACCCTGCTCTCTTGTCCACATGTCTGTCCTTGGCTTGCTGCATTGTTCCAGTGAAGGCCAACGCAAACTGGAGGAACAACACCTCATCTTCCGACTAGGCACTTTACAGCCTTCTGGACTGAATATTGAATTCAACAACTTTAGGTCTTGACCTCCCTCCTCCATCCCCACCCCCTTTCTGTTTCTTCCCCCTTCCTTTTGTTTTTTCCAATAATTTATATAGATTTTTCTTTTCCCAGCTATTTCCATTATTTTTAAATCTTTACCTTTTATGCCCTGTTAGTCTTATTTCACCCCACCCCAACTAGAGCTGTAACTTGTGTGTCCTGCCATCCATTCTTAATTAGCACATTCGTTTAGATAATATCACCACCTTCAACACCTCTTTGTTCTTTTGTCTGTGACATCTTTTGATTATCTGCTCCTATCACTGCTTGCTTGTCCCTACAATAACCCCCACCCCCACCCCCCCACTTCTCTCCGCCCATGCCCCCCCCACCTTCAACCAGCTTATATTTCACCCCACTCCCCTCTCCTAATATTCACTTAGTTCTGTTGAAGGGTCATGAGGACTTGGAACGTCAACTTTGTTCTTCTCCGCCGATGCTGCCAGACCTGCTGAGTTTTTCCAGGTAATTCTGTTTTTGTTTTGGATTTCCAGCATCCGCAGTTTTTTGTTTTTATATCTGATGGCTGATGCTTCCTCTTTTCAGAATGTGTCCTTTGAGCTGAAGCGTGGAGAGATCACAGCCCTGGTGGGTCCCTCTGGTGGGGGGAAGACTACCTGTGTGGCTCTGCTGGAGCGATTTTATCAACCACAGTCTGGAGAGATTCTGCTGGATGGGATACCAATTGAGGAATATGAACACAAATATTATCATAACAAGGTGAGTACGTAATATACACAGGGACAGCGAGAGAGTGTAATATACGCAGGGACATCGAGAGAGTGTAATATACGCAGGGACAGCGAGAGAGTGTAATATTCGCAGGGACAGCGAGGGAGTGTAATATGTCCAGGGATAGTGAGAGAGTGTAATATATACAAGGACAGTGAGAGAGTGTAATATATACAAGGACAGTGAGAGAGTGTAATATATCCAGGGATAGTGAGAGAGTGTAATATATACAAGGACAGTGAGAGAGCGTAATATATACAAGGACAGTGAGAGAGTGTAATATACCCAGGGATAGTGAGAGAGTGTAATATATACAAGGACAGTGAGAGAGTGTAATATACACAGGGTCATTGAAAGAGTGTAATATACCCAGGGACAGTGAGAGAGTGTAATATACACAGGGACAGTGACAGAGTATAATGTACACAGGGACGGTGAGAGAGTGTAATGTACACAGGGAGAGTGACAGAGTGTAATATGCATTGAGGCAGTGAGAGAGTGTAATATACACAGGACAAGTGAGAGTGGTTAATATACACAGGGACAGTGACAGAGTGTAATATGCACAGAGACAGAGACAGAGTGTAATATACACAAACACAATGAGAGAGTGCAATATACACAGACACAGCGACAGAATGTAATATACTCAGGGACAGTGAGAGAGTGAAATATACACAGACACAGTGAGAGAGTGTAATATACACAAGAACAGTGACAGAGTGTAACGTACACAGGGACAGTGACAATATGTAATATACACGGGGACAGTGAGAGAGTGTACTATATACAGGGACAGTGAGAGAGTGTAATATACACAAGAACAGTGAGAGAGTGCAATGTACACAGAGACAGTGAGAGAGCGTAATATACAGAGGGACAGCGACAGAGTGTGCAATACACAGGGACAGTGAGAGAGTGTAATATGCACAGGGACAGTGACAGAGTGTAATAATGAACAGGAACCTTGAGAGAGTGAAATATAAATAGACACAGCGACAGAGAGTAATATACACAGGGACAGTGAGAGAGTGTAATGTTCATAGGGACATGACAGAGTATAATATGCACAGGTACTGTGACAGAGTGTAATATACACAGAGGCAGCAACAGAGTGTAATATACGCAGGGACAGTAAGAGAGTGTAATATACACAGACACAGCAACAGAGTGTAACATACACAGGGACTGTGACAGAGTGTAATATGCACAGAGACAGTGACAGAGTGTAATATACACAGGTACAGTGACATAGTGTAATGTAGACAGACACAGCGACAGAGTGTAATATACACAGGGACAGTGAGAGAGTGTAATGTTTACAGGGACATGGCAGAGTGTGATATTCACAGGGACAGTGAGAGAGTGTTGTCGACACAGGGACAGTGACAGTGTATAATATACACAGGGACAGTGAGAGAGTGTAATATACACAGGGACAGTGAGAGAATGTTATATACACAGACACGGCAACAGAGTGTAACATACGCAGGGACTGTGACAGTGTGTAACATGCACAGAGACAGCGACAGAGTGTAATATACTCAGGGACAGTGAGGGAGTGCAATATACACAGACACAGTGAGAGAATGTAATATACACAAGAACAGTGACAGAGTGTGAGGTACACAGGGACAGTGACAGAATGCAATAAACACAGGGACAGTGAGAGTGTTTAATACACAGACACAGTGAGAGAGTGTAATATGCACAGGTAGAGTGACAGAGTGCAATATACACAGGGAAAGTGAGAGAGTGTACTATATACAGGGACAGTGAGTGAGTGTAATATGCACAGGAACAGTGACAGAGTGTAATTTACACAGGGACAGTAACAGAATGAAGTATCCCTGGGGACAGCGAGAGTGTGTACTATATACAGGGACAGTGAGAGTTTAATACACTCAGGGACAGTGAGAGTGTGCAATATACACAGAGACAGTGAGAGAGTGTAATATGCACAGGGACAACGACAGAGTGTAGTACTGAACAGGGACAGCGACAGAGTGAAACATAAATAGACACAGCGACAGAGTGTAATATACAGAGACAGTGAGAGAGTGTAATATACACAGAGACAGTGTGAGAGCCTAATATATGCAGGGACAGTGACAGAGTATAATATACACAGGGACAGTGAGAGAGTGCAACATACACAGGGACAGTGACAGAGTGTAATGTACACAGGGATAGCGAGACAGTATAATATGCACAGAGACAGCAACAGATTGTGTTATTCACAGGGACAGTGAGTGTTTTATACACAGGGACAATGATAGAGTGTAATATACGCAGGGACAGTAAGAGAGTGTTATATACACAGGGACAGTGAGAGAGTGTAATATGCACAGGGACTGTGACAGAGTGTAATATACACAGACACAGCAACAGAGTGTAGTCTACACAGGGACTGTGACAGAGTGTAATATACTCAGAGACAGTGAGACAGTGCAATATACACAGACACAGCGACAGAGTGTAATATACTCAGGGACAGTGAGAGAGTGCAATATACCATGACACAGTGAGAGAGTGTGATATACACAAGAACAGTGACAGAGTGTAATGTACACAGAAACAAAGACAGAATGTAACATGCACAGGGACAGTGAGAGAATGTGCTATATACAGGGACAGTGAGTGAATGTAATATACACAAGAACAGTGACAGAGTGTAATGTACACAGGGACAGTGAGAGAGTGTATTAGACACAGGGACATTGACAGTGTATAATATACACAGGGACAGTGGGAGAGTGTAATATACGCAGGGATAGTAAAAAAGTGTTATATACACAGGGACAGTGAGAGAGTGTAATATGCACAGGGACTGTAACAGAGTGTAATATGCACCGAGACAGCGACAGAGTGTAATATACTCAGAGATAGTGAGACAGTGCAATATACACAAGACCAGTGACAGTGTGTAATGTACACAGGGACAGTGACAGAATCTAATATACACAGACACAATGAGAGATTCTAATATACACAGACACAGTGACAGAGTGTAATATACTCAGGGACAGTGAGAGAGTGTAATATACACAGAGACAGTGTGAGAGCCTAATATACACAGGGACAGTGAGACAGTGTTATATACACAGGGACAGTGACAGTGTAGAATAGACACAGGGATAGTGATAGAGTGTAATATACGCAGGGACAGTAAGAGAGTGTTATATACACAGGGACAGAGAGAGAGTGTAATATACACAGGGACTGTGACAGAGTGTAATATACACAGACACAGCAACAGAGTGTAGGCTACACAGGGACTGTGACAGAGTGTAATATACTCAGAGACAGTGAGACAGTGCAATATACACAGACACAGCGACAGAGTGTAATATACTCAGGGACAGTGAGAGAGTGCAATATACCATGACACAGTGAGAGAGTGTGATATACACAAGAACAGTGACAGAGCGTAATGTACACAGGGACAAAGACAGAATGTAACATGCAGAGGGACAGTGAGAGAATGTGCTATATACAGGGACAGTGAGTGAATATAATATACACAAGAACAATGACAGAGTGTAATGTACACAGGGACAGTGAGAGAGTGTATTAGACACAGGGACATTGACAGTGTATAATATACACAGGGACAGTGAGAGAGTGTAATATATGCAGGGTTAGTAAGAGAGTGTTATATACACAGGGACAGTGAGAGAGTGTAATGTGCACAGGGACTGTGACAGAGTGTAATATGCACCGAGACAGCGACAGTGTAATATACTCAGGGACAGTGAGAGAGTGCAATATACACAGACACAGTGAGAGAGTGTAATATACACAAGAACAGTGATAGAGTGTAATGTACACAGGGACAGTCACAGAATGTAATATACACAGGGACAGTGAGAGTGTGTACTATATACAGGGACGGTGAGAGAGTGTAATATGCACAGGGACAGTGACAGAATGTAATATACATGAGGACAGTGAGAGAGTGTACTATATACAGGGTCAGTGAGAGAGTGTAATATACACAGGGATAGTGAGAAAGTGTAATATACACAGACACAATGAGAGATTGTAATATACACAGACACAGTGACCGAGTGTAATATACTCAGGGACAGTGAGAGAATGTAATATACACAGAGACAGTGAGAGAGCCTAATATATACAAGGACAGCGACAGAGTGTAATATGCACAGGGACAGTGAGAGAGTTTAATATACACACAGTGAGAGAGTGTAATATACACAGGTACAGTGACATAGTGTAATGTAGACAGGCACAGCGACAGTGTGTAATATACACAGGGACTGTGACAGAGTGTAATAATGAACAGGAACCTTGAGAGAGTGAAACATAAATAGACACAGTGACAGAGTGTAATATACACCGAGACAGTGAGAGAGTGTAATGTTCACAGGGACATGGCAGAGTGTAATATGCACAGGGACTGTGACAGAGTGCAATATGCACAGTCACAGCAAGAGAGTGTGATATTCACAGGGACAGTGAGAGAGTGTTGTCGACACAGGGACAGTGACAGTGCATAATATACACAGGGACAGTGAGAGAGTGTAATATACGCAGGGACAGTGAGAGAGTGCAATATACACAGGGACAGCGACAGAGTGTAGTACTGAACAGGGACAACGAGAGAGTGAAACATAAATAGACACAGCGACAGAGTGTAATATACACAGGGACAGTGAGAGAGTGTAATGTTTACAGGGACATGGCAGAGTGTGATATTCACAGGGACAGTGAGAGAGTGTTGTCGACACAGGGACAGTGACAGTGTATAATATACACAGGGACAGTGAGAGAGTGTAATATACACAGGGACAGTGAGAGAATGTTATATACACAGACAACGCAACAGAGTGTAACATACGCAGGGACTGTGACAGTGTGTAACATGCACAGAGACAGCGACAGAGTGTAATATACTCAGGGACAGTGAGGGAGTGCAATATACACAGACACAGTGAGAGAATGTAATATACACAAGAACAGTGACAGAGTGTGAGGTACACAGGGACAGTGACAGAATGCAATAAACACAGGGACAGTGAGAGTGTTTAATACACAGCCACAGTGAGAGAGTGTAATATGCACAGGTAGAGTGACAGAGTGCAATATACACAGGGAAAGTGTGAGAGTGTACTATATACAGGGACAGTGAGTGAGTGTAATATGCACAAGAACAGTGACAGAGTGTAATTTACACAGGGACAGTAACAGAATGAAGTATCCCTAGGGACAGCGAGAGTGTGTACTATATACAGGGACAGTGAGAGTTTAATACACTCAGGGACAGTGAGAGTGTGCAATATACACAGAGACAGTGAGAGAGTGTAATATGCACAGGGACAACGACAGAGTGTAGTACTGAACAGGGACAGCGACAGAGTGAAACATAAATAGACACAGCGACAGAGTGTAATATACAGAGACAGTGAGAGAGTGTAATATACACAGAGACAGTGTGAGAGCCTAATATATGCAGGGACAGTGACAGAGTATAATATACACAGGGACAGTGAGAGAGTGCAACATACACAGGGACAGTGACAGAGTGTAATGTACACAGGGATAGCGAGACAGTATAATATGCACAGAGACAGCAACAGATTGTGTTATTCACAGGGACAGTGAGTGTTTTATACACAGGGACAATGATAGAGTGTAATATACGCAGGGACATTAAGAGAGTGTTATATACACAGGGACAGTGAGAGAGTGTAATATGCACAGGGACTGTGACAGAGTGTAATATACACAGACACAGCAACAGAGTGTAGTCTACACAGGGACTGTGACAGAGTGTAATATACTCAGAGACAGTGAGACAGTGCAATATACACAGACACAGCGACAGAGTGTAATATACTCAGGGACAGTGAGAGAGTGCAATATACCATGACACAGTGAGAGAGTGTGATATACACAAGAACAGTGACAGAGTGTAATGTACACAGAAACAAAGACAGAATGTAACATGCACAGGGACAGTGAGAGAATGTACTATATACAGGGACAGTGAGTGAATGTAATATACACAAGAACAGTGACAGAGTGTAATGTACACAGGGACAGTGAGAGAGTGTATTAGACACAGGGACATTGACAGTGTATAATATACACAGGGACAGTGGGAGAGTGTAATATACGCAGGGATAGTAAAAGAGTGTTATATACACAGGGACAGTGAGAGAGTGTAATATGCACAGGGACTGTAACAGAGTGTAATATGCACCGAGACAGCGACAGAGTGTAATATACTCAGAGATAGTGAGACAGTGCAATATACACAAGACCAGTGACAGTGTGTAATGTACACAGGGACAGTGACAGAATCTAATATACACAGACACAATGAGAGATTCTAATATACACAGACACAGTGACAGAGTGTAATATACTCAGGGACAGTGAGAGAGTGTAATATACACAGAGACAGTGTGAGAGCCTAATATATACAGGGACAGTGACAGAGTGTAATATACACAGGGACAGTGAGAGAGTGTAATGTACACAGGGATAGGGAGAGAGTATAATATGCACAGAGACAGCAACAGATTGTGTTATTCACATGGACAGTGAGAGAGTGTTATATACACAGGGACAGTGACAGTGTAGAATAGACACAGGGATAGTGATAGAGTGTAATATACGCAGGGACAGTAAGAGAGTGTTATATACACAGGGACAGAGAGAGAGTGTAATATACACAGGGACTGTGACAGAGTGTAATATACTCAGAGACAGTGAGACAGTGCAATATACACAGACACAGCGACAGAGTGTAATATACTCAGGGACAGTGAGAGAGTGCAATATACCATGACACAGTGAGAGAGTGTGATATACACAAGAACAGTGACAGAGTGTAATGTACACAGGGACAAAGACAGAATGTAACATGCACAGGGACAGTGAGAGAATGTACTATATACAGGGACAGTGAGTGAATATAATATACACAAGAACAATGACAGAGTGTAATGTACACAGGGACAGTGAGAGAGTGTATTAGACACAGGGACATTGACAGTGTATAATATACACAGGGACAGTGAGAGAGTGTAATATATGCAGGGACAGTAAGAGAGTGTTATATACACAGGGACAGTGAGAGAGTGTAATGTGCACAGGGACTGTGACAGAGTGTAATATGCACCGAGACAGCGACAGAGTGTAATATACTCAGGGACAGTGAGAGAGTGCAATATACACAGACACAGTGAGAGAGTGTAATATACACGAGAACAGTGATAGAGTGTAATGTACACAGGGACAGTCACAGAATGTAATATACACAGGGACAGTGAGAGTGTGTACTATATACAGGGACGGTGAGAGAGTGTAATATGCACAGGGACAGTGACAGAATGTAATATACATGAGGACAGTGAGAGAGTGTACTATATACAGGGTCAGTGAGAGAGTGTAATATACACAGGGATAGTGAGAAAGTGTAATATACACAGACACAATGAGAGATTGTAATATACACAGACACAGTGACCGAGTGTAATATACTCAGGGACAGTGAGAGAATGTAATATACACAGAGACAGTGAGAGAGTCTAATATATACAAGGACAGCGACAGAGTGTAATATGCACAGGGACAGTGAGAGAGTTTAATATACACACAGTGAGAGAGTGTAATATACACAGGTACAGTGACATAGTGTAATGTAGACAGGCACAGCGACAGTGTGTAATATACACAGGGACTGTGACAGAGTGTAATAATGAACAGGAACCTTGAGAGAGTGGAACATAAATAGACACAGTGACAGAGTGTAATATACACCGAGACAGTGAGAGAGTGTAATGTTCACAGGGACATGGCAGAGTGTAATATGCACAGGGACTGTGACAGAGTGCAATATGCACAGTCACAGCAAGAGAGTGTGATATTCACAGGGACAGTGAGAGAGTGTTGTCGACACAGGGACAGTGACAGTGCATAATATACACAGGGACAGTGAGAGAGTGTAATATACGCAGGGACAGTAAGAGAGTGCAATATACACAGGGACAGTGAGAAAGTGTAATATACGCAGGGATAGTGAGAGAGTGCAATATACACAGGGACAGCGACAGAGTGTAGTACTGAACAGGGACAACGAGAGAGTGAAACATAAATAGACACAGCGACAGAGTGTAATATACACAGGGACAGTGAGAGAGTGTAATGTTTACAGGGACATGGCAGAGTGTGATATTCACAGGGACAGTGAGAGAGTGTTGTCGACACAGGGACAGTGACAGTGTATAATATACACAGGGACAGTGAGAGAGTGTAATATACACAGGGACAGTGAGAGAATGTTATATACACAGACAACGCAACAGAGTGTAACATACGCAGGGACTGTGACAGTGTGTAACATGCACAGAGACAGCGACAGAGTATAATATACTCAGGGACAATGAGGGAGTGCAATATACACAGACACAGTGAGAGAATGTAATATACACAAGAACAGTGACAGAGTGTGAGGTACACAGGGACAGTGACAGAATGCAATAAACACAGGGACAGTGAGAGTGTTTAATACACAGCCACAGTGAGAGAGTGTAATATGCACAGGTAGAGTGACAGAGTGCAATATACACAGGGAAAGTGTGAGAGTGTACTATATACAGGGACAGTGAGTGAGTGTAATATGCACAAGAACAGTGACAGAGTGTAATTTACACAGGGACAATAACAGAATGAAGTATCCCTGGGGACAGCGAGAGTGTGTACTATATACAGGGACAGTGAGAGTTTAATACACTCAGGGACAGTGAGAGTGTGCAATATACAGAGAGACAGTGAGAGAGTGTAATATGCACAGGGACAACGACAGAGTGTAGTACTGAACAGGGACAGCGACAGAGTGAAACATAAATAGACACAGCGACAGAGTGTAATATACAGAGACAGTGAGAGAGTGTAATATACACAGAGACAGTGTGAGAGCCTAATATATGCAGGGACAGTGACAGAGTATAATATACACAGGGACAGTGAGAGAGTGTAATATGCACAGGGACAACGACAGAGTGTAGTACTGAACAGGGACAGCGACAGAGTGAAACATAAATAGACACAGCGACAGAGTGTAATATACAGAGACAGTGAGAGAGTGTAATATACACAGAGACAGTGTGAGAGCCTAATATATGCAGGGACAGTGACAGAGTATAATATACACAGGGACAGTGAGAGAGTGCAACATACACAGGGACAGTGACAGAGTGTAATGTACACAGGGATAGCGAGACAGTATAATATGCACAGAGACAGCAACAGATTGTGTTATTCACAGGGACAGTGAGTGTTTTATACACAGGGACAATGATAGAGTGTAATATACGCAGGGACATTAAGAGAGTGTTATATACACAGGGACAGTGAGAGAGTGTAATATGCACAGGGACTGTGACAGAGTGTAATATACACAGACACAGCAACAGAGTGTAATCTACACAGGGACTGTGACAGAGTGTAATATACTCAGAGACAGTGAGACAGTGCAATATACACAGACACAGCGACAGAGTGTAATATACTCAGGGACAGTGAGAGAGTGCAATATACCATGACACAGTGAGAGAGTGTGATATACACAAGAACAGTGACAGAGTGTAATGTACACAGGGACAAAGACAGAATGTAACATGCACAGGGACAGTGAGAGAATGTACTATATACAGGGACAGTGAGTGAATGTAATATACACAAGAACAATGACAGAGTGTAATGTACACAGGGACAGTGAGAGAGTGTATTAGACACAGGGACATTGACAGTGTATAATATACACAGGGACAGTGAGAGAGTGTAATATATGCAGGGATAGTAAAAGAGTGTTATATACACAGGGACAGTGAGAGAGTGTAATATGCACAGGGATAGTAAAAGAGTGTTATATACACAGTGACAGTGTATAATATACACAGGGACAGTGGGAGAGTGTAATATACGCAGGGATAGTAAAAGAGTGTTATATACACAGGGACAGTGAGAGAGTGTAATATGCACAGGGACTGTAACAGAGTGTAATATGCACCGAGACAGCGACAGAGTGTAATATACTCAGAGATATTGAGACAGTGCAATATACACAAGACCAGTGACAGTGTGTAATGTACACAGGGACAGTGACAGAATCTAATATACACAGACACAATGAGAGATTCTAATATACACAGACACAGTGACAGAGTGTAATATACTCAGGGACAGTGAGAGAGTGTAATATACACAGAGACAGTGTGAGAGCCTAATATATACAGGGACAGTGACAGAGTGTAATATACACAGGGACAGTGAGAGAGTGTAATGTACACAGGGATAGGGAGAGGGTATAATATGCACAGAGACAGCAACAGATTGTGTTATTCACATGGACAGTGAGAGAGTGTTATATACACAGGGACAGTGACAGTGTAGAATAGACACAGGGATAGTGATAGAGTGTAATATACGCAGGGACAGTAAGAGAGTGTTATATACACAGGGATAGAGAGAGAGTGTAATATGCACAGGGACTGTGACAGAGTGTAATATACACAGACACAGCAACAGAGTGTAGGCTACACAGGGACTGTGACAGAGTGTAATATACTCAGGGACAGTGAGACAGTGCAATATACACAGACACAGCGACAGAGTGTAATATACTCAGGGACAGTGAGAGAGTGCAATATACACAGGGACTGTGACAGAGTGTAATATACACAGACACAGCAACAGAGTGTAGGCTACACAGGGACTGTGACAGAGTGTAATATACTCAGGGACAGTGAGACAGTGCAATATACACAGACACAGCGACAAAGTGTAATATACTCAGGGACAGTGAGAGAGTGCAATATACCATGACACAGTGAGAGAGTGTGATATACACAAGAACAGTGACAGAGTGTAATGTACACAGAAACAAAGACAGAATGTAACATGCACAGGGACAGTGAGAGAATGTACTATATACAGGGACAGTGAGTGAATGTAATATACACAAGAACAGTGACAGAGTGTAATGTACACAGGGACAGTGAGAGAGTGTATTAGACACAGGGACATTGACAGTGTATAATATACACAGGGACAGTGGGAGAGTGTAATATACGCAGGGATAGTAAAAGAGTGTTATATACACAGGGACAGTGAGAGAGTGTAATATATGCAGGGACAGTAAGAGAGTGTTATATACACAGGGACAGTGAGAGAGTGTAATATATGCAGGGACAGTAAGAGAGTGTTATATACACAGGGACAGTAAGAGAGTGTTATATACACAGGAACAGTGAGAGAGTGTAATGTGCACAGGGACTGTGACAGAGTGTAATATGCACCGAGACAGCGACAGAGTGTAATATACTCAGGGACAGTGAGAGAGTGCAATATACACAGACACAGTGAGAGAGTGTAATATACACAAGAACAGTGATAGAGTGTAATGTACACAGGGACAGTCACAGAATGTAATATACACAGGGACAGTGAGAGTGTGTACTATATACAGGGACGGTGAGAGAGTGTAATATGCACAGGGACAGTGACAGAATGTAATATACATGAGGACAGTGAGAGAGTGTACTATATACAGGGTCAGTGAGAGAGTGTAATATACACAGGGATAGTGAGAAAGTGTAATATACACAGACACAATGAGAGATTGTAATATACACAGACACAGTGACCGAGTGTAATATACTCAGGGACAGTGAGAGAATGTAATATACACAGAGACAGTGAGAGAGCCTAATATATACAAGGACAGCGACAGAGTGTAATATGCACAGGGACAGTGAGAGAGTTTAATATACACACAGTGAGAGAGTGTAATATACACAGGTACAGTGACATAGTGTAATGTAGACAGGCACAGCGACAGTGTGTAATATTCACAGGGACTGTGACAGAGTGTAATAATGAACAGGAACCTTGAGAGAGTGAAACATAAATAGACACAGTGACAGAATGTAATATACACAGAGACAGTGAGAGAGTGTAATGTTCACAGGGACATGGCAGAGTGTAATATGCACAGGGACTGTGACAGAGTGCAATATGCACAGTCACAGCAAGAGAGTGTGATATTCACAGGGACAGTGAGAGAGTGTTGTCGACACAGGGACAGTGACAGTGCATAATATACACAGGGACAGTGAGAGAGTGTAATATACGCAGGGACAGTGAGAGAGTGTTATATACACAGGGACAGTGAGAGAGTGCAATATACACAGAGACAGCGACAGAGTGTAGTACTGAACAGGGACAACGAGAGAGTGAAACATAAATAGACACAGCGACAGAGTGTAATATACACAGGGACAGTGAGTGAGTGTACTATATACAGGGACAGTGAGTGAGTGTAATATGCACAAGAACAGTGACAGAGTGTAATTTACACAGGGACAGTAACAGAATGAAGTATCCCTGGGGACAGCGAGAGTGTGTACTATATACAGGGACAGTGAGAGTTTAATACACTCAGGGACAGTGAGAGTGTGCAATATACACAGAGACAGTGAGAGAGTGTAATATGCACAGGGACAACGACAGAGTGTAGTACTGAACAGGGACAGCGACAGAGTGAAACATAAATAGACACAGCGACAGAGTGTAATATACAGAGACAGTGAGAGAGTGTAATATACACAGAGACAGTGTGAGAGCCTAATATATGCAGGGACAGTGACAGAGTGCAATATGCACAGACACAGCAACAGAGTGTGATATTCACAGGGACAGTGAGAGAGTGTTGTAGACACAGGGACAGTGACAGTGCATAATATACACAGGGACAGTGAGAGAGTGTAATATACACAGGGACAGTGACATTGTATAATATACACAGGGACAGTGAGAGAGTGTTATATACACAGGGACAGTGAGAGAATGTTACATACACAGACACGGCAACAGAGTGTAACATACGCAGGGAATGTGACAGTGTGTAACATGCACAGAGACAGCGACAGACTGTAATATACACAGACACAGTGAGAGAATGTAATATACATAAGAACAGTGACAGAGTGTAAAGTACACAGGGACAGTGACAGAATGCAATATACACAGGGACAGTGAGAGAGTGTACTGTATACAGGGACAGTGAGAGAGTGTAATATACACAAGAACAGTGACAGAGTGTAATGTACACAGGGACAGTGACAGAATGCAATATACACAGGGACAGTGAGAGAGTGTACTGTATACAGGGACAGTGAGAGAGTGTAATATACACAAGAACAGTGACAGAGTGTAATGTACACAGGGACAGTGACAGAATGTAATATACATGAGGACAGTGAGAGAGTGTACTATATACAGGGTCAGTGAGAGAGTGTAATATACACAGGGATAGTGAGAAAGTGTAATATACACAGACACAATGAGAGATTGTAATATACACAGACACAGTGACCGAGTGTAATATACTCAGGGACAGTGAGAGAATGTAATATACACAGAGACAGTGAGAGAGCCTAATATATACAAGGACAGCGACAGAGTGTAATATGCACAGGGACAGTGAGAGAGTTTAATATACACACAGTGAGAGAGTGTAATATACACAGGTACAGTGACATAGTGTAATGTAGACAGGCACAGCGACAGTGTGTAATATACACAGGGACTGTGACAGTGTGTAATAATGAACAGGAACCTTGAGAGAGTGAAACATAAATAGACACAGTGACAGAGTGTAATATACACCGAGACAGTGAGAGAGTGTAATGTTCACAGGGACATGGCAGAGTGTAATATGCACAGGGACTGTGACAGAGTGCAATATGCACAGTCACAGCAAGAGAGTGTGATATTCACAGGGACAGTGAGAGAGTGTTGTCGACACAGGGACAGTGACAGTGCATAATATACACAGGGACAGTGAGAGAGTGTAATATACGCAGGGACAGTGAGAGAGTGCAATATACACAGGGACAGCGACAGAGTGTAGTACTGAACAGGGACAACGAGAGAGTGAAACATAAATAGACACAGCGACAGAGTGTAATATACACAGGGACAGTGAGAGAGTGTAATGTTTACAGGGACATGGCAGAGTGTGATATTCACAGGGACAGTGAGAGAGTGTTGTCGACACAGGGACAGTGACAGTGTATAATATACACATTGACAGTAAGAGAGTGTTATATACACAGGGACAGTGAGAGAATGTTATATACACAGAGACGGCAACAGAGTGTAACATACGCAGGGACTGTGACAGTGTGTAACATGCACAGAGACAGCGACAGTGTGTAATATACTCAGGGACAGTGAGAGAGTGCAATATACACAGACACAGTGAGAGAATGTAATATACACAAGAACAGTGACAGAGTGTAATGTACACAGGGACAGTGACAGAATGCAGTATACACAGGGAAAGTGAGAGAGTGTACTGTATACATGGACAGTGAGAGAGTGTAATATACACAAGAACAGTGACAGAGTGTCATGTACACAGAAACAGTGACAGAATGTAGTATACATGGGGACAGTGAGAGAGTTTATTATACACAGATACAATAAGAGATTGTAGTATACTCAGGGACAGCGACAGAGTGTAATATACTCAGGGACAGTGAGAGAGTGTAATATGCACAGAGACAGTGAGAGAGTTTAATATGCACACACAGTGAGAGAGTGTAATATACATATGTAAAGTGAGAGAGCCTAATATATACAGGGACAGTGACAGTTTTCAATATACACAGGGACAGTGAAAAAGTGCAATATACACAGACACAGTGAGAGAGTGTAATATACACAAGAACAGTGACAGTTTTCAATATACACAGGGACAGTGAGAGAGTGTAATACATGCAGGGACAGTAAGAGTGTAATATACACAGATACAATGAGAGAGTGTAATATACACAGGGACTGTGACAGAGTGTATTATACACAGACACAATGTGAGATTGTAATATATACCGACACAGTGACAGTGTTTAATATACTCAGGGACAGCGAGAGAGTATAATATACACAGAGACAGTGAGAGAGCCTAATATATACAGTGACAGCGACAGAGTATAATATGCACAGGGACAGTGAGAGAGTTTAATACACACACAGTGAGAGAGTGTAATATACAGAGGAACCCTGACAGAGGGACAGTGACAGAGTGTAATATACACAGGGACAGTGACAGTGTGCAACATTCACAGGGACAGTGAGAGTATAATGTACACAGGTATAGGGAGAGAGTGTAATATGCACAAAGACATCAACAGAGTGTGATATTCACAGGGACAGTGAGAGAGTCTTATAGACACAGTGACAGTGTATAATATACACAGAGACAGTGAGAGAGTGTAATATACGCAGGGACAGTAAGAGAGTGTTATATACACAGGGACAGTGAGAGAGTGTAATATGCACAGGGACGGTGACAGAGTGTACTATGCACTGAGACAGCGACAGTGTAATATACTCAGGGACAGTGAGAGAGTGCAATATACACAGACACAGTGAGAGAGTGTAATATACACAGAGACAGTGAGAGTGTTTAATATACATACAGTGAGAGAGTGTAATATACACAGGTACAGTGACAGAGTGTAATGTAGACAGGCACAGCGACAGTGTGTAATACACACAGGGACAGTGACAGAGTGGAATATACACAGGGACTGTGACAGAGGGACAGTGAGAGAGTGTAATATGCACAGAGACAGCAACAGAGTGTGCTATTCACAGGGACAGTGAGAGAGTGTTATAGTCACAGTGACAGTGACAGTGTATAATATACACAGGGACAGTGAGAGAGTGTAATATACGCAGGGACAGTAAGAGAGTGTTATATTCAGAAAGACAGTGAGAGAGTGTAATATGCACAGGGACTGTGACAGTGTGTTATATACACAGGGACAGTGACAGAGTGCAACATACACAGGGACAGTGAGAGAGTGTAATGTAAACAGGGATAGAGAGAGTGTGTAACATGCACAGAGACAGCAACAGAGTGTGATATTCACAGGGGCAGTGAGAGAGTGTTTTATACACTGGGACAGTGACAGTGTATAATATACACAGGGACAGTGACAGTGGGTAATATACACAGGGATAGTGAGAGAGTGTAATATATGCAGGGACAGTAAGAGAGTGTTATATACACAGGGACAGTGACAGAGTGCAACATTCACAGGCACAGTGAGAGAGTGTAATGTACACAGCTATAGGGAGAGAGTGTAATATGCACAAAGACATCAACAGTGTGACATTCACAGGGACAGTGAGAGAGTGTTATAGACACAGTGACAGTGACAATGTATAATGTACACATTGACAGTAAGAGAGTGTTATATACACAGGGACAGTGAGAGAATGTTATATACACAGACACGGCAACAGAGTGTAACATACGCAGGGACTGTGACCGTGTGTAACATGCACAGAGACAGCGACAGTGTGTAATATACTCAGGGACAGTGAGAGAGTGCAATATACACAGACACAGTGAGAGAATGTAATATACACAAGAACAGTGACAGAGTTTAATGTACACAGGGACAGTGACAGAATGCAGTATACACAGGGACAGTGAGAGAGTGTACTGTATACATGGACAGTGAGAGAGTGTAATATACACAAGAACAGTGACAGAGTGTAATGTACACAGGGACAGTGTCAGAATGTAGTATACATGGGGACAGTGAGAGAGTGTAATATACACAGATACAATGAGAGATTGTAGTATACTCAGGTACAGCAGCAGAGTGTAATATACTCAGGGACAGTGAGAGAGTACAATATACACAGAGACAGTGAAAGAGCCTAATATATATAGGGACAGCGACAGAGTGTAATATGCACACGGACAGTGAGAGAGTTTAATATGCACACACAGTGAGAGAGTGTAATATACATATGCAAAGTGAGAGAGCCTAATATATACAGGGACAGTGACAGTTTTCAATATACACAGGGACAGTGAGAAAGTGCAATATACACAGACACAGTGAGAGAGTGTAATATACACAAGAACAGTGACAGTTTTCAATATACACAGGGACAGTGAGAGAGTGTAATACATGTAGGGACAGTAAGAATGTAATATACACAGAGTCAGTGAGAGAGTGTAATATACACAGGGACTGTGACAGAGTGTATTTCACAGACACAATGTGAGATTGTAATATATACCGACACAGTGACAGTGTTTAATATACTCAGGGACAGTGAGAGAGTATAATATACACAGAGACAGTGAGAGAGCCTCATATATTCAGTGACAGCGACAGAGTGTAATATACACAGGGACAGTGAGAGAGTTTAATACACACACAGTGAGAGAGTGTAATATACACAGGAACCCTGACAGAGGGACAGTGACAGTGTGTAATATACACAGGGACAGTGACAGTGTGCAACATTCACAGGGACAGTGTGAGTATAATGTACACAGGTATAGGGAGAGAGTGTAATATGCACAAAGACATCAACAGAGTGTGATATTCACAGGGACAGTGAGAGAGTGTTATAGACACAGTGACAGTGACAGTGCATAATATACACAGTGACAGTGTATAATATACACAGAGACAGTGAGAAAGTGTAATATACACAGGGACAGTGAGAGAGTGTAATATGCACAGGGACTGTGACAGAGTGTACTATGCACCGAGACAGCGACAGATTGTAATATACTCAGGGACAGTGAGAGAGTGCAATATACACAGACACAGTGAGAGAGTGTAATATACACAGAGACAGTGAGAGAGCCTAATATATACAGTGACAGCGACAGAGTATAATATGCACAGGGACAGTGAGAGAGTTTAATACACACACAGTGAGAGAGTGTAATATACACAGGAACCCTGACAGAGGGACAGTGACAGAGTGTAATATGCACAGGGACAGTGACAGTGTGCAACATTCACAGGGACAGTGAGAGTATAATGTACACAGGTATAGGGAGAGAGTGTAATATGCACAAAGACATCAACAGAGTGTGATATTCACAGGGACAGTGAGAGAGTGTTATAGACACAGTGACAGTGACAGTGTATAATATACACAGAGACAGTGAGAGAGTGTTATAGACACAGTGACAGTGAGAGAGTGTAATATACGCATGGACAGTAAGAGAGTGTTATATACACAGGGACAGTGGGAGAGTGTAATATGCACAGGAACTGTAACAGAGTGTACTATGCACCGAGACAGCGACAGGGTGTAATATACTCAGGGACAGTGAGAGAGTGCAATATACACAGACACAGTGAGAGAGTGTAATATACACAGAGACAGTGAGAGAGCCTAATATATACAGGGACAATGACAGAGTGTACTATGCACAGGGATAGTGAGAGTGTTTAATATACATACAGTGAGAGTGTGTAATATACACAGGTACAGTGACAGAGTGTAATGTAGACAGGCACAGTGACAGTGTGTAATATACACAGGGACTGTGACAGAGGGACAGTGAGAGAGTGTAATATGCACAGAGACAGCAACAGAGTGTGCTATTCACAGGGACAGTGAGAGAGTGTTATAGTCACAGTGACAGTGATATTTTATAATATACATAGGGACAGTGAGAGCGTGTAACATACGCAGGGACAGTAAGAGAGTGTTATATACAGTGGGACAGTGAGAGAGTGTAATATGCACAGGGACAGTGACAGAGTGTTATATACACAGGGACAGTGACAGAGTGCAACGTACACAGGGACAGTGAGAGAGTGTAATGTAAACAGGGATAGGGAGAGAGTGTAACATGCACAGATACAGCAACAGAGTGTGATACACAGTGACAGTGTATAATATACACAGGGACAGTGACAGTGGGTAATATACACAGGGATAGTGAGAGAGTGTAATATACGCAGGGACAGTAAGAGCGTGTTATATACACAGCGACAACGACAGAGTGTATTATACACATGGACAGTGACGGAGTGCAACATTCACAGGCACAGTGAGAGAATGTAATGTACATAGGTATAGGGAGAGAGTGTAATATGCACAAAGACATCAGCAGAGTGTGATATTCACAGGGACAGTGAGAGAGTGTTATAGACACAGTGACAGTGAGAGAGTGTTGTCGACACAGGGACAGTGACAGTGTATAATATACACAGGGACAGTAAGAGAGTGTTATATACACAGGGACAGTGAGAGAATGTTATATACACAGACAACGCAACAGAGTGTAACATACGCAGGGACTGTGACAGTGTGTAACATGCACAGAGACAGCGACAGTGTGTAATATACTCAGGGACAGTGAGAGAGTGCAATATACTCAGACACAGTGAGAGAATGTAATATACACAAGAACAGTGACAGAGTATAATGTACACAGGGACAGTGACAGAATGCAATATACACAGGGACAGTGAGAGAGTGTACTGTATACATGGACAGTGAGAGGGTGTAATATACACAAGAACAGTGACAGAGTGTAATGTACACAGGGACAGTGACAGAATGTAGTATACACGGGGACAGTGAGAGCGTGCAATATACACAGATACAATGAGAGATTGTAGTATACTCAGGTACAGCAGCAGAGTGTAATATACTCAGGGACAGTGAGAGAGTACAATATACACAGAGACAGTGAGAGAGCCTAATATATATAGGGACAGCGACAGAGTGTAATATGCACACGGACAGTGAGAGAGTTTAATATGCACACACAGTGAGAGAGTGTAATATACATATGCAAAGTGAGAGAGCCTAATATATACAGGGACAGTGACAGTTTTCAATATACACAGGGACAGTGAGAAAGTGCAATATACACAGACACAGTGAGAGAGTGTAATATACACAAGAACAGTGACAGTTTTCAATATACACAGGGACAGTGAGAGAGTGTAATACATGTAGGGACAGTAAGAGTGTAATATACACAGAGTCAGTGAGAGAGTGTAATATACACAGGGACTGTGACAGAGTGTATTTCACAGACACAATGTGAGATTGTAATATATACCGACACAGTGACAGTGTTTAATATACTCAGGGACAGTGAGAGAGTATAATATACACAGAGACAGTGAGAGAGCCTCATATATTCAGTGACAGCGACAGAGTGTAATATACACAGGGACAGTGAGAGAGTTTAATACACACACAGTGAGAGAGTGTAATATACACAGGAACCCTGACAGAGGGACAGTGACAGTGCGTAATATACACAGGGACAGTGACAGTGTGCAACATTCACAGGGACAGTGTGAGTATAATGTACACAGGTATAGGGAGAGAGTGTAATATGCACAAAGACATCAACAGAGTGTGATATTCACAGGGACAGTGAGAGAGTGTTTTAGACACAGTGACAGTGACAGTGCATAATATACACAGTGACAGTGTATAATATACACAGAGACAGTGAGAAAGTGTAATATACACAGGGACAGTGAGAGAGTGTAATATGCACAGGGACTGTGACAGAGTGTACTATGCACCGAGACAGCGACAGATTGTAATATACTCAGGGACAGTGAGAGAGTGCAATATACACAGACACAGTGAGAGAGTGTAATATACACAGAGACAGTGAGAGAGCCTAATATATACAGTGACAGCGACAGAGTATAATATGCACAGGGACAGTGAGAGAGTTTAATACACACACAGTGAGAGAGTGTAATATACACAGGAACCCTGACAGAGGGACGGTGACAGAGTGTAATATGCACAGGGACAGTGACAGTGTGCAACATTCACAGGGACAGTGAGAGTATAATGTACACAGGTATAGGGAGAGAGTGTAATATGCACAAAGACATCAACAGAGTGTGATATTCACAGGGACAGTGAGAGAGTGTTATAGACACAGTGACAGTGACAGTGTATAATATACACAGAGACAGTGAGAGAGTGTTATAGACACAGTGACAGTGAGAGAGTGTAATATACGCATGGACAGTAAGAGAGTGTTATATACACAGGGACAGTGGGAGAGTGTAATATGCACAGGAACTGTGACAGAGTGTACTATGCACCGAGACAGCGACAGGGTGTAATATACTCAGGGACAGTGAGAGAGTGCAATATACACAGACACAGTGAGAGAGTGTAATATACACAGAGACAGTGAGAGAGCCTAATATATACAGGGACAATGACAGAGTGTACTATGCACAGGGATAGTGAGAGTGTTTAATATACATACAGTGAGAGTGTGTAATATACACAGGTACAGTGACAGAGTGTAATGTAGACAGGCACAGTGACAGTGTGTAATATACACAGGGACTGTGACAGAGGGACAGTGAGAGAGTGTAATATGCACAGAGACAGCAACAGAGTGTGCTATTCACAGGGACAGTGAGAGAGTGTTATAGTCACAGTGACAGTGATATTTTATAATATACATAGGGACAGTGAGAGCGTGTAACATACGCAGGGACAGTAAGAGAGTGTTATATACAGTGGGACAGTGAGAGAGTGTAATATGCACAGGGACAGTGACAGAGTGTTATATACACAGGGACAGTGACAGAGTGCAACGTACACAGGGACAGTGAGAGAGTGTAATGTAAACAGGGATAGGGAGAGAGTGTAACATGCACAGATACAGCAACAGAGTGTGATACACAGTGACAGTGTATAATATACACAGGGACAGTGACAGTGGGTAATATACACAGGGATAGTGAGAGAGTGTAATATACGCAGGGACAGTAAGAGCGTGTTATATACACAGCGACAACGACAGAGTGTATTATACACATGGACAGTGACGGAGTGCAACATTCACAGGCACAGTGAGAGAATGTAATGTACATAGGTATAGGGAGAGAGTGTAATATGCACAAAGACATCAACAGAGTGTGATATTCACAGGGACAGTGAGAGAGTGTTATAGACACAGTGACAGTGAGAGAGTGTTGTCGACACAGGGACAGTGACAGTGTATAATATACACAGGGACAGTAAGAGAGTGTTATATACACAGGGACAGTGAGAGAATGTTATATACACAGACAACGCAACAGAGTGTAACATACGCAGGGACTGTGACAGTGTGTAACATGCACAGAGACAGCGACAGTGTGTAATATACTCAGGGACAGTGAGAGAGTGCAATATACTCAGACACAGTGAGAGAATGTAATATACACAAGAACAGTGACAGAGTATAATGTACACAGGGACAGTGACAGAATGCAATATACACAGGGACAGTGAGAGAGTGTACTGTATACATGGACAGTGAGAGAGTGTAATATACACAAGAACAGTGACAGAGTGTAATGTACACAGGGACAGTGACAGAATGTAGTATACACGGGGACAGTGAGAGCGTGCAATATACACAGATACAATGAGAGATTGTAGTATACTCAGGGACAGCGACAGAGTGTAATATACTCAGGGACAGTGAGAGAGTACAATATACACAGAGACAGTGAGAGAGCCTAATATATATAGGGACAGCGACAGAGTGTAATATGCACACGGAAAGTGAGAGAGTTTAATATGCACACACAGTGAAAGAGTGTAATATACATAGGTAAAATGAGAGAGCCTAATATATACAGGGACAGTGACAGTTTTCAATATACACAGGGACAGTGAGAAAGTGCAATATACACAGACACAGTGAGAGAGTGTAATATACACAAGAACAGTGACAGTTTTCAATATACACAGGGACAGTGAGAGAGTGTAATACATGCAGGGACAGTAAGAGTGTAATATACACAGGGTCAGTGAGAGAGTGTAATATACATAGGGACAGCGACAGAGTGTAATATACACAGGGACTGTGACAGAGTGTATTATACACAGACACAATGTGAGATTGTAATATACACCAACACAGCGACAGAGTTTAATATACTCAGGGACAGTGAGAGAGTATAATATAAACAGAGACAGTGAGAGAGCCTAATATATACAGTGACAGTGAGAGAGTCTAATATATACAGTGACAGCGACAGAGTATAATATGCACAGGGACAGTGAGAGAGTTTAATACACACACAGTGAGAGAGTGTAATATACACAGGAACCCTGACAGAGGGACAGTGACAGAGTGTAATATACACAGGGACAGTGACAGTGTGCAACATTCACAGGGACAGTGAGAGTATAATGTACACAGGTATAGGGAGAGAGTGTAATATGCACAAAGACATCAACAGAGTGTGATATTCACAGGGACAGTGAGAGAGTGTTATAGACACAGTGACAGTGACAGTGTAGAATATACACAGAGACAGTGAGAGAGTGTAATATGCACAGGGACGGTGACAGAGTGTACTATGCACCGAGACAGCGACAGAGTGTAATATACTCAGGGAGAGTGAGAGAGTGCAATATACATAGACACAGTGAGAGAGTGTCCTATCCACAGAGACAGTGAGAGAGCCTAATATATACAGGGACAGTGAGAGACTGTAATATGCACAGGGACGGTGACAGAGTGTACTATGCACCGAGACAGCGACAGAGTGTAATATACTCAGGGAGAGTGAGAGAGTGCAATATACACAGACACAGTGAGAGAGTGTCCTATCCACAGAGACAGTGAGAGAGCCTAATATATACAGGGACAGTGACGGAGTGTACTATGCACAGGGATAGTGAGAGTGTTTAATATACATTCAGTGAGTGTGTGTAATATACACAGGTACAGTGACAGAGTGTAATGTAGACAGGCACAGCGACAGTGTGTATTATACACAGGGACAGTGACAGAGTGGAATATACACAGGGACTGTGACAGAGGGACAGTGAGAGAGTGTAATATGCACAGAGACAGCAACAGAGTGTGCTATTCACAGGGACAGTGAGTGAGTGTTATAGTCACGTTGACAGTGATAGTGTATAAAATACACCGGGATAGTGAGAGAGTGTAATATACGCAGGGACAGTAAGAGCGTGTTATATACACAGCGACAACGACAGTGTATTATGCACATGGATAGTGACGGAGTGCAACATTCACAGGCACAGTGAGAGAATGTAATGTACACAGGTATAGGGAGAGAGTGTAATATGCACAAAGACATCAACAGAGTGTGATATTCACAGGGACAGTGAGAGAGTGTTATATACACAATGACAGTGTATAATATACACAGGGACAGTAAGAGAGTGTTATATACACAGGGACAGTGAGAGAATGTTATATACACAGACACGGCAACAGAGTGTAACATACGCAGGGACTGTGACAGTGTGTAACATGCACAGAGACAGCGACAGTGTGTAATATACTCAGGGACAGTGAGAGAGTGCAATATACACAGACACAGTGAGAGAATGTAATATACACAAGAACAGTGACAGAGTGTAATGTACACAGGGACAATGACAGAATGCAATATACACAGGGACAGTGAGAGAGTGTACTGTATACATGGACAGTGAGAGAGTGTAATATACACAAGAACAGTGACAGAGTGTAATGTACACAGGGACAGTGACAGAATGCAATATACACAGGGACAGTGAGAGAGTGTACTGTATACATGGACAGTGAGAGAGTGTAATATACACAGATACAATGAGAGATTGTAGTACACTCGGACAGCGACAGAGTGTAATATACACAGGGACTGTGACAGAGTGTATTATACACAGACACAATGTGAGATTGTAATATACACCGACACAGTGACAGTGTTTAATATACTCAGGGACAGTGAGAGAGTATAATATAAACAGAGACAGTGAGAGAGCCTCATATATTCAGTGACAGCGACAGAGTATAATATGCACAGGGACAGTGAGAGAGTTTAATACACACACAGTGAGAGAGTGTAATATACAGAGGAACCCTGACAGAGGGACAGTGACAGAGTGTAATATACACAGGGACAGTGACAGTGTGCAACATTCACAGGGACAGTGAGAGTATAATGTACACAGGTATAGGGAGAGAGTGTAATATGCACAAAGACATCAACAGAGTGTGATATTCACAGGGACAGTGAGAGAGTCTTATAGACACAGTGACAGTGACAGTGCATAATATACACAGTGACAGTGTATAATATACACAGAGACAGTGAGAAAGTGTAATATACGCAGGGACAGTAAGAGAGTGTTATATACACAGGGAAAGTGAGAGAGTGTAATATGCACAGGGACTGTGACAGAGTGTACTATGCACCGAGACAGCGACAGAGTGTAATATACTCAGGGACAGCGACAGAGTGTAATATACACAGACACAGTGAGAGAGTGTAATATACACAGAGACAATGAGAGAGCCTAATATATACAGTGACAGCGACAGAGTATAATATGCACAGGGACAGTGAGAGAGTCTTATAGACACAGTGACAGTGTATAATATACACAGAGACAGTGAGAGAGTGTAATATACGCAGGGACAGTAAGAGAGTGTTATATACACAGGGACAGTGAGAGAGTGTAATATGCACAGGGACGGTGACAGAGTGTACTATGCACTGAGACAGCGACAGTGTAATATACTCAGGGAGAGTGAGAGAGTGCAATATACACAGACACAGTGAGAGAGTGTAATATGCACAGGGACAGTGACAGTGTGCAACATTCACAGGGACAGTGAGAGTATAATGTACACAGGTATAGGGAGAGAGTGTAATATGCACAAAGACATCAACAGAGTGTGATATTCACAGGGACAGTGAGAGAGTGTAATATACGCAGGGACAGTAAGAGAGTGTTATATACATAGGGACAGTGAGAGAGTGTAATATGCACAGGGACTGTGACAGAGTGTACTATGCACCGCGACAGCGACAGGGTGTAATATACTCAGGGACAGTGAGAGTGCAATATACACAGACACAGTGAGAGAGTGTAATATACACAGAGACAGTGAGAGAGCCTAATATATACATGGACAATGACAGAGTGTACTATGCACAGGGATAGTGAGAGTGTTTAATATACATACAGTGAGAGAGTGTAATATACACAGGTACAGTGACAGAGTGTAATGTAGACAGGCACAGTGACAGTGTGTAATATACACAGGGACAGTGACAGAGTGGAATATACACAGGGACTGTGACAGAGGGACAGTGAGAAAGTGTAATATGCACAGAGAGAGCAACAGATTGTGCTATTCACAGGGACAGTGAGTGAGTGTTATAGTCACAGTGACAGTGATAGTGTATAATATACACAGGGACAGTGAGAGCGTGTAACATACGCAGGGACAGTAAGAGAGTGTTATATACAGTGGGACAGTGAGAGAGTATAATATGCACAGGGACTGTGACAGAGTGTTATATACACAGGGACAGTGACAGAGTGCAACGTACACAGGGACAGTGAGAGAGTGTAATGTAAACAGGGATAGGGAGAGACTGTAACATGCACAGCGACAGCAACAGAGTGTGATATTCACAGGGACAGTGAGAGAGTGTTTTATACACTGGGACAGTGACAGTGTATAATATACACAGGGACAGTGACAGTGGGTAATATACACAGGGATAGTGAGAGAGTGTAATATACGCAGGGACAGTAAGAGAGTGTTATATACACAGGGACAGTGAGAGAGTGTAATATACGCAGGCACAGTGAGAGAGTGTAATATACACAGGGACAGAGACAGAATGTAATATACACAGACACAGCAACAGAGTGTAATATACACAGGGACTGTGACAGAGTGTAATATACACAGGCACAATGAGAGATTGCAATATACACCAGCACAGCATCAGAGTGTAATATACTCAGGGTCAGTGAGCGAGTATAATATACACCGAGACAGTGAGAGAGCCTAATACATACAGGGACAGCGACAGAGTGTAATATGCACAGGGACAGTGAGAGTGTTTAATATACACACACTGAGAGAGTGTAATATACACAGGTACAGTGACACAATGTAATGTAGACAGGCACAGCGACAGTGTGTAATATACACAGGGACAGTGACAGAGTGTAATATACACTGGGACTGTGACAGAGGGACAGTGACAGAGTGCAATATACACAGGGACCGTGACAGAGTGCAACATTCACAGGGATTGTGAGAGAGTGTATTGTACACAGGGATAGGGAGAGAGTGTAATATGCACAGAAACAGCAACAGAGTGTGATATTCACAGGGACAGTGAGAGAGTGTTATATACACAGGTACAGTGACAGAGTATAATATACACAGGGACAGTGAGAGAGTGTAATATGCAGAGGGACTGTGACAGAGTGTAATATACACAGATACAGCAACAGAGTGTAGTATACCCAGGGACTGTGACTGAGTGTAATCTGCACAGAGACAGCAACAGAGTGTAATATATTCAGGGACAGTGAGAGTGTGCAATGTACACAGACACAGCGACAGTTTGTAATATACTCTGGGACAGTGAGAGAGTGCAATATACACAGACACAGTGAGCGAGTGTATTATACATAAGAACAGTGACAGAGTGTAATATCCCCGGGGACAATGAGTGTGTGTACTATATACAGGGACAGTGAGAGTGTAATATACTCAGGGATGGTGAGAGAGTGCAATATACACCGAGACAGTGAGAGAGTGTAATATACACAGGGACAGTGAGAGAGTGCAATATACACAGAGACAGTGAGAGAGTGTAATATGCACAGGGACAGCGACAGAGTGTAGTAATGAACAGGGACAGCGAGAGAGTGAAATATAAATAGACACAGCGACAGTGTGTAATATACACAGGGACTATGACAGAGTGTAATATACACAGACACAATGAGAGATTGCAATATACACCGACACAGCGTCAGAGTGTAATATACTCAGCGACAGTGAGAGATATAATATACACAGAGACAGTGAGAGAGCCTAATATATACAGGGACAGCGACATAGTGTAATATGCACAGGGACAGTGAGAGTGTTTAATATACACACAGTGAGAGAGTGTAATATACACAGGTACAGTGACAGAGTGTTATGTAGACAGGCACAGCGACAGTGTGTAATATACACAGGGACAGTGACAGAGGGACAGTGACAGAGTGCAATATACACAGGGACCGTGACAGAGTGCAACATACACATGGACAGTGAGAGAGTGTATTGTTCACAGGGATAGGGAGAGAGTGTAATATGCACAGAAACAGCAACAGAGTGTGATATTCACAGGGACAGTGAGAGAGTGTTATATAGACAGGTACAGTAAGAGAGTGTTATATACACAGGGACAGTGAGAGAGTGTAATATGCACAGGGACTGTGACAGAGTGTAATATACACAGACACAGCAACAGAGTGTAGTATACCCAGGGACTGTGACAGAGTGTAATATGCACAGAGACAGCAACAGAGTGTACTATACTCAGGGACAGTGAGAGTGTGTAATATACACAGACACAGCGACAGATTGTAATATACTCTGGGACAGTGAGAGAGTGCAATATACACAGACACAGTGAGCGAGTGTAATATGCACAGGGACAGCGACAGAGTGTAGTAATGAACAGGGACAGCGAGAGAGTGAAATATAAATAGACACAGCGACAGAGTGTAATATACACAGGGACAGTGAGGGAGTGTAATGTTCACAGGGACATGGCAGATTGTAATATACACAAGAACAGTGACAGAGTGTAATGTGCGCAGGGACAGTGACAGAATGTAATATACACAGGGACAGTGAGAGAGTGTAATATACACAGACACAATGAGAGATTCTAATATAGTCAGGGACAGCGACAGAGCGTAATATATTCAGGGACAGTGAGAGTGTCTAATATACACAGACACAATGAGAGATTGTAATATTGACTGGGACAGCGACAGAGCGTAATATACTCAGGGACAGTGAGAGAGTGCAATATACACAGAGACAGTGAGAGAGTGCAATATACACAGAGACAGTGAGAGAGCCTAATATATACAGGGATAGTGACAGAGTATAATATGCACACGGACAGTGAAAGAGTTTAAGATAAACACACAGTGAGAGAGTGTAATATACACAGGTACAGTTAGAGAGCCTAATATATACAGCGACAGCGACAGAGTGTAATATGCACAGGGACAGTGAGAAAGTGTAATACACATAGGGTCAGTGACAGAGTGTAATGTGCACAGGGACAGTGACGGAGTGTAATATAGACGGGGACATTAAGAGAGTGCAATGTACACTGGGATAGTGACAGAGCATAATATACTTAGGGTCCGTGACAGAATGTAATATACACAGGGACAGTGATAGAGTGTATTGTACACAGGAATAGTGACAGAGTGCAACATGCACTGAGACAGCAACAGAATGTAATATCCAGACGGACAGTGAGTGTAATGTACACAGGGACAGTGACAGTGACAGAGTTTAAATACACAGGGACAGTGAGAGAGTGTAATCTACACAGGGACTGTGACATAGTGTAACATGGACTGAGACAGCGACAGAGTGTAATATACAGAAAGCCAGTGAAAGAGTGTAATCCGCACAGAGACAGTGACAGAGTGTAATATACATTGTGACATTGAGAGATTGTAATATGTGCAAGGACAGTGACAGAGTGTAATATGCACTGAGACAGTGACAGAATGTAATGTACACAAGGACAACATGTAATCCCATTGCATCCTCAGACTTACTGTTCTCCTCACGATCTCCCTGTATCTTCAGTCTTACAGCCGTCTTCTAAATCCCCCTGTATCCCCAGACTTACTGCTCTCCACCCGATGCCCCTGTATCCTCCATCGTTATGTTCACTGCTCCTTTGTAATGTTGTACCTTTCGTTAAGGCACTTGGCAACCCAGGAGGTGGAGGCCCCATCAATTGCAGCATACCATAATCCCTGCCTCCTTAAAGAGCTTGGCAATGTGCCTCCTCAAGGTTACTGTATCCTCAGCTCCACGCCCTCTTCCAGCCCCCTAGCCTGCCCTGGGCAAAAGTCTTTCGTGTGAAAATGTGATCACAGCCTTGTGAATGCAAAGTGAACGCTGATCATATGGAATTTCTCTGGTGCCAGTTGCCTTTTTCTGAATTGCTGCCTTGTGGTTCTTCCTCAGGTGGCTCTTGTGAGTCAGGAGCCCGTGCTGTTTGCTCGCTCAGTGGAGACAAACATTGCCTACGGACTTGATGGGAAACCCACGGAAGCGGTAAAACGTGCAGCGGAGCACGCTGATGCTGACCGGTTCATCTCTAAACTGAAAGATCAATATAAAACCGGTGAGGGGTGAATGGAGAGAGGTTAAACACAGAGTGAGGGGAGATTAAACACAGAGTGAGGGGGGGTATTAAACACAGAGTGAGTGGGGGAGATTAAACACAGAGTGAGGGGGGGTATTAAACACAGAGTGAGTGGGGGAGATTAAACACAGAGTGAGGGGGGGTATTAAACACAGAGTGAGTGGGGGAGATTAAACACAGAGTGAGGGGAGATTAAACACAGAGTGAGGGGGGTATTAAACACAGAGTGAGTGGGGGAGATTAAACACAGAGTGAGGGGAGATTAAACACAGAGTGAGGGGGGGTATTAAACACAGAGTGAGGGGAGATTAAACACAGAGTGAGGGGAGATTAAACACAGAGTGAGGGGGGGTATTAAACACAGAGTGAGTGGGGGAGATTAAACACAGAGTGAGGGGAGATTAAACACAGAGTGAGGGGGGGTATTAAACACAGAGTGAGGGGAGATTAAACACAGAGTGAGGGGAGATTAAACACAGAGTGAGGGGGGGTATTAAACACAGAGTGAGGGGAGATTAAACACAGAGTGAGGGGAGATTAAACACAGAGTGAGGGGAGATTAAACACAGAGTGAGGGGGTATTAAACACAGAGTGAGGGGAGATTAAACACAGAGTGAGTGGGGGAGGTTAAACACAGAGTGAGGGGAGATTAAACACAGAGTGAGGGGGGGTATTAAACACAGAGTGAGGGGAGATTAAACACAGAGTGAGGGGAGATTAGACACAGAGTGAGGGGGTATTAAACACAGAGTGAGGGGAGATTAAACACAGAGTGAGTGGGGGAGGTTAAACACAGAGTGAGGGGGGAGATTAAACACAGAGTGAGGGAGGGTTAAACAGAGAGTGAGGGGGGTATTAAACACAGAGTGAGGGGGGTTAAACACAGAGTGAGTGGGGGAGGTTAAACACAGAGTGAGGAGGGGTTAAACACAGATTGAGGGGGGTATTAAACACAGAGTGAGGGGGGGTTAAACACAGAGTGAGTGGGGGAGGTTAAACACAGAGTGAGTGGGGGAGGTTAAACACAGAGTGAGTGGGGGAGGTTAAACACAGAGTGAGTGGGGAGGTTAAACACAGAGTGAGGGGGGATTAAACACAGAGTGAGAGGGGGATTAAACACAGAGTGAGGTGGGATTAAACAGAGAGTGAAGAGGGAGGTTATACACAGAGTGGGGGGGAGATTAAACACAGAGTGAGGAGGGGTTAAACACAGAGTGAGTGGGGGAGGTTAAACACAGAGTGAGGGGGGATTAAACACAGAGTGAGGGGGCGATTAAACACAGAGTGAAGAGGGAGGTTAAACACAGAGTGAGGGGGGATTAAACACAGAGTGAGAGGGGGATTAAACACAGAGTGAGGTGGGATTAAACACAGAGTGAAGAGGGAGGTTAAACACAGAGTGGGGGGGAGATTAAACACAGAGTGAGGGGGGATTTAACACAGAGTGGGGGGGATTAAGAACAGAATGAGGGGAGGGATTAAATACAGAATGAGGGGGACAGTAAACGCAGAGTTGGGGGTTGGGGTTAAACACAGAGTGGGTGCGATTAAACACAGAGTGAAGAGGGAGGTTAAACACAGAGTGGGGGGGGATTTAACACAGAGTGGGGGGATTAAGAACAGAATGAGGGGAGGGATTAAACACAGAGTGAGGGGGACAGTAAACGCAGAGTGGGGGGTGGGTTAAACACAGAGTGAAGGGGGATTAAACACTGAGTGAGGGGAGGGACTAAACACACAGTGAGGGGGAGAGATTAAACACAGATTGGGGAGATTAAACACAGAGTGAAGGGCAGGTTAAACACAAAGTGAGGGGGAGAGTTTAAACACAGTGAGGGGGAGTTTGAACACAGTGTGTGTGGAGGGGTTAAATACAGAGTGAGGGGGAGAGATTAAATATAGATTCAGGTGAGAGATTAAACAGAGTGAGGGGGAGAGATTAAAACTGAGCGAGGGAGAGATTAAATATAGAGTGAGGGAGAGATTTAATATAGAGTGAGGGGGAGAGATTAAACACAGAGCGAGGAGAAGATTAAATACAGAGTGAGGGGGAGAGATTAAAAACAGAGCGAGGAGGAGATTAAACACAGAGTGAGGAGGAGAGATTAAACACAGAGTGAGGGGGAGAGATTAAACACAGAGCGAGGAGGAGATTAAACACAGAGTGAGGGGGAGAGATTAAACACAGAGTGAGGGGGAAGAGATTAAAAACAGAGCGAGGAGGAGATTGAACACAGAGTCGGGGGGAGATTAAATACAGAATAAGGGGAGATTTAGCACAGAGTGAGGGGGGATTAAGAACAGAATGAGGGGAGGGATTAAACTCAGAGTGAGGGGGACAGTAAACGCAGAGTTGGTGAGGGGGGGTTAAACACAGATTGGGTGAGATTAAACATAGAGTGAAGTGGGGAGGATTAAACACTGAGTGAGGGGAGGGACTAAACACAGAGTGAGGGGGAGAGATTAAACACAGATTGGGGAGATTAAACACAGAGTGAAGGGGGATTAAACACAGAGTGAGGGGGGATTAAACACAGAGTGAGGCGAATGATTAAGCAGAGTCAGGGTGGTTAAACAGAGTGTGATGCGGGAGATTAAATACAGAGTCAGGGGGAGATTAAACATTAGAGTAAAGGGGTATTTAACACAGAGTGAGGGGGGGGGATTGAGAACAGAATGAGGGTAGGGATTAAACACAGAGTGTGGGGGGGTCAGATTAAACACAGAGTGAGGGGGTGATAAAACAGTGTGAGTGGGGATAGCAAACACAGAGTGAGTGGGGGGAGAGATTGAACACGGAGTGAGGGGGAGATGAAAGACAGAGTGAAGGGGGGTGGTTAAACACAGAGTAAGGATGGGAGAGAATGAACCAAGAATGAGGGAGAGATTAAACACTGCATGAGGGGGAGATTAAAGACATTATGACGGGACGATTAAACAGAGAGTGAGGAGGGAGATTAAACACAGAGTGAGGAGGAGATTAAACACAGAGTGAGGGGACATTAAACACAGAGTGTGGTGTGTTAAACACAGAGTGAGGGGAATGATTAAGCACAGAGTCAGGGGGGTTAAACACAGAGTGATGGGGGAGATTAAATACAGAGTCGGGGGGAGATTAAACATAGAGTAAAGGGGTATTTAACACAGAGTGAGGGGGGATTGAGAACAGAATGAGGGTAGGGATTAAACACAGAGTGAGGGAGACAGTAAACACAGAGTGGGCGGGTTAAACACAGAGTGAAGGGGGGGATTAAACACAGAGTCAGGGGGGATTAAGAACAGAATGAGGGGAGGGATTAAACACAGAGTGAGGGGGACAGTAAACACAGAGTGGGGGGGTTAAACACAGAGTGAAGGGGGGGATTAAACACAGAGTCAGGGGGGAGATTAAACACAGAGTAAGGGGAGATTAAACACAGAATAAGGGGAGATTAAACACAGAGTAAGGGGAGATTAAACACAGAGTGAGAGGGGATTAAGAACAGAATGAGGGGAGGGATAAAACACAGAATGAGGGGGACAGTAAATGCAGAGTTTTGGGGGGTGTTAAACACAGAGCAGGTGAGATTAAACACAGAGTGAAGGGGGGGATTAAACACTGAGTGAGGGGAGGGACTAAACACAGAGTGAGGGGGAGAGATTAAACAAATTGGGGAGATTAAACACAAAGCGAGGAGGGCGGATTAAGAACAGAATGAGGGTAGGGATTAAACACAGAGTGAGGGGGACAGTAAACACAGAGTGAAGGGTGGATTAAACTCAGAGTAAAAGGAGATTTAACACAGAGTTGGGGGGGTGGATTAAGAACAGAATGAGGGGAGGGATTAAACACAGAATGAGGGGGACAGTAAATGCAGAGTTGCGGGGGGAGTGGGGTTAAACACAGAGTGGGTGAGATTAAACACAGAATGAAGGGGATTAAACACTGAGTGAGGGGAGGGACTAAACACACAGTGATGGGGAGAGATAAAACACAGATTGGGGAGATTAAACACAGAGTGAAGGGTAGATTGAATACAGAGAGGGGGGGAGATAAAACACAAAGTGAGGGGCAGATTAAACACAAAGTGAGGGGGAGATGTTAAACACAGTGAGGGGGAGTTTGAAAACAGTGTGTGTTGGGGGTGGGTTAAACACAGAGTGAGGGGGAGAGATTAAATATAGAGTGAGGGGGAGAGATTAAACACAGAGTGAGGGGGAGAGATTAAAAACAGAGTGAGGGAGAGCTTAAATATAGAGTGAGGGAGAGAGATTAAACACAGAGTGAGGGGGAGAGATTAAAAACAGAGTGAGGGGAGACATTACACACAGTGAGGGGGGAGATTAAACACAGAGTGAGGGGGGGTTTAAACACAGAGTGAGTGGGAGATTAAACACAGAGTGAAGCGGGAGATTAAACACAGGGTGAGGGGGGATTAAACACAGAGTGAGGGGGAGAGATTAAACACAGATTGGGGAGATTAAACACAGAGTGAAGGGGTAGATTGAACACAGAGAGAGGGGGGAGATTAAACACAGTGTGAGGGGAGATTAAGCACAGAGTGAGGGGGAGATTAAACACAAAGTGAGGGGGAGATTAACACAGAGTGAGGGGGGGGACATTAAACACAGAGTGAGTGTGGGAGATTAAACAAAGCATGAGGGGGAGGTTAAACACAGAGTGCGGTTGGGTCAGATTAAACACAGTGAGGGGGAGTTTGAACACAGTGTGTGTGGGGGGGATTAAACACAGAGTGAGGGGGAGAGATTAAATATAGAGTGAGGGAGAGAGATTAAACACAGAGTGAGGGGGAGAGATTAAAAACAGAGTGAGGGAGAGATTAAATATAGAGTGAGGGAGAGAGATTAAACACAGAGTGAGGGGGAGAGATTAAAAACAGAGTGAGGGTGAGATTAAATATAGAGTGAGGGAGAGATTAAATATAGAGTGAGGGAGAGAGATTAAACACAGAGTGAGGGGGAGAGATTAAAAACAGAGTGAGGGAGAGATTAAATAGAGAGTGAGGGGAGACATTAAATATAGAGTGAGGGAGAGAGATTAAAAACAGAGTGAGGGAGAGATTAAATATAGAGTGAGGGGAGAGATTAAACACAGTGAGGGAGTGAGATTAAAAACAGTGATGTCGAGATTAAACATAGAGCAAGAGGAAGATATTAAACACATAGCGAGAGGGAGTGATTAAAAACAGTGTGGGGGGAAATTAAAGACAGTGAGGGGGAGATTAAAGCCTGAGTGAGGGGAGGGATTAAACACAGAATGACGGGGAGAAATTAAAAATGGAGTGAGAGAGATTTAACACAGAGTGAGGGGGGCATTAAGAACAGAATGAGGGGAGGGATTAAACACACAGTGAGGGGAGAGATTAAACACAGAGTGAGGGAGGGGTTAAACACAGAGTGAGGGGAGAGATTAAACACAGATTGAGGGGGGGATTAAACACAGAGTGAGGGGGATTAAACATAGAGTGAGTGGGAGATTAAGTACAGAGTGAAGCGGGAGATTAAACACAGAGTGAGGGGAGATTAAGTACAGAGTGAAGCGGGAGATTAAACACAGAGTGAGGGGAGATTAAGTACAGAGTGAAGCGGGAGATTAAACACACAGTGAGGGGGGATTAAACACAGAGTGAAGCGGGAGATTAAACACACAGTGAGGGGGGATTAAACACAGAGTGAGGGGGAGATTAAACACAGAGTGAGGGGGGACATTAAACACAAAGTGAGGGTGGGAGATTAAACAAAGAGTGAGGGGGAGATCAAACAGTGTGAGTGGGGTGACTAAACACAGAGTGAGTGGGGGGAGAGATTGAACACAGAGTGAGGGGGGTGGATTAAACACAGAGTCAGGGGGAAGATTAAACACAGAGTGAAGAGGAGATTAAACACAAAGTGAGGGGTGGGATTAAACACAGAGTGAGGGGAGAGATTAAACACAGAGTGAGGGGGGATTAAACAGAGTGAGGGGAGAGATTAAACACAGAGTGAGGGGGAGATTAAACACAGAGTGAGGGGAGATTAAACACAGAGTGAGGGGAGATTAAACACAGAGTGAGGGGAGATTAAACACAGAGTGAGGGGAGATTAAACACAGAGTGAGGGGAGATTAAACACAGAGTGAAGCAGGAGATTAAACACACAGTGAGGGGAGATTAAACACACAGTGAGGGGGGATTAAACACAGAGTGAGGGGGGATTAAACACAGAGTGAGTGGGAGACATTAAACACAAAGTGAGGGTGGGAGATTAAACAAAGAGTGAGGGGGAGATCAAACAGTGTGAGTGGGGTGACTAAACACAGAGTGAGTGGGGGGAGAGATTGAACACAGAGTGAGGGGGGGCATTAAACATAGAGTGAAGGGGAGGTTAAACACAGAGTGAGGATGGGAGAGAATGAACCAAGAGTGTGGGAGAGATTAAACACAGAATGAGGGGGAGATTAAGCACATTATGACGGGATGATTAAACACAGAGTGAGGTGTGGGGGAGATTTACGCAGAGTGAGAGGGATTAAACACAGAGTGAGTGGAGGGAATAAACTCAGAGTGAGGGGAGATTAATCACCGAATGAGGGGGAGATTAAACACAGAGTTAGGGGGTTATTCAACACAGAGTGAGGTGAGGGATTAAACACAAAGTGAGGGGAACAGTAAACACAGTGTGATGGGGGGGTTGAACACAGAATGAGCGGGGATAGATTAAACACAGAGTTGGGGGGGGGAGATTAAACTCAGACTGAGGGGGAGAGATTAAAAACAGAGTTGGGGGGTGTGGGTTAAACACATTGTGAGGGGGGAGATAAAACACAGAGTGAGGGAGGAGGTTAAGCACAGAATAAGGGGGAGGTTAAACACAGAATAAGGGTGGAGGTTAAACACAGAGTGAGGGGGAGAGATTAAAAACAGAGTGAGAGGTGTTAAACACAGCGTGAGTCGGGGTATTAACACAGAGTGAGCGGAGGGTTTAAACGCAGAGTGAGGGGAGATTAAACACAAACTGAGGGGCAGATTAAACACAGGGTGAGGTGGTGATTAAACACAGAGTGGGGGGGTTAAACACAGAGTGAGGGGGAGAGATTGAAAACAGAGTTAGTGGTGGAAATTAAAAACTGCGAGGGGGGAAATTAAACACAGAATGAGGGGGTGGAATTAAACACAGAATGAGGTGGGCAGATTAAACACAGAGTGAGGGGATTAAACCCAGATTGAGGGGGGAGAGATTAAACACAGAGTGAGGAAGGAGATTAAACCCATAGTGAGGGGTCGCTTAAAAACAGAGTGCAGAGGGGAAATTAAATGCAGAGTGAGGAGGGAGATTAAACACAGAGTGGGGGGGTAAAACACAGAGTGAGGGGGGGTTGAAAATGGAGTGTGGGGCGGAGATTAAACCCAGAGTGAGTTGAGGATTAAACACAGAGTTGGGGGGGGGAACATTAAACACAGAGTAGGGGGGGGGGCTGTGGTGGAACATAGAGTGAGTGGAGAGAGTGTAAACACAGAGTGAGGAGAGGGATTAAATACAGAGTGGGGGGCAGATTAAACATAGAGTGAGGAGGGAGATTAAACACAGAGTGAGGAGTTGATTAAACATAGAGTGAGGAGGGAGATTAAACACAGAGTGAGGAGTTGATTAAACATAGAGTGAGGAGGGAGATTAAACACAGAGTGAGGAGGTGATTAAACACAGAGTGAGGAGGGAGATTAAACACAGAGTGAGGAGGTGATTAAACATAGAGTGAGGAGGGAGATTAAACACAGAGTGAGGAGTTGATTAAACATAGAGTGAGGAGGGAGATTAAACACAGAGTGAGGAGGTGATTAAGCATAGAGTGAGGAGGGAGATTAAACACAGAGTGAGGAGTTGATTAAACATAGTGTGAGGAGGGAGATTAAACACAGTGTGAGGGGGGCGGTTATACACAGAGTGAGGGTCAGATTATATACAGAGTGGGGGGGGGCGCGGTTAAACACAGTGTGAGGGGAGGATTTAAGCACAGAGTGAGGGGGGGTTTAAACATAGAGTGGGGGTGGTGGTTAAACACTAAGTGAGCGGGAAGAGATTAAACACAGAGTGGGGTGGGTTGAACGCAGAGTGAGGGGGGAGATTAAACACAGAGTGAGTGGAGATTAAAGACAGAGTGAGGGGGGAGGTATTAAACACAGAGTTAGTGGAGCGATTAAAGTCAGATTGAGAGCAGATTAAACACCGAGTGAGCGGGGAGAGATTAAACACAGAGTGGGGCGGGTTGAAAGCAGTGTGAGGGGGGAGATTAAATGCAGATTGAGGGTGGAGATTAAACGCAGAGTGAGGGTGGAGATTAAACGCAGAGTGAGGGGTGGAATTAAACGCAGAGTGAGGGGGAGATTAAACACAGAGTGCGGGGGTGAGATTAAACCCAGAGTGAGGTGGGGATTAAACACAGAGTTTGGGGAGATTAAAGACAGAGTGAGGGGGGATTAAAAACAGAGTTGGGGGGGACATTAAACACAGAGTGGGGTGGGGAGAACATCTAGTGAGTGGAGAGAGTGTAAACAGAGTGAGTGGAGGGATTAAACACAGAGTGAGGGGGGAGGTTAAACACAGAATATGGGTGGAGGTTAAACACAGAGTGAGGGGGAGAGATTAAAAACAGAGTGAGGGGGGTTAAACACAGAGTGAGGGAGGAGAGATTAAACCCAGAGTGAGGTGGGTTAAACAGAGTGAGTCGGGGTATTAAACACAGAGTGAGCGGAGGGTTTAAACATAGAGTGAGGGGAGATTAAATACAGACTGAGGGGCAGATTAAACACAGAGTGAGGTGGTGATTAAACACAGAGTGAGGGGGGAGATTAAATACAGTGAGGCAGGGGGTTAAACACAGAGTGAGGGTGGAGGTTAAACACAGAATGAGGGGGAGAGATTAAAAACAGAGTGGGTGGGGGAAATTAAACACTGTGAGGGGGGAGATTAAACACTGAGTGAGAGGAGGGATTAAACAGAGAGTGAGGAGGGGGATTAAACACAGAATGAGGGGGTGGAATTATACACAGTGAGGAGGGAGATTAAACACAGAGTGAGGGGGGTTAAACAAACTGTGAGGGGAGATAAAACACAATGAGGGGGGAGATTAAACACAGAGTGAGGGGGGATTATAAACAGAATTGGGGGCGGTTAAACACAGTGTGAGGGGAGGATTTAAGCGCAGAGTGAGGGGAGATTAAACATAGAGTGGGGTGGGTTGAATGCAGAGTGAGGAGGGAGATTAAACGCAGAGTGAGGGGGGAGATTAAACATAGAGTGAGGGGAGATTAAAGACAGAGTGAGGGGGGATTAAAAACAGAGTTACGTGGGGAGATTAAACACACAGTGAGTGGGGGAGTAAACACAGAGTTGGGGGGGAACATCTAGTGAGTGGAGAGAGTGTAAACAGAGTGAGTAGAGGGATTAAACACAGAGTGAGGGGACAGATTAAACATAGCGTGAGGAGGGAGATTAAACACAGAGCGGGGGGGGAGATTAAACACAGAGTGAGGGGGAGATTAAACACAGAGTGAGGGGGGGAGATTAAACACAGAGTGAGGTTGATTAAACACAGAGTGAGGGGGGAGATTAAACACAGAGTAAGGGGGAATTAAACACAGAGTGAGGGATGGGGGAGATTAAATGTAGAGTGAGGGGGATTAAACACGGAGTGAGGAGGCAGAATAAACATAGCGTGAGAAGGGAGATTAAACACAGAGTGGGGGGTGAGATTAAACACAGAGTGAGGGGGAGATTAAACACAGAGTGAGGGGGGAGATTAAACCCAGAGTAAGGGGGAATTAAACACAGAGTGAGGGATGGGGGAGATTAACGCAGGCTGAGGGGGATTAAACACAGAGTGAGCGGAGGGAATAAACTCAGAGTGAGGGGAGATTAATCACAGACTGAGGGGGAGATTAAACACAGAGTTGGGGGTATTCAACACAGAGTGAGGTGAGGGATTAAACACAGAGTGAAGGGGACAGTAAACACAGAGTGATGGGGGGGTTAAACATAGAATGAGTGGGGATAGATTAAACACAGATTGGGGGGGGTTAAACACAGAGTGAGGGGGACAGTAAACACAGAGTGAGGGGGCGGGGAAGATTTAACACAGAGTGAGGGGGAGAGATTAAACACAGAGTGGGGGGGGTTTAACACAGAGTGAGGGGGACAGTAAACACAGAGTGAGGGGGCAGGGAAGATTTAACACAGAGTGAGGGGGAGAGATTAAAAACAGAGTGTTGGGGGTGGGTTAAAAACATTGTGAGGGGGGAGATTAAACACAGAGTGAGGGGGCGGGGAAGATTTAACACAGAGTGAGGGGGAGAGATTAAAAACAGAGTGTTGGGGGTGGGTTAAAAACATTGTGAGGGAGGAGATTAAACACAGAGTGAGGGGGGGAGGTTAAACACAGGATAAGGGTGGCGGTTAAACACAGAGTGAGGGGGAGAGATTAAAAACAGGGTGAGGGGGGTTAAACACAGAGTGAGAGGGGAGAAATTAAACCCAGAGTGAGGGGGGTTAAACAGAGTGAGTCGGGGTATTAAGCACAGAGTGAGCGGAAGGGTTAAGCACAGAGTGAGGGGAGATTAAACACAGACTGAGGGGCAGATTAAACACAGGGTGAGGTGGTGATTAAACACAGAGTGGGGGGTTAAACACAGAGTGACAGGGAGAGTTTAAACACAGAGTGAGGGGGAGAGATTGAAAACAGAGTGAGTGGGGGAAATTAAACATTGTGAGGGGGAGATTAAACACTGAATGAGGGAAGGAATTAAACATAGATTGAGGAGGGGGGATTAAACACAGAATGAGGGGGGGAGATTAAACACAGAGTGAGGGGGAGGGATTAAATGCATAGCGAGGGGGAGAGATTGAAAACAGAGTGAGGGGGAGGAAATTAAATACAGTGAGGGGGCAGATTAAACACTGAGTGATCAGAGGGATTAAACACAGACAGGGGGAGATTAAACACAGAGTGAGGTGTTCATTAAACACAGAGTGAGGGGAGATTCAACATTGAGTGGGGGGGTCTTCAACGCAGTGTGAGGGGAGGGATCAGGCACAGAGTGAGGGGGACAGTAAACACAGAGTGATGGGGGGGTTGGTGTTAAACACAGAATGAGCGGGGATAGATTAAACACAGAGTGGGGGGGAGATTAAACACAGAGTGAGGGGGAGATTAAACACAGAGTGAGGGGGGGGTTAAACACAGAATGAGTGGGGATAGATTAAACACAGATTGGGGGGGGTTAAACACAGAGTGAGGGGGACAGTAAACACAGAGTGAGGCGGCGGGGAAGATTTAACACAGAGTGAGGGGGAGAGATTAAAAACAGAGTGTTGGGGGTGGGTTAAAAACATTGTGAGGGGGGAGATTAAACACAGAGTGAGGGGGGGCGGTTAAACACAGGATAAGGGTGGCGGTTAAACACAGAGTGAGGGGGAGAGATTAAAAACAGGGTGAGGGGGGTTAAACACAGAGTGAGAGGAGAGAGATTAAACCCAGAGTGAGGGGGGGGGTCTTCAACACAGTGTGAGGGGAGGGATCAGGCACAGAGTGAGGGGGACAGTAAACAGAGAGTGATGGGAGGGGTTGGTGTTAAACACAGAATGAGCGGGGATAGATTAAACACAGAGTGGGGGGGAGATTAAACACAGTGTGAGGGGGGTTAAACACAGAGTGAGGAGGAGGGATTAAACACAGAATAAGAGGGGGGGGGGAATTAAACGCCGTGGGGGGGAAGATTAAACACTGAGGGGAGGAGATTAAACACTGAGTGAGGGGCGAGTTTAAACACAGAGTGAGGGATGGGAATTAAACACAGAGTGAGGCGGGCAGATTAAACACAGAGTGAGGCGGGCAGATTAAACACAGAGTGAGGCGGGCAGATTAAACACAGAGTGAGGCGGGCAGATTAAACACAGAGTGAGGGGGGGAGATTAAACACAGAGTGAGGGGGAGATTAAACACAGAGTGAGGGGGAGATTAAACACAGAGTGAGGGGGAGATTAAACACAGAGTGAGGGGGAGATTAAACACAGAGTGAGGGGGGAGATTAAACCCAGAGTAAGGGGGAATTAAACACAGAGTGAGGGATGGGGGAGATTAAACGTAGAGTGAGGGGGATTAAACACAGAGTGAGGAGGCAGATTAAACATAGCGTGAGAAGGGAGATTAAACACAGAGTGGGGGGTGAGATTAAACACAGAGTGAGGGGGAGATTAAACACAGAGTGAGGGGGGCGATTAAACCCAGAGTAAGGGGGAATTAAACACAGAGTGAGGGATGGGGGAGATTAAACGTAGAGTGAGGGGGATTAAACACAGAGTGAGCGGAGGGAATAAACTCAGAGTGAGGGGAGATTAATCACAGACTGAGGGGGAGATTAAACACAGAGTTGGGGGTATTCAACACAGAGTGAGGTGAGGGATTAAACACAGAGTGAAGGGGACAGTAAACACAGAGTGATGGGAGGGTTAAACACAGAATGAGTGGGGATAGATTAAACACAGATTGGGGGGGGTTAAACACAGAGTGAGGGGGACAGTAAACACAGAGTGAGGCGGCGGGGAAGATTTAACACAGAGTGAGGGGGAGAGATTAAAAACAGAGTGTTGGGGGTGGGTTAAAAACATTGTGAGGGGGGAGATTAAACACAGAGTGAGGGGGGGAGGTTAAACACAGGATGAGGGTGGCGGTTAAACACAGAGTGAGGGGGAGAGATTAAAAACAGGGTGAGGGGGGTTAAACACAGAGTGAGAGGGGAGAGATTAAACCCAGAGTGAGGGAGGGGGGTCTTCAACACAGTGTGAGGGGAGGGATCAGGCACAGAGTGAGGGGGACAGTAAACACAGAGTGATGGGAGGGGTTGGTGTTAAACACAGAATGAGCGGGGATAGATTAAACACAGAGTGGGGGGGAGATTAAACACAGTGTGAGGGGGGTTAAACACAGAGTGAGGAGGAGGGATTAAACACAGAATAAGAGGGGGGGGGGGAATTAAACGCCGTGAGGGGGAAGATTAAACACTGAGGGGAGGAGATTAAACACTGAGTGAGGGGCGAGTTTAAACACAGAGTGAGGGATGGGAATTAAACACAGAGTGAGGCGGGCAGATTAAACACAGAGTGAGGCGGGCAGATTAAACACAGAGTGAGGGGGAGATTAAACACAGAGTGAGGGGGGGAGATTAAACACAGAGTGAGGGGGGGAGATTAAACACAGAGTGAGGGGGGAGATTAAACACAGAGTGAGGGGGGAGATTAAACCCAGAGTAAGGGGGAATTAAACACAGAGTGAGGGATGGGGGAGATTAAACGTAGAGTGAGGGGGATTAAACACAGAGTGAGCGGAGGGAATAAACTCAGAGTGAGGGGAGATTAATCACAGACTGAGGGGGAGATTAAATACAGAGTTGGGGGTATTCAACACAGAGTGAGGTGAGGGATTAAACACAGAGTGAAGGGGACAGTAAACACAGAGTGATGGGAGGGTTAAACACAGAATGAGTGGGGATAGATTAAACACAGAGTGGGGGGGTTAAACACAGAGTGATGGGGCGGGGAAGATTTAACACAGAGTGAGGGGGAGAGATTAAACACAGAGTTGGGGGGGGTTAAACACAGAGTGAGGGGGACAGTAAACACAGAGTGAGGCGGCGGGGAAGATTTAACACAGAGTGAGGGGGAGAGATTAAAAACAGAGTGTTGGGGGTGGGTTAAAAACATTGTGAGGGGGGAGATTAAACACAGAGTGAGGGGGCGGGGAAGATTTAACACAGAGTGAGGGGGAGAGATTAAAAACAGAGTGTTGGGGGTGGGTTAAAAACATTGTGAGGGAGGAGATTAAACACAGAGTGAGGGGGGGAGGTTAAACACAGGATAAGGGTGGCGGTTAAACACAGAGTGAGGGGGAGAGATTAAAAACAGGGTGAGGGGGGTTAAACACAGAGTGAGAGGGGAGAGATTAAACCCAGAGTGAGAGGGGGGGGGGTCTTCAACACAGTGTGAGGGGAGGGATCAGGCACAGAGTGAGGGGGACAGTAAACACAGAGTGATGGGGGGGTTGGTGTTAAACACAGAATGAGCGGGGATAGATTAAACACAGAGTTGGGGGGAAATTAAACACAAAGTGAGGGGGTTTAAACACAGAGTGAGGAGGAGGGATTAAACACAGAATAAGGTGGGGGGGGAATTAAACGCCGTGAGGGGGAAGATTAAACACTGAGGAGATAAGATTAAACACTGAGTGAGGGGAGAGTTTAAACACAGAGTGAGGGATGGGAATTAAACACAGAGTGAGGCGGGCAGATTAAACACAGAGTGAGGCGGGCAGATTAAACACAGAGTGAGGCGGGCAGATTAAACACAGAGTGAGGCGGGCAGATTAAACACAGAGTGAGGGGGAGATTAAACACAGAGTGAGGGGGGAGATTAAACCCAGAGTAAGGGGGAATTAAACACAGAGTGAGGGATGGGGGAGATTAAACGTAGAGTGAGGGGGATTAAACACAGAGTGAGCGGAGGGAATAAACTCAGAGTGAGGGGAGATTAATCACAGACTGAGGGGGAGATTAAATACAGAGTTGGGGGTATTCAACACAGAGTGAGGTGAGGGATTAAACACAGAGTGAAGGGGACAGTAAACACAGAGTGATGGGAGGGTTAAACACAGAATGAGTGGGGATAGATTAAACACAGAGTGGGGGGGGGTTAAACACAGAGTGATGGGGCGGGGAAGATTTAACACAGAGTGAGGGGGAGAGATTAAACACAGAGTGGGGGGGGTTAAACACAGAGTGAGGGGGACAGTAAACACAGAGTGAGGCGGCGGGGAAGATTTAACACAGAGTGAGGGGGGAGATTAAACACAGAGTGAGGGGGAGATTAAACACAGAGTGAGGGGGGGAGATTAAACCCAGAGTAAGGGGGAATTAAACACAGAGTGAGGGATGGGGGAGATTAAACGTAGAGTGAGGGGGATTAAACACAGAGTGAGCGGAGGGAATAAACTCAGAGTGAGGGGAGATTAATCACAGACTGAGGGGGAGATTAAACACAGAGTTGGGGGTATTCAACACAGAGTGAGGTGAGGGATTAAACACAGAGTGAAGGGGACAGTAAACACAGAGTGATGGGGGGGTTAAACATAGAATGAGTGGGGATAGATTAAACACAGAGTGGGGGGGGTTAAACACAGAGTGAGGGGGACAGTAAACACAGAGTGAGGGGGCGGGGAAGATTTAACACAGAGTGAGGGGGAGAGATTAAAAACAGAGTGTTGGGGGTGGGTTGAAAACATTGTGAGGGGGGAGATTAAACACAGAGTGAGGGGGGGAGGTTAAACACAGAATAAGGGTGGAGGATAAACACAGAGTGAGGGGGAGAGATTAAAAACAGGGTGAGGGGGGTTAAACACAGAGTGAGAGGGGAGAGATTAAACCCAGAGTGAGGGGGTTAAACAGAGTGAGTCGGGGTATTAAGCACAGAGTGAGCGGAAGGGTTAAGCACAGAGTGAGGGGAGATTAAACACAGACTGAGGGGCAGATTAAACACAGGGTGAGGTGGTGATTAAACACAGAGTGGGGGGTTAAACACAGAGTGAGGGGGAGAGATTGAAAACAGAGTGAGTGGGGGAAATTAAACATTGTGAGGGGGAGATTAAACACTGAATGAGGGGAGGAATTAAACATAGATTGAGGAGGGGGGATTAAACACAGAATGAGGGGGGAGATTAAACACAGAGTGAGGGGGAGAGATTAAATGCATAGCGAGGGGGAGAGATTGAAAACAGAGTGAGGGGGAGGAAATTAAATACAGTGAGGGGGCAGATTAAACACTGAGTGATCAGAGGGATTAAACACAGACAGGGGGAGATTAAACACAGAGTGAGGTGTTCATTAAACACAGAGTGAGGGGAGATTCAACATCGAGTGGGGGGGTCTTCAACACAGTGTGAGGGGAGGGATCAGGCACAGAGTGAGGGGGACAGTAAACACAGAGTGATGGGGGTGTTGGTGTTAAACACAGAATGAGCGGGGATAGATTAAACACAGAGTGGGGGGGAGATTAAACACAGAGTGAGGGGGAGATTAAACACAGAGTGAGGGCGGAGATTAAACCCAGAGTGAGGGGGAGATTAAACACAGAGTGAGGGGGGAGATTAAACCCAGAGTAAGGGGGAATTAAACACAGAGTGAGGGATGGGGGAGATTAAACGTAGAGTGAGGGGGATTAAACACAGAGTGAGGAGGCAGATTAAACATAGCGTGAGAAGGGAGATTAAACACAGAGTGAGGGGGGAGATTAAACACAGAGTGGTGGGTGAGATTAAACACAGAGTGAGGGGGAGATTAAACACAGAGTGAGGGGGGAGATTAAACACAGAGTGGGGGGTGAGATTAAACACAGAGTGAGGGGGAGATTAAACACAGAGTGAGGGGGGAGATTAAACACAGAGTGAGGGGGGAGATTAAACCCAGAGTAAGGGGGAATTAAACACAGAGTGAGGGATGGGGGAGATTAAACGTAGAGTGAGGGGGATTAAACACAGAGTGAGCGGAGGGAATAAACTCAGAGTGAGGGGAGATTAATCACAGACTGAGGGGGAGATTAAACACAGAGTGAGGTGGTGCTTAAACAAAGAGTTGGGGGTATTCAACACAGAGTGAGGTGAGGGATTAAACACAGAGTGAAGGGGACAGTAAACACAGAGTGATGGGAGGGTTAAACACAGAATGAGTGGGGATAGATTAAACACAGATTGGGGGGGGTTAAACACAGAGTGAGGGGGACAGTAAACACAGAGTGAGGCGGCGGGGAAGATTTAACATAGAGTGAGGGGGAGAGATTAAAAACAGAGTGTTGGGGGTGGGTTAAAAACATCGTGAGGGGGGAGATTAAACACAGAGTGAGGGGGGGAGGTTAAACACAGGATAAGGGTGGCGGTTAAACACAGAGTGAGGGGGAGAGATTAAAAACAGGGTGAGGGGGGTTAAACACAGAGTGAGAGGGGAGAGATTAAACCCAGAGTGAGAGGGGGGGGGGTGGTCTTCAACACAGTGTGAGGGGAGGGATCAGGCACAGAGTGAGGGGTCAGTAAACACAGAGTGATGGGGGGGGTTGGTGTTAAACACAGAATGAGCGGGGATAGATTAAACACAGAGTGGGGGGGAGATTAAACACAGTGTGAGGGGGGTTAAACACAGAGTGAGGAGGAGGGATTAAACACAGAATAAGGTGGGGGGGGGAATTAAACGCCGTGAGGGGGAAGATTAAACACTGAGGAGATAAGATTAAACACTGAGTGAGGGGAGAGTTTAAACACAGAGTGAGGGATGGGAATTAAACACAGAGTGAGGCGGGCAGATTAAACACAGAGTGAGGCGGGCAGATTAAACACAGAGTGAGGCGGGCAGATTAAACACAGAGTGAGGCGGGCAGATTAAACACAGAGTGAGGGGGAGATTAAACACAGAGTGAGGGGGGCGATTAAACCCAGAGTAAGGGGGAATTAAACACAGAGTGAGGGATGGGGGAGATTAAACGTAGAGTGAGGGGGATTAAACACAGAGTGAGCGGAGGGAATAAACTCAGAGTGAGGGGAGATTAATCACAGACTGAGGGGGAGATTAAATACAGAGTTGGGGGTATTCAACACAGAGTGAGGTGAGGGATTAAACACAGAGTGAAGGGGACAGTAAACACAGAGTGATGGGAGGGTTAAACACAGAATGAGTGGGGATAGATTAAACACAGAGTGGGGGGGGTTAAACACAGAGTGATGGGGCGGGGAAGATTTAACACAGAGTGAGGGGGAGAGATTAAACACAGAGTGGGGGGGGTTAAACACAGAGTGAGGGGGACAGTAAACACAGAGTGAGGCGGCGGGGAAGATTTAACACAGAGTGAGGGGGGAGATTAAACACAGAGTGAGGGGGAGATTAAACACAGAGTGAGGGGGGAGATTAAACCCAGAGTAAGGGGGAATTAAACACAGAGTGAGGGATGGGGGAGATTAAACGTAGAGTGAGGGGGATTAAACACAGAGTGAGCGGAGGGAATAAACTCAGAGTGAGGGGAGATTAATCACAGACTGAGGGGGAGATTAAACACAGAGTTGGGGGTATTCAACACAGAGTGAGGTGAGGGATTAAACACAGAGTGAAGGGGACAGTAAACACAGAGTGATGGGGGGGTTAAACATAGAATGAGTGGGGATAGATTAAACACAGAGTGGGGGGGGTTAAACACAGAGTGAGGGGGACAGTAAACACAGAGTGAGGGGGCGGGGAAGATTTAACACAGAGTGAGGGGGAGAGATTAAAAACAGAGTGTTGGGGGTGGGTTGAAAACATTGTGAGGGGGGAGATTAAACACAGAGTGAGGGGGGGAGGTTAAACACAGAATAAGGGTGGAGGATAAACACAGAGTGAGGGGGAGAGATTAAAAACAGGGTGAGGGGGGTTAAACACAGAGTGAGAGGGGAGAGATTAAACCCAGAGTGAGGGGGTTAAACAGAGTGAGTCGGGGTATTAAGCACAGAGTGAGCGGAAGGGTTAAGCACAGAGTGAGGGGAGATTAAACACAGACTGAGGGGCAGATTAAACACAGGGTGAGGTGGTGATTAAACACAGAGTGGGGGGTTAAACACAGAGTGAGGGGGAGAGATTGAAAACAGAGTGAGTGGGGGAAATTAAACATTGTGAGGGGGAGATTAAACACTGAATGAGGGGAGGAATTAAACATAGATTGAGGAGGGGGGATTAAACACAGAATGAGGGGGGAGATTAAACACAGAGTGAGGGGGAGAGATTAAATGCATAGTGAGGGGGAGAGATTGAAAACAGAGTGAGGGGGAGGAAATTAAATACAGTGAGGGGGCAGATTAAACACTGAGTGATCAGAGGGATTAAACACAGACAGGGGGAGATTAAACACAGAGTGAGGTGTTCATTAAACACAGAGTGAGGGGAGATTCAACATCGAGTGGGGGGGTCTTCAACACAGTGTGAGGGGAGGGATCAGGCACAGAGTGAGGGGGACAGTAAACACAGAGTGATGGGGGTGTTGGTGTTAAACACAGAATGAGCGGGGATAGATTAAACACAGAGTGGGGGGGAGATTAAACACAGAGTGAGGGGGAGATTAAACACAGAGTGAGGGCGGAGATTAAACCCAGAGTGAGGGGGAGATTAAACACAGAGTGAGGGGGGAGATTAAACCCAGAGTAAGGGGGAATTAAACACAGAGTGAGGGATGGGGGAGATTAAACGTAGAGTGAGGGGGATTAAACACAGAGTGAGCGGAGGGAATAAACTCAGAGTGAGGGGAGATTAATCACAGACTGAGGGGGAGATTAAATACAGAGTTGGGGGTATTCAACACAGAGTGAGGTGAGGGATTAAACACAGAGTGAAGGGGACAGTAAACACAGAGTGATGGGAGGGTTAAACACAGAATGAGTGGGGATAGATTAAACACAGAGTGGGGGGGGTTAAACACAGAGTGATGGGGCGGGGAAGATTTAACACAGAGTGAGGGGGAGAGATTAAACACAGAGTGGGGGGGGTTAAACACAGAGTGAGGGGGACAGTAAACACAGAGTGAGGCGGCGGGGAAGATTTAACACAGAGTGAGGGGGGAGATTAAACACAGAGTGAGGGGGAGATTAAACACAGAGTGAGGGGGGAGATTAAACCCAGAGTAAGGGGGAATTAAACACAGAGTGAGGGATGGGGGAGATTAAACGTAGAGTGAGGGGGATTAAACACAGAGTGAGCGGAGGGAATAAACTCAGAGTGAGGGGAGATTAATCACAGACTGAGGGGGAGATTAAACACAGAGTTGGGGGTATTCAACACAGAGTGAGGTGAGGGATTAAACACAGAGTGAAGGGGACAGTAAACACAGAGTGATGGGGGGGTTAAACATAGAATGAGTGGGGATAGATTAAACACAGAGTGGGGGGGGGTTAAACACAGAGTGAGGGGGACAGTAAACACAGAGTGAGGGGGCGGGGAAGATTTAACACAGAGTGAGGGGGAGAGATTAAAAACAGAGTGTTGGGGGTGGGTTGAAAACATTGTGAGGGGGGAGATTAAACACAGAGTGAGGGGGGGAGGTTAAACACAGAATAAGGGTGGAGGATAAACACAGAGTGAGGGGGAGAGATTAAAAACAGGGTGAGGGGGGTTAAACACAGAGTGAGAGGGGAGAGATTAAACCCAGAGTGAGGGGGTTAAACAGAGTGAGTCGGGGTATTAAGCACAGAGTGAGCGGAAGGGTTAAGCACAGAGTGAGGGGAGATTAAACACAGACTGAGGGGCAGATTAAACACAGGGTGAGGTGGTGATTAAACACAGAGTGGGGGGTTAAACACAGAGTGAGGGGGAGAGATTGAAAACAGAGTGAGTGGGGGAAATTAAACATTGTGAGGGGGAGATTAAACACTGAATGAGGGGAGGAATTAAACATAGATTGAGGAGGGGGGATTAAACACAGAATGAGGGGGGAGATTAAACACAGAGTGAGGGGGAGAGATTAAATGCATAGTGAGGGGGAGAGATTGAAAACAGAGTGAGGGGGAGGAAATTAAATACAGTGAGGGGGCAGATTAAACACTGAGTGATCAGAGGGATTAAACACAGACAGGGGGAGATTAAACACAGAGTGAGGTGTTCATTAAACACAGAGTGAGGGGAGATTCAACATCGAGTGGGGGGGTCTTCAACACAGTGTGAGGGGAGGGATCAGGCACAGAGTGAGGGGGACAGTAAACACAGAGTGATGGGGGTGTTGGTGTTAAACACAGAATGAGCGGGGATAGATTAAACACAGAGTGGGGGGGAGATTAAACACAGAGTGAGGGGGAGATTAAACACAGAGTGAGGGCGGAGATTAAACCCAGAGTGAGGGGGAGATTAAACACAGAGTGAGGGGGGAGATTAAACCCAGAGTAAGGGGGAATTAAACACAGAGTGAGGGATGGGGGAGATTAAACACAGAGTGGTGGGTGAGATTAAACACAGAGTGAGGGGGAGATTAAACACAGAGTGAGGGGGGAGATTAAACACAGAGTGGGGGGTGAGATTAAACACAGAGTGAGGGGGAGATTAAACATAGCGTGAGAAGGGAGATTAAACACAGAGTGAGGGGGGAGATTAAACACAGAGTGGTGGGTGAGATTAAACACAGAGTGAGGGGGAGATTAAACACAGAGTGAGGGGGGAGATTAAACACAGAGTGGGGGGTGAGATTAAACACAGAGTGAGGGGGAGATTAAACACAGAGTGAGGGGGGAGATTAAACACAGAGTGAGGGGGGAGATTAAACCCAGAGTAAGGGGGAATTAAACACAGAGTGAGGGATGGGGGAGATTAAACGTAGAGTGAGGGGGATTAAACACAGAGTGAGCGGAGGGAATAAACTCAGAGTGAGGGGAGATTAATCACAGACTGAGGGGGAGATTAAACACAGAGTGAGGTGGTGCTTAAACAAAGAGTTGGGGGTATTCAACACAGAGTGAGGTGAGGGATTAAACACAGAGTGAAGGGGACAGTAAACACAGAGTGATGGGAGGGTTAAACACAGAATGAGTGGGGATAGATTAAACACAGATTGGGGGGGGTTAAACACAGAGTGAGGGGGACAGTAAACACAGAGTGAGGCGGCGGGGAAGATTTAACATAGAGTGAGGGGGAGAGATTAAAAACAGAGTGTTGGGGGTGGGTTAAAAACATCGTGAGGGGGGAGATTAAACACAGAGTGAGGGGGGGAGGTTAAACACAGGATAAGGGTGGCGGTTAAACACAGAGTGAGGGGGAGAGATTAAAAACAGGGTGAGGGGGGTTAAACACAGAGTGAGAGGGGAGAGATTAAACCCAGAGTGAGAGGGGGGGGGTGGTCTTCAACACAGTGTGAGGGGAGGGATCAGGCACAGAGTGAGGGGTCAGTAAACACAGAGTGATGGGGGGGGTTGGTGTTAAACACAGAATGAGCGGGGATAGATTAAACACAGAGTGGGGGGGAGATTAAACACAGAGTGAGGGGGAGATTAAACACAGAGTGAGGGCGGAGATTAAACCCAGAGTGAGGGGGAGATTAAACACAGAGTGAGGGGGGAGATTAAACCCAGAGTAAGGGGGAATTAAACACAGAGTGAGGGATGGGGGAGATTAAACACAGAGTGGTGGGTGAGATTAAACACAGAGTGAGGGGGAGATTAAACACAGAGTGAGGGCGGAGATTAAACCCAGAGTGAGGGGGAGATTAAACACAGAGTGAGGGGGGAGATTAAACCCAGAGTAAGGGGGAATTAAACACAGAGTGAGGGATGGGGGAGATTAAACACAGAGTGGTGGGTGAGATTAAACACAGAGTGAGGGGGAGATTAAACACAGAGTGAGGGGGGAGATTAAACACAGAGTGGGGGGTGAGATTAAACACAGAGTGAGGGGGAGATTAAACATAGCGTGAGAAGGGAGATTAAACACAGAGTGAGGGGGGAGATTAAACACAGAGTGGTGGGTGAGATTAAACACAGAGTGAGGGGGAGATTAAACACAGAGTGAGGGGGGAGATTAAACACAGAGTGGGGGGTGAGATTAAACACAGAGTGGGGGAGATTAAACACAGAGTGAGGGGGGAGATTAAACACAGAGTGAGGGGGGAGATTAAACCCAGAGTAAGGGGGAATTAAACACAGAGTGAGGGATGGGGGAGATTAAACGTAGAGTGAGGGGGATTAAACACAGAGTGAGCGGAGGGAATAAACTCAGAGTGAGGGGAGATTAATCACAGACTGAGGGGGAGATTAAACACAGAGGGAGGTGGTGCTTAAACAAAGAGTTGGGGGTATTCAACACAGAGTGAGGTGAGGGATTAAACACAGAGTGAAGGGGACAGTAAACACAGAGTGATGGGAGGGTTAAACACAGAATGAGTGGGGATAGATTAAACACAGATTGGGGGGGGTTAAACACAGAGTGAGGGGGACAGTAAACACAGAGTGAGGCGGCGGGGAAGATTTAACATAGAGTGAGGGGGAGAGATTAAAAACAGAGTGTTGGGGGTGGGTTAAAAACATCGTGAGGGGGGAGATTAAACACAGAGTGAGGGGGGGAGGTTAAACACAGGATAAGGGTGGCGGTTAAACACAGAGTGAGGGGGAGAGATTAAAAACAGGGTGAGGGGGGTTAAACACAGAGTGAGAGGGGAGAGATTAAACCCAGAGTGAGAGGGGGGGGGTGGTCTTCAACACAGTGTGAGGGGAGGGATCAGGCACAGAGTGAGGGGTCAGTAAACACAGAGTGATGGGGGGGGTTGGTGTTAAACACAGAATGAGCGGGGATAGATTAAACACAGAGTGGGGGGGAGATTAAACACAGTGTGAGGGGGGTTAAACACAGAGTGAGGAGGAGGGATTAAACACAGAATAAGAGGGGGGGGAATTAAACGCTGTGAGGGGGAAGATTAAACACTGAGGGGAGGAGATTAAACACTGAGTGAGAGGAGAGTTTAAACACAGAGTGAGGGATGGGAATTAAACACAGAGTGAGGCGGGCAGATTAAACACAGAGTGAGGGGGGGAAATTAAACACAGAGTGAGGGGAGGAAATGAAATACAGAGTGAGGAGGGAGATTAAACACAGGGTAGGGGGGTTAAACACAGATTGAGGGGGGGATTAAAAACAGAGTGAGGGGTGGAGATTAATTGCAGTGTGATTTGGGGATTAAACACAGAGTTGGTGGGGACATTAAACACAGAGTCGAGTGGGGGTGGGGTTGAACATAGAGTGAGTGGACAGAGTGTAAACACAGAGTGATGGGAGGGATTAAACACAGAGTGAGGGGGCAGATTAAACATAGAGTGAGGAGGGAGATTAAACACAGAGTGGGTGTGTGGTTAAACACAGAGTGAGGGTCAGATTATACACAGAGTGGGGGGGGGCGCGGTTAAACACAGTGTGAGGGGAGGATTTAAGCACAGAGTGAGGGGGGGTTTAAACATAGAGTGGGGGTGGTGGTTAAACACTAAGTGAGCGGGGAGAGATTAAACACAGAGTGGGGTGGTTGAACGCAGAGTGAGAGGGGAGATTAAGCACAGAGTGAGTGGGGGATTAAAGACAGAGTGAGGGGGGAGGTATTAAACACAGTGAGTGGAGGGATTAAACTCAGAGTGAGGGGAGAGATTAAACACGTAGCGAGGGGGAGAGATTGAAAACAGAGTGAGGGTGGGAAATTCAGTACAGTGAGGGGGGAGATTAAACACTGAGTGAGCAGAGGGATTAAACACAGAGTGAGGGGATATTAACACAGACTGAGGGGGAGATTAAACACAGAGTGAAGTGTTGATTAAACACAGAGTGAGGGGAGATTAAACACCGAGTGAGGGGCTTCTTCAACACAATTTGAGGGGAGGGATTAAGTACAGAGTGAGGGGGACAGTAAACACAGAGTGATGGAGGATAGGGGTTAAACACAGAATGAGCGGGGATAGACTAAACACAAAGTGGGGGGGGTTAAACACAGAGTGAGGAGGAGGGATTAAACACAGAATGGGGGGGCGGAATTAAACACAGTGAGGGGGGAGATTAAACACTGAGTGAGGGGAGAGATAAAACACAGAGTGAGGTGGAGGGATTAAACACAGAATGAGGAATGGGTATTAAACACAGAGTGAGGCGGGCAGGTTAATTACAGAGTGAGGGGATTAAACCGAGAGTGAGAGGGGAGAGATTAAACACAGCGTGAGGAAGAAGATTAAACACATAATGAGGGGGCGCTTAAACAGAGAGTGAGGGGAGGAAATGAAATACAGAGTGAGGAGGGAGATTAAACACAGAGTGGGGGGGTTAAACACAAAGTGAGGGGGGGATTAAAAACAGAGTGAGGGGTGGAGATTAATTGCAGTGTGAGTTGGGGATTAAACACAGAGTTGGCGGGGACATTAAACACAGAGTCAAGTGGGGGTGGGGTTGAACATAGAGTGAGTGGAGAGAGTGTAAACACAGAGTGATGGGAGGGATTAAACACAGAGTGAGGGGGCAGATTAAACACAGAGTGAGGAGGGAGATTAAACACAGAGTGAGGAGGGAGATTAAACACAGAGTGAGGGGGCAGATTAAACATAGAGTGAGGAGGGAGATTAAACACAGAGTGAGGGGGCAGATTAAACATAGAGTGAGGAGGGAGATTAAACACAGAGTGGGGGGGATTAAACACAGAGTGAGGGTCAGATTATACACAGAGTGGGGGGCGCGCGGTTAAACACAGTGTGAGGGGAGGATTTAAGCACAGAGTGAGGGGGGGTTTAAACATAGAGTGGGGGTGGTGGTTAAACACTAAGTGAGCGGGGAGAGATTAAACTCAGAGTGAGGGGAGAGATTAAACACATAGCGAGGGGGAGAGATTGAAAACAGCGTGAAGGTGGGAAATTCAGTACAGTGAGGGGGGAGATTAAACACTGAGTGAGCAGAGGGATTAAACACAGAGTGAGTGGGGAGAGATTAAACACAGAGTGGGGTGGTTGAACGCAGAGTGAGAGGGGAGATTAAGCACAGAGTGAGTGGGGGATTAAAGACAGAGTGAGGGGGGAGGTATTAAACACAGTGAGTGGAGGGATTAAACTCAGAGTGAGGGGAGAGATTAAACACATAGCGAGGGGGAGAGATTGAAAACAGCGTGAGGGTGGGAAATTCAGTACAGTGAGGGGGGAGATTAAACACTGAGTGAGCAGAGGGATTAAACACAGAGTGAGCGGGGAGAGATTAAACACAGAGTGGGGTGGTTGAACGCAGAGTGAGAGGGGAGATTAAGCACAGAGTGAGTGGGGGATTAAAGACAGAGTGAGGGGGGAGATTAAACACTGAGTGAGCAGAGGGATTAAACACAGAGTGAGGGGATATTAACACAGACTGAAGGGGAGATTAAACACAGAGTGAAGTGTTGATTAAACACGGAGTGAGAGTGTCTTCAACACAGCTTGAGGGGAGGGATTAAGCACAGAGTGAGGGGGACAGTAAACACAGAGTGATGGAGGATAGGGGTTAAACACAGAATGAGTGGGGATAGACTAAACACAGAGTGGGGGGGGTGGGGTTAAACACAAAGTTAGGGGTGAGATTAAACACAGAGAGAGGGGGGTATTAAACACAGAGTGAGGAGGAGGGATTAAACACAGAATGAGGGGGGGAATTAAACACGGTGAGGGGGGAGATTAAACACTGAGTGAGGGGAGGAGATTAAACACTGAGTGAGGGGAGGGATAAAACACAGAGTGAGGTGGAGGGATTAAACACAGAATGAGGGATGGGAATTAAACACAGAGTGAGGCGGGCAGATTAAATACAGAGTGAGGGGATTAAACCCAGAGTGAGAGGGGAGAGATTAAACACAGCGTGAGGAAGGAGATTAAACACATAGTGAGGGGGCGCTTAAACAGAGAGTGAGGGGAGGAAATGAAATACAGAGTGAGGAGGGAGATTAAACACAGGGTAGGGGGGTTAAACACAAAGTGAGGGAGGGGATTAAAAACAGAGTGAGGGGTGGAGATTAATCGCAGTGTGAGTTGGGGATTAAACACAGAGTTGGGGGGGGGGGACATTAAACACAGCGTGGGGTGGGGGTTGAACATAGAGTGAGTGGAGAGAGTGTAAACACAGAGTTTGGAGAGGGATTAAACACAGAGTGAGGTGATTAAACATAGAGTGGGGGGGGGGGGTTAAACACAGAGTGAGGGGGGATTATACACAGAATTAGGGGCGATTAAACACAGTGTGAGGTGAGGATTTAAGCACAGAGTGAGGGGGGGTTTGGGGGGTTTAAACATAGAGTGGGTTGGGTTGAACGCAGAGTAAGGGGAGATTAAAGACAGAGTGAGGGTGGGTTAAAAACAGAGTTGGGGGGAGATTAAACACAGAGTGGGGGTGTTGAACATAGAGTGAGTGGAGAGAATGTAAACAGAGAGTGAGTGGGGGATTAAACACAGAGTTGGGGGGGGGGACATTAAACACAGAGTGGGGAGGGGAACATCTAGTGAGTGGAGAGAGTGTAAACACAGAGTGAGTGGAGGGATTAAACACAGAGTGAGTAGGTGATTAAACATAGAGTGAGGGGGGAGATTAAACACAGAGGGGGGTGGGAGATTAAACACAGAGTGAGGGGGGAATTAAACACAGTGAGGGGTGGGGGAGATTAAACGTAGAGTGAGGGGGATTAAACACAGAGTGAGCGGAGGGAATAAACTCAGAGTGAGGGGAGATTAATCACAGACTGAGGGGGTGATTAAACACAGAGTGAGGTGGTGCTTAAACAAAGAGTTAGGGGGTATTCAACACAGAGTGAGGTGAGGGATTAAAAACAGAGTGAGGGGGACAGTAAACACAGAGTAAGGGGGGGTGAGATTTAACACAGAGGGGGAGAGATTACAAACAGAGTGGTGGGGGGTTGGTTTAAACACATTGTGAGGCAGGAGATTAAACACAAAGTGAGGGGGGAGGTTAAACACAGAATAAACTGGAGGTTAAACACAGAGTGAGGGGGAGAGATTAAAAACAGAGTGAGGGGGGTTAAACACAGAGTGAGCTGGGAGGGATTAAACCCAGAGTGAGGGGGGTTAAACACAGAGTGAGCTGGGAGGGATTAAACCCAGAGTGAGGGGGGTTAAACACAGACTGAGCGGGGAAAGATTAAACACAGAGTGAGGAGGAGAGATTAAAAACAGAGTGAGGGGGGTTAAACACAGAGTGAGAGGGGAGAGATTAAACCCAGAGTGAGGGGGATTAAACAGAGTGAGTCGGGGTATTAAATACAGAGTGCGTGGAGGATTTAAACACAGAGTAAAGCGAGATTAAATACAGACTGAGGGGCAGATTAAACACAGGGTGATGTGGTGATTAAACACAGAGTGAGGGGGAGAGATTGAAAACAGAGTGGGTGGGGGAAATTAAACACTGTGAGGGGGGAGATTAAACACTGAGTGAGAGGAGGGATTAAACAGAGAGTGAGGAGGGGGGATTAAACACAGAATGAGGGGGTGGAATTACAGACAGAATGAGGAGGGAGATTAAACACAGAGTGAGAGGGGTTAAACACACTGAGGGGAGATAAAACAGAGTGAGGAGGGAGATTAAACACAGAGTGAGGGGCAGAGATTAAACACAGTGAGGGGGAGCTTAAACACAGAGTGAGGGGGGAGGTTAAACACAGAATAAGGGGGGAGGTTAAGCACAGAGTGAGGGGGTGAAATTAAACACAGAGTGAAGAGGGAGATTAAACACAGAGTGGGGGGGTTAAACACAACGTGTGGGGGGATTAAAAACAGTGAGGGGGGAGATTAAACACAGAGTGAGTGGGGGATTAAGCACGGAGTTGGGGGGGACATTAAACACAGAGTCGGGTGGGGGGAACATCTAGTGAGTGGAGAGAGTGTAAACACAGAGTGAGGGGAGCGTTTAAACAGAATGAGGGAGCAGATTAAACAGAGTGAGGAGGGAGATTACACACAGAGTAAGGAAGGAGATTAAACACAGAGTGAGGAGGTGATTAAACATAGAGTGAGGAGGGAGATTAAACACAGAGTGGGGGGTGGCGGTTAAACACAGTGTGAGGGGAGGATTTAAGCACAGAGTGAGGGGGGGGTCAAACATAGAGTGGGGTGGGTTGAACGCAGAGTGAGGGGGGAGATTAAACGCAGAGTGAGGGGGAGATTAAACGCAGAGTGAGGGGAGATTAAAGACAGAGTGAGGGGGGATTAAAAACAGAGTTGTGGGGAGATTAAACACAGTGAGTGGGGGATCAAACACAGAGTTGGGAGGACATTAAATACAGAGTGGGGGGGTTGAACATAAAGTGAGTGGGGGGGATTAAACACAGAGTGAGGGGGGGAGATTAAACACAGTGAGTAGGGGGGATTAAACACAGAGTGAGGGGTGGGAGATTAAACACAAAGTGAGTGAGGGGGGATTAAACACAGAGTTGGGGGGGACATTAAACACAGAGTGGGGTGGGGAGAACATCTAGTGAGTGGAGAGAGTGTAAACACAGAGTGAGGGGAGCGTTTAAACACAGAGTGAGTGGGCAGATTAAACATAGCGTGAGGAGGGAGATTAAACACAGAATGTGTAGGTGATTAAACCTAGAGTGAGGAGGGAGATTAAACACATGGTTGGGGGGGAGGAGATTAAACACAGAGTGAGGCGGGGAGATTAAACCCTGAGTAAGGGGGAATTAAACACAGAGTGAGGGGTGGGGGAGATTAACGCAGGCTGAGGGGGATTAAACACAGAGTGAGCGGAGGGAATAAACTCAGAGTGAGGGGAGATTAATCACAGACTGAGGGGGAGATTAAACACAGAGTTGGGGGTATTCAACACAGAGTGAGGTGAGGGATTAAACACAGAGTGAGGGGGACAGTAAACACAGAGTGAGTGGGCAGATTAAACATAGCATGAGAAGGGAGATTAAACACAGAGTGGGGGGGGAGATTAAACACAGAGTGAGGGGGGAGATTAAACCCAGAGTAAGGGGGAATTAAACACAGAGTGAGGGATGGGGGAGATTAAACGTAGAGTGAGGGGGATTAAACACAGAGTGAGCGGAGGGAATAAACTCAGAGTGAGGGGAGATTAATCACAGACTGAGGGGGAGATTAAATACAGAGTTGGGGGTATTCAACACAGAGTGAGGTGAGGGATTAAACACAGAGTGAAGGGGACAGTAAACACAGAGTGATGGGAGGTTAAACACAGAATGAGTGGGGATAGATTAAACACAGATTGGGGGGGTTAAACACAGAGTGAGGGGGACAGTAAACACAGAGTGAGGGGGGAGATTAAACACAGAGTGAGGGGGGAGATTAAACCCAGAGTAAGGGGGAATTAAACACAGAGTGAGGGATGGGGGAGATTAAACGTAGAGTGAGGGGGATTAAACACAGAGTGAGCGGAGGGAATAAACTCAGAGTGAGGGGAGATTAATCACAGACTGAGGGGGAGATTAAATACAGAGTTGGGGGTATTCAACACAGAGTGAGGTGAGGGATTAAACACAGAGTGAAGGGGACAGTAAACACAGAGTGATGGGAGGGTTAAACACAGAATGAGTGGGGATAGATTAAACACAGAGTGGGGGGGTTAAACACAGAGTGATGGGGCGGGGAAGATTTAACACAGAGTGAGGGGGAGAGATTAAACACAGAGTTGGGGGGGGTTAAACACAGAGTGAGGGGGACAGTAAACACAGAGTGAGGCGGCGGGGAAGATTTAACACAGAGTGAGGGGGAGAGATTAAAAACAGAGTGTTGGGGGTGGGTTAAAAACATTGTGAGGGGGGAGATTAAACACAGAGTGAGGGGGCGGGGAAGATTTAACACAGAGTGAGGGGGAGAGATTAAAAACAGAGTGTTGGGGGTGGGTTAAAAACATTGTGAGGGAGGAGATTAAACACAGAGTGAGGGGGGGAGGTTAAACACAGGATAAGGGTGGCGGTTAAACACAGAGTGAGGGGGAGAGATTAAAAACAGGGTGAGGGGGGTTAAACACAGAGTGAGAGGGGAGAGATTAAACCCAGAGTGAGAGGGGGGGGGGTCTTCAACACAGTGTGAGGGGAGGGATCAGGCACAGAGTGAGGGGGACAGTAAACACAGAGTGATGGGGGGGTTGGTGTTAAACACAGAATGAGCGGGGATAGATTAAACACAGAGTTGGGGGGAAATTAAACACAAAGTGAGGGGGTTTAAACACAGAGTGAGGAGGAGGGATTAAACACAGAATAAGGTGGGGGGGGAATTAAACGCCGTGAGGGGGAAGATTAAACACTGAGGAGATAAGATTAAACACTGAGTGAGGGGAGAGTTTAAACACAGAGTGAGGGATGGGAATTAAACACAGAGTGAGGCGGGCAGATTAAACACAGAGTGAGGCGGGCAGATTAAACACAGAGTGAGGCGGGCAGATTAAACACAGAGTGAGGCGGGCAGATTAAACACAGAGTGAGGGGGAGATTAAACACAGAGTGAGGGGGGAGATTAAACCCAGAGTAAGGGGGAATTAAACACAGAGTGAGGGATGGGGGAGATTAAACGTAGAGTGAGGGGGATTAAACACAGAGTGAGCGGAGGGAATAAACTCAGAGTGAGGGGAGATTAATCACAGACTGAGGGGGAGATTAAATACAGAGTTGGGGGTATTCAACACAGAGTGAGGTGAGGGATTAAACACAGAGTGAAGGGGACAGTAAACACAGAGTGATGGGAGGGTTAAACACAGAATGAGTGGGGATAGATTAAACACAGAGTGGGGGGGGGTTAAACACAGAGTGATGGGGCGGGGAAGATTTAACACAGAGTGAGGGGGAGAGATTAAACACAGAGTGGGGGGGGTTAAACACAGAGTGAGGGGGACAGTAAACACAGAGTGAGGCGGCGGGGAAGATTTAACACAGAGTGAGGGGGGAGATTAAACACAGAGTGAGGGGGAGATTAAACACAGAGTGAGGGGGGGAGATTAAACCCAGAGTAAGGGGGAATTAAACACAGAGTGAGGGATGGGGGAGATTAAACGTAGAGTGAGGGGGATTAAACACAGAGTGAGCGGAGGGAATAAACTCAGAGTGAGGGGAGATTAATCACAGACTGAGGGGGAGATTAAACACAGAGTTGGGGGTATTCAACACAGAGTGAGGTGAGGGATTAAACACAGAGTGAAGGGGACAGTAAACACAGAGTGATGGGGGGGTTAAACATAGAATGAGTGGGGATAGATTAAACACAGAGTGGGGGGGGTTAAACACAGAGTGAGGGGGACAGTAAACACAGAGTGAGGGGGCGGGGAAGATTTAACACAGAGTGAGGGGGAGAGATTAAAAACAGAGTGTTGGGGGTGGGTTGAAAACATTGTGAGGGGGGAGATTAAACACAGAGTGAGGGGGGGAGGTTAAACACAGAATAAGGGTGGAGGATAAACACAGAGTGAGGGGGAGAGATTAAAAACAGGGTGAGGGGGGTTAAACACAGAGTGAGAGGGGAGAGATTAAACCCAGAGTGAGGGGGTTAAACAGAGTGAGTCGGAGTATTAAGCACAGAGTGAGCGGAAGGGTTAAGCACAGAGTGAGGGGAGATTAAACACAGACTGAGGGGCAGATTAAACACAGGGTGAGGTGGTGATTAAACACAGAGTGGGGGGTTAAACACAGAGTGAGGGGGAGAGATTGAAAACAGAGTGAGTGGGGGAAATTAAACATTGTGAGGGGGAGATTAAACACTGAATGAGGGGAGGAATTAAACATAGATTGAGGAGGGGGGATTAAACACAGAATGAGGGGGGAGATTAAACACAGAGTGAGGGGGAGAGATTAAATGCATAGCGAGGGGGAGAGATTGAAAACAGAGTGAGGGGGAGGAAATTAAATACAGTGAGGGGGCAGATTAAACACTGAGTGATCAGAGGGATTAAACACAGACAGGGGGAGATTAAACACAGAGTGAGGTGTTCATTAAACACAGAGTGAGGGGAGATTCAACATCGAGTGGGGGGGTCTTCAACACAGTGTGAGGGGAGGGATCAGGCACAGAGTGAGGGGGACAGTAAACACAGAGTGATGGGGGTGTTGGTGTTAAACACAGAATGAGCGGGGATAGATTAAACACAGAGTGGGGGGGAGATTAAACACAGAGTGAGGGGGAGATTAAACACAGAGTGAGGGCGGAGATTAAACCCAGAGTGAGGGGGAGATTAAACACAGAGTGAGGGGGGAGATTAAACCCAGAGTAAGGGGGAATTAAACACAGAGTGAGGGATGGGGGAGATTAAACGTAGAGTGAGGGGGATTAAACACAGAGTGAGGAGGCAGATTAAACATAGCGTGAGAAGGGAGATTAAACACAGAGTGAGGGGGGAGATTAAACACAGAGTGGTGGGTGAGATTAAACACAGAGTGAGGGGGAGATTAAACACAGAGTGAGGGGGGAGATTAAACACAGAGTGGGGGGTGAGATTAAACACAGAGTGAGGGGGAGATTAAACACAGAGTGAGGGGGGAGATTAAACACAGAGTGAGGGGGGAGATTAAACCCAGAGTAAGGGGGAATTAAACACAGAGTGAGGGATGGGGGAGATTAAACGTAGAGTGAGGGGGATTAAACACAGAGTGAGCGGAGGGAATAAACTCAGAGTGAGGGGAGATTAATCACAGACTGAGGGGGAGATTAAACACAGAGTGAGGTGGTGCTTAAACAAAGAGTTGGGGGTATTCAACACAGAGTGAGGTGAGGGATTAAACACAGAGTGAAGGGGACAGTAAACACAGAGTGATGGGAGGGTTAAACACAGAATGAGTGGGGATAGATTAAACACAGATTGGGGGGGGTTAAACACAGAGTGAGGGGGACAGTAAACACAGAGTGAGGCGGCGGGGAAGATTTAACATAGAGTGAGGGGGAGAGATTAAAAACAGAGTGTTGGGGGTGGGTTAAAAACATCGTGAGGGGGGAGATTAAACACAGAGTGAGGGGGGGAGGTTAAACACAGGATAAGGGTGGCGGTTAAACACAGAGTGAGGGGGAGAGATTAAAAACAGGGTGAGGGGGGTTAAACACAGAGTGAGAGGGGAGAGATTAAACCCAGAGTGAGAGGGGGGGGGTGGTCTTCAACACAGTGTGAGGGGAGGGATCAGGCACAGAGTGAGGGGTCAGTAAACACAGAGTGATGGGGGGGGTTGGTGTTAAACACAGAATGAGCGGGGATAGATTAAACACAGAGTGGGGGGGAGATTAAACACAGTGTGAGGGGGGTTAAACACAGAGTGAGGAGGAGGGATTAAACACAGAATAAGGTGGGGGGGGAATTAAACGCCGTGAGGGGGAAGATTAAACACTGAGGAGATAAGATTAAACACTGAGTGAGGGGAGAGTTTAAACACAGAGTGAGGGATGGGAATTAAACACAGAGTGAGGCGGGCAGATTAAACACAGAGTGAGGCGGGCAGATTAAACACAGAGTGAGGCGGGCAGATTAAACACAGAGTGAGGCGGGCAGATTAAACACAGAGTGAGGGGGAGATTAAACACAGAGTGAGGGGGGCGATTAAACCCAGAGTAAGGGGGAATTAAACACAGAGTGAGGGATGGGGGAGATTAAACGTAGAGTGAGGGGGATTAAACACAGAGTGAGCGGAGGGAATAAACTCAGAGTGAGGGGAGATTAATCACAGACTGAGGGGGAGATTAAATACAGAGTTGGGGGTATTCAACACAGAGTGAGGTGAGGGATTAAACACAGAGTGAAGGGGACAGTAAACACAGAGTGATGGGAGGGTTAAACACAGAATGAGTGGGGATAGATTAAACACAGAGTGGGGGGGGTTAAACACAGAGTGATGGGGCGGGGAAGATTTAACACAGAGTGAGGGGGAGAGATTAAACACAGAGTGGGGGGGGTTAAACACAGAGTGAGGGGGACAGTAAACACAGAGTGAGGCGGCGGGGAAGATTTAACACAGAGTGAGGGGGGAGATTAAACACAGAGTGAGGGGGAGATTAAACACAGAGTGAGGGGGGAGATTAAACCCAGAGTAAGGGGGAATTAAACACAGAGTGAGGGATGGGGGAGATTAAACGTAGAGTGAGGGGGATTAAACACAGAGTGAGCGGAGGGAATAAACTCAGAGTGAGGGGAGATTAATCACAGACTGAGGGGGAGATTAAACACAGAGTTGGGGGTATTCAACACAGAGTGAGGTGAGGGATTAAACACAGAGTGAAGGGGACAGTAAACACAGAGTGATGGGGGGGTTAAACATAGAATGAGTGGGGATAGATTAAACACAGAGTGGGGGGGGTTAAACACAGAGTGAGGGGGACAGTAAACACAGAGTGAGGGGGCGGGGAAGATTTAACACAGAGTGAGGGGGAGAGATTAAAAACAGAGTGTTGGGGGTGGGTTGAAAACATTGTGAGGGGGGAGATTAAACACAGAGTGAGGGGGGGAGGTTAAACACAGAATAAGGGTGGAGGATAAACACAGAGTGAGGGGGAGAGATTAAAAACAGGGTGAGGGGGGTTAAACACAGAGTGAGAGGGGAGAGATTAAACCCAGAGTGAGGGGGTTAAACAGAGTGAGTCGGGGTATTAAGCACAGAGTGAGCGGAAGGGTTAAGCACAGAGTGAGGGGAGATTAAACACAGACTGAGGGGCAGATTAAACACAGGGTGAGGTGGTGATTAAACACAGAGTGGGGGGTTAAACACAGAGTGAGGGGGAGAGATTGAAAACAGAGTGAGTGGGGGAAATTAAACATTGTGAGGGGGAGATTAAACACTGAATGAGGGGAGGAATTAAACATAGATTGAGGAGGGGGGATTAAACACAGAATGAGGGGGGAGATTAAACACAGAGTGAGGGGGAGAGATTAAATGCATAGTGAGGGGGAGAGATTGAAAACAGAGTGAGGGGGAGGAAATTAAATACAGTGAGGGGGCAGATTAAACACTGAGTGATCAGAGGGATTAAACACAGACAGGGGGAGATTAAACACAGAGTGAGGTGTTCATTAAACACAGAGTGAGGGGAGATTCAACATCGAGTGGGGGGGTCTTCAACACAGTGTGAGGGGAGGGATCAGGCACAGAGTGAGGGGGACAGTAAACACAGAGTGATGGGGGTGTTGGTGTTAAACACAGAATGAGCGGGGATAGATTAAACACAGAGTGGGGGGGAGATTAAACACAGAGTGAGGGGGAGATTAAACACAGAGTGAGGGCGGAGATTAAACCCAGAGTGAGGGGGAGATTAAACACAGAGTGAGGGGGGAGATTAAACCCAGAGTAAGGGGGAATTAAACACAGAGTGAGGGATGGGGGAGATTAAACGTAGAGTGAGGGGGATTAAACACAGAGTGAGCGGAGGGAATAAACTCAGAGTGAGGGGAGATTAATCACAGACTGAGGGGGAGATTAAATACAGAGTTGGGGGTATTCAACACAGAGTGAGGTGAGGGATTAAACACAGAGTGAAGGGGACAGTAAACACAGAGTGATGGGAGGGTTAAACACAGAATGAGTGGGGATAGATTAAACACAGAGTGGGGGGGGTTAAACACAGAGTGATGGGGCGGGGAAGATTTAACACAGAGTGAGGGGGAGAGATTAAACACAGAGTGGGGGGGGTTAAACACAGAGTGAGGGGGACAGTAAACACAGAGTGAGGCGGCGGGGAAGATTTAACACAGAGTGAGGGGGGAGATTAAACACAGAGTGAGGGGGAGATTAAACACAGAGTGAGGGGGGAGATTAAACCCAGAGTAAGGGGGAATTAAACACAGAGTGAGGGATGGGGGAGATTAAACGTAGAGTGAGGGGGATTAAACACAGAGTGAGCGGAGGGAATAAACTCAGAGTGAGGGGAGATTAATCACAGACTGAGGGGGAGATTAAACACAGAGTTGGGGGTATTCAACACAGAGTGAGGTGAGGGATTAAACACAGAGTGAAGGGGACAGTAAACACAGAGTGATGGGGGGGTTAAACATAGAATGAGTGGGGATAGATTAAACACAGAGTGGGGGGGGGTTAAACACAGAGTGAGGGGGACAGTAAACACAGAGTGAGGGGGCGGGGAAGATTTAACACAGAGTGAGGGGGAGAGATTAAAAACAGAGTGTTGGGGGTGGGTTGAAAACATTGTGAGGGGGGAGATTAAACACAGAGTGAGGGGGGGAGGTTAAACACAGAATAAGGGTGGAGGATAAACACAGAGTGAGGGGGAGAGATTAAAAACAGGGTGAGGGGGGTTAAACACAGAGTGAGAGGGGAGAGATTAAACCCAGAGTGAGGGGGTTAAACAGAGTGAGTCGGGGTATTAAGCACAGAGTGAGCGGAAGGGTTAAGCACAGAGTGAGGGGAGATTAAACACAGACTGAGGGGCAGATTAAACACAGGGTGAGGTGGTGATTAAACACAGAGTGGGGGGTTAAACACAGAGTGAGGGGGAGAGATTGAAAACAGAATGAGTGGGGGAAATTAAACATTGTGAGGGGGAGATTAAACACTGAATGAGGGGAGGAATTAAACATAGATTGAGGAGGGGGGATTAAACACAGAATGAGGGGGGAGATTAAACACAGAGTGAGGGGGAGAGATTAAATGCATAGTGAGGGGGAGAGATTGAAAACAGAGTGAGGGGGAGGAAATTAAATACAGTGAGGGGGCAGATTAAACACTGAGTGATCAGAGGGATTAAACACAGACAGGGGGAGATTAAACACAGAGTGAGGTGTTCATTAAACACAGAGTGAGGGGAGATTCAACATCGAGTGGGGGGGTCTTCAACACAGTGTGAGGGGAGGGATCAGGCACAGAGTGAGGGGGACAGTAAACACAGAGTGATGGCGGTGTTGGTGTTAAACACAGAATGAGCGGGGATAGATTAAACACAGAGTGGGGGGGAGATTAAACACAGAGTGAGGGGGAGATTAAACACAGAGTGAGGGCGGAGATTAAACCCAGAGTGAGGGGGAGATTAAACACAGAGTGAGGGGGGAGATTAAACCCAGAGTAAGGGGGAATTAAACACAGAGTGAGGGATGGGGGAGATTAAACACAGAGTGGTGGGTGAGATTAAACACAGAGTGAGGGGGAGATTAAACACAGAGTGAGGGGGGAGATTAAACACAGAGTGGGGGGTGAGATTAAACACAGAGTGAGGGGGAGATTAAACATAGCGTGAGAAGGGAGATTAAACACAGAGTGAGGGGGGAGATTAAACACAGAGTGGTGGGTGAGATTAAACACAGAGTGAGGGGGAGATTAAACACAGAGTGAGGGGGGAGATTAAACACAGAGTGGGGGGTGAGATTAAACACAGAGTGAGGGGGAGATTAAACACAGAGTGAGGGGGGAGATTAAACACAGAGTGAGGGGGGAGATTAAACCCAGAGTAAGGGGGAATTAAACACAGAGTGAGGGATGGGGGAGATTAAACGTAGAGTGAGGGGGATTAAACACAGAGTGAGCGGAGGGAATAAACTCAGAGTGAGGGGAGATTAATCACAGACTGAGGGGGAGATTAAACACAGAGTGAGGTGGTGCTTAAACAAAGAGTTGGGGGTATTCAACACAGAGTGAGGTGAGGGATTAAACACAGAGTGAAGGGGACAGTAAACACAGAGTGATGGGAGGGTTAAACACAGAATGAGTGGGGATAGATTAAACACAGATTGGGGGGGGTTAAACACAGAGTGAGGGGGACAGTAAACACAGAGTGAGGCGGCGGGGAAGATTTAACATAGAGTGAGGGGGAGAGATTAAAAACAGAGTGTTGGGGGTGGGTTAAAAACATCGTGAGGGGGGAGATTAAACACAGAGTGAGGGGGGGAGGTTAAACACAGGATAAGGGTGGCGGTTAAACACAGAGTGAGGGGGAGAGATTAAAAACAGGGTGAGGGGGGTTAAACACAGAGTGAGAGGGGAGAGATTAAACCCAGAGTGAGAGGGGGGGGGTGGTCTTCAACACAGTGTGAGGGGAGGGATCAGGCACAGAGTGAGGGGTCAGTAAACACAGAGTGATGGGGGGGGTTGGTGTTAAACACAGAATGAGCGGGGATAGATTAAACACAGAGTGGGGGGGAGATTAAACACAGAGTGAGGGGGAGATTAAACACAGAGTGAGGGCGGAGATTAAACCCAGAGTGAGGGGGAGATTAAACACAGAGTGAGGGGGGAGATTAAACCCAGAGTAAGGGGGAATTAAACACAGAGTGAGGGATGGGGGAGATTAAACACAGAGTGGTGGGTGAGATTAAACACAGAGTGAGGGGGAGATTAAACACAGAGTGAGGGCGGAGATTAAACCCAGAGTGAGGGGGAGATTAAACACAGAGTGAGGGGGGAGATTAAACCCAGAGTAAGGGGGAATTAAACACAGAGTGAGGGATGGGGGAGATTAAACACAGAGTGGTGGGTGAGATTAAACACAGAGTGAGGGGGAGATTAAACACAGAGTGAGGGGGGAGATTAAACACAGAGTGGGGGGTGAGATTAAACACAGAGTGAGGGGGAGATTAAACATAGCGTGAGAAGGGAGATTAAACACAGAGTGAGGGGGGAGATTAAACACAGAGTGGTGGGTGAGATTAAACACAGAGTGAGGGGGAGATTAAACACAGAGTGAGGGGGGAGATTAAACACAGAGTGGGGGGTGAGATTAAACACAGAGTGGGGGAGATTAAACACAGAGTGAGGGGGGAGATTAAACACAGAGTGAGGGGGGAGATTAAACCCAGAGTAAGGGGGAATTAAACACAGAGTGAGGGATGGGGGAGATTAAACGTAGAGTGAGGGGGATTAAACACAGAGTGAGCGGAGGGAATAAACTCAGAGTGAGGGGAGATTAATCACAGACTGAGGGGGAGATTAAACACAGAGGGAGGTGGTGCTTAAACAAAGAGTTGGGGGTATTCAACACAGAGTGAGGTGAGGGATTAAACACAGAGTGAAGGGGACAGTAAACACAGAGTGATGGGAGGGTTAAACACAGAATGAGTGGGGATAGATTAAACACAGATTGGGGGGGGTTAAACACAGAGTGAGGGGGACAGTAAACACAGAGTGAGGCGGCGGGGAAGATTTAACATAGAGTGAGGGGGAGAGATTAAAAACAGAGTGTTGGGGGTGGGTTAAAAACATCGTGAGGGGGGAGATTAAACACAGAGTGAGGGGGGGAGGTTAAACACAGGATAAGGGTGGCGGTTAAACACAGAGTGAGGGGGAGAGATTAAAAACAGGGTGAGGGGGGTTAAACACAGAGTGAGAGGGGAGAGATTAAACCCAGAGTGAGAGGGGGGGGGTGGTCTTCAACACAGTGTGAGGGGAGGGATCAGGCACAGAGTGAGGGGTCAGTAAACACAGAGTGATGGGGGGGGTTGGTGTTAAACACAGAATGAGCGGGGATAGATTAAACACAGAGTGGGGGGGAGATTAAACACAGTGTGAGGGGGGTTAAACACAGAGTGAGGAGGAGGGATTAAACACAGAATAAGAGGGGGGGGAATTAAACGCTGTGAGGGGGAAGATTAAACACTGAGGGGAGGAGATTAAACACTGAGTGAGAGGAGAGTTTAAACACAGAGTGAGGGATGGGAATTAAACACAGAGTGAGGCGGGCAGATTAAACACAGAGTGAGGGGGGGAAATTAAACACAGAGTGAGGGGAGGAAATGAAATACAGAGTGAGGAGGGAGATTAAACACAGGGTAGGGGGGTTAAACACAGATTGAGGGGGGGATTAAAAACAGAGTGAGGGGTGGAGATTAATTGCAGTGTGATTTGGGGATTAAACACAGAGTTGGTGGGGACATTAAACACAGAGTCGAGTGGGGGTGGGGTTGAACATAGAGTGAGTGGACAGAGTGTAAACACAGAGTGATGGGAGGGATTAAACACAGAGTGAGGGGGCAGATTAAACATAGAGTGAGGAGGGAGATTAAACACAGAGTGGGTGTGTGGTTAAACACAGAGTGAGGGTCAGATTATACACAGAGTGGGGGGGGGCGCGGTTAAACACAGTGTGAGGGGAGGATTTAAGCACAGAGTGAGGGGGGGTTTAAACATAGAGTGGGGGTGGTGGTTAAACACTAAGTGAGCGGGGAGAGATTAAACACAGAGTGGGGTGGTTGAACGCAGAGTGAGAGGGGAGATTAAGCACAGAGTGAGTGGGGGATTAAAGACAGAGTGAGGGGGGAGGTATTAAACACAGTGAGTGGAGGGATTAAACTCAGAGTGAGGGGAGAGATTAAACACGTAGCGAGGGGGAGAGATTGAAAACAGAGTGAGGGTGGGAAATTCAGTACAGTGAGGGGGGAGATTAAACACTGAGTGAGCAGAGGGATTAAACACAGAGTGAGGGGATATTAACACAGACTGAGGGGGAGATTAAACACAGAGTGAAGTGTTGATTAAACACAGAGTGAGGGGAGATTAAACACCGAGTGAGGGGCTTCTTCAACACAATTTGAGGGGAGGGATTAAGTACAGAGTGAGGGGGACAGTAAACACAGAGTGATGGAGGATAGGGGTTAAACACAGAATGAGCGGGGATAGACTAAACACAAAGTGGGGGGGGTTAAACACAGAGTGAGGAGGAGGGATTAAACACAGAATGGGGGGGCGGAATTAAACACAGTGAGGGGGGAGATTAAACACTGAGTGAGGGGAGAGATAAAACACAGAGTGAGGTGGAGGGATTAAACACAGAATGAGGAATGGGTATTAAACACAGAGTGAGGCGGGCAGGTTAATTACAGAGTGAGGGGATTAAACCGAGAGTGAGAGGGGAGAGATTAAACACAGCGTGAGGAAGAAGATTAAACACATAATGAGGGGGCGCTTAAACAGAGAGTGAGGGGAGGAAATGAAATACAGAGTGAGGAGGGAGATTAAACACAGAGTGGGGGGGTTAAACACAAAGTGAGGGGGGGGATTAAAAACAGAGTGAGGGGTGGAGATTAATTGCAGTGTGAGTTGGGGATTAAACACAGAGTTGGCGGGGACATTAAACACAGAGTCAAGTGGGGGTGGGGTTGAACATAGAGTGAGTGGAGAGAGTGTAAACACAGAGTGATGGGAGGGATTAAACACAGAGTGAGGGGGCAGATTAAACACAGAGTGAGGAGGGAGATTAAACACAGAGTGAGGAGGGAGATTAAACACAGAGTGAGGGGGCAGATTAAACATAGAGTGAGGAGGGAGATTAAACACAGAGTGAGGGGGCAGATTAAACATAGAGTGAGGAGGGAGATTAAACACAGAGTGGGGGGGATTAAACACAGAGTGAGGGTCAGATTATACACAGAGTGGGGGGCGCGCGGTTAAACACAGTGTGAGGGGAGGATTTAAGCACAGAGTGAGGGGGGGTTTAAACATAGAGTGGGGGTGGTGGTTAAACACTAAGTGAGCGGGGAGAGATTAAACTCAGAGTGAGGGGAGAGATTAAACACATAGCGAGGGGGAGAGATTGAAAACAGCGTGAAGGTGGGAAATTCAGTACAGTGAGGGGGGAGATTAAACACTGAGTGAGCAGAGGGATTAAACACAGAGTGAGTGGGGAGAGATTAAACACAGAGTGGGGTGGTTGAACGCAGAGTGAGAGGGGAGATTAAGCACAGAGTGAGTGGGGGATTAAAGACAGAGTGAGGGGGGAGGTATTAAACACAGTGAGTGGAGGGATTAAACTCAGAGTGAGGGGAGAGATTAAACACATAGCGAGGGGGAGAGATTGAAAACAGCGTGAGGGTGGGAAATTCAGTACAGTGAGGGGGGAGATTAAACACTGAGTGAGCAGAGGGATTAAACACAGAGTGAGCGGGGAGAGATTAAACACAGAGTGGGGTGGTTGAACGCAGAGTGAGAGGGGAGATTAAGCACAGAGTGAGTGGGGGATTAAAGACAGAGTGAGGGGGGAGATTAAACACTGAGTGAGCAGAGGGATTAAACACAGAGTGAGGGGATATTAACACAGACTGAAGGGGAGATTAAACACAGAGTGAAGTGTTGATTAAACACGGAGTGAGAGTGTCTTCAACACAGCTTGAGGGGAGGGATTAAGCACAGAGTGAGGGGGACAGTAAACACAGAGTGATGGAGGATAGGGGTTAAACACAGAATGAGTGGGGATAGACTAAACACAGAGTGGGGGGGGTGGGGTTAAACACAAAGTTAGGGGTGAGATTAAACACAGAGAGAGGGGGGTATTAAACACAGAGTGAGGAGGAGGGATTAAACACAGAATGAGGGGGGGAATTAAACACGGTGAGGGGGGAGATTAAACACTGAGTGAGGGGAGGAGATTAAACACTGAGTGAGGGGAGGGATAAAACACAGAGTGAGGTGGAGGGATTAAACACAGAATGAGGGATGGGAATTAAACACAGAGTGAGGCGGGCAGATTAAATACAGAGTGAGGGGATTAAACCCAGAGTGAGAGGGGAGAGATTAAACACAGCGTGAGGAAGGAGATTAAACACATAGTGAGGGGGCGCTTAAACAGAGAGTGAGGGGAGGAAATGAAATACAGAGTGAGGAGGGAGATTAAACACAGGGTAGGGGGGTTAAACACAAAGTGAGGGAGGGGATTAAAAACAGAGTGAGGGGTGGAGATTAATCGCAGTGTGAGTTGGGGATTAAACACAGAGTTGGGGGGGGGGGACATTAAACACAGCGTGGGGTGGGGGTTGAACATAGAGTGAGTGGAGAGAGTGTAAACACAGAGTTTGGAGAGGGATTAAACACAGAGTGAGGTGATTAAACATAGAGTGGGGGGGGGGGGTTAAACACAGAGTGAGGGGGGATTATACACAGAATTAGGGGCGATTAAACACAGTGTGAGGTGAGGATTTAAGCACAGAGTGAGGGGGGGTTTGGGGGGTTTAAACATAGAGTGGGTTGGGTTGAACGCAGAGTAAGGGGAGATTAAAGACAGAGTGAGGGTGGGTTAAAAACAGAGTTGGGGGGAGATTAAACACAGAGTGGGGGTGTTGAACATAGAGTGAGTGGAGAGAATGTAAACAGAGAGTGAGTGGGGGATTAAACACAGAGTTGGGGGGGGGACATTAAACACAGAGTGGGGAGGGGAACATCTAGTGAGTGGAGAGAGTGTAAACACAGAGTGAGTGGAGGGATTAAACACAGAGTGAGTAGGTGATTAAACATAGAGTGAGGGGGGAGATTAAACACAGAGGGGGGTGGGAGATTAAACACAGAGTGAGGGGGGAATTAAACACAGTGAGGGGTGGGGGAGATTAAACGTAGAGTGAGGGGGATTAAACACAGAGTGAGCGGAGGGAATAAACTCAGAGTGAGGGGAGATTAATCACAGACTGAGGGGGTGATTAAACACAGAGTGAGGTGGTGCTTAAACAAAGAGTTAGGGGGTATTCAACACAGAGTGAGGTGAGGGATTAAAAACAGAGTGAGGGGGACAGTAAACACAGAGTAAGGGGGGGTGAGATTTAACACAGAGGGGGAGAGATTACAAACAGAGTGGTGGGGGGTTGGTTTAAACACATTGTGAGGCAGGAGATTAAACACAAAGTGAGGGGGGAGGTTAAACACAGAATAAACTGGAGGTTAAACACAGAGTGAGGGGGAGAGATTAAAAACAGAGTGAGGGGGGTTAAACACAGAGTGAGCTGGGAGGGATTAAACCCAGAGTGAGGGGGGTTAAACACAGAGTGAGCTGGGAGGGATTAAACCCAGAGTGAGGGGGGTTAAACACAGACTGAGCGGGGAAAGATTAAACACAGAGTGAGGAGGAGAGATTAAAAACAGAGTGAGGGGGGTTAAACACAGAGTGAGAGGGGAGAGATTAAACCCAGAGTGAGGGGGATTAAACAGAGTGAGTCGGGGTATTAAATACAGAGTGCGTGGAGGATTTAAACACAGAGTAAAGCGAGATTAAATACAGACTGAGGGGCAGATTAAACACAGGGTGATGTGGTGATTAAACACAGAGTGAGGGGGAGAGATTGAAAACAGAGTGGGTGGGGGAAATTAAACACTGTGAGGGGGGAGATTAAACACTGAGTGAGAGGAGGGATTAAACAGAGAGTGAGGAGGGGGGATTAAACACAGAATGAGGGGGTGGAATTACAGACAGAATGAGGAGGGAGATTAAACACAGAGTGAGAGGGGTTAAACACACTGAGGGGAGATAAAACAGAGTGAGGAGGGAGATTAAACACAGAGTGAGGGGCAGAGATTAAACACAGTGAGGGGGAGCTTAAACACAGAGTGAGGGGGGAGGTTAAACACAGAATAAGGGGGGAGGTTAAGCACAGAGTGAGGGGGTGAAATTAAACACAGAGTGAAGAGGGAGATTAAACACAGAGTGGGGGGGTTAAACACAACGTGTGGGGGGATTAAAAACAGTGAGGGGGGAGATTAAACACAGAGTGAGTGGGGGATTAAGCACGGAGTTGGGGGGGACATTAAACACAGAGTCGGGTGGGGGGAACATCTAGTGAGTGGAGAGAGTGTAAACACAGAGTGAGGGGAGCGTTTAAACAGAATGAGGGAGCAGATTAAACAGAGTGAGGAGGGAGATTACACACAGAGTAAGGAAGGAGATTAAACACAGAGTGAGGAGGTGATTAAACATAGAGTGAGGAGGGAGATTAAACACAGAGTGGGGGGTGGCGGTTAAACACAGTGTGAGGGGAGGATTTAAGCACAGAGTGAGGGGGGGGTCAAACATAGAGTGGGGTGGGTTGAACGCAGAGTGAGGGGGGAGATTAAACGCAGAGTGAGGGGGAGATTAAACGCAGAGTGAGGGGAGATTAAAGACAGAGTGAGGGGGGATTAAAAACAGAGTTGTGGGGAGATTAAACACAGTGAGTGGGGGATCAAACACAGAGTTGGGAGGACATTAAATACAGAGTGGGGGGGTTGAACATAAAGTGAGTGGGGGGGATTAAACACAGAGTGAGGGGGGGAGATTAAACACAGTGAGTAGGGGGGATTAAACACAGAGTGAGGGGTGGGAGATTAAACACAAAGTGAGTGAGGGGGGATTAAACACAGAGTTGGGGGGGACATTAAACACAGAGTGGGGTGGGGAGAACATCTAGTGAGTGGAGAGAGTGTAAACACAGAGTGAGGGGAGCGTTTAAACACAGAGTGAGTGGGCAGATTAAACATAGCGTGAGGAGGGAGATTAAACACAGAATGTGTAGGTGATTAAACCTAGAGTGAGGAGGGAGATTAAACACATGGTTGGGGGGGAGGAGATTAAACACAGAGTGAGGCGGGGAGATTAAACCCTGAGTAAGGGGGAATTAAACACAGAGTGAGGGGTGGGGGAGATTAACGCAGGCTGAGGGGGATTAAACACAGAGTGAGCGGAGGGAATAAACTCAGAGTGAGGGGAGATTAATCACAGACTGAGGGGGAGATTAAACACAGAGTTAGGGGTATTCAACACAGAGTGAGGTGAGGGATTAAACACAGAGTGAGGGGGACAGTAAACACAGAGTGAGTGGGCAGATTAAACATAGCATGAGAAGGGAGATTAAACACAGAGTGGGGGGGGAGATTAAACACAGAGTGAGGGGGGAGATTAAACCCAGAGTAAGGGGGAATTAAACACAGAGTGAGGGATGGGGGAGATTAAACGTAGAGTGAGGGGGATTAAACACAGAGTGAGCGGAGGGAATAAACTCAGAGTGAGGGGAGATTAATCACAGACTGAGGGGGAGATTAAATACAGAGTTGGGGGTATTCAACACAGAGTGAGGTGAGGGATTAAACACAGAGTGAAGGGGACAGTAAACACAGAGTGATGGGAGGTTAAACACAGAATGAGTGGGGATAGATTAAACACAGATTGGGGGGGTTAAACACAGAGTGAGGGGGACAGTAAACACAGAGTGAGGGGGCGGGGAAGATTTAACACTGAGTGAGGGGGAGAGATTAAACATATAGTGAATGGGAGAGATTGAAAGCAGAATGAGGGGGGGAAATTAAATACAGTGAGGAGGGAGATTAAACACTGAGTGAGGTGGTGATTAAACGCAGAGTGAGGGGAGATTAAACACCAAATGAGGGGTGTCTTCAGCACAGTGTGAGGGGAGGGATTAAGCACAGAGTGAGGGGGACAGTAAACACAGACTGATGGGATGGGGGTTAGACACAGAATGAGCGGGGATATTATAAACACAGAGTTGGGGGGGGGGTTAAACACAGAGTTAGGTGTGAGATTAAACACAGAATGAGGGGTGTATTAAACACAGAGTGAGGAGGAGGGATTAAACACAGATTGGGGGGGGGAATTAAACACAGTGAGGGGGGAGATTAAACACAAGAGTGAGGGGGGAGAGAGTAAAAACACAGAGAGAGGAGGGATTAATCACAGAGTGAGGGGAGATTAAACACACAGTGAGGGGGGATTAAACACAGAGTGAGGTGGGATTAAACACAGAGTGAGGAGGAGGGATTAAACACAGAATGGGGGGAGAATTAAACACAGTGAAGGGGGAGATTAAACACTGAGTGAGGTGGAGGTATTAAACACAGAATGAGGGATGGGTATTAAACACAGAATGAAGCGGGCAGATTAAACACAGAGTGAGGCGATTAAACCCAGAGTGAGGGGGGAGAGAGTAAACACAGAGTGAAGGGATAGTTTGAACACAGAGTGGGGAGGTTAAACAGAGAGCGAGGAGGAGATTATACACAGAGTAGGGGGAGAGAGTAAAAACAGAGAGGGGGTTTTAATCAGAGTGCTGGGTGGGTTAAACACAGAATGAGTGGGGATAGATTAAACACAGAGTGAGGGGGACAGTAAACACAGAGTGAGGGGGGTCGATTTAACACTGAGTGAGGGGGAGAGATTAAAATCAGAGTGGTGGGGGGTGGGTTAAAAACATTGTGAGGGGGGAGGTTAAACACAGAGTGAGGGGGGAGGTTAAACACAGAATAAGGGTGGAGGATAAACACAGAGTGAGGGGGAGAGATTAAAAACAGAGTGAGGGGGGTTAAACACAGAGTGAGGGGGGAGAGATTAAACCCAGAGTGAGGGGGGTTAAACAGAGTGAGTCGGGGTATTAAACACAGAGTGAGCGGAGGGTTTAAACACAGAGTGAGGGGAGATTAAATACAGACTGAGGGACAGATTAAACACAGGGTGAGGTGGTGATTAAACACACAGTGAGGGGGGAGATTAAACACAGTGAGGGGGGAGGTTAAACACAGAGTGAGGGGGGAGGTTAAACACAGAATAAGGGTGGAGGTTAAACACAGAATGAGGGGGAGAGATTATAAACAGAGTGAGGGAGGTTAAACACCAAGTGAGGGGGGAGAGATTAAACCCAAAGTGAGGGGGGTTAAACAGAGTGAGTCAGGGTATTAAACACAGAGTGAGGGGAGATTAAATACAGACTGAGGGGCAGATTAAACACAGAGTGAGGTCGTGATTAAACACAGAGTGAGGGGGGTTAAACAAACTGTGAGGGGAGATAAAACACAATGAGGGGGAAGATTAAACACAGAGTGAGGGGGAGAGGTTAAACACAGTGAGGGGGAGCTTAAACACGGAGTGAGGGGGGAGGTTAAACACAGAATAAGGGGGAGGTTAAATGCGGAATAAGGGGGGAGTTTAAACACAGAGTGAGGGAGAGAGATTAAAAACAGGGTAGGGGGTGGGGGGGTTAATCACAGAGTGCAGGGGAGAGATTAAACCCAGAATGAGGGGGCGATTAAACCCAGAGTGAGGGGGATTAAACACAGAGTTGGGGGAGAGATTAAACACAGAGTTGGGGGAGAGATTAAACACAGAGTGATGGGGGATAAAACAAAGAGTGAGGGTGGGATTAAACACAGAGTGAGGGGGGGAATAAACACAGAGTGAGGGGTATTAAACACATAGTGTGTGGGGGGGGGTGGAGATTAAACACAAAATGAGGGAGATTAGATACCGAGTGAAGGGCGAAGTATTAAACACAGAGTGAGCAGAGGGATTAAACTCAGAGTGAAGGGAGATTAAACACAGATTGAGGGTGAGATTAAACACAAAGTGAGTGGGAGAGACTAAACACAGAGTTGGGATGTATTAAACACAGTGTGAAGGGGAAAGATTAAATGGCGAGGTGGAGAGATTGAATACAGAGTGAGGGGGGAAATTAAATACACTGAGGGGGGAGATTAAACACAGAGTGAGGGGGAGAGATTAAATATAGAGTTGGGGGGTGTTAAACACAGAATGAAGGGGAGCGATTAAACACATAGCGAAGGGGAGAGATTGAAAACAGAGTGAGGGGGGGGAAATTAAATATTGTGAGTGGGAAGCTTAAACACTGAGTGAGCAGAGGGATTAAACACAGAGTGAGGGGGAGACTAAACACAGAGTGAGGTGTTGATTAAACACAGAGTGAGGGGAGATTAAACACAGAGTGAGGGGGAGACTAAACACAGAGTGAGGTGTTGATTAAACACAGAGTGAGGGGAGATTAAACACAGACTGAGGGGGAGACTAAACACAGAGTGAGGTGTTGATTAAACACAGAGTGAGGTGTTGATTGAACACAGACTGAGGGGGAGATTAAACACAGAGTGAGGGAGGAGATTAACACAGTGAGGTGGTGATTAAACACAGAGTGAGGTGTTGATTGAACACAGACTGAGGGGGAGATTAAACACAGAGTGAGGGAGGAGATTAACACAGTGAGGTGGTGATTAAACACAGAGTGAGGTGTTGATTAAACACAGACTGAGGGGGAGATTAAACACAGAGTGAGCGGGAGATTAAACATAGAGTAAGGGGAGATAAAACACAGAGTGAGGGGGGAGATTAAACACAGAATAAGGGGGGAGGTTGAACACGGAATAAGGGGGGAGGTTAAACACAGAGTGTGGGGGAGTGATTAAACTCAGAGTGATGGGGTGATTAAAAACAGAGTGAGGGGGGAGATTAAACTCAGAGTGAGGGGGGAGATTAAACATAGAGTGAGGGGGAGATTAACACTGAGTGAGGTGGTGATTAAACACAGAGTGAGGGGGAGATTAATCATAGAGTAAGGTGAGATAAAACACAGCGTGAGGGGAGAGATTAAACACTGAGTGAGGGGGAGAGGTTAAACACAGTGAGGGGGAGCTTAAACGCAGAGTGAGGTGGGAGGTTAAACACAGAATAAGGGTGGAGGCTAAACACAGAATATGGGTGGAGGTTAAACACAGAGTGAGGGGGGAGAGATTAAACCCTGAGTGAGGGCGATTAAACACAGAGTGAGTGGGGGTATTAAACACAGAGTGAGTGGGGGGGGATTAAACACAGAGTGAGGCGAGATTAAACACAGACTGAGGGGCAGATTAAACACAGGGTGAGGTGGTGATTAAACACAGAGTGGGGGGTGTTAAACACAGAGTGAGGGGGGAGAGATTAAACCCAGAGTGAGGGCGGTTAAACACAGAGTGAGCGGAGGGTTTAAACACAGAGTGAGGCGAGATTAAATACAGACTGAGGGGCAGATTAAACACAGGGTGAGGTGGTGATTAAACACATAGCGAGGGGGAGAGATTGAAAACAGAGTGAGTGTGGGAAATTAAACAGTGTGCGGGTGGGAGATTAAACACTGAGTGAGGGGAGGGATTAAACACAGAATGACGGGGTGGAATTACACACAGAGTGAGGAGGGCATATTAAACACAGAATGAGGGGGAGATTCAACACAGAGTGGGGGGTGTTAAACACAATGTGTGGGGGGGATTAAAAACAGAGTGAGGGGGGAGATTGAACGCACAGTGAGTGGGGGATTAAGCACGGAGTTGGGGGGACATTAAACACAGAGTCGGGGTGGGGGGAACATCTAGTGAGTGGAGAGAGTGTAAACACAGAGTGAGGGGAGCGTTTAAACGGAGTGAGGGGGCAGATTAAACAGAGTGAGGAGGGAGATTACACACAGAGTAAGGAAGGAGATTAAACACAGAGTGAGGAGGTGATTAAACATAGAGTGAGGAGGGAGATTAAACACAGAGTGGGGGGGTGGCGGTTAAACACAGTGTGAGGGGAGGATTTAAACACAGAGTGAGGGGGGGTTTAAACATAGAGTGGGGTGGGTTGAACGCAGAGTGAGGGGGGAGATTAAACGCAGAGTGAGGGGGAGATTAAACGCAGAGTGAGGGGGAGATTAAACGCAGAGTGAGGGGAGATTAAAGACAGAGTGAGGGGGGGGATTAAAAACAGAGTTGGGGGGAGATTAAACACACAGTGAGTGGGGGATTAAATACAGAGTTGGGGGGGACATTAAACACAGAGTGGGGGGGTTGAACATAAAGTGAGTGGAGAGAGTGTAAACACAGAATGGGGGGGATTAAACACAGAGTGAATGGGGGGATTAAACACAGAGTGAGGGGGGAGATTAAACACAGAGTGAGTGGGGGGGGATTAAACACAGAGTGAGTGGGGAGATTAAACACAGAGTGAGGGGGGAGATTAAACACAGAGTGAGGGGGGAGATTAAACACAAAGTGAGTGGGGGGGGTTAAACACAGAGTTGGGGGGGACATTAAACACAGAGTGGGGTGGGGAGAACATCTAGTGAGTGGAGAGAGTGTAAACACAGAGTGAGGGGAGCGTTTAAACACAGAGTGAGGGGGCAGATTAAACAGAGTGAGGAGGGAGATAAACACAGAGTGTGTAGGTGGTTAAACCTAGAGTGAGGAGGGGGATTAAACACATGGTTGGGGGGGAGGAGATTAAACACAGAGTGAGGGGGGAGATTAAATACAGAGTGAGGCAGGGAGATTAAACCCTGAGTAAGGGGGAATTAAACACAGAGTGAGGGGTGGGGGAGATTAAACGCAGGCTGAGGGGGATTAAACACAGAGTGAGCGGAGGGAATAAACTCAGAGTGAGGGGAGATTAATCACAGACTCAGGGGGAGATTAAACACAGAGTGAGGTGGTGCTTAAACAAAGAGTTGGGGGTATTCAACACAGAGTGAGGTGAGGGATTAAACACAGAGTGAAGCAGACAGTAAACACAGAGTGATGGGAGGTTAAACACAGAATGAGTGGGGATAGATTAAACACAGAGTGGGGGGGTTAAACACAGAGTGATGGGGGGTTAAACACAAAGTGAGGGGGAGAGATTGAAAGCAGAATGAGGGGGGAAATTAAATACAGTGAGCGGGGAGATTAAACACTGAATGAGGTGGTGATTAAACACAGTGTGAGGGGAGGGATTAAGTACAGAGTGAGGGGTACAGTAAACACAGAGAGATGGGGGTGGGGGTTAACCACAGAATGAGCAGGGATAGATTAAACACAGAGTGAGGGGGGAGTATTAAACACAGAGTTAGGGGTGAGATTAAACACAGAGTGAGGGGGTGATTACACACAGAGTGAGGGGATTAAACACAGTGTGGAAGGTGGAGATTAAACATAGAGTGATGGTGGGTAAAACAAAGAGTGAGGGAGGATTAAACACAGAGTGAGTGGGGGAGATTAAACTCAGAGTGAGGGGGGATTAAACACAGAGTGGAAGGTGGAGATTAAACACAGAGTGAAGGGGGGTAAAACAAAGAGTGAGGGAGGATTAAACACAGAGTGAGCGTAGGGATTAAACTCAGAGTGAGGGGAGATTAAACACAGACTGAGGGGGAGATTAAACACAGAGTGAGGAGAAGATTAAACACAGACTGAGGGGGAGATTAAACTCAGAGTGAGGGGTGATTAAACACACTGAGGGGGAGATTAAACACAGACTGAGGGGGAGATTAAACACAGAGTGAGGGGAGAGATTAAACATAGAGTTGGGATGTATTAAATACAGAGTGTGAGGAAGAGATTAAACACATAGCGAGGAGGAGAGATTGAAAACAGAGTAAGGGGGGCAAATTAAATACAGTGAGGGGGGAGATTAAACACTGAGTGAGGTAGTGATTAAACACAGAGTGAGGAGAAGATTAAACACAGACTGAGGGGGAGATTAAACACAGAGTGAGGTGTTGATTAAACACAGACTGAGGGGGAGATTAAACACAGAGTGAGGTGTTGATTAAACACAGAGTGAAGGGAGACTAAACACCGAGTGAGGGTGTCTTCAACACAGTGTGAGGGGAGGGATTAAGTACAGAGTGAGGGGTACAGTAAACACAGAGTGATGGGGGGTGGGGGTTAACCACAGAATGAGCAGGGATAGATTAAACACAGAGTGGGGGGGTGGGGTTAAACACAGAGTTAGGGGTTAGATTAAACACAGAGTGAGGCGGGTATTAAACACAGAGTGAGGAGGAGGGATTAAACACAGAATGAGTGGGGGGAATTAAACACAGTGAGGGAGGAGATTAAACACTGAGGGGAGGAGATTAAACACTGAGTGAGTGGAGGGATTAAACACAGAGTGAGGTGGAGAGATTAAACACTGAATGAGGGATGGGTATTAAACACAGAGTGAGGCGGGCAGATTAAATACAGAGTGAGGGGATTAAACCCAGAGTGAGGGGTGAGAGATTAAACACAGAGTGAGGAAGGAGATTAAACACAGAGTGAGGGGGCGCTTAAACACTGAGTGAGGGGGTGAAATTAAACACAGAGTGAGGAGGGAGATTAAACACAGAGTGGGGGGGTTAAACACAAGGTGAGGGGTGATTAAAAACAGAGTGAGGGGGGAGACTAAACGCAGAGTGAGTGGGCGATTAAACACAGAGTTGGCGGGGACATGAAACACAGCGTTGGGGGGGGGGGGTGGGGTTGAACATAGAGTGAGTGGAGAGAGTGTAAACACAGAGTGAGGGGAGGGATTAAACACAGAGTGAGGGGAGATTAAACACAGAGTGAGGAGAAGATTAAACACAGAGTGAGGAGAAGATTAAACACAGAGTGAGGGGGAGATTAAACACAGAGTGAGGAGAAGATTAAACACAGAGTGAGGAGGAGGGATTAAACTCAGAATGAGTGGGGGGAATTAAACACAGTGAGGGAGGAGATTAAACACTGAGGGGAGGAGATTAAACACTGAGTGAGTGGAGGGATTAAACACAGAGTGAGGTGGAGGGATTAAACACTGAATGAGGGATGGGTATTAAACACAGAGTGAGGTGGGCAGATTAAATACAGAGTGAGGGGATTAAACCCAGAGTGAGGGGTGAGAGATTAAACACAGAGTGAGGAAGGAGATTAAACACATAGTGAGGGGGCGCTTAAACACTGAGTGAGGGGGTGAAATTAAACACAGAGTGAGGAGGGAGATTAAACACAGAGTGGGGGGGTTAAACACAAGGTGAGGGGGGATTAAAAACAGAGTGACGGGGGAGACTAAACGCAGAGTGAGTGGGGGATTAAACACAGAGTTGGCGGGGACATGAAACACAGCGTGGAGAGGGGGGTAGGGTTGAACGTAGAGTGAGTGGAGAGAGTGTAAACACAGAGTGAGGGGAGGGATTAAACACAGAGTGAGGGGAGATTAAACACAGAGTGAGGAGAGATTAAACACAGAGTGAGGGGAGATTAAACACAGAGTGAGGAGAAGATTAAACACAGACTGAGGGGGAGATTAAACACAGAGTGAAGAGAAGATTAAACACAGACTGAGGGGGAGATTAAACACAGAGTGAGGAGAAGATTAAACACAGACTGAGGGGGAGATTAAAAACAGAGTGAGGAGAAGATTAAACACAGACTGAGGGGGAGATTAAACACTGAGTGAGGTGTTGATTAAACACAGAGTGTGGGTGACTAAGCACCAAGTGAGGGGTGTCTTCAACACAGTGTGAGGGGAGGGATTAAGCGCAGAGTGAGGGGTACAGTAAACACAGAGAGATGGGGGGTTGGGTTAACCACAGAATGAGCAGGGATAGATTAAACACAGAGTGTGGGGGGGGGTGTTAAACACAGAGTTAGGGGTGAGATTAAACACAGAGTGAGGGAGTGATTAAACACAGAATGAGGGGGATTAAACACAGTGTGGAAGGTGGAGATTAAACACAGTGTGGAAGGTGGAGATTAAACACAGTGTGGAAGGTGGAGATTAAACACAGAGTGATGGTGGGTAAAACAAAGAGTGAGGGAGGGATTAAACACAGTGTGAATGAGGGAGATTAAACACAGAGTGAGGGGAGATTAAAGACAGACTGAGGGGAAGATAAAACACAGAGTGAGGAGGAGAGATTAAACACATACCGAGGGGGAGAGATTGAAAACAGAGAGGGGGGAAATTAAATACAGTGAGGGGGGAGATTAAACACTGAGTGAGGTGGTGATTAAACACAGAGTGAGGGGGAGAGATTAAACACATAGTGAATGGGAGAGATTGAAAGCAGAGTGAGGAAGGAGGGAAATTAAATACAGTGAGGGGGGAGATTAAACACAGAGTGAGATGGTGATTACACACAGAGTGAGAAGGGCATATTAAACACAGTGTGAGGGGGAGATTAAACAGAGTGAGGAGGTAGGCTAAACACAGAATAAGGGGGGAGGTTGAACACAGAGTGAGGAGGAGAGATTAAACACAGAGTGAGTTGGGGGAGATTAAACACAGAGTGAGGGGGATTAAACACAGAGTGGAAGGTGGAGATTAAACACAGAGTGGAAGGTGGAGATTAAACACAGTGATGGTGGGTAAAACAAAGAGTGAGGGAGGATTAAACACAGTGTGAGTGGGGGAGATTAAACTCAGTGAGGGGGGGATTAAACACAGAGTGAGGGGTATTAAACACATAGTGTGGGAGGGGGAGATTAAACACAGAGTGAGGGAGATTAAATACTGAGTGATTGGGGTGGTATTAAACACAGAGTGAGCGTAGGGATTAAACACAGAGTGAGGAGGAGGGATTAAACACAGAATGAGTGGGGGAATTAAACACAGTGATGGAGGAGATTAAACACTGAGGGGAGGAGATTAAACACTGAGTGAGTGGAGGGATTAAACACTGAATGAGGGATGGGTATTAAACACAGAGTGAGGCGGGCAGATTAAATACAGAGTGAGGGGATTAAACCCAGAGTGAGGGGTGAGAGATTAAACACAGAGTGAGGAGATTAAACCCAGAGTGAGGGGTGAGAGATTAAACACAGAGTGAGGAGATTAAACCCAGAGTGAGGGGTGAGAGATTAAACACAGAGTGAGGAAGGAGATTAAACACATAATGAGGGGGCGCTTAAACACTGAGTGAGGGGGTGAAATTAAACGCAGAGTGAGGAGGGAGATTAAACACAGAGTGGGGGGGTTAAACACAAGGTGAGGGGGGATTAAAAACAGAGTGAGGGGGGAGACTAAACGCAGAGTGAGTGGGCGATTAAACACAGAGTTGGCGGGGACATGAAACACAGCGTGGGGGGGGTGGGGTGGGGTTGAACATAGAGTGAGTGGAGAGAGTGTAAACACAGAGTGAGGGGAGGGATTAAACACAGAGTGAGGGGAGATTAAACACAGAGTGAGGGGAGATTAAACACAGAGTGAGGGGAGATTAAACACAGAGTGAGGAGAAGATTAAACACAGAGTGAGGGGAGATTAAACACAGAGTGAGGAGAAGATTAAACACAGACTGAGGGGGAGATTAAACACAGAGTGAGGAGAAGATTAAACACAGACTGAGGGGGAGATTAAACACAGAGTGAGGGGAGATTAAACACAGAGTGAGGAGAAGATTAAACACAGAGTGAGGAGAAGATTAAACACAGAGTGAGGGGAGATTAAACACAGAGTGAGGAGAAGATTAAACACAGAGTGAGGGGAGATTAAACACAGAGTGAGGAGAAGATTAAACACAGAGTGAGGAGAAGATTAAACACAGAGTGAGGGGGAGATTAAACACAGAGTGAGGGGGAGATTAAACACAGAGTGAGGGGGAGATTAAACACAGAGTGAGGAGAAGATTAAACACAGAGTGAGGAGAAGATTAAACACAGAGTGAGGGGAGATTAAACACAGAGTGAGGAGAAGATTAAACACAGACTGAGGGGGAGATTAAACACTGAGTGAGGTGTTGATTAAACACAGAGTGTGGGTGACTAAGCACCGAGTGAGGGGTGTCTTCAACACAGTGTGAGGGGAGGGATTAAGTACAGAGTGAGGGGTACAGTAAACACAGAGAGATGGGGGGTGGGGTTAACCACAGAATGAGCAGGGATAGATTAAACACAGAGTGGGGGGGTGGTTAAGCACAGAGTTAGAGGTGAGATTAAACACAGAGTGAGGGGGGTATTAAACACAGGGTGAGGTCGTGATTAAACACTGAGTGAGGTGGAGATTAAACAAAGAGTGGCGCGGCTAAACACAAAGTGAGGAGGCAATTAAAAACAGAGTTAGGGGAGGAGATTAAACGCAGTGTGAGTGGGGGATTAAACACAGAGTTGGGGGGACATTTAACACAGAATGAGTCAGGGTATTAATCACAGAGTGAGCGGAGGGTTTAAACACTGAGTGAGGCGAGATTAAACACAGACTGTGGGGTAGATTAAACACAGGGTGAGGTGGTGATTAAACACAGACTGGGGGTCTTAAACACAGAGTGAGGGGGAGAGATTGAAAACAGAGTGAGGGGGGAAATTAAACACTGTAAGGGGGGAGATTAAACACTGAGTGAGGGGAGGGATTAAACACAGAGTGAGGAGGGGGGATTAAACACAGAATGAGGGAGTGGAATTACACAGAGTGAGGAGGGCATATTAAACACAGAGTGAGGGGGAGAGATTGAAAACAGAGTGAGGGGGGAAATTAAACACTGTAAGGGGGGTGATTAAACACTGACTGAGGGGAGGGATTAAACACAGAGTGAGGAGGGGGGATTAAACACAGAATGAGGGGGTGGAATTACAGAGTGAGGAGGGCATATTAAACACAGAGTGAGGGGAGGGATTAAACACAGAGTGAGGAGGGGGGATTAAACACAGAATGAGGGGGTGGAATTACACACAGAGTGAGGAGGGCAAATTAAACACAGAGTGAGGGAGACATTAAACACCGAGTGAGGAGGGGGAATTAAACACAGAATGAGGGGGTGGAATTACACACAGAGTGAGGAGGGCATATTAAACACAGAGTGAGGGGGGAGATTAAACACAGAGTGAGGAGGGAGGCTAAACACAGAATAAGAGGGGAGGTTGCACACAGAGTGATGGGGAGAGATTAAAAACATAGTGGGGGGGTTTAAACACAGAGTGCGGGGGAGAGATTAAGTCCAGAGTGAGGGGGTGATTAAACTCAGAGTGAGGGGAGAGATTAAACACAGAGTGAGGGGGGGATTAAAGACAGAGTCAGGGGCGGATTAAACACAGAGTGAGGGGAGAGATTAAACACAGAGTGAGGGGAGACATTAAACACAGAGTGAGTGGGAGATTAGACATAGAGTGAGGGGGGAGATTAAAGACAAAGTGAGGGGGGGTTAAACACAGAGAGAAGGGGGGGATTAAATACCGGGTGAGGGGAGGGACTAAACATAGATTGATGGGGGGTGATTAAACTCAAAGTGAGGGTGAGAGATTAAACACAGAGTTTGGGGGTTTTAAACATGGAGATTAAACACATAGTGAATGGGAGAGATTGAAAACAGAGTGATGGGGGGAAAATAAATACAGTGAGGGGTGAGATTAAACACTGAGTGGTCAGAGGGATTAAACAGAGAGAGAGGGGGTGATTAAACACAGACTGAGGGTGAGATTAAACACAGAGTGAGGTGTTGATTAAACACAGACTGAGGGGGAGATTAAACACAGACTGAGGGGGAGATTAAACACAGAGTGAGGGGAGATTAAATACCGAGTGAGGGGGTCTTCAACACAGCGTGAGGGGAGGGATTAAGCACAGAATGGGGGATGGAAATTAAGCACAGAGTGAGTGGGGAGATTAAACACTGAGTGAGGGGGGCGTGGGGTTAAACACAGAATGACCGCGGATAGATTGAACACAGAGTTGGGGGGAGGGTTAAACACAGAGTTAGGTGTGAGATTAAACACAGAGTGAGGTGGAGGGTTTAAACACTGAATGAGGGATGGGAATTAAACACAGAGTGAGGCGGGCAGGTTAAATACAGAGTGAGGGGATTAAACCCAGAGTGAGAAGGGAGAGATTAAACACAGAGTGAAGGGGTAGATTGAACACAGAGTGGGGAGGTTAAACACAGAGTGAGGAGGAGATTATACACAGAGCGAAGGGGAGAGAGTAAAAACAGAGGGGGGATTAAACACAGAGTGAGGGAGGATTAAACATAGAGTGGGGGGGGAGATTAAATACAAAGTGAGGGGGGGTTAAACACAGAGTGAAGGGGGGCACTAAACACCGAGTGAGGGGAGGGACTAAACACAGTGCGGGGGTGAGATTAAACACAGAGTGAAGACGTAGATTGAACACAGAGAGGGGGGAGATTAATCACAGAGTGCGGGGAGATTAAGCTCACATTGAGGGGCAGATTAAACACAAAGTGAGGGGGAGAGGTTAACACAGTGAGGGCGAGTTTGAACACAGTGTGTGTGGGGAGGTTAAACACAGAGTGAGGGGGAGTGATTAAAAAGAGTGAGGGCAGTGATTAAACAGAGAGTGAGGGGAAGATTAAACACAGACTGAGGGGGAGATTACACACAGAGTGAGGGGAGATTAAACACCAAGTGAGGGGGGTCTTCAACACAACGTGAGGGAAGGGATTAAGCACAGAGTGAGGGGGACAGTAAACACAGAGTGATGGGGGGGTGGGGGTTAAACACATAATGAGCAGTGATAGATTCAACACAGAGTGGGGATGGGGTTAAACACAGAGTTAGGGTTGAGATTAAACACAGAGTGATGGGGGTATTAAACACAGAGTGAGGTGGAGGGATTAAACACAGAATGAGGGATGGAAATTAAGCACAGAGTAAGTGGGGAGATTAAACACTGAGTGAGGGGAGGGATTAAACACAGAGTGAGGTGGAGGGATTAAATGCAGAATGAGGGATGGGAATTAAACACAGAGTGAGGCGGACAGATTAAACACAGAGTGAGGGGATTAAACCCAGAGTGAGGGGGGAGAGATTAAACACAGTGTGAGGAAGGAGATTAAACACAGTGTGACAGCAGGATTTAAGCACTGATTGAGGGGGGGGGTTTAAACATAGAGTGGGGGTGGTGTTTAAACACTGAGTGAGCGGGGAGAGATTAAACACAGAGTGGGTTGGGTTTAACGCAGAGTGAGGGGGGAGATTAAACGCAGAGTGAGGGGGGAGATTAAACACAGAGTGAGTGGACATTAAAGACAGAGTGAGGGGGGAGGTATTAAACACAGAGTGAGGTGGAGGGATTAAACACTGAATGAGGGATGGGAATTAAACACAGAGTGAGGCGGGCAGGTTAAATACAGAGTGAGGGGATTAAACCCAGAGTGAGGGGGTAGAGATTATACACAGAGTGAAGTGGTATGTTGAACACAGAGTGGGGTGGTTAAACACAGTGAGGAGGAGATTATACACAGAGTGAGGAGGAGAGAGTAAAAACAGAGAGGGGGGATTAAACACAGAGTGAGGGAGGATTAAACATAGAGTGGGGGGGAGATTAAACACAAAGTGAAGGGGTAGATTGAACACAGAGAGGGGGGAGATTAATCACAGAGTGCAGGGAGATTAAACTCACATTGAGGGGCAGATTAAACACAAAGTGAGGGGGGGAGTTTAACACAGTGAGGGGGAGTTTGAACACAGTGTGTGGGGGGAGGTTAAACACAGAGTGAGGGGGAGAGATTAAAAACAGTGTGAGGGGTAGAGATTAAAACAGAATGAGGGGGAGCGATTAAAAACACAGTGAGGGGGGAGATTAAACCACAGAGTGAAGGGGATATTACACTGAGTTGGGTGATGGTAAGAGGCTACATTGAACACGGAGTGAAGGGGGTGTTTAATTTGTAGGTGGACATGATTGGGTACAGCTCCCTCAACCTCTCGATGTGAGTTACTGGCTGTGGTGTAAAAGCTCAATGCCATTATTGAAACCTGTTGTGGAGGTCTTCTCCCCCTCTGACCTGTCTCCCCCTCCCTCTTCTCTATCTAAACCCACAGATGCTGGTGAGAAAGGCGGCCAGCTGTCTGGGGGACAGAAACAGCGAGTAGCCATTGCACGTGCTCTAATCCGAGACCCCCAGGTGCTGATCCTCGATGATGCCACCAGCTGCCTGGACGCAGAGAGTGAACACACGGTGAGTACTGGGGTCCTTGTCACTCCTGATACTGGGCACGGGGAGAGTGAATGCAATGTGAGTACTGGGGTCCTCATCACTCCTGATATTAGGCACAGGAAGAGTGAACACACAGTGAGTACTGGGGTCCTTGTCACTCCTGATACTGGGCACAGGGAGAATGAACACATGGTGAGTACTGGGGTCCTCGTCACTCCTGATATTTGGCACAGGGAGAGTGAACGCACGGTGAGTACTGGGGTTCCCGTCAATCCTGATACTGGGCACAGGGAGAGTGAACACACGGTGAGTACTGGGTCCTCGTCGCTCCTGATATTGGGCACAGGGAGAGTGAACACACGGTGAGTGCTGGTGTCCTCATCACTCCTGATAATTGGTTCATGGAATGAAAGACAAATAGTAAAATTAGCTATCTTCCCCTATCAGTTCCCCAATTTTCATTCCCTCCCTTTCTGCCTCTTCTTAACCCCGTCTCTCACTTTCTGTCTATTTTTTGCTCAGTACCTCTGTCCCTCTCTCTACCTCTCTTTCTGTACAACTCCCTCTTTCCCTCTCTCTGTTTCTATTGTGTTCTCGCTCTCTGTCTATCTCTGTCTAACATTCAATTTATAATCTCCCCGTTTCTCTCTCTTCCCCTGTCCCACTCCACAAACACCTCTATCTCACATTCTGTCTTTCTGTCTGTCCCCCTGTATGTCTCTTTCTCTCTCTCTCTCTGTCACTTTCTCACTCACAGGCTGCACTTTACATGCCTCTGCCGGACTTGTTTTCCAGGAGGGGGAGCTGGGGAAGTGGAGTTGGAGTGGGGCAAGTAAAACAGGGCAGATTCCCACCCCACCATCTTCCTGCCCACTCCCAATGTCAGCCCCATAAGGCAAACCACAGGCCGTATTAAATAAATATTCAAGGGTCAATTGAGCTTGTTAGAAGTCAGTTAACCCTGATAATACACTGCCTACACCATAATACTCTTGATCTTTTCATTGAGAACTGTTGGTGTGACATTAGTTGTCTCAATTTCTCTGCTCCTCTCACCCATTCTAACCTGTCTCTCTCTGAACTTGCTGCACTTCGTTCTCTCAGGTCCAACCCTGACATTGTCATCAAACCCGCTGACAAGGGTGGTGCTGTTGTTGTCTGGCGCACTGACCTCTACCTCGCGGAGGCTGAGCGTCAACTCGCAGACACTTCCTCCTACCTTTCCCTAGACTATGACCCCACCACTGAACGTCAAGCCATTGTTTCCAGGCCTGTTACTGACCTCATCTCCTCTAGGGATCTTCCTCCCACAGCTTCCAACCTGATAGTCGCCCAACCTCGGACGGTCCGCTTCTACCTCCTACCCAAAATCCACAAACAGAACTGCCCCGGTAGACCGATCATCTCAGCTTGCTCCTGCCCCACAGAACTCATTTCTCGTTATCTTGACTCCCTTCTCTCTCCCCTTGTCCAGTCCCTTCCCACCTACATCCGTGATTCCTCTGACACCCTACATCATATCAACAATTTCCAGATCCTTGGCCCCAACCGCTTCCTCTTCACCATGGACGTCCAATCCCTCTACACCTCCATCCCCCACCAGGATGGTCTGAGGGCCCTTAGCTTCTTCCTCGAACAGAGGCCCGAACAATCCCCATCCACCACTACTCTCCTCCGTCTGGCTGAACTGTTCTCTCACTCAACAATTTCTCCTTAAACTCCTCTCACTTCCTCCAAATAAAAGGTGTGGCAATGGGTACCCATATGGGTCCCAGTTATGCCTGTCTCTTTATGGGGTATGTGGAACATAACTTGTTCCAGTCCTACTCCGGCCCCCTCCCACAACTCTTTCTCCGGTACATCGATGATTACTTCGGTGCTGCTTCATGCTCTCGTCTGGACCTGGAAAAATGTATTAATTTTGCTTCCAATTTCCACCCCTCCATCATTTTCACATGGTCCATCTCTGACACTTCCCTTCCCTTCCTTGACCTCTCTGTCTCAATTTCTGGTGACAGACTGTCCACCAATATCCATTACAAGCCTACCGACTCCCACAGCTACCTCGACTACAGCTCCTCACACCCCGCTTCCTGTAAGGACTCCATCCCATTCTCTCAGTTCCTTCGCCTGCGTCGCATCTGTTCTGATGATGCTACCTTCAAAAACGGTTCCTCTGACATGTCCTCCTTCTTCCTTAACCGAGGTTTTCCACCCACGGTCGTTGACAGGGCCCTCAACCGTGTCTGGCCCATCTCCCACGCATCCGCCCTCACTCCTTCTCCTCCCTCCCAGAAACATGATAGAGTCCCCCTTGTCCTCACTTATCACCCCACCAGCCTCCGCATTCAAAGGATCATCCTCCGCCATTTCCGCCAACTCCAGCATGATGCCACCACCAAACACATCTTCCCTTCACCCGTCCTGGCGGCATTCCGTAGGGATTGTTCCCTCCGGGACACCCTGGTACACTCCTCCATCACCCCCTACTCCTCAACCCCCTCCCACGGCACCTTCCCATGCCCACGCAAAAGATGCAACGCCTGCCCCTTCACTTCCCCTCTCCTCACCGTCCAAGGACCCAAACACTCCTTTCAAGTGAAGCAACATTTCACTTGCATTTCCCTCAACTTAGTCTACTGCATTCGTTGCTCCCAATGCGGTCTCCTCTACATTGGAGAGACCAAACACCACCCTGCTCTCTTGCCCACATGTCTGTCCTTGGCTTGCTGCATTGTTCCAGTGAAGCCCAACGCAAACTGGAGGAACAACACCTCATCTTCTGACTAGGCACCTTACAGCCTTCCGGACTGAATATTGAATTCAACAACTTTAGGTCCTGAACTCCCTCCTCCATCCCCACCCCCTTTCCGTTTCTTCCCCCTTCCTTTTGTTTTTTCCAACAATTTATATAGATTTTTCTTTTCCCACCTATTTCCATTATTTTAAATGTACTTCCATCCATTGTTTTATCTCTACCTTTTAGCCTATTTCGATTCCTTCACCCCACCCCACACCCAGGAGGGCTATCTGTACCTTGCTCGTCCTGCTTTCTACCCTTAATTAGCACATTCCTTAGATAATATCACCACCTTCAACACCTCTTTGTCGTTTTGTCTGTGACATCTTTTGGTTATCTCCACCTATCACTGGCCCTTTAACTAGCTCTTCTTGTCCCAACACCCCCCCCACCTTAAACCAGCTTATATTTCACCCCTTTCCTATTTTTACTTAGTTCTGTTGAAGGGTCATGAGGACTCGAAACGTTAACTGTGTTCCTGTCCGCAGATACTGTCAGACCTGCTGAGTTTTTGCAGGTATTTTTGTTTTTGTTTTGGCACATCATAATACAGTTGGCCTTGACAGGCAGGGGATAGTGGTCAGGCCATTTTTAAAATTAAATATTTTTTAAAGGACGAGAAGGGGGTGGTACTAACTTCCAGGGGGTGCCATTTATGCATAAGTTAGCAACCCCCCCGCCTTTCCTCCTGCCCACCTGCTACCTCAAGCCCACCCCCACCCCGCCTCACCTCGGTCCTCTTCCTTAGCTTCCCAACTCTTCCCTGGCCAATACCCCAGGACCCACCTTGCTCTGGGATCCATCGGGACTTCTCCTGAGGCCTGTTTGCTGGCCTGGCAGTGCCCACTAATGCGCCCTTGGCACTGCCAGGCCTGCTGGAACTGCTGGCTGGTCTGATTGGCTGACAGCTCCCAAGAATGGGACTTCCTCCCCAGGGTGTTGGAGCTGGGGGTGTGGGTGTGGGGTGGAAGGGTTGATGTGGAGCGAGTGGGCTTCATGCTGACTGCTTCCGGGGAGGACCCCTTATCCCCTGTAATACGCAGCCCACTGTATCTCTCTCTCTCTATTATTTGTTTACACTGACTCTATATCTCTCTCACACTCAACATTTCTGTCTCTCCCTATCTCTCTCTCCCTCTCCCTCGCCTTATATCTTTCTGTGTCTCTCTCACCCTCTCTGTCAGTCTGTCTCCACCTCTCACTGACAGTCTCCGACCTTTGCGTGTGTCCCTCACTTTTGTGTCTTTGTCTATCTCTCTCTCTTTCTCTCTATTTTATACTGTCTCTCTTGCCTCTCCCTCTCCCACTCTCTCACACACACACCAACTGTCTCCCTCCCAGTCTCCCTCAGACACTACCCTACCTCTCTGTCGGGAATCTCACATTCAATCTCTCATTCTATCTTTCACACACCCTCTATCTCTCATCTGTCCCTCTCTCAGTCCCTCTCACGCAAACTCCATCTGTCTGTCTCTCTCTCTCCCTCAAACACTCCTCTACCTCTGTCTCTGTTTCTCTCACACTTGCTCTCTCTCACACACACTCGATCTCATGCTCTCTCTCTCTCACAATTCTTGGTCTCACCGTCCCTCTCTCACACACACTCTGCCCCCTCAGACTCCACTCTGATTAACCCCGGTGTTGCTGTTTGTGCCTCCTGCAGGTCCTGCGATCTGTTTACGATGGAGATGGGGATCGTGCAGTGCTGGTAATTGCCCACCGCCTCAGTACGATAGAGAGAGCTGACTGGATTGTGGTGCTGGAGGGCGGGATTGTGGTGGAGCAGGGGACTCACGAGGAGCTACGAGAAAGGGGTGGTTGTTACCAGAGGCTGCTCCGCAAACACTTCCAGGGCTTTGGAAAGAGGATGGCAGATGAAGAAATACATGAAATAGAGAATTGAAAGAACGGCAGTGTGTAATATTTAGTAGTGGGCTGCCTATGTTAGGCTGGGATGTCACAGCACAGAGACGCAGACAGGGACCAGTCGCAGATAGAGATCAGATGCAGACAGAGGCCAGACACAGGGCCCAGTCTGAGTGATCAGACAGATTTTTCACAGCAACTCCTTGACTTTGCATATCAAATGAAGTATTACATGTCACCCTGCATTGTAAACAGCCTGTTGAACGATTAGCTTTTAAATATTTTGATGGTTCTGATGTTACTGAGGTAGGCACTGTTCAATAAAGAATACTTGCTGAAACAGATGTGTAATTAAACTCATCCCGTGGAGTGGAAATCGGCACTGAATCAAACATTCCCTCATATCTTGTTCTGTGCAATTACTAACCCTCTCCCTCACTCTTTCTCTCTGCTCCACTCTCTGATTCTCACTCTCTCCCTCATTCTGATCCACTCTCTCATTGTCTCTCTCTCTCTCTCGCTCTGCTCCACTCTCTGATTCTCACTCTCTCTCTCACTCTGATGCACTCTCTGATTCTCTCCCTCTCCCTCGCTCTGATCCACTCTCTGATACTCACTCTCTCCATCTCTCTGATCCACTCTCTAATTCTCGCTCTCTCTCACTCACTTTATGATTCTCTCTCTCTCTGATCTACTCTCTGATTCTCTCTCTCTTTCTCTCCCTGACCCACTCTCAAATTCTCTCTCTCTCTCAGCTCCACTCTCTGATTCTCCCTCTCTCACTGTGAACCACTCTCTGATTCTCTCTCTCTCTCTCTGTTCCAATTGCTAATCCCCTCTCTCTCCTGTGCTCCAATCTCTGATTCTCTTTCTCTCCCTCATTCTGATCCACTCTCTGATTCTCTCTCTCTCTCTGTTCCAATCTCTAATCCCCTCTCTCTCCTGTGATCCAATCTCTGATTCTCTTTCTCTCCCTCATTCTGATCCACTCTCTGATTGTCTCTCTCTCTCTGTTGCTCTGCTCCACTCTCTGATTCTCACTTGCTCTCACTCTGATGCACTCTCTGATTCTCTCCCTCTCCCTCGCTCTGCTCCACTCTTTGACTCTCACTCTCTCTCTCTCGCTCTGATCCACTCTCTGATTGTCTCTCTCTCTCTTGCTCTGCTCCACTCTCTATTTCTCTCTCTCTCTCTCTATCTCTGGTCCACTCTCTGATTCTGTCTCTGTCTCGCTCTGCTCCACTCTCTGATTCTCTCTCTCTCTTGTCCACTTTCTGATTCTCTCTCTCTCTGATCCACTCTCTGATTCTCTCTCCCTCTCTCTGATCCACTCTCTTATTCTCTCTCGCTCTCTCTGACCCACTCTCTGATTCTCTCTTGCTCTGCTCCACTCTCTGATTCTCTCCCTCTCTCTCTCTTGTCCACTCTCTGATTCTCTCTCTGTTTCTCTTGCTGACCCACTCTCTAAATGTCTCTCTCTCTCTGCTTCACACTCTGATTCGCCCTCTCTCTCTCTGATCCCCTCTCTGATACTCTCTTTCTTCCCCTGACCCACTCTTTAATTCTTTCTCCCTCTATGTCCCACTCTCTGATTCTCACTTTCTCACTCTGACTCTCTGATTCTCTCTCTCTCTCTGGTCCACTCTCTGAAACTCTCTCTCTCTCTTTCTTTGGTCCACTCTCTGATTCTCTTTTTCTCTCCCTGAACCACACACTAATTCTCTAACTCTCTGACCAACTGTCTGCCTCTCTCTCTCTCTGACCCACTCACTGATTGTCACTCCCTCTCTCTGACCCTCTCTCTGACCCTCTCTCTGATCCACGTGCTGAATCTACTTCTCTCTGATCCTCTCTCTCCCTAGTCCACTCAGATTCTCTCTCTCTCCCTCTCTCTGCTCCAATCTCTGATTCTCTCTCTCTCCCTCACTTTGATCCACTCTCTCATTGTCTCTCTCTCTGTTGCTCTGCTCCACTTTCTGATTCTCTCTCTCTCTCTCTCTTTCTCTCTGGTCCACTCTCTGATTCTCTGTCTCTCTCTCGCTCTGCTCAACTCTCGGATTCTCTCTCTCTCTTTCTCTGGTCCACTTTCTGATTCTCTCTCTCTCCCTCTCTCTCTGTGCTCCAATCTCTGATTCTCTCTCTGTCTTGCTCTGCTCCATTCTCTGATCTCTCTCTCTCTGTGCTCCAATCTCTGATTCTCTCTCTCTCCCGCTCACTCTGATCCACTCTCTCATTGTCTCTCTCTCTCTGTTGTTCTGTTCCACTCTCTGATTCTCACTCTCTCTCTCACTCTTATGCACTCTCTGATTCTCTCCCTCTCCCTCGCTCTGATCCACTCTCTGATACTCACTCTCTCCATCTCTCTGATCCACTCTCTGATTCTTGCTCTCTCTCACTCACTTTATGATTCTCTCTCTCTCTGATCTACTCTCTGATTCTCTCTCTCTTTCTCTCCCTGACCCACTCTCAAATTCTCTCTCTCTCTCAGCTCCACTCTCCGATTCTCCCTCTCTCACTGTGAACCACTCTCTGATTCTCTCTCTCTCTCTGTTCCAATCGCTAATCCCCTCTCTCTCCTGTGATCCAATCTCTGATTCTCTTTCTCTCCCTCATTCTGATCCACTCTCTGATTCTCTCCCTCGCTCTGCTCCACTCTTTGACTCTCACTCTCTCTCTCTCGCTCTGATCCACTCTCTGATTCTCACTCTCTCTCTCACTCTGATGCACTCTCTGATTCTCTCCCTCTCCCTCGCTCTGATCCACTCTCTGATTCTCATTCTCTCTCTCACTCTGATGCACTCTCTGATTCTCTCCCTCTCCCTCGCTCTGATCCACTCTTTGTGTCTCTCTCTCTCAGTCTGCTCCACTCTTTGATTCTCTCTCTCTCTCTCGCTCTGCTCCACTCTCTGATTCTCTCTCTGTCTCGCTCTGCTCCACACTTTGATTCTCTCTCACCCTCTCTCTCTCTCTCTGCTCCACTCTCTGATTCTCTTTCTCTCTGGTCCACTCTCTGATTCTCGCTCCCTCTAACTCACTCTCTGACTCTCTCTCTCTCTCTCTCTGATCCATTCTCTGATTCTCTCTCTGTTTCTCTTCCTGACCCACTCTCTTATTGTCTCTCTCTCTCTGCTTCACACTGATTCGCCTTCTCTCTCTCTGATCCCCTTTCAGATTTTCACTCTTTCTCTCTCTGGTCCACTCTTTGATTCTCTCTCTCTCTGGTCCACTTTCTGATTCTGTCTCTGCTCCACTCTCTGACACTCTCTCCCTCTCTGCTCCACTCTCTCTCTCTGGTCCATTCTCTGATTCTCTCTCTGTTTCTCTTCCTGACCCACTCTCTTATTGCCTCTCTCTCTGATCCCCTCTCTGATTCTCACTCTTTCTCTCTCTGGTCCACTCTCTGATTCTTGCTCTCTCTCACTCTCTCTGATTCTCTCTCTCTGATCCACTCTCTGATTCTTGCTCTCTCTCACTCTCTCTGATTCTCTCTCTCTGATCCACTCTCTGATACTCTCTCTCTTTCTTCCCCTGACCCACTCTTTAATTCTTTCTCCCTCTATGCCCCACTCTTTGATTCTCACTTTTTCACTCTGATCCACTCTCTGATTCTCTTTCTCTCTCTCTCTCTCTCTCTCTTGGCCACTCTCTGATACTCTCTCTCTCTCTCTGGTCCACTGTCTGATTCTCTCTCTCTCTCTCTGGTCCACTCTCTGATACACTCTCTCTCTCTCTCTTTCTCTGGGCCACTCTCTGATTCTCTCTTTCTCTCCCTGACCCACTCTCTAATTCTCTCTCTCTCTGCTCCACTCTCTGATTCTCTCTTTCTCTCCCTGACCCACTCTCTAATTCTCTCTCTCTCTGCTCCACTCTCTGATTCTCTCTTTCGCTCCCTGACCCACTCACTAATTCACCCCTCTCTCTCTCTCTGGTCCACACTCTGATTCTCTCTCTCGCTTTGATCAACTCTTGGATTCTCTCTCTCTCTCTCTCTCTCTGGTCCACTCTTTGATTCTCGCTGTCTCTCACTCTCTGTGATTCTCTCTCTCTGATCCACTCTCTGATACTCTCTCTCTTTCTTCCCCTGACCCACTCTTTAATTCTTTCTCCCTCTATGCCCCACTCTTTGATTCTCACTTTTTCACTCTGATCCACTCTCTGATTCTCTCTCTCTCTCTCTGGTCCACTCTCTGATACACTCTCTTTCTCTCTCTCTCTGGTCCACTCTCTGATTCTCTCTCTCTCTCTCTGGGCCACTCTCTGATTTTCTCTTTCGCTCCCTGACCCACTCTCTTAATTCCACCCCCCCTCTCTCTCTCTCTTTCTCTGGTCCACACTCTGATTCTCTCTCTCGCTCTGCTCAACTCTTGGATTCTCTCTCTCTCTGTTCCACTCTCTGATTTTCTCTTTTGCTCTGCTCAACTCTCTGATTCTCACTCCATCTCTCTCGCTCTGATCCACTCTCTGATTCTCTGTCTCTCTCTCGCTCTGCTCAACTCTCAGATTCTCTCTCTCTCTCTGGTCCACTTTCTGATTCTCTCTACTCTCTCTGTGCTCCAATCTCTGATTCTCTTTCTCTCCCGCACTCTGATCCACTCTCACATTGCCACACTCTCTCTCTGTTGCTCTGTTCCACTCTATGATTCTCACTCTCTCTCTCACTCTTATGCACTCTCTGATTCTCTCCCTCTCTCTTGCTCTGATCCACTCTCTGATTCTTGCTTTCTCTCACTCAACTTATGATTCTCTCTCTCTCTGATCTACTCTCTGATTCTCTCTCTCTTTCTCTCCCTGACCCACTCTCTAATTCTCTCTCTCTCTCAGCTCCACTCTCTGATTCTCCCTCTCTCACTGAACCACTCCCTGATTCTCTCTCTCTCTCTGCTCCAATCTCTATTCCCCTCTCTCTCCTGTGCTCCAATCACTGATTCTCTCTCTCTCCCTCATTCTGATCCACACTCTATCATTGTCTCTCTCTCTCTCTCTCTTGCTCTGCTCCACTCTCTGATTCTCACTCTCTCTCTCACTCTGATGCACTCTCTGATTCTCTCCGTCTCCCTTGCTCTGATCCACTCTCTGATACTCACTCTCTCTCTCTCGCTCTGATCCACTCTCTGATTCTCTGTCTCTCTCGCTCTGATCCACTCTCTGATTCTCTGTCTCTCTCGCTCTGATCCACTCTCTGATTCTCTCTCTGTCTCGCTCTGCTCCACACTTTGATTCTCTCTCTCTCTCTCTCTGGTCCACTTTCTGATTCTGTCTCTGCTGCACTCTCTGATTCTCTCTCTCTGGTCCACTCTCTGATTCTCTCTCTGTCTCGCTCTGCTCCACTCTCTGATTCTCTCTCTGTCTCTCTCTGCTCCACTCTCTGATTCTCACTCTGTCTCTCTCTGGTCCACTTTCTGATTCTGTCTCTACTCCACTCTCTGATTCTCTCTCTCTCTCTGCTCCACTCTCTGATTCTCTCTCTCTCTCTGCTCCACTCTCTGATTCTCTCTCTCTCTCTCTGGTCCACTCTCTGATACTCTCTCTCTCTCGCTCTGCTCAACTCTCTGATCTCCGCTCTTTCTCTGTGCTCCAATCTCTGATTTTCTCTCTCTCCCTCACTTTGATCCACTCTCTCATTGTCTCTCTCTCTCTCTCATTCTCTCTCTCACTCTGATGCACTCTCTGATTCTCTCCCTCTCCCTCACTCTGATCCACTCTCTGATTGTCTCTTTTTTGCTCTGCTCCACTCTTTGATTCTCACTCTCTCTCTCTCGCTCTGCTCCATTCTCTGATTCTCTCTCTGTCTCTCTCTCTGGTCCACTCTCTGTTTCTCGCTCTCTCTCATTCACTCTCTGACTCTCTCTCTCTCTCTGATCCATTCTCTGATTCTCTCTTTGTTTCTCTTCCTGACCCACTCTCTAATTGTCTCTCTCTCTCTGCTTCACACTCTGATTCGCCTTCTCTCTCTCTGATCCCCACTCTCTCTCTCTCTGTTCCACTCTCTGATTTTCTCTTTCGCTCTGCTCCATTCTCTGATTCTCTGTCTCTCTCTCTGCTCCACTCTCTGATTCTCTGTCTCTCTCTCTGGTCTACTCTCTGATTCTCTCTTGCTCTGCTCCACACTCTGATTCTCTCTCTCTGGTCCACTCTCTGATTCTCTCTCTCTCCATCTCTCTGATCCACTCTCTAATTCTCGCTCTCTCTCACTCACTTTATGATTCTCTCTCTCTGATCCTCTCTCTCTTTCTCTCCCTGACCCACTCTCAAATTCTCTCTCTCTCTCTGCTCCACTCTCAAATTCTCCCTCTCTCACTCTGAACCACTCCCTGATTCTCTCTCCCTCGCTCTGCTCCAATCTCTAATCCCCTCTCTCTCCTGTGCTCCAATCTCTGATTCTCTCTCTCTCCCTCATTCTGATCCACTCTGATTCTCTCTCTCTCGCTCTGCTCCACTCATTGATTCTTGCTCTCTCTCACTCACTCTCTGACTCTCTCTCTCTCTGATCCATTCTCTGATTCTCTCTCTGTTTCTCTTCCTGACCCACTCTCTTATTGTCTCTCTCTCTCTGCTTCACACTCTGATTCGCCTTCTCTCTCTCTGATGCCCACTCTCTCTCTCTCTCTCTCTGATCCCCTCTCTGATTATCACTCTCTCTCTCTCTGGTCCACTCTCTGATTCTCTCTCTGTTTCTCTTCCTGACCCACTCTCTAATTCGCCCCCTCTCTCTCTCTCTCTCTCTGGTCCACACTCTGATTCTCTCTCTCGCTTTGCTCAACTCTTGGATTCTCTCTCCCTCTCTCGCTCTGATCCACTCTCTGATTCTCTCTCTCTCTCTCTCCCTCTCTCGCTCTGATCCACTCTCTGATTCTCTCTCTCTCTCTCTCCCTCTCTCGCTCTGATCCACTCTCTGATTCTCTCTCTCCCTCTCTCGCTCTGCTCCACTCACTGATTCTCTGTCTCTCTCGCTCTGCTCCATTCTCTGATTCTCTCTCTCCCTCTCTCTCTCTGGTCCACTCTGATTCTTGCTCCCTCTCACTCACTCTCTGACTCTCTCTATCTCTCTGCTCCACTCTCTGATTCTCTCTTTCGCTCCCTGAGCCACTCTCTAATTCGCCCCCTCTCTCTCTCTCTCTCTCTCTCTGGTCCACTCTCTGATTATCTGTCTCTCTCTCTCGCTCTGCTCAACTCTCGGATTCTCTCTCTCTCTCTCTCTGGTCCACTCTCTGATTATCTGTCTCTCTCTCTCGCTCTGCTCAACTCTCGGATTCTCTCTCTCCCTCTCTCTCTGGTCCATCTCTGATTCTCTCTCTGTCTCGCTCTGCTCCATTCTCTGATCTCCTCTCTCTCTCTCTGCTCCAATCTCTGATTCTCACTCTCTCCCTCACTCTGATCCACTCTCTGATTGTCTCTCTCTCTCTCTTTCGCTCTGCTGCACTCTTTGATTCTCACTCTCTCTCTCTCTCGCTCTGCTCCACTCACTGATTCTCTGTCTCTCTCGCTCTGATCCACTCTCTGATTCTCTGTCTCTCTCGCTCTGCTCCATTCTCTGATTCTCTCTCTCCCTCTCTCTCTCTGGTCCACACTGATTCTTGCTCCCTCTCACTCACTCTCTGACTCTCTCTATCTCTCTGCTCCACTCTCTGATTCTCTCTTTCGCTTCCTGACCCACTCTCTAATTCGCCCCCTCTCTCTCTCTCTCTCTCTGGTCCACACTCTGATTCTCTCTCTCGCTCTGCTCAACTCTCGGATTCTCTCTCTCTCTCTCTGGTCCACTTTCTGATTATCTCTCTCTCTCTCTCGCTCTGCTCAACTCTCGGATTCTCTCCCTCTCTCTCTGGTCCACTTTCTGATTATCTGTCTCTCTCTCTCGCTCTGCTCAACTCTTGGATTCTCTCTCTCTCTCTCTCTCTGGTCCACTCTCTGATTATCTGTCTCTCTCTCTCGCTCTGCTCAACTCTCGGATTCTCTCCCTCTCTCTCTGGTCCATCTCTGATTCTCTCTCTGTCTCGCTCTGCTCAACTCTCGGATTCTCTCTATCTCTCTCTCTGGACCACTTTCTGATTCTCTCTCACTCCCTTTCTGGTCCATCTCTGATTCTCTCTCTGTCTCGCTCTGCTCCATTCTCTGATCTCCTCTCTCTCTGTGCTCCAATCTCTGTTTCTCTCTCTCTCCCTCACTCTGATCCACTCTCTCATTGTCTCTCTCTTTTGCTCTGCTCCACTCTCTGATTCTCACTCTCTTCCACTCTCTGATTCTCTCTCTCCCTCTCTCGCTCTGCTCCACTCACTGATTCTCTGTCTCTCTCGCTCTGCTCCACTCACTGATTCTCGCTCCCTCTCACTCACTCTCTGACTCTCTCTCTCTCTGATCCATTCTCTGATTCTCTCTCTGTTTCTCTTCCTGACCCACTCTCTTATTGTCTCTCTCTCTCTGCTTCACACTCTGATTCGCCTTCTCTCTCTCTGATCCCCTCTCTGATTATCACTCTCTCTCTCTCTGGTCCACTCTCTGATTCTCGCTGTCTCTCACTCTCTCTGATTCTCTCTCTGTTTCTCTTCCTGACCCACTCTCTTATTGTCTCTCTCTCTCTGATCCCCTCTCTGATTATCACTCTCTCTCTCTCTGGTCCACTCTCTGATTCTCTCTCTGTTTCTCTTCCTGACCCACTCTCTAATTCGACCCCTCTCTCTCTCTCTCTGGTCCACTCTCTGATTCTCTCTCTGTTTCTCTACCTGACCCACTCTCTTATTGTCTCTCTCTCTCTGCTTCACACTCTGATTCGCCTTCTCTCTCTCTGATCCCCACTCTCTCTCTCTCTGATCCACTCTCTGATTCTCTTTTTCTCTCTCTGGTCCACTCTCTGATTCTCTCTCTCGCTCTGCTCTATTTTCTGATTCTCTCTCTCTCTCTGGTCCACTCTCTGATTCTCTCTCACTCTGCTCCACTCTCTGATTCTCTCTCTCTCCATCTCTCTGATCCTCTTTCTAATTCTCGCTCTCTCACTCACTTTATGATTCTCTCTCTCTCTGATCTACTCTCTGATTCTCTCTCTCTTTTTCTCCCTGACCCACTCTCAAATTCTCTCTCTCTCTCAGCTCCACTCTCTGATTCTCCCTCTCTCACTGTGAACCACTCTCTGATTCTCTCCCTCTCTCTCTGCTCCAATCTCTAATCCCCTCTCTCTCCTGTGCTCCAATCTTTGATTCTCTCTCTCTCCCTCATTCTGATCTACTCTCTGATTGTCTCTCTCTGTCACTCTGCTCCACTCTCTGATTCTCACTCTCTCTCTCACTCTGATCCACTCTCTGATTGTCTCTCTCTCTCTCAGTCTGCTCCACTCTTTGACTCTCACTCTCTCTCGCTCTGATCCACTCTCTGATTCTCACTCTCTATCTCACTCTGATGCACTCTCTGATTCTCTCCCTCTCCCTCGCTCTGATCCACTCTCTGATACTCACTCTCTCCATCTCTCTGATCCACTCTCTGATTGTCTCTCTCTCTCTCTTTCTCTCTGCTGCACTCTTTGATTCTCACTCTCTCGCTCTCTCTCTCTCGCTCTGATCCACTCTGATTCTCTCTCTGTCTCGCTCTGCTCCGTTCTTTGATTCTCTCTCTCTTTCTCTCTGGTCCACTTTCTGATTCTCTCTCGCTCTCCTCCACTCTCTGATTCTCTCTCTGTCTCTCTCTCTGGTCCACTCTCTGATTCTTGCTCCCTCTCACTCACTCTCTGACTCTCTCTCTCTCTCTCTCTCTGATCTAATCTCTGATTCTCTCTCTCTTTCTTTTCCTGACCCACTCTCTAATTCTCTCTCTCTCTGCTTCACACTCTGATTCGCCTTCTCTCTCTCTGATCCCCTCTCTGATTCTCTCTCTCTCTCTCTGGTCCACTCTCTGATTCTCTCTCTCTCTCTCTGGTCCACTCTCTGATTCTCTCTCTCTCTCTCTGATCCCCTCTCTGATTCTCACTCTCTCTCTTTCTGGTCCACTCTCTGATTCTCGCTGTCTCTCACTCTCTCTGATTCTCTCTCTGTTTCTCTTCCTGACCCACTCTCTAATTCGCCCCCTCTCTCTCTCTCTCTCTCTGGTCCACTCTCTGATTATCTGTCTCTCTCTCTCGCTCTACTCAACTCTCGGATTCTCTCCCTCTCTCTCTGGTCCATCTCTGATTCTCTCTCTGTCTCGCTCTGCTCCATTCTCTGATCTCCTCTCTCTCTCTGTGCTCCAATCTCTGATTCTCTCTCTCTCCCTCACTCTGATCCACTCTCTCATTGTCTCTCTCTCTCTCTGTTGCTCTGCTCCACTCTTTGATTCTCACTCTCTCGCTCTGCTCCATTCTCTGATTCTCTCTCTCTCTCTCTCCCTCTCTCGCTCTGATCCACTCTCTGATTCTCTCCCTCTCTCGCTCTGCTCCACTCACTGATTCTCTGTCTCTCTCGCTCTGCTCCATTCTCTGATTCTCTCTCTCCCTCTCTCTCTCTGGTCCACTCTGATTCTTGCTCCCTCTCACTCACTCTCTGACTCTCTCTATCTCTCTGCTCCACTCTCTGATTCTCTCTTTCGCTCCCTGACCTAATTCGCCCCCTCTCTCCCTCTCTCTCTGGTCCACTCTCTGATTATCTGTCTCTCTCTCTCGCTCTGCTCAACTCTTGGATTCTCTCTCTCTCTCTCTCTCTCTGGTCCACTCTCTGATTATCTGTCTCTCTCTCTCTCGCTCTGCTCAACTCTCTGATTATCTCTCTCTCTCTCTCGCTCTGCTCAACTCTCGGATTCTCTCTATCTCTCTCTCTGAACCACTTTCTGATTCTCTCTCTCTCCCTCTCTCTCTGGTCCATCTCTGATTCTCTCTCTGTCTCGCTCTGCTCCATTCTCTGATCTCCTCTCTCTCTGTGCTCCAATCTCTGATTCTCTCTCTCTCCCTCACTCTGATCTACTCTCTCATTGTCTCTCTCTCTCTCTTTCACTCTGCTGCACTCTTTGATTCTCACTCTCTCCCTCACTCTGATCCACTCTCTGATTCTCTCTCTCCCTCTCTCGCTCTGCTCCACTCACTGATTCTCGCTCTCTCTCACTCACTCTCTGACTCTCTCTCTCTCTGATCCATTCTCTGATTCTCTCTCTGTTTCTCTTCCTGACGCACTCTCTTATTGTCTTTCTCTCTCTGCTTCACACTCTGATTCGCCTTCTCTCTCTCTGATCCCCACTCTCTCTCTCTCTCTCTGATCCCCTCTCTGATTCTCTCTCTCTCTCTCTGGTCCACTCTCTGATTCTCTCTCTCTCTCTCTGATCCCCTCTCTGATTCTCTCTCTCTCTCTCTGGTCCACTCTCTGATTCTCTCTCTCTCTCTCTGATCCCCTCTCTGATTCTCTCTCTCTCTCTCTGGTCCACTCTCTGATTCTCTCTCTCTCTCTCTGATCCCCTCTCTGATTCTCTCTCTCTCTCTCTGGTCCACTCTCTGATTCTCTCTCTCTCTCTCTCTGGTCCACTCTCTGATTCTCTCTCTCTCTCTCTGATCCCCTCTCTGATTCTCTCTCTCTCTCTCTGGTCCACTCTCTGATTCTCTCTCTCTCTCTCTGATCCCCTCTCTGATTCTCACTCTCTCTCTCTCTGGTCCACTCTCTGATTCTCGCTGTCTCTCACTCTCTCTGATTCTCTCTCTGTTTCTCTTCCTGACCCACTCTCTAATTCGCCCCCTCTCTCTCTCTCTCTCTCTCTGGTCCACTCTCTGATTATCTGTCTCTCTCTCTCGCTCTACTCAACTCTCGGATTCTCTCCCTCTCTCTCTGGTCCATCTCTGATTCTCTCTCTGTCTCGCTCTGCTCCATTCTCTGATCTCCTCTCTCTCTCTCTGCTCCAATCTCTGATTCTCTCTCTCTCCCTCACACTGATCCACTCTCTGATTGTCTCTCTCTCTCTCTTTCTCTCTGCTGCACTCTTTGATTCTCACTCTCTCGCTCTGCTCCATTCTCTGATTCTCTCTCTCTCTCTCTCTCCCCCTCTCGCTCTGATCCACTCTCTGATTCTCTCTCTCCCTCTCTCGCTCTGCTCCACTCACTGATTCTCTGTCTCTCTTGCTCTGCTCCATTCTCTGATTCTCTCTCTCCCTCTCTCTCTCTGGTCCACTCTGATTCTTGCTCCCTCTCACTCACTCTCTGACTCTCTCTATCTCTCTGCTCCACTCTCTGATTCTCTCTTTCGCTCCCTGACCTAATTCGCCCCCTCTCTCCCTCTCTCTCTGGTCCACTCTCTGATTATCTCTCTCTCTCTCTCGCTCTGCTCAACTCTCGGATTCTCTCTCTCTCTCTCTCTCTCTCTGGTCCACTCTCTGATTATCTGTCTCTCTCTCTCTCGCTCTGCTCAACTCTCTGATTATCTCTCTCTCTCTCTCGCTCTGCTCAACTCTCGGATTCTCTCTATCTCTCTCTCTGGACCACTTTCTGATTCTCTCTCTCTCCCTCTCTCTCTGGTCCATCTCTGATTCTCTCTCTGTCTCGCTCTGCTCCATTCTCTGATTTCCTCTCTCTCTGTGCTCCAATCTCTGATTCTCTCTCTCTCCCTCACTCTGATCCACTCTCTCATTGTCTCTCTCTCTCTCTTTCACTCTGCTGCACTCTTTGATTCTCACTCTCTCCCTCACTCTGATCCACTCTCTGATTCTCTCTCTCCCTCTCTCGCTCTGCTCCACTCACTGATTCTCGCTCTCTCTCACTCACTCTCTGACTCTCTCTCTCTCTGATCCATTCTCTGATTCTCTCTCTGTTTCTCTTCCTGACCCACTCTCTTATTGTCTTTCTCTCTCTGCTTCACACTCTGATTCGCCTTCTCTCTCTCTGATCCCCACTCTCTCTCTCTCTGATCCACTCTCTGATTCTCTCTTTCTCTCTCTGGTCCACTCTCTGATTCTCTCTCTCGCTCTGCTCCACTCTCTGATTCTCTCTCTCTCCATCTCTCTGATCCTCTTTCTAATTCTCGCTCTCTCTCACTCACTTTATGATTCTGTCTCTCTCTGATCTACTCTCTGATTCTCTCTCTCTTTCTCTCCCTGACCCACTCTCAAATTCTCTCTCTCTCTCAGCTCCACTCTCTGATTCTCCCTCTCTCACTGTGAACCACTCTCTGATTCTCTCTCTCTCTGCTCCAATCTCTAATCCCCTCTCTCTCCTGTGCTCCAATCTTTGATTCTCTCTCTCTCCCTCATTCTGATCCACTCTATCATTGTCTCTCTCTGTCACTCTACTCCACTCTCTGATTCTCACTCTCTCTCTCACTCTGATCCACTCTCTGATTGTCTCTCTCTCTCAGTCTGCTCCACTCTTTGACTCTCACTCTCTCTCTCTCGCTCTGATCCACTCTCTGATTGTCTCTCTCTCTCTCACTCTCTCTCACTCTGATGCACTCTCTGATTCTCTCCCTCGCTCTGCTCCACTCTTTGATTCTCACTCTCTCTCTCTCTCTCTCTCTCGCTCTGATCCACTCTCTGATTCTCTCTCTGTCTCGCTCTGCTCCGTTCTTTGATTCTCTCACTCTCTCTCTCTGGTCCACTTTCTGATTCTCTCTCGCTCTCCTCCACTCTCTGATTCTCTCTCTGTCTCTCTCTCTGGTCCACTCTCTGATTCTCGCTCCCTCTCACTCACTCTCTGACTCTCTCTCTCTCTCTCTGATCTAATCTCTGATTCTCTCTCTGTTTCTCTTCCTGACCCACTCTCTAATTCACTCTCTCTCTGCTTCACACTCTGATTCGCCTTCTCTCTCTCTGATCCCCTCTCTGATTCTCACTCTCTCTCTCTGATCCCCTCTCTGATTCTCTCTGTCTCTCACTCTCTCTGATTCTCTCTCTCTGATGCCCTCTCTGATTCTCACTCTCTCTCTCTGGTCCACTCTCTGATTCTTGCTCTCTCTCACTCGCTGTGATTCTCTCTCTCTGATCCACTCTCTGATACTCTCTCTCTTTCTTCCCATGACCCACTCTTTAATTCTTTCTCCCTCTATGCCCCACCCTCTGATTCTCACTTTCTCACTCTGGTCCACTCTCTGATTCTCACTCTCTCTTACTCTCTCTGATTCTCTCTCTCTCTTTCTCTGATCCACTCTCTGATACTCTCTCTGCTCCCCTGACACATTCTTTAATTCTTTCTCCCTCTATACCCCACCCTCTGATTCTCACTTTCTCACTCTGATCCACTGTCTGATTCTCACTCTCTCTCTGGTCCACTCTCTGATACTCTCTCTCTGTCTCTCTCGGGTCCACTCTCTGATTCTCTCTCTCTTTCTCTGGTCCACTCTCTGATTCTCTCTCTCTCTGATCCACTCTCTGATACTCTCTCTCTTTCTCTCCCTGACCCACTCTCGAATTACCTCTCTCTCTCTCCCTCTCTCTGGTCCACTCTCTGATTCTCTCTCTCGCTCTGCTCAACTCTCAGATTCTCTCTTTCTCCGATCCACTCTCTGATTCTCTCTCTCTTTCTGGTCCACTCTATGATTCTCTCTCTCTCTGGCCCACTCTCTGATTCTCTCTCACTCTCTCACTCTCTCTGCTCCACTCTCTGATTCAATCTCTCTCTCTCTCTTTCTGGTCCACTCTCCGATTCTCTATTTCTCTCTCTCAACCTGGTCCACTCCCTGATTCTCTCTCTCTCTCTCTGGCCCACTCTCTGATTCTCTCTCACTCTCTCACTCTCTCTGCTCCACTCTCTGATTCAATCTCTCTCTCTCTCTTTCTGGTCCACTCTCCGATTCTCTATCTCTCTCTCTCAAACTGGTCCACTCCCTGATTCTCTCTCTCTCTCTCTGGTCCACTCTCTGATTCTTTCTCTCTCTCGCCATGGTCCACTCATTGATTCTCTCTCTGTCTCTGGTCCACTCTCTGATTCTGTCTCTCTCTCTGGCGCGCTGTCCGTCTGTCTCTTTCTCTGAACCACTCTCTAATTCTTTCTCACACTCTCTGATTCATTTTCTGATTCTCTCTCTTTTTCCCTTCCTGACCATCTCTAATGCTCTCCTCTTCTCTGATCAACTCTCTGCTTATCTCTGTCTCTAATCAACTCTCTAAATCTCTCTCTCTCTCTCTCTGGCCCACTATGTGATTCTCTCTCTCCCTCTCACAACAAATCCCACACAGAGCAACGTTTGTACACAGCATGATCCCACACACAGCAATGATTGTACACAGGAGGATACCGTACACAGCAATGTTTGTACACAGCAAGATCCCACATGCAGCAATGTTTGTACACAGCTGGATCCCTTGCACAGCAATGTTTGTACACAGCAGTATCCCACACACAGCAATGTGTGTACACAGCAGGGTCGTATACACAGCTATGTTTGTACACAGCATGATCCCACACACAGCAATGTTTGTACACAGCAGCATCCCATACGCAGCAATGTTTGTACACAAGAGGATCTCAGACACAGCAATGTTTGCAAAGAGGAGGATCCCACACATAGTAATGTTTGTACACAGCAGGATCCCGTAGACAGTAAAGTTTGTACACAGCAGTATCCCGTGCCCAGCAATGTTTCTATACAGCAGGATCCCACATACAACAATGTTTGTACACACCAGGATGCCATGCACAGCAATGTGTATGCACAGCAGGATCCCACACACAGCAAGGTTTGTACATATAGGACTCCACATGCAGCAATGGTTGCACAGATCAGGATCCCACGCAGAGCAATATTTATACACAGCAGAATCCCACGCACAGCAATGTTTGTACACAGCAGGATCCCACACGCAGCAATGTTTGTACACTGCAAGATCTCACACACAGTAATGTTTGTACAAAGCAGGATCCCACACACAGCATTGTTTGTACACAGCAGGATCCCAGGCACTGCAATGTTTGAACACAGCAGGATCCCACACACAGCAATGCTTTTACACAGCATGATCCTGTACACACAACAATGTTTGTATACAGCAGGGTCTCAAACACAGCCATGTTGTACCCAGCAGGATCCCACACACAGCAATTTTCATACACAGCAGGATCCCGTACTCAGCAATGTTTGTATGCAGCAGGGACGCACACACAGCAATGGTTTGTACACAGCATAATCCCACACACAGCAATGTTTGTAAAAAACAGGATACCAAACAAAGCAATGTTTGTACACAGCATGAACCCACACACAGCAGTGTTTGTACACAGTAGGATCCCACACAGAGCAATGAATGTACACAGCAAGATCCCACACACAGCAATGTTTGTGCACAGTAGGATCTCACACACAGCAATGTTAGTTCACAGCAGGTTCCCACACACAGCAATGTTTTTACACAGCATGATCCCACACACAGCAATGTTCGTACACACCAGGATCCCTCATACAGCAATGTTTGCACACAGCAAGATCACACAAACAGCAATGTTTGTACACAGCAGGATCCCACACATAGCAATGTTTGTACACAGCAGGATCCCTTACACAGCAATGTTTGAACAAAGCAGGATCCCACACACAGTAAAATTAATACACAGCAGGATCCCTTACACAGCAATGTTTGAAAAAAGCAGGATGCCACACACAGCAATGTTTGTACACAGCAGGATCCCACATGCAGCAATATTTGTACACAGCAGGATGCCACACACAGCAATGTTTAATCAAAGCAGGATCCGAAACAGAGCAATGAATGTATACTGCAAGAGCCCACACGCAGCAATGTTTGTGCACAATAGGATCTCACAAACAGCAATGTTAGTACACAGCAGGATCCCACACAAAGAAATGTTTGTACAAAACAGGATACCAAGCACAGCAAAGTTTGTACCCAGCAGGATCCCACACACAGCAATGTTCGTACACACTAGGATCCCTCATACAGCAATGTTTGCACACAGCAGTATCCCACAAACAGCAATGTTTGTACACAGCTGGATCCCACAGACAGCAAAATTGTACACAGCAGGATGCACACATAGCAATGTTTGTACACAGCAGGATCCCACAAACTGCAATGATTGTACACAGCAAGAGCCACAGACAGCAATGTTTGTAAACAGCAGGATCCCGCACACAGCAATGTTTGTACACATCAAGATGCCACACATAGCAATGTTTGTACGCAGCAGGAACCCACACAGAGCAATGTTTGTACATACCAGGATCCGAAGTACTGCAATGTTTGTACACAGCAGGATCCCGTACACACAACAATGTTTGTATACAGCAGGATCTCAAAGAATGCCATGTTGTACGCAGCAGTATCCCACACACAGCAATTTTCGTACACAGCAGGATTCGTACTCAGCAATGTTTGTATGCAGCAGGGACGCACACACAGCAATGTTTGTACACAGCAAGATCCCACACACAGCAATGTTTGTAAAAAACAGGATACCAAACAAAGCAATGTTTGTACACAGCAGGATCTCACACACAGCAGTATTCCTACAAAGCAGGATCCCACACAAAGCAATGTTTGCACACAGCAGGATCCCACACATAGTACTGTTTGTACACAGCAAGATCCCACATGCAGCAATGTTTGTACACTGCAGGATCCCACACACGGCAATGTTTGTACATACCAGGATCCGAAGTACTGCAATGTTTGTACACAGCAGGATCCCACACACAGCAACGTTTTTACACAGCAAGATCCCACAAACAGCCATGTTTGTACACAGCAGGATCCCTTACACAGCAATGTTTGTACACAGCAGGATCCCACACACAGCAATATTTGTACACAGCAGGATCACATGCACACAGCAATGCTTGCAAATAGCAGGATCCCACACACAGCAATGTTTGTACACAGCAGGATCCCACACACAGCAATGTTTGTACACAGCTGGAGACCGAACACACAGCAATATTTGTACACAGCAGGATCCTGTACAGAGCAATGTTTGTACACAGCAGAATCCCGAACACACAGCAATATTTGTACACAGCAGGATTCCACACGCAGCAATGTTTGTACACAGCAGGATCCCACACACAGCAATGTTTGTACTCAGCTTAATCCCGTACAGAGCAATGTTTGTACACACCAGGATCCCAAGCACTGCAATGTTTGTACACAGCAGGATGCCACACACAGCATTGTTTGTACACAGCAGGATACCGTACACACAGCAATGTTTATACACAGCAGGATCCCGTACACACAGCAATGTTTGTACACAGCAGGAACCCACGCACAGCAATGTTTGTACTAAGAAGGATGACACACACAGCAATGTTTATACACAGCAGGATCCTACACACAGCAATGTTTGTAAACAGCAGGCTCCCGTACACAGCAATGTTTGTACACAGCAGGATCCCACACACAGCAATATTTGTACACAGCAGGATCCCAAGAACTGCAATGTTTGTACACAGCAGGATCCCGTACACAGCAATGTTTGTACACAGCAGGATCCCGTACACAGCAATGTTTGTACACAGCAGGATGCCACACACAGCAATGTTTATACACAGCAGGATCCCACACAGAGCAATGAATGTATACAGCAAGATCTCACACACAGCAATGCTTGTACACATCAGGATCCCACAGACAGCAATATTTATACTCAGCAGGATCCCAAAAACTGCAATGTTTGTACACAGCAGGATCCCGTACACACAACAATGTTTGTACACAGCAGGATCTCAAACACAGCCATGTTGTACGCAGCAGTATCCCACACACAGCAATTTTCGTACACAGCAGGATTCGTACTCAGCAATGTTTGTATGCAGCAGGGACGCACACACAGCAATGTTTGTACACAGCATAATCCCACACACAGCAATGTTTGTACACAGCAAGATCCCACACACAGCAATGTTTGTAAAAAACAGGATACCAAACAAAGCAATGTTTGTACACAGCAGGAACCCACACACACCAATATTCGTACAAAGCAGGATCCCACAGAAAGTCAATGTTTGCACACAGCAGGATCCCACAGACAGCAATATTTTACACAGCAGGATCCCACACATCGTACTGTTTGTACACAGCAGCATCACATAGGCAGCAATGTTTGCACACAGCAGTATCCCGTACCCAGCAATGTTTGTACACAGCAAGATCTCACACACAGCAATGATTGTACACAGCAAGATCCCACACACAGCAATATTTGTACACAGCAGGATCATGTGCACACAGCAATGCTTGCAAACAGCAGGATCCCACACACAGCAATGGTTGTACACAGCAGGATCCCACACACAGCAATGTTTGTACACATCAGGATCCCAAGCACTGCAATGTTTGTACACAGCAGGATACCGAACACACAGCAATATTTGTACACAGCAGGATTCCACATACTGCAATGTTTGTACTCAGCTGGATCCTGTACAGAGCAATGTTTGTACACACCAGGATCCAAGCACTGCAATGTTTGTACACAGCAGGATACCACACACAGCAATGTTTGTACACAGCAGGATACCGTACACACAGCAATGTTTATACACAGCAGGATCCCGTACACACAGCAATGTTTGTAACAGCAGGATTCCACACACACCAATGTGTGTTCACAGCAGGAACCCACGCACAGCAATGTTTGTACTAAGAAGGATGACACACACAGCAATGTTTATACACAGCAGGATCCTACACACAGCAATGTTTGTACACAGCAGGCTCCCGTACACAGCAATGTTTGTACAGAGCAGGATCCCGTACACACAGCAATGTTTGTACAAAGCAGATTCCCCCACACAGCAATATTTGTACACAGCAGGATCCCACACACAGCAATATTTGTACACAGCAGGATCCCAAAAACTGCAATGTTTGTACACAGCAGGATCCCGTACACAGCAATGTTTGTACACAGCAAGATGCCACACACAGCAATGTTTATACACAGCAGGATCCCACACAGAGCAATGAATGTAAACAGCAAGATCCCACACGCAGCAATGTTTGTACACAGCAAGATCTCACACACAGCAATGTTTGTACATACCAGGATCCGAAGTACTGCAATGTTTGTACACAGCAGGATCCCGTACACACAACAATGTTTGTACACAGCAGGATCTCAAAGAATGCCATGTTGTACGCAGCAGTATCCCACACACAGCAATTTTCGTACACAGCAGGATTCGTACTCAGCAATGTTTGTATGCAGCAGGGACGCACACACAGCAATGTTTGTACACAGCAAGATCCCACACACAGCAATGTTTGTAAAAAACAGGATACCAAACAAAGCAATGTTTGTACACAGCAGGATCTCACACACAGCAGTATTCCTACAAAGCAGGATCCCACACAAAGCAATGTTTGCACACAGCAGGATCCCGCACATAGTACTGTTTGTACACAGCAAGATCCCACATGCAGCAATGTTTGTACACTGCAGGATCCCACACACGGCAATGTTTGTACATACCAGGATCCGAAGTACTGCAATGTTTGTACACAGCAGGATCCCACACACAGCAACGTTTTTACACAGCAAGATCCCACAAACAGCCATGTTTGTACACAGCAGGATCCCTTACACAGCAATGTTTGTACACAGCAGGATCCCACACACAGCAATATTTGTACACAGCAGGATCACATGCACACAGCAATGCTTGCAAATAGCAGGATCCCACACACAGCAATGTTTGTACACAGCAGGATCCCACACACAGCAATGTTTGTACACAGCAGGAGACCGAACACACAGCAATATTTGTACACAGCAGGATCCTGTACAGAGCAATGTTTGTACACAGCAGAATCCCGAACACACAGCAATATTTGTACACAGCAGGATTCCACACGCAGCAATGTTTGTACACAGCAGGATCCCACACACAGCAATGTTTGTACTCAGCTTAATCCCGTACAGAGCAATGTTTGTACACACCAGGATCCCAAGCACCGCAATGTTTGTACACAGCAGGATACCACACACAGCATTGTTTGTACACAGCAGGATACCGTACACACAGCAATGTTTATACACAGCAGGATCCCGTACACACAGCAATGTTTGTACACAGCAGGAACCCACGCACAGCAATGTTTGTACTAAGAAGGATGACACACACAGCAATGTTTATACACAGCAGGATCCTACACACAGCAATGTTTGTAAACAGCAGGCTCCCGTACACAGCAATGTTTGTACACAGCAGGCTCCCGTACACAGCAATGTTTGTACAGAGCAGGATCCCGTACACACAGCAATGTTTGTACAAAGCAGATTCCCCCACACAGCAATATTTGTACACAGCAGGATCCCACACACAGCAATATTTGTACACAGCAGGATCCCAAAAACTGCAATGTTTGTACACAGCAGGATCCCGTACACAGCAATGTTTGTACACAGCAAGATGCCACACACAGCAATGTTTATACACAGCAGGATCCCACACAGAGCAATGAATGTATACAGCAAGATTCCACACGCAGCAATGTTTGTACACAGCAAGATCTCACACACAGCAATGTTTGTACATACCAGGATCCGAAGTACTGCAATGTTTGTACACAGCAGGATCCCGTACACACAACAATGTTTGTATACAGCAGGATCTCAAAGAATGCCATGTTGTACGCAGCAGTATCCCACACACAGCAATTTTCGTACACAGCAGGATTCGTACTCAGCAATATTTGTATGCAGCAGGGACGCACACACAGCAATGTTTGTACACAGCAAGATCCCACACACAGCAATGTTTGTAAAAAACAGGATACCAAACAAAGCAATGTTTGTACACAGCAGGATCTCACACACAGCAGTATTCCTACAAAGCAGGATCCCACACAAAGCAATGTTTGCACACAGCAGGATCCCGCACATAGTACTGTTTGTACACAGCAAGATCCCACATGCAGCAATGTTTGTACACTGCAGGATCCCACACACGGCAATGTTTGTACATACCAGGATCCGAAGTACTGCAATGTTTGTACACAGCAGGATCCCACACACAGCAACGTTTTTACACAGCAAGATCCCACAAACAGCCATGTTTGTACACAGCAGGATCCCTTACACAGCAATGTTTGTACACAGCAGGATCCCACACACAGCAATATTTGTACACAGCAGGATCACATGCACACAGCAATGCTTGCAAATAGCAGGATCCCACACACAGCAATGTTTGTACACAGCAGGATCCCACACACAGCAATGTTTGTACACAGCAGGAGACCGAACACACAGCAATATTTGTACACAGCAGGATCCTGTACAGAGCAATGTTTGTACACAGCAGAATCCCGAACACACAGCAATATTTGTACACAGCAGGATTCCACACGCAGCAATGTTTGTACACAGCAGGATCCCACACACAGCAATGTTTGTACTCAGCTTAATCCCGTACAGAGCAATGTTTGTACACACCAGGATCCCAAGCACCGCAATGTTTGTACACAGCAGGATGCCACACACAGCATTGTTTGTACACAGCAGGATACCGTACACACAGCAATGTTTATACACAGCAGGATCCCGTACACACAGCAACGTTTGTACACAGCAGGAACCCACGCACAGCAATGTTTGTACTAAGAAGGATGACACACACAGCAATGTTTATACACAGCAGGATCCTACACACAGCAATGTTTGTAAACAGCAGGCTCCCGTACACAGCAATGTTTGTACACAGCAGGCTCCCGTACACAGCAATGTTTGTACAGAGCAGGATCCCGTACACACAGCAATGTTTGTACAAAGCAGATTCCCCCACACAGCAATATTTGTACACAGCAGGATCCCACATGCAGCAATGTTTGTACACAGCTGGATCCCTTGCACAGCAATGTTTGTACACAGCAGTATCCCACACACAGCAATGTGTGTACACAGCAGGGTCGTATACACAGCTATGTTTGTACACAGCATGATCCCACACACAGCAATGTTTGTACACAGCAGCATCCCATACGCAGCAATGTTTGTACACAAGAGGATCTCAGACACAGCAATGTTTGCAAAGAGGAGGATCCCACACATAGTAATGTTTGTACACAGCAGGATCCCGTAGACAGTAAAGTTTGTACACAGCAGTATCCCGTGCCCAGCAATGTTTCTATACAGCAGGATCCCACATACAACAATGTTTGTACACACCAGGATGCCATGCACAGCAATGTGTATGCACAGCAGGATCCCACACACAGCAAGGTTTGTACATATAGGACTCCACATGCAGCAATGGTTGCACAGATCAGGATCCCACGCAGAGCAATATTTATACACAGCAGAATCCCACGCACAGCAATGTTTGTACACAGCAGGATCCCACACGCAGCAATGTTTGTACACTGCAAGATCTCACACACAGTAATGTTTGTACAAAGCAGGATCCCACACACAGCATTGTTTGTACACAGCAGGATCCCAGGCACTGCAATGTTTGAACACAGCAGGATCCCACACACAGCAATGCTTTTACACAGCATGATCCTGTACACACAACAATGTTTGTATACAGCAGGGTCTCAAACACAGCCATGTTGTACCCAGCAGGATCCCACTGACAGCAATTTTCATACACAGCAGGATCCCGTACTCAGCAATGTTTGTATGCAGCAGGGACGCACACACAGCAATGGTTTGTACACAGCATAATCCCACACACAGCAATGTTTGTAAAAAACAGGATACCAAACAAAGCAATGTTTGTACACAGCATGAACCCACACACAGCAGTGTTTGTACACAGTAGGATCCCACACAGAGCAATGAATGTACACAGCAAGATCCCACACACAGCAATGTTTGTGCACAGTAGGATCTCACACACAGCAATGTTAGTTCACAGCAGGTTCCCACACACAGCAATGTTTTTACACAGCATGATCCCACACACAGCAATGTTCGTACACACCAGGATCCCTCATACAGCAATGTTTGCACACAGCAAGATCACACAAACAGCAATGTTTGTACACAGCAGGATCCCACACATAGCAATGTTTGTACACAGCAGGATCCCTTACACAGCAATGTTTGAACAAAGCAGGATCCCACACACAGTAAAATTAATACACAGCAGGATCCCTTACACAGCAATGTTTGAAAAAAGCAGGATGCCACACACAGCAATGTTTGTACACAGCAGGATCCCACATGCAGCAATATTTGTACACAGCAGGATGCCACACACAGCAATGTTTAATCAAAGCAGGATCCGAAACAGAGCAATGAATGTATACTGCAAGAGCCCACACGCAGCAATGTTTGTGCACAATAGGATCTCACAAACAGCAATGTTAGTACACAGCAGGATCCCACACAAAGAAATGTTTGTACAAAACAGGATACCAAGCACAGCAAAGTTTGTACCCAGCAGGATCCCACACACAGCAATGTTCGTACACACTAGGATCCCTCATACAGCAATGTTTGCACACAGCAGTATCCCACAAACAGCAATGTTTGTACACAGCTGGATCCCACAGACAGCAAAATTGTACACAGCAGGATGCACACATAGCAATGTTTGTACACAGCAGGATCCCACAAACTGCAATGATTGTACACAGCAAGAGCCACAGACAGCAATGTTTGTAAACAGCAGGATCCCGCACACAGCAATGTTTGTACACATCAAGATGCCACACATAGCAATGTTTGTACGCAGCAGGAACCCACACAGAGCAATGTTTGTACACAGTAGGATCCCACACACAGTAATGTTTGTACACAGCAAGATCCCACACATAGCAATGATTGTACAGAGCAGGATTCCACACGCAGCAATGTTTGTACACAGCAGGATCCCAAACACAGCAATGTTTGTACACAGCAGGATCCCAAACACAGCAATGTTTGTACACAGCATGAACCCACACACAGCAATGTTTGCACACAGCAGGAACCCACACAGAGCAATGTTTGTACACAGAAGGATCCCACACACAGCAATGTTAGTACACAAGAGGATCTGACACACAGCAATGTTTGTACACAGCAAGATCCCACACATAGCAATGTTTGTACAGAGCAGGAAAAAACACACAGCAATGTTTATACACAGCAGGATCCCGTACACACAGCAATGTTTGTACAAAGCTGGTACACACAGAGCAATGTTTGTACACAGCAGGATCCCAAAAACAGCAATGTTTTTACACAGCAGGATCCCACACACAGTAAAATTCGTACACAGCAGGATACCGTACTCAGCAATGTTTGTTTGCAGCAGGGACACACACACAGCAATGTTTGTACACAGCGTAATCCCACAAACTGCAATGTTTGTACAGAGCAGGATCCCACACACAGCAATGTTTGTACATGCCAGAATCCCATGCACTGCAATGTCTGTACACAGCAGGATCCCGTACACAGCAATGTTTGTACACAGCAGGATCCAATACACAGCAATGTTTGTACACAGCAGGATCCCGTACAGAGCAGTGTTTGTACACATCAGGATCCCACACACAGCAATGTTTGTACACAGCAGGATACCGTACACACAGCAATATTTCTACACAGCAGGATGCCACACACAGCAATGTTTGTACACAGCAGGAACCCACGCACAGCAATGTTTGTACAAAGAAGGATGACACACACTGCAATATTTATACACAGCAGGATCCCGTAAACACAGCAATGTTTGTACACAGTAGGATCCCGTACACGGCAATGATTGTACACAGCAGGCTCCCGTACACACAGCAATGTTTGTACACAGCTGGATCACACAGACAGTAATGTTTGTACAAAACAGGATACCAAACACAGCAAAGTTGGTTCACAGAAGGATCCTTAACATAACAAAGATTGTACAAAGCAGGTTTCCCCACACAGCAATGTTTGTACACAGCAGGATCCCAGACAAAGCAATGTTTGTACACAGCAGGATCCAATGCACAGCAATGTTTGTACACAACATGATCCCACACACAGCAATGCTTGTACACAGCTGGATCCCGTACAGAGCAGTGTTAGTACACATCAGGATCCCAAGCACTGCAATGTTTGTACACACCAGGAACCCATGCACAGCATGTTCGTACAAAGAAGGATGACACACACAGCAATGTTTATACACAGCAGGATCCCGTACATGGCAATGCTTGTACACAGCAGGTTCCCATACACAGCAATGTTTGTACACAGCAGGATCCCGTACACACAGCAATGTTTGTACACAGCAGGATCACACACACAGCAATGTTTATACACAGCAGGATCACACACACAGCAATGTTTGTACAAAACAGGATACCAAACAAAGCAATGTTGGTTCACAGCAGAATCCTACACACAGCAAAGATTGTACACAACAGGTTCCCACGTACAGCAATGTTTGTACACAGCAGGATCTCACACACAGCAATGTTTGTACACAGCAGGAGCCCATACACAGCAATGTTTGTACACAGCAATGTTTGTACACAACATGATCACACACACATCAATGGTTGTAAACAGGAGGATCTCACACACAGCAATGTTTGTAACCAGGAGGATCTCAGACAAAGCAATGTTTGTACACAGCAGGATTCCGCACACAGCAATGTTTGTACACAGCAGGATTCCGCACACAGCAATGTTTGTACAGAGCAGGATGCCACACAGAGCAATGTTTATACGCAGCAGGGACCCACACGGAGCAATGTTTGTACACAGCAAGATCCCACATGCAGCAATGTTTGTACACAGCAGGATCCCACACACAGCAATGTTTGCACACAGCAGGATCCGATACACAGCAATGTTTGTACACAACATGATCCCACACACAGCAATGGTTGTACACAGGAGGATCTCACAGACAGCAATGTTTGTAAACAGCAGGATCCTACATGCAGCAATGTTAGTACACAGCAGGATCCCACACACAGCAATGTTTGTACACACCAGGATCCCACACACAGCAATGTTTGTACACAGCAGGATCCCACACACAGCAATGTTTGTACACAGCAGGAACCCACGCACAGCATTGTTTGTACAAAGAAGGATGACACACACAGCAATGTTTATACACAGCAGGATCCCGTACACGGCAATGTTTGTACACAGCAGTCTCCCATACACAGCAATGTTTGTACACAACATGATCCCGCACACAGCAATGCTTGTACACAGGAGGATCTCACACACAGCACTGTTTGTAACCAGTAGGATCCCACACAAAGCAATGTTAGTACACTGCAAGATCCCATACGCAGCAAAGTTTGCACACAGCAGGAACCCACAAACAGCAATGCTTGTACAGAGCAGGCTAACACACCCAGCAATGTTTGTACACAGCAGGATCCCACAAGCGGAAATGTTTGCACACAGCAGGATCCCACACACAGCAATGTTTGTACACAGCAGGATCCCAAAACTGAAATGTTTGTACACAGCAGGATCCCATACACAGCAATGTTTGTACACAACAGGAACCCACAAAGAGCAATGAATGTATACAGCAAGATCCCACACGCAGCAATGTTTGTACACTGCAAGATCTCACACACAGCAATGTTTGTACACAGCAGGATCCCAGGCACTGCAATGTTTGAACACAGCAGGATCCCACACACAGCAATACTTTTACACAGCATGATCCTGTACACACAACAATGTTTGTATACAGCAGGGTCTCAAACACAGCCATGTTGTACCCAGCAGGATCCCACACACAGCAATTTTCGTACACAGCAGGATCCCTTACTCAGCAATGTTTGTATGCAGCAGGGACGCACACACAGCAATGTTTGTACACAGCAAGATCCCACACACAGCAATGTTTGTAAAAAACAGGATACCAAACAAAGCATTGTTTGTACACAGCAGGATCCCACACATAGTATTGTTTGTACACAGCAGCATCCCATGGGCAGCAATGTTTGCACACCGCAGTATCCCGTACCCAGCAATGTTTGTACACGGCAAGATCCCACGCACAGCAATGATTGTACACAGCAAGATCCCACACACAGCAATGTTTGTACACAGCAGGATCCCATAAACGGCAATATTTTTACACAGCAGGATCCCACACACAGCAATGCTTTTACACAGCATGATCCTGTACACACAACAATGTTTGTATACAGCAGGGTCTCAAACACAGCCATGTTGTACCCAGCAGGATCCCACACACAGCAATTTTTGTACACTGCAGGATCCCGTACTCAGCAATGTTTGTATGCAGCAGGGACGCACACACAGCAATGTTTGTACACAGCATGATCCCACACACAGCAATGTTTGTAAAAAATGGATACCAAACAAAGCAATGTTTGTACACAGCATGAACCCACACACAGCAATGTTTGTACACAGCAAGATCCCACACACAGCAATGTTTGTAAAAAACAGGATACCAAACATAGCATTGTTTGTACACAGCAGGATCCCACACTCAGCAATGATTGTACAAGCCAGGATCCCACACACAGCAATGTTTGCACACAGCAGGATCCCACACACGGCAATGTTTGTACACAGCAGTCTCCCATACACAGCAATGTTTGTACACAACATGATCCCGCACACAGCAAGGCTTGTACACAGGAGGATCTCACACACAGCACTGTTTGTAACCAGTAGGATCCCACACAAAGCAATGTTAGTACACTGCAAGATCCCATACGCAGCAAAGTTTGCACACAGCAGGAACCCACAAACAGCAATGCTTGTACAGAGCAGGCTAACACACCCAGCAATGTTTGTACACAGCAGGATCCCACAAGCGGAAATGTTTGCACACAGCAGGATCCCACACACAGCAATGTTTGTACACAGCAGGATCCCAAAACTGAAATGTTTGTACACAGCAGGATCCCATACACAGCAATGTTTGTACACAACAGGAACCCACAAAGAGCAATGAATGTATACAGCAAGATCCCACACGCAGCAATGTTTGTACACTGCAAGATCTCACACACAGCAATGTTTGTACACAGCAGGATCCCAGGCACTGCAATGTTTGAACACAGCAGGATCCCACACACAGCAATACTTTTACACAGCATGATCCTGTACACACAACAATGTTTGTATACAGCAGGGTCTCAAACACAGCCATGTTGTACCCAGCAGGATCCCACACACAGCAATTTTCGTACACAGCAGGATCCCTTACTCAGCAATGTTTGTATGCAGCAGGGACGCACACACAGCAATGTTTGTACACAGCAAGATCCCACACACAGCAATGTTTGTACACAGCAGGAGCCCATACACAGCAATGTTTGTACACAGCAATGTTTGTACACAACATGATCACACACACATCAATGGTTGTAAACAGGAGGATCTCACACACAGCAATGTTTGTAACCAGGAGGATCTCAGACAAAGCAATGTTTGTACACAGCAGGATTCCGCACACAGCAATGTTTGTACAGAGCAGGATGCCACACAGAGCAATGTTTATACGCAGCAGGGACCCACACGGAGCAATGTTTGTACACAGCAAGATCCCACATGCAGCAATGTTTGTACACAGCAGGATCCCACACACAGCAATGTTTGCACACAGCAGGATCCGATACACAGCAATGTTTGTACACAACATGATCCCACACACAGCAATGGTTGTACACAGGAGGATCTCACAGACAGCAATGTTTGTAAACAGCAGGATCCTACATGCAGCAATGTTAGTACACAGCAGGATCCCACACACAGCAATGTTTGTACACACCAGGATCCCACACACAGCAATGTTTGTACACAGCAGGATCCCACACACAGCAATGTTTGTACACAGCAGGAACCCACGCACAGCATTGTTTGTACAAAGAAGGATGACACACACAGCAATGTTTATACACAGCAGGATCCCGTACACGGCAATGTTTGTACACAGCAGTCTCCCATACACAGCAATGTTTGTACACAACATGATCCCGCACATAGCAATGCTTGTACACAGGAGGATCTCACACACAGCACTGTTTGTAACCAGTAGGATCCCACACAAAGCAATGTTAGTGCACTGCAAGATCCCATACGCAGCAAAGTTTGCACACAGCAGGAACCCACAAACAGCAATGCTTGTACAGAGCAGACTAACACACCCAGCAATGTTTGTACACAGCAGGATCCCACAAGCGGAAATGTTTGCACACAGCAGGATCCCACACACAGCAATGTTTGTACACAGCAGGATCCCAAAACTGAAATGTTTGTACACAGCAGGATCCCATACACAGCAATGTTTGTACACAACAGGAACCCACAAAGAGCAATGAATGTATACAGCAAGATCCCACACGCAGCAATGTTTGTACACTGCAAGATCTCACACACAGCAATGTTTGTACACAGCAGGATCCCAGGCACTGCAATGTTTGAACACAGCAGGATCCCACACACAGCAATACTTTTACACAGCATGATCCTGTACACACAACAATGTTTGTATACAGCAGGGTCTCAAACACAGCCATGTTGTACCCAGCAGGATCCCACACACAGCAATTTTCGTACACAGCAGGATCCCTTACTCAGCAATGTTTGTATGCAGCAGGGACGCACACACAGCAATGTTTGTACACAGCAAGATCCCACACACAGCAATGTTTGTAAAAAACAGGATACCAAACATAGCATTGTTTGTACACAGCAGGATCCCACACATAGTATTGTTTGTACACAGCAGCATCCCATGGGCAGCAATGTTTGCACACCGCAGTATCCCGTACCCAGCAATGTTTGTACACGGCAAGATCCCACGCACAGCAATGATTGTACACAGCAAGATCCCACACACAGCAATGTTTGTACACAGCAGGATCCCATAAACGGCAATATTTTTACACAGCAGGATCCCACACACAGCAATGTTTGTACACAGCATGATCCCACACACAGCAATGTTTGTAAAAAATGGATACCAAACAAAGCAATGTTTGTACACAGCATGAACCCACACACAGCAATGTTTGTACACAGCAAGATCCCACACACAGCAATGTTTGTAAAAAACAGGATACCAAACATAGCATTGTTTGTACACAGCAGGATCCCACACTCAGCAATGATTGTACAAGCCAGGATCCCACACACAGCAATGTTTGCACACAGCAGGATCCCACACACGGCAATGTTTGTACACAGCAGTCTCCCATACACAGCAATGTTTGTACACAACATGATCCCGCACACAGCAAGGCTTGTACACAGGAGGATCTCACACACAGCACTGTTTGTAACCAGTAGGATCCCACACAAAGCAATGTTAGTACACTGCAAGATCCCATACGCAGCAAAGTTTGCACACAGCAGGAACCCACAAACAGCAATGCTTGTACAGAGCAGACTAACACACCCAGCAATGTTTGTACACAGCAGGATCCCACAAGCGGAAATGTTTGCACACAGCAGGATCCCACACACAGCAATGTTTGTACACAGCAGGATCCCAAAACTGAAATGTTTGTACACAGCAGGATCCCATACACAGCAATGTTTGTACACAACAGGAACCCACAAAGAGCAATGAATGTATACAGCAAGATCCCACACGCAGCAATGTTTGTACACTGCAAGATCTCACACACAGCAATGTTTGTACACAGCAGGATCCCAGGCACTGCAATGTTTGAACACAGCAGGATCCCACACACAGCAATACTTTTACACAGCATGATCCTGTACACACAACAATGTTTGTATACAGCAGGGTCTCAAACACAGCCATGTTGTACCCAGCAGGATCCCACACACAGCAATTTTCGTACACAGCAGGATCCCTTACTCAGCAATGTTTGTATGCAGCAGGGACGCACACACAGCAATGTTTGTACACAGCAAGATCCCACACACAGCAATGTTTGTACACAGCAGGAGCCCATACACAGCAATGTTTGTACACAGCAATGTTTGTACACAACATGATCACACACACATCAATGGTTGTAAACAGGAGGATCTCACACACAGCAATGTTTGTAACCAGGAGGATCTCAGACAAAGCAATGTTTGTACACAGCAGGATTCCGCACACAGCAATGTTTGTACAGAGCAGGATGCCACACAGAGCAATGTTTATACGCAGCAGGGACCCACACGGAGCAATGTTTGTACACAGCAAGATCCCACATGCAGCAATGTTTGTACACAGCAGGATCCCACACACAGCAATGTTTGCACACAGCAGAATCCGATACACAGCAATGTTTGTACACAACATGATCCCACACACAGCAATGGTTGTACACAGGAGGATCTCACAGACAGCAATGTTTGTAAACAGCAGGATCCTACATGCAGCAATGTTAGTACACAGCAGGATCCCACACACAGCAATGTTTGTACACACCAGGATCCCACACACAGCAATGTTTGTACACAGCAGGATCCCACACACAGCAATGTTTGTACACAGCAGGAACCCACGCACAGCATTGTTTGTACAAAGAAGGATGACACACACAGCAATGTTTATACACAGCAGGATCCCACACACGGCAATGTTTGTACACAGCAGTCTCCCATACACAGCAATGTTTGTACACAACATGATCCCGCACACAGCAATGCTTGTACACAGGAGGATCTCACACACAGCACTGTTTGTAACCAGTAGGATCCCACACAAAGCAATGTTAGTGAACTGCAAGATCCCATACGCAGCAAAGTTTGCACACAGCAGGAACCCACAAACAGCAATGCTTGTACAGAGCAGACTAACACACCCAGCAATGTTTGTACACAGCAGGATCCCACAAGCGGAAATGTTTGCACACAGCAGGATCCCACACACAGCAATGTTTGTACACAGCAGGATCCCAAAACTGAAATGTTTGTACACAGCAGGATCCCATACACAGCAATGTTTGTACACAACAGGAACCCACAAAGAGCAATGAATGTATACAGCAAGATCCCACACGCAGCAATGTTTGTACACTGCAAGATCTCACACACAGCAATGTTTGTACACAGCAGGATCCCAGGCACTGCAATGTTTGAACACTGCAGGATCCCACACACAGCAATACTTTTACACAGCATGATCCTGTACACACAACAATGTTTGTATACAGCAGGGTCTCAAACACAGCCATGTTGTACCCAGCAGGATCCCACACACAGCAATTTTCATACACAGCAGGATCCCTTACTCAGCAATGTTTGTATGCAGCAGGGACGCACACACAGCAATGTTTGTACACAGCAAGATCCCACACACAGCAATGTTTGTAAAAAACAGGATACCAAACAAAGCATTGTTTGTACACAGCAGGATCCCACACATAGTATTGTTTGTACACAGCAGCATCCCATGGGCAGCAATGTTTGCACACCGCAGTATCCCGTACCCAGCAATGTTTGTACACGGCAAGATCCCACGCACAGCAATGATTGTACACAGCAAGATCCCACACACAGCAATGTTTGTACACAGCAGGATCCCATAAACGGCAATATTTTTACACAGCAGGATCCCACACACAGCAATGTTTGTACACAACATGATCCCGCAAACAGCAATGGTTGTACACAGGAGGATTTCACACACAGCAAAGTTTGCACACAGCAGGATCCTACATGCAGCAATGTTTGTACACAGCAGGATCCCACACACAGCAATGTTTGTACACACCAGGATCCCACACACAGTAATGTTTGAACACAGCAGGATCCCACACACCGCAATGTTTGTACACAGCAGGAACCCACGCACAGCAATGTTTGTACAAAGAAGGATGACACACACAGCAATGTTTATATACAGCAGGATCCCGTACATGGCAATGTTTGTACACAGCAGGATCCCATACACAGCAATGTTTGTACACAACATGATCCCGCACACAGCAATGCTTGTACACAGGAGGATCTCACACACAGCACTGTTTGTAACCAGTAGGATCCCACACAAAGCAATGTTAGTACACTGCAAGATCCCATACGCAGCAAAGTTTGCATACAGCAGGAACCCACAAACAGCAATGCTTGTACAGAGCAGGCTAACACACCCAGCAATGTTTGTACACAGCAGGATCCCACAAGCGGAAATGATTGCACACAGCAGGATCCCACACACAGCAATGCTTTTACACAGCATGATCCTGTACACACAACAATGTTTGTATACAGCAGGGTCTCAAACACAGCCATGTTGTACCCAGCAGGATCCCACACACAGCAATTTTTGTACACTGCAGGATCCCGTACTCAGCAATGTTTGTATGCAGCAGGGACGCACACACAGCAATGTTTGTACACAGCATGATCCCACACACAGCAATGTTTGTAAAAAATGGATACCAAACAAAGCAATGTTTGTACACAGCATGAACCCACACACAGCAATGTTTGTACACAGCAAGATCCCACACACAGCAATGTTTGTAAAAAACAGGATACCAAACATAGCATTGTTTGTACACAGCAGGATCCCACACTCAGCAATGATTGTACAAGCCAGGATCCCACACACAGCAATGTTTGCACACAGCAGGATCCCACACACGGCAATGTTTGTACACAGCAGTCTCCCATACACAGCAATGTTTGTACACAACATGATCCCGCACACAGCAAGGCTTGTACACAGGAGGATCTCACACACAGCACTGTTTGTAACCAGTAGGATCCCACACAAAGCAATGTTAGTACACTGCAAGATCCCATACGCAGCAAAGTTTGCACACAGCAGGAACCCACAAACAGCAATGCTTGTACAGAGCAGGCTAACACACCCAGCAATGTTTGTACACAGCAGGATCCCACAAGCGGAAATGTTTGCACACAGCAGGATCCCACACACAGCAATGTTTGTACACAGCAGGATCCCAAAACTGAAATGTTTGTACACAGCAGGATCCCATACACAGCAATGTTTGTACACAACAGGAACCCACAAAGAGCAATGAATGTATACAGCCAGATCCCACACGCAGCAATGTTTGTACACTGCAAGATCTCACACACAGCAATGTTTGTACACAGCAGGATCCCAGGCACTGCAATGTTTGAACACTGCAGGATCCCACACACAGCAATACTTTTACACAGCATGATCCTGTACACACAACAATGTTTGTATACAGCAGGGTCTCAAACACAGCCATGTTGTACCCAGCAGGATCCCACACACAGCAATTTTCGTACACAGCAGGATCCCTTACTCAGCAATGTTTGTATGCAGCAGGGACGCACACACAGCAATGTTTGTACACAGCAAGATCCCACACACAGCAATGTTTGTACACAGCAGGAGCCCATACACAGCAATGTTTGTACACAGCAATGTTTGTACACAACATGATCACACACACATCAATGGTTGTAAACAGGAGGATCTCACACACAGCAATGTTTGTAACCAGGAGGATCTCAGACAAAGCAATGTTTGTACACAGCAGGATTCCGCACACAGCAATGTTTGTACAGAGCAGGATGCCACACAGAGCAATGTTTATACGCAGCAGGGACCCACACGGAGCAATGTTTGTACACAGCAAGATCCCACATGCAGCAATGTTTGTACACAGCAGGATCCCACACACAGCAATGTTTGCACACAGCAGGATCCGATACACAGCAATGTTTGTACACAACATGATCCCACACACAGCAATGGTTGTACACAGGAGGATCTCACAGACAGCAATGTTTGTAAACAGCAGGATCCTACATGCAGCAATGTTAGTACACAGCAGGATCCCACACACAGCAATGTTTGTACACACCAGGATCCCACACACAGCAATGTTTGTACACAGCAGGATCCCACACACAGCAATGTTTGTACACAGCAGGAACCCACGCACAGCATTGTTTGTACAAAGAAGGATGACACACACAGCAATGTTTATACACAGCAGGATCCCGTACACGGCAATGTTTGTACACAGCAGTCTCCCATACACAGCAATGTTTGTACACAACATGATCCCGCACATAGCAATGCTTGTACACAGGAGGATCTCACACACAGCACTGTTTGTAACCAGTAGGATCCCACACAAAGCAATGTTAGTGCACTGCAAGATCCCATACGCAGCAAAGTTTGCACACAGCAGGAACCCACAAACAGCAATGCTTGTACAGAGCAGACTAACACACCCAGCAATGTTTGTACACAGCAGGATCCCACAAGCGGAAATGTTTGCACACAGCAGGATCCCACACACAGCAATGTTTGTACACAGCAGGATCCCAAAACTGAAATGTTTGTACACAGCAGGATCCCATACACAGCAATGTTTGTACACAACAGGAACCCACAAAGAGCAATGAATGTATACAGCAAGATCCCACACGCAGCAATGTTTGTACACTGCAAGATCTCACACACAGCAATGTTTGTACACAGCAGGATCCCAGGCACTGCAATGTTTGAACACAGCAGGATCCCACACACAGCAATACTTTTACACAGCATGATCCTGTACACACAACAATGTTTGTATACAGCAGGGTCTCAAACACAGCCATGTTGTACCCAGCAGGATCCCACACACAGCAATTTTCGTACACAGCAGGATCCCTTACTCAGCAATGTTTGTATGCAGCAGGGACGCACACACAGCAATGTTTGTACACAGCAAGATCCCACACACAGCAATGTTTGTAAAAAACAGGATACCAAACATAGCATTGTTTGTACACAGCAGGATCCCACACATAGTATTGTTTGTACACAGCAGCATCCCATGGGCAGCAATGTTTGCACACCGCAGTATCCCGTACCCAGCAATGTTTGTACACGGCAAGATCCCACGCACAGCAATGATTGTACACAGCAAGATCCCACACACAGCAATGTTTGTACACTGCAGGATCCCATAAACGGCAATATTTTTACACAGCAGGATCCCACACACAGCAATGTTTGTACACAGCATGATCCCACACACAGCAATGTTTGTAAAAAATGGATACCAAACAAAGCAATGTTTGTACACAGCATGAACCCACACACAGCAATGTTTGTACACAGCAAGATCCCACACACAGCAATGTTTGTAAAAAACAGGATACCAAACATAGCATTGTTTGTACACAGCAGGATCCCACACTCAGCAATGATTGTACAAGCCAGGATCCCACACACAGCAATGTTTGCACACAGCAGGATCCCACACACGGCAATGTTTGTACACAGCAGTCTCCCATACACAGCAATGTTTGTACACAACATGATCCCGCACACAGCAAGGCTTGTACACAGGAGGATCTCACACACAGCACTGTTTGTAACCAGTAGGATCCCACACAAAGCAATGTTAGTACACTGCAAGATCCCATACGCAGCAAAGTTTGCACACAGCAGGAACCCACAAACAGCAATGCTTGTACAGAGCAGGCTAACACACCCAGCAATGTTTGTACACAGCAGGATCCCACAAGCGGAAATGTTTGCACACAGCAGGATCCCACACACAGCAATGTTTGTACACAGCAGGATCCCAAAACTGAAATGTTTGTACACAGCAGGATCCCATACACAGCAATGTTTGTACACAACAGGAACCCACAAAGAGCAATGAATGTATACAGCAAGATCCCACACGCAGCAATGTTTGTACACTGCAAGATCTCACACACAGCAATGTTTGTACACAGCAGGATCCCAGGCACTGCAATGTTTGAACACTGCAGGATCCCACACACAGCAATACTTTTACACAGCATGATCCTGTACACACAACAATGTTTGTATACAGCAGGGTCTCAAACACAGCCATGTTGTACCCAGCAGGATCCCACACACAGCAATTTTCGTACACAGCAGGATCCCTTACTCAGCAATGTTTGTATGCAGCAGGGACGCACACACAGCAATGTTTGTACACAGCAAGATCCCACACACAGCAATGTTTGTACACAGCAGGAGCCCATACACAGCAATGTTTGTACACAGCAATGTTTGTACACAACATGATCACACACACATCAATGGTTGTAAACAGGAGGATCTCACACACAGCAATGTTTGTAACCAGGAGGATCTCAGACAAAGCAATGTTTGTACACAGCAGGATTCCGCACACAGCAATGTTTGTACAGAGCAGGATGCCACACAGAGCAATGTTTATACGCAGCAGGGACCCACACGGAGCAATGTTTGTACACAGCAAGATCCCACATGCAGCAATGTTTGTACACAGCAGGATCCCACACACAGCAATGTTTGCACACAGCAGAATCCGATACACAGCAATGTTTGTACACAACATGATCCCACACACAGCAATGGTTGTACACAGGAGGATCTCACAGACAGCAATGTTTGTAAACAGCAGGATCCTACATGCAGCAATGTTAGTACACAGCAGGATCCCACACACAGCAATGTTTGTACACACCAGGATCCCACACACAGCAATGTTTGTACACAGCAGGATCCCACACACAGCAATGTTTGTACACAGCAGGAACCCACGCACAGCATTGTTTGTACAAAGAAGGATGACACACACAGCAATGTTTATACACAGCAGGATCCCGTACACGGCAATGTTTGTACACAGCAGTCTCCCATACACAGCAATGTTTGTACACAACATGATCCCGCACACAGCAATGCTTGTACACAGGAGGATCTCACACACAGCACTGTTTGTAACCAGTAGGATCCCACACAAAGCAATGTTAGTGCACTGCAAGATCCCATACGCAGCAAAGTTTGCACACAGCAGGAACCCACAAACAGCAATGCTTGTACAGAGCAGACTAACACACCCAGCAATGTTTGTACACAGCAGGATCCCACAAGCGGAAATGTTTGCACACAGCAGGATCCCACACACAGCAATGTTTGTACACAGCAGGATCCCAAAACTGAAATGTTTGTACACAGCAGGATCCCATACACAGCAATGTTTGTACACAACAGGAACCCACAAAGAGCAATGAATGTATACAGCAAGATCCCACACGCAGCAATGTTTGTACACTGCAAGATCTCACACACAGCAATGTTTGTACACAGCAGGATCCCAGGCACTGCAATGTTTGAACACAGCAGGATCCCACACACAGCAATACTTTTACACAGCATGATCCTGTACACACAACAATGTTTGTATACAGCAGGGTCTCAAACACAGCCATGTTGTACCCAGCAGGATCCCACACACAGCAATTTTCGTACACAGCAGGATCCCTTACTCAGCAATGTTTGTATGCAGCAGGGACGCACACACAGCAATGTTTGTACACAGCAAGATCCCACACACAGCAATGTTTGTAAAAAACAGGATACCAAACATAGCATTGTTTGTACACAGCAGGATCCCACACATAGTATTGTTTGTACACAGCAGCATCCCATGGGCAGCAATGTTTGCACACCGCAGTATCCCGTACCCAGCAATGTTTGTACACGGCAAGATCCCACGCACAGCAATGATTGTACACAGCAAGATCCCACACACAGCAATGTTTGTACACAGCAGGATCCCATAAACGGCAATATTTTTACACAGCAGGATCCCACACACAGCAATGTTTGTACACAACATGATCCCGCAAACAGCAATGGTTGTACACAGGAGGATTTCACACACAGCAAAGTTTGCACACAGCAGGATCCTACATGCAGCAATGTTTGTACACAGCAGGATCCCACACACAGCAATGTTTGTACACACCAGGATCCCACACACAGTAATGTTTGTACACAGCAGGATCCCACACACCGCAATGTTTGTACACAGCAGGAACCCACGCACAGCAATGTTTGTACAAAGAAGGATGACACACACAGCAATGTTTATATACAGCAGGATCCCGTACATGGCAATGTTTGTACACAGCAGGATCCCATACACAGCAATGTTTGTACACAACATGATCCCGCACACAGCAATGCTTGTACACAGGAGGATCTCACACACAGCACTGTTTGTAACCAGTAGGATCCCACACAAAGCAATGTTAGTACACTGCAAGATCCCATACGCAGCAAAGTTTGCATACAGCAGGAACCCACAAACAGCAATGCTTGTACAGAGCAGGCTAACACACCCAGCAATGTTTGTACACAGCAGGATCCCACAAGCGGAAATGATTGCACACAGCAGGATCCCACACACAGCAATGCTTTTACACAGCATGATCCTGTACACACAACAATGTTTGTATACAGCAGGGTCTCAAACACAGCCATGTTGTACCCAGCAGGATCCCACACACAGCAATTTTTGTACACTGCAGGATCCCGTACTCAGCAATGTTTGTATGCAGCAGGGACGCACACACAGCAACGTTTGTACACAGCATGATCCCAAACACAGCAATGTTTGTAAAAAATGGATACCAAACAAAGCAATGTTTGTACACAGCATGAACCCACACACAGCAATGTTTGTACACAGCAAGATCCCACACACAGCAATGTTTGTAAAAAACAGGATACCAAACATAGCATTGTTTGTACACAGCAGGATCCCACACTCAGCAATGATTGTACAAGCCAGGATCCCACACACAGCAATGTTTGCACACAGCAGGATCCCACACACGGCAATGTTTGTACACAGCAGTCTCCCATACACAGCAATGTTTGTACACAACATGATCCCGCACACAGCAAGGCTTGTACACAGGAGGATCTCACACACAGCACTGTTTGTAACCTGTAGGATCCCACACAAAGCAATGTTAGTACACTGCAAGATCCCATACGCAGCAAAGTTTGCACACAGCAGGAACCCACAAACAGCAATGCTTGTACAGAGCAGGCTAACACACCCAGCAATGTTTGTACACAGCAGGATCCCACAAGCGGAAATGTTTGCACACAGCAGGATCCCACACACAGCAATGTTTGTACACAGCAGGATCCCAAAACTGAAATGTTTGTACACAGCAGGATCCCATACACAGCAATGTTTGTACACAACAGGAACCCACAAAGAGCAATGAATGTATACAGCAAGATCCCACACGCAGCAATGTTTGTACACTGCAAGATCTCACACACAGCAATGTTTGTACACAGCAGGATCCCAGGCACTGCAATGTTTGAACACTGCAGGATCCCACACACAGCAATACTTTTACACAGCATGATCCTGTACACACAACAATGTTTGTATACAGCAGGGTCTCAAACACAGCCATGTTGTACCCAGCAGGATCCCACACACAGCAATTTTCGTACACAGCAGGATCCCTTACTCAGCAATGTTTGTATGCAGCAGGGACGCACACACAGCAATGTTTGTACACAGCAAGATCCCACACACAGCAATGTTTGTACACAGCAGGAGCCCATACACAGCAATGTTTGTACACAGCAATGTTTGTACACAACATGATCACACACACATCAATGGTTGTAAACAGGAGGATCTCACACACAGCAATGTTTGTAACCAGGAGGATCTCAGACAAAGCAATGTTTGTACACAGCAGGATTCCGCACACAGCAATGTTTGTACAGAGCAGGATGCCACACAGAGCAATGTTTATACGCAGCAGGGACCCACACGGAGCAATGTTTGTACACAGCAAGATCCCACATGCAGCAATGTTTGTACACAGCAGGATCCCACACACAGCAATGTTTGCACACAGCAGGATCCGATACACAGCAATGTTTGTACACAACATGATCCCACACACAGCAATGGTTGTACACAGGAGGATCTCACAGACAGCAATGTTTGTAAACAGCAGGATCCTACATGCAGCAATGTTAGTACACAGCAGGATCCCACACACAGCAATGTTTGTACACACCAGGATCCCACACACAGCAATGTTTGTACACAGCAGGATCCCACACACAGCAATGTTTGTACACAGCAGGAACCCACGCACAGCATTGTTTGTACAAAGAAGGATGACACACACAGCAATGTTTATACACAGCAGGATCCCGTACACGGCAATGTTTGTACACAGCAGTCTCCCATACACAGCAATGTTTGTACACAACATGATCCCGCACATAGCAATGCTTGTACACAGGAGGATCTCACACACAGCACTGTTTGTAACCAGTAGGATCCCACACAAAGCAATGTTAGTGCACTGCAAGATCCCATACGCAGCAAAGTTTGCACACAGCAGGAACCCACAAACAGCAATGCTTGTACAGAGCAGACTAACACACCCAGCAATGTTTGTACACAGCAGGATCCCACAAGCGGAAATGTTTGCACACAGCAGGATCCCACACACAGCAATGTTTGTACACAGCAGGATCCCAAAACTGAAATGTTTGTACACAGCAGGATCCCATACACAGCAATGTTTGTACACAACAGGAACCCACAAAGAGCAATGAATGTATACAGCAAGATCCCACACGCAGCAATGTTTGTACACTGCAAGATCTCACACACAGCAATGTTTGTACACAGCAGGATCCCAGGCACTGCAATGTTTGAACACAGCAGGATCCCACACACAGCAATACTTTTACACAGCATGATCCTGTACACACAACAATGTTTGTATACAGCAGGGTCTCAAACACAGCCATGTTGTACCCAGCAGGATCCCACACACAGCAATTTTCGTACACAGCAGGATCCCTTACTCAGCAATGTTTGTATGCAGCAGGGACGCACACACAGCAATGTTTGTACACAGCAAGATCCCACACACAGCAATGTTTGTAAAAAACAGGATACCAAACATAGCATTGTTTGTACACAGCAGGATCCCACACATAGTATTGTTTGTACACAGCAGCATCCCATGGGCAGCAATGTTTGCACACCGCAGTATCCCGTACCCAGCAATGTTTGTACACGGCAAGATCCCACGCACAGCAATGATTGTACACAGCAAGATCCCACACACAGCAATGTTTGTACACAGCAGGATCCCATAAACGGCAATATTTTTACACAGCAGGATCCCACACACAGCAATGTTTGTACACAGCATGATCCCAAACACAGCAATGTTTGTAAAAAATGGATACCAAACAAAGCAATGTTTGTACACAGCATGAACCCACACACAGCAATGTTTGTACACAGCAAGATCCCACACACAGCAATGTTTGTAAAAAACAGGATACCAAACATAGCATTGTTTGTACACAGCAGGATCCCACACTCAGCAATGATTGTACAAGCCAGGATCCCACACACAGCAATGTTTGCACACAGCAGGATCCCACACACGGCAATGTTTGTACACAGCAGTCTCCCATACACAGCAATGTTTGTACACAACATGATCCCGCACACAGCAATGCTTGTACACAGGAGGATCACACACACAGCACTGTTTGTAACCAGTAGGATCCCACACAAAGCAATGTTAGTACACTGCAAGATCCCATACGCAGCAAAGTTTGCACACAGCAGGAACCCACAAACAGCAATGCTTGTACAGAGCAGGCTAACACACCCAGCAATGTTTGTACACAGCAGGATCCCACAAGCGGAAATGTTTGCACACAGCAGGATCCCACACACAGCAATGTTTGTACACAGCAGGATCCCAAAACTGAAATGTTTGTACACAGCAGGATCCCATACACAGCAATGTTTGTACACAACAGGAACCCACAAAGAGCAATGAATGTATACAGCCAGATCCCACACGCAGCAATGTTTGTACACTGCAAGATCTCACACACAGCAATGTTTGTACACAGCAGGATCCCAGGCACTGCAATGTTTGAACACTGCAGGATCCCACACACAGCAATACTTTTACACAGCATGATCCTGTACACACAACAATGTTTGTATACAGCAGGGTCTCAAACACAGCCATGTTGTACCCAGCAGGATCCCACACACAGCAATTTTCGTACACAGCAGGATCCCTTACTCAGCAATGTTTGTATGCAGCAGGGACGCACACACAGCAATGTTTGTACACAGCAAGATCCCACACACAGCAATGTTTGTACACAGCAGGAGCCCATACACAGCAATGTTTGTACACAGCAATGTTTGTACACAACATGATCACACACACATCAATGGTTGTAAACAGGAGGATCTCACACACAGCAATGTTTGTGACCAGGAGGATCTCAGACAAAGCAATGTTTGTACACAGCAGGATTCCGCACACAGCAATGTTTGTACAGAGCATGGATGCCACACAGAGCAATGTTTATACGCAGCAGGGACCCACACGGAGCAATGTTTGTACACAGCAAGATCCCACATGCAGCAATGTTTGTACACAGCAGGATCCCACACACAGCAATGTTTGCACACAGCAGAATCCGATACACAGCAATGTTTGTACACAACATGATCCCACACACAGCAATGGTTGTACACAGGAGGATCTCACAGACAGCAATGTTTGTAAACAGCAGGATCCTACATGCAGCAATGTTAGTACACAGCAGGATCCCACACACAGCAATGTTTGTACACACCAGGATCCCACACACAGCAATGTTTGTACACAGCAGGATCCCACACACAGCAATGTTTGTACACAGCAGGAACCCACGCACAGCATTGTTTGTACAAAGAAGGATGACACACACAGCAATGTTTATACACAGCAGGATCCCGTACACGGCAATGTTTGTACACAGCAGTCTCCCATACACAGCAATGTTTGTACACAACATGATCCCGCACACAGCAATGCTTGTACACAGGAGGATCTCACACACAGCACTGTTTGTAACCAGTAGGATCCCACACAAAGCAATGTTAGTGCACTGCAAGATCCCATACGCAGCAAAGTTTGCACACAGCAGGAACCCACAAACAGCAATGCTTGTACAGAGCAGACTAACACACCCAGCAATGTTTGTACACAGCAGGATCCCACAAGCGGAAATGTTTGCACACAGCAGGATCCCACACACAGCAATGTTTGTACACAGCAGGATCCCAAAACTGAAATGTTTGTACACAGCAGGATCCCATACACAGCAATGTTTGTACACAACAGGAACCCACAAAGAGCAATGAATGTATACAGCAAGATCCCACACGCAGCAATGTTTGTACACTGCAAGATCTCACACACAGCAATGTTTGTACACAGCAGGATCCCAGGCACTGCAATGTTTGAACACAGCAGGATCCCACACACAGCAATACTTTTACACAGCATGATCCTGTACACACAACAATGTTTGTATACAGCAGGGTCTCAAACACAGCCATGTTGTACCCAGCAGGATCCCACACACAGCAATTTTCGTACACAGCAGGATCCCTTACTCAGCAATGTTTGTATGCAGCAGGGACGCACACACAGCAATGTTTGTACACAGCAAGATCCCACACACAGCAATGTTTGTAAAAAACAGGATACGAAACATAGCATTGTTTGTACACAGCAGGATCCCACACATAGTATTGTTTGTACACAGCAGCATCCCATGGGCAGCAATGTTTGCACACCGCAGTATCCCGTACCCAGCAATGTTTGTACACGGCAAGATCCCACGCACAGCAATGATTGTACACAGCAAGATCCCACACACAGCAATGTTTGTACACAGCAGGATCCCATAAACGGCAATATTTTTACACAGCAGGATCCCACACACAGCAATGTTTGTACACAACATGATCCCGCAAACAGCAATGGTTGTACACAGGAGGATTTCACACACAGCAAAGTTTGTACACAGCAGGATCCTACATGCAGCAATGTTTGTACACAGCAGGATCCCACACACAGCAATGTTTGTACACACCAGGATCCCACACACAGTAATGTTTGTACACAGCAGGATCCCACACACCGCAATGTTTGTACACAGCAGGAACCCACGCACAGCAATGTTTGTACAAAGAAGGATGACACACACAGCAATGTTTATATACAGCAGGATCCCGTACATGGCAATGTTTGTACACAGCAGGATCCCATACACAGCAATGTTTGTACACAACATGATCCCGCACACAGCAATGCTTGTACACAGGAGGATCTCACACACAGCACTGTTTGTAACCAGTAGGATCCCACACAAAGCAATGTTAGTACACTGCAAGATCCCATACGCAGCAAAGTTTGCATACAGCAGGAACCCACAAACAGCAATGCTTGTACAGAGCAGGCTAACACACCCAGCAATGTTTGTACACAGCAGGATCCCACAAGCGGAAATGATTGCACACAGCAGGATCCCACACACAGCAATGCTTTTACACAGCATGATCCTGTACACACAACAATGTTTGTATACAGCAGGGTCTCAAACACAGCCATGTTGTACCCAGCAGGATCCCACACACAGCAATTTTTGTACACTGCAGGATCCCGTACTCAGCAATGTTTGTATGCAGCAGGGACGCACACACAGCAATGTTTGTACACAGCATGATCCCAAACACAGCAATGTTTGTAAAAAATGGATACCAAACAAAGCAATGTTTGTACACAGCATGAACCCACACACAGCAATGTTTGTACACAGCAAGATCCCACACACAGCAATGTTTGTAAAAAACAGGATACCAAACATAGCATTGTTTGTACACAGCAGGATCCCACACTCAGCAATGATTGTACAAGCCAGGATCCCACACACAGCAATGTTTGCACACAGCAGGATCCCACACACGGCAATGTTTGTACACAGCAGTCTCCCATACACAGCAATGTTTGTACACAACATGATCCCGCACACAGCAAGGCTTGTACACAGGAGGATCTCACACACAGCACTGTTTGTAACCAGTAGGATCCCACACAAAGCAATGTTAGTACACTGCAAGATCCCATACGCAGCAAAGTTTGCACACAGCAGGAACCCACAAACAGCAATGCTTGTACAGAGCAGGCTAACACACCCAGCAATGTTTGTACACAGCAGGATCCCACAAGCGGAAATGTTTGCACACAGCAGGATCCCACACACAGCAATGTTTGTACACAGCAGGATCCCAAAACTGAAATGTTTGTACACAGCAGGATCCCATACACAGCAATGTTTGTACACAACAGGAACCCACAAAGAGCAATGAATGTATACAGCAAGATCCCACACGCAGCAATGTTTGTACACTGCAAGATCTCACACACAGCAATGTTTGTACACAGCAGGATCCCAGGCACTGCAATGTTTGAACACTGCAGGATCCCACACACAGCAATACTTTTACACAGCATGATCCTGTACACACAACAATGTTTGTATACAGCAGGGTCTCAAACACAGCCATGTTGTACCCAGCAGGATCCCACACACAGCAATTTTCGTACACAGCAGGATCCCTTACTCAGCAATGTTTGTATGCAGCAGGGACGCACACACAGCAATGTTTGTACACAGCAAGATCCCACACACAGCAATGTTTGTAAAAAACAGGATACCAAACATAGCATTGTTTGTACACAGCAGGATCCCACACAGAGTATTGTTTGTACACAGCAGCATCCCATGGGCAGCAATGTTTGCACACCGCAGTATCCCGTACCCAGCAATGTTTGTACACGGCAAGATCCCACGCACAGCAATGATTGTACACAGCAAGATCCCACACACAGCAATGTTTGTACACAGCAGGATCCCATAAACGGCAATATTTTTACACAGCAGGATCCCACACACAGCAATGTTTGTACACAACATGATCCCGCAAACAGCAATGGTTGTACACAGGAGGATTTCACACACAGCAAAAAAGTTTGTACACAGCAGGAATCCACATGCAGCAATGTTTGTACACAGCAGGATCCCACACACAGCAATGTTTGTACACACCAGGATCCCACACACAGCAATGTTTGTACACAGCAGGATCCCACACACCGCAATGTTTGTACACAGCAGGAACCCACGCACAGCAATGTTTGTACAAAGAAGGATGACACACACAGCAATGTTTATACACAGCAGGATCCCGTACATGGCAATGTTTGTACACAGCAGGATCCCATACACAGCAATGTTTGTACACAACATGATCCCGCACACAGCAATGCTTGTACACAGCAAGATCCCACACAAAGCAATGTTTGTAAAAAACAGGATACCAAACATAGCATTGTTTGTACACAGCAGGATCCCACACTCAGCAATGATTGTACAAGCCAGGATCCCACACACAGCAATGTTTGTACACAGCAGGATCCCACACACAGAAATGTTTGTACACAGCAGGATCCCACACACAGCAATGTTTGTACACAGTAGGATCGCACAGACAGCAATATTTTACACAGCAGGATCCCACACATAGTATTGTTTGTACACAGCAGCATCCCATGGGCAGCAATGTTTGCACACAGCAGTATCCCGTACCCAGCAATGTTTGTACACAGCAAGATCCCACACACAGCAATGATTGTACACAGCAAGATCCCACACACAGCAATGTTTGTACACAGCAGGATCCCATACACAGCAATATTTGTACAGAACATGATCCCGCAAACAGCAATGGTTGTACACAGGAGGATTTCACACACAGCAAAGTTTGTACACAGCAGGATCCTACATGCAGCAATGTTTGTACACACCAGGATCCCACACACAGCAATGTTTGTACACAGCAGGATCCCAAGCACTGCAATGTTTGTACACAACAGGATCCCACACAGAGCAATGAATGTATACAGCAAGATCCCACACGCAGCAATGTTTGTACACAGCAAGATATCACACACAGCAATGTTTGTACACATCAGGATCCCACACACAGCAATTTTCGTATACAGCAGGATTCGTACTCAGCAATGTTTGTATGCATCAGGGACGCACACACAGCAATGTTTGTACACAGCATAATCCCACACACAGCAATGTTTGTACACAGCAAGATCCCACACACAGCAATGTTTGTAAAAAACAGGATACCAAACAAAGCAATGTTTGTACACAGCAGGAACCCACACACAGCAATATTCGTACAAAGAAGGATCCCACAGAAAGTCAATGTTTGCACACAGCAGGATCCCACAAGCAGCAATGTTTGTACAGTGCAGGATCCCACAGACAGCAATATTTTACACAGCAGGATCCCACACATAGTACTGTTTGTACACAGCAGCATCACATAGGCAGCAATGTTTGCACACAGCAGTATCCCGTACCCAGCAATGTTTGTACACAGCAAGATCTCACACACAGCAATGATTGTACACAGCAAGATCCCACACACAGCAACGTTTGTACACATCAGAATCCCACACATTGCAATGTTTGCACACAGCAGGAACACACACACGCAATGTTGGTACACAGCAAGATCCCACACACAGTAATGTTTGTATACAGCAGGATCGCACACACAGCAATTTTTGTCCACAGCAAGATCCCACATGCAGCAATGTTTGTACACTGCAGGATCCCACACACGGCAATGTTTGTACATACCAGGATCCGAAGTACTGCAATGTTTGTACACAGCAGGATCCAACACACAGCAACGTTTTTACACAGCAAGATCCCACAAACAGCCATGTTTGTACACAGCAGGATCCCTTACACAGCAATGTTTGTACACAGCAGGATCCCACACACAGCAATATTTGTACACAGCAGGATCACGTGCACACAGCAATGCTTGCAAACAGCAGGATCCCACACACAGCAATGGTTGTACACAGCAGGATCCCACACACAGCAATGTTTGTACACATCAGGATCCCAAGCACTGCAATGTTTGTACACAGCAGGATACCGAACACACAGCAATATTTGTACACAGCAGGATTCCACATACTGCAATGTTTGTACTCAGCTGGATCCTGTACAGAGCAATGTTTGTACACACCAGGATCCCAAGCACTGCAATGTTTGTACACAGCAGGATACCACACACAGCAATGTTTGTACACAGCAGGATACCGTACACACAGCAATGTTTATACACAGCAGGATCCCGTACACACAGCAATGTTTGTAACAGCAGGATTCCACACACACCAATGTGTGTTCACAGCAGGAACCCACGCACAGCAATGTTTGTACTAAGAAGGATGACACACACAGCAATGTTTATACACAGCAGGATCCTACACACAGCAATGTTTGTACACAGCAGGCTCCCGTACACAGCAATGTTTGTACACAGCAGGATCCCGTACACACAGCAATGTTTGTACAAAGCAGATTCCCCCACACAGCAATATTTGTACACAGCAGGATCCCACACACAGCAATATTTGTACACAGCAGGATCCCAAAAACTGCAATGTTTGTACACAGCAGGATCCCGTACACAGCAATGTTTGTACACAGCAAGATGCCACACACAGCAATGTTTATACACAGCAGGATCCCACACAGAGCAATGAATGTAAACAGCAAGATCCCACACGCAGCAATGTTTGTACACAGCAAGATCTCACACACAGCAATGTTTGTACATACCAGGATCCGAAGTACTGCAATGTTTGTACACAGCAGGATCCCGTACACACAACAATGTTTGTACACAGCAGGATCTCAAAGAATGCCATGTTGTACGCAGCAGTATCCCACACACAGCAATTTTCGTACACAGCAGGATTCGTACTCAGCAATGTTTGTATGCAGCAGGGACGCACACACAGCAATGTTTGTACACAGCAAGATCCCACACACAGCAATGTTTGTAAAAAACAGGATACCAAACAAAGCAATGTTTGTACACAGCAGGATCTCACACACAGCAGTATTCCTACAAAGCAGGATCCCACACAAAGCAATGTTTGCACACAGCAGGATCCCGCACATAGTACTGTTTGTACACAGCAAGATCCCACATGCAGCAATGTTTGTACACTGCAGGATCCCACACACGGCAATGTTTGTACATACCAGGATCCGAAGTACTGCAATGTTTGTACACAGCAGGATCCCACACACAGCAACGTTTTTACACAGCAAGATCCCACAAACAGCCATGTTTGTACACAGCAGGATCCCTTACACAGCAATGTTTGTACACAGCAGGATCCCACACACAGCAATATTTGTACACAGCAGGATCACATGCACACAGCAATGCTTGCAAATAGCAGGATCCCACACACAGCAATGTTTGTACACAGCAGGATCCCACACACAGCAATGTTTGTACACAGCAGGAGACCGAACACACAGCAATATTTGTACACAGCAGGATCCTGTACAGAGCAATGTTTGTACACAGCAGAATCCCGAACACACAGCAATATTTGTACACAGCAGGATTCCACACGCAGCAATGTTTGTACACAGCAGGATCCCACACACAGCAATGTTTGTACTCAGCTTAATCCCGTACAGAGCAATGTTTGTACACACCAGGATCCCAAGCACCGCAATGTTTGTACACAGCAGGATACCACACACAGCATTGTTTGTACACAGCAGGATACCGTACACACAGCAATGTTTATACACAGCAGGATCCCGTACACACAGCAATGTTTGTACACAGCAGGAACCCACGCACAGCAATGTTTGTACTAAGAAGGATGACACACACAGCAATGTTTATACACAGCAGGATCCTACACACAGCAATGTTTGTAAACAGCAGGCTCCCGTACACAGCAATGTTTGTACACAGCAGGCTCCCGTACACAGCAATGTTTGTACAGAGCAGGATCCCGTACACACAGCAATGTTTGTACAAAGCAGATTCCCCCACACAGCAATATTTGTACACAGCAGGATCCCACACACAGCAATATTTGTACACAGCAGGATCCCAAAAACTGCAATGTTTGTACACAGCAGGATCCCGTACACAGCAATGTTTGTACACAGCAAGATGCCACACACAGCAATGTTTATACACAGCAGGATCCCACACAGAGCAATGAATGTATACAGCAAGATCCCACACGCAGCAATGTTTGTACACAGCAAGATCTCACACACAGCAATGTTTGTACATACCAGGATCCGAAGTACTGCAATGTTTGTACACAGCAGGATCCCGTACACACAACAATGTTTGTATACAGCAGGATCTCAAAGAATGCCATGTTGTACGCAGCAGTATCCCACACACAGCAATTTTCGTACACAGCAGGATTCGTACTCAGCAATGTTTGTATGCAGCAGGGACGCACACACAGCAATGTTTGTACACAGCAAGATCCCACACACAGCAATGTTTGTAAAAAACAGGATACCAAACAAAGCAATGTTTGTACACAGCAGGATCTCACACACAGCAGTATTCCTACAAAGCAGGATCCCACACAAAGCAATGTTTGCACACAGCAGGATCCCACACATAGTACTGTTTGTACACAGCAAGATCCCACATGCAGCAATGTTTGTACACTGCAGGATCCCACACACGGCAATGTTTGTACATACCAGGATCCGAAGTACTGCAATGTTTGTACACAGCAGGATCCCACACACAGCAACGTTTTTACACAGCAAGATCCCACAAACAGCCATGTTTGTACACAGCAGGATCCCTTACACAGCAATGTTTGTACACAGCAGGATCCCACACACAGCAATATTTGTACACAGCAGGATCACATGCACACAGCAATGCTTGCAAATAGCAGGATCCCACACACAGCAATGTTTGTACACAGCAGGATCCCACACACAGCAATGTTTGTACACAGCAGGAGACCGAACACACAGCAATATTTGTACACAGCAGGATCCTGTACAGAGCAATGTTTGTACACAGCAGAATCCCGAACACACAGCAATATTTGTACACAGCAGGATTCCACACGCAGCAATGTTTGTACACAGCAGGATCCCACACACAGCAATGTTTGTACTCAGCTTAATCCCGTACAGAGCAATGTTTGTACACACCAGGATCCCAAGCACTGCAATGTTTGTACACAGCAGGATGCCACACACAGCATTGTTTGTACACAGCAGGATACCGTACACACAGCAATGTTTATACACAGCAGGATCCCGTACACACAGCAATGTTTGTACACAGCAGGAACCCACGCACAGCAATGTTTGTACTAAGAAGGATGACACACACAGCAATGTTTATACACAGCAGGATCCTACACACAGCAATGTTTGTAAACAGCAGGCTCCCGTACACAGCAATGTTTGTACACAGCAGGATCCCACACACAGCAATATTTGTACACAGCAGGATCCCAAGAACTGCAATGTTTGTACACAGCAGGATCCCAAGAACTGCAATGTTTGTACACAGCAGGATCCCGTACACAGCAATGTTTGTACACAGCAGGATGCCACACACAGCAATGTTTATACACAGCAGGATCCCACACAGAGCAATGAATGTATACAGCAAGATCTCACACACAGCAATGCTTGTACACATCAGGATCCCACAGACAGCAATATTTATACTCAGCAGGATCCCAAAAACTGCAATGTTTGTACACAGCAGGATCCCGTACACACAACAATGTTTGTACACAGCAGGATCTCAAACACAGCCATGTTGTACGCAGCAGTATCCCACACACAGCAATTTTCGTACACAGCAGGATTCGTACTCAGCAATGTTTGTATGCAGCAGGGACGCACACACAGCAATGTTTGTACACAGCATAATCCCACACACAGCAATGTTTGTACACAGCAAGATCCCACACACGGCAATGTTTGTAAAAAACAGGATACCAAACAAAGCAATGTTTGTACACAGCAGGAACCCACACACACCAATATTCGTACAAAGCAGGATCCCACAGAAAGTCAATGTTTGCACACAGCAGGATCCCACAGACAGCAATATTTTACACAGCAGGATCCCACACATAGTACTGTTTGTACACAGCAGCATCACATAGGCAGCAATGTTTGCACACAGCAGTATCCCGTACCCAGCAATGTTTGTACACAGCAAGATCTCACACACAGCAATGATTGTACACAGCAAGATCCCACACACAGCAATATTTGTACACAGCAGGATCATGTGCACACAGCAATGCATGCAAACAGCAGGATCCCACACACAGCAATGGTTGTACACAGCAGGATCCCACACACAGCAATGTTTGTACACATCAGGATCCCAAGCACTGCAATGTTTGTACACAGCAGGATACCGAACACACAGCAATATTTGTACACAGCAGGATTCCACATACTGCAATGTTTGTACTCAGCTGGATCCTGTACAGAGCAATGTTTGTACACACCAGGATCCCAAGCACTGCAATGTTTGTACACAGCAGGATACCACACACAGCAATGTTTGTACACAGCAGGATACCGTACACACAGCAATGTTTATACACAGCAGGATCCCGTACACACAGCAATGTTTGTAACAGCAGGATTCCACACACACCAATGTGTGTTCACAGCAGGAACCCACGCACAGCAATGTTTGTACTAAGAAGGATGACACACACAGCAATGTTTATACACAGCAGGATCCTACACACAGCAATGTTTGTACACAGCAGGCTCCCGTACACAGCAATGTTTGTACAGAGCAGGATCCCGTACACACAGCAATGTTTGTACAAAGCAGATTCCCCCACACAGCAATATTTGTACACAGCAGGATCCCACACACAGCAATATTTGTACACAGCAGGATCCCAAAAACTGCAATGTTTGTACACAGCAGGATCCCGTACACAGCAATGTTTGTACACAGCAAGATGCCACACACAGCAATGTTTATACACAGCAGGATCCCACACAGAGCAATGAATGTAAACAGCAAGATCCCACACGCAGCAATGTTTGTACACAGCAAGATCTCACACACAGCAATGTTTGTACATACCAGGATCCGAAGTACTGCAATGTTTGTACACAGCAGGATCCCGTACACACAACAATGTTTGTACACAGCAGGATCTCAAAGAATGCCATGTTGTACGCAGCAGTATCCCACACACAGCAATTTTCGTACACAGCAGGATTCGTACTCAGCAATATTTGTATGCAGCAGGGACGCACACACAGCAATGTTTGTACACAGCAAGATCCCACACACAGCAATGTTTGTAAAAAACAGGATACCAAACAAAGCAATGTTTGTACACAGCAGGATCTCACACACAGCAGTATTCCTACAAAGCAGGATCCCACACAAAGCAATGTTTGCACACAGCAGGATCCCGCACATAGTACTGTTTGTACACAGCAAGATCCCACATGCAGCAATGTTTGTACACTGCAGGATCCCACACACGGCAATGTTTGTACATACCAGGATCCGAAGTACTGCAATGTTTGTACACAGCAGGATCCCACACACAGCAACGTTTTTACACAGCAAGATCCCACAAACAGCCATGTTTGTACACAGCAGGATCCCTTACACAGCAATGTTTGTACACAGCAGGATCCCACACACAGCAATATTTGTACACAGCAGGATCACATGCACACAGCAATGCTTGCAAATAGCAGGATCCCACACACAGCAATGTTTGTACACAGCAGGATCCCACACACAGCAATGTTTGTACACAGCAGGAGACCGAACACACAGCAATATTTGTACACAGCAGGATCCTGTACAGAGCAATGTTTGTACACAGCAGAATCCCGAACACACAGCAATATTTGTACACAGCAGGATTCCACACGCAGCAATGTTTGTACACAGCAGGATCCCACACACAGCAATGTTTGTACTCAGCTTAATCCCGTACAGAGCAATGTTTGTACACACCAGGATCCCAAGCACCGCAATGTTTGTACACAGCAGGATACCACACACAGCATTGTTTGTACACAGCAGGATACCGTACACACAGCAATGTTTATACACAGCAGGATCCCGTACACACAGCAATGTTTGTACACAGCAGGAACCCACGCACAGCAATGTTTGTACTAAGAAGGATGACACACACAGCAATGTTTATACACAGCAGGATCCTACACACAGCAATGTTTGTAAACAGCAGGCTCCCGTACACAGCAATGTTTGTACACAGCAGGCTCCCGTACACAGCAATGTTTGTACAGAGCAGGATCCCGTACACACAGCAATGTTTGTACAAAGCAGATTCCCCCACACAGCAATATTTGTACACAGCAGGATCCCACACACAGCAATATTTGTACACAGCAGGATCCCAAAAACTGCAATGTTTGTACACAGCAGGATCCCGTACACAGCAATGTTTGTACACAGCAAGATGCCACACACAGCAATGTTTATACACAGCAGGATCCCACACAGAGCAATGAATGTATACAGCAAGATTCCACACGCAGCAATGTTTGTACACAGCAAGATCTCACACACAGCAATGTTTGTACATACCAGGATCCGAAGTACTGCAATGTTTGTACACAGCAGGATCCCGTACACACAACAATGTTTGTATACAGCAGGATCTCAAAGAATGCCATGTTGTACGCAGCAGTATCCCACACACAGCAATTTTCGTACACAGCAGGATTCGTACTCAGCAATGTTTGTATGCAGCAGGGACGCACACACAGCAATGTTTGTACACAGCAAGATCCCACACACAGCAATGTTTGTAAAAAACAGGATACCAAACAAAGCAATGTTTGTACACAGCAGGATCTCACACACAGCAGTATTCCTACAAAGCAGGATCCCACACAAAGCAATGTTTGCACACAGCAGGATCCCGCACATAGTACTGTTTGTACACAGCAAGATCCCACATGCAGCAATGTTTGTACACTGCAGGATCCCACACACGGCAATGTTTGTACATACCAGGATCCGAAGTACTGCAATGTTTGTACACAGCAGGATCCCACACACAGCAACGTTTTTACACAGCAAGATCCCACAAACAGCCATGTTTGTACACAGCAGGATCCCTTACACAGCAATGTTTGTACACAGCAGGATCCCACACACAGCAATATTTGTACGCAGCAGGATCACATGCACACAGCAATGCTTGCAAATAGCAGGATCCCACACACAGCAATGTTTGTACACAGCAGGATCCCACACACAGCAATGTTTGTACACAGCAGGAGACCGAACACACAGCAATATTTGTACACAGCAGGATCCTGTACAGAGCAATGTTTGTACACAGCAGAATCCCGAACACACAGCAATATTTGTACACAGCAGGATTCCACACGCAGCAATGTTTGTACACAGCAGGATCCCACACACAGCAATGTTTGTACTCAGCTTAATCCCGTACAGAGCAATGTTTGTACACCCCAGGATCCCAAGCACCGCAATGTTTGTACACAGCAGGATGCCACACACAGCATTGTTTGTACACAGCAGGATACCGTACACACAGCAATGTTTATACACAGCAGGATCCCGTACACACAGCAATGTTTGTACACAGCAGGAACCCACGCACAGCAATGTTTGTACTAAGAAGGATGACACACACAGCAATGTTTATACACAGCAGGATCCTACACACAGCAATGTTTGTAAACAGCAGGCTCCCGTACACAGCAATGTTTGTACACAGCAGGCTCCCGTACACAGCAATGTTTGTACAGAGCAGGATCCCGTACACACAGCAATGTTTGTACAAAGCAGATTCCCCCACACAGCAATATTTGTACACAGCAGGATCCCACATGCAGCAATGTTTGTACACAGCTGGATCCCTTGCACAGCAATGTTTGTACACAGCAGTATCCCACACACAGCAATGTGTGTACACAGCAGGGTCGTATACACAGCTATGTTTGTACACAGCATGATCCCACACACAGCAATGTTTGTACACAGCAGCATCCCATACGCAGCAATGTTTGTACACAAGAGGATCTCAGACACAGCAATGTTTGCAAAGAGGAGGATCCCACACATAGTAATGTTTGTACACAGCAGGATCCCGTAGACAGTAAAGTTTGTACACAGCAGTATCCCGTGCCCAGCAATGTTTCTATACAGCAGGATCCCACATACAACAATGTTTGTACACACCAGGATGCCATGCACAGCAATGTGTATGCACAGCAGGATCCCACACACAGCAAGGTTTGTACATATAGGACTCCACATGCAGCAATGGTTGCACAGATCAGGATCCCACGCAGAGCAATATTTATACACAGCAGAATCCCACGCACAGCAATGTTTGTACACAGCAGGATCCCACACGCAGCAATGTTTGTACACTGCAAGATCTCACACACAGTAATGTTTGTACAAAGCAGGATCCCACACACAGCATTGTTTGTACACAGCAGGATCCCAGGCACTGCAATGTTTGAACACAGCAGGATCCCACACACAGCAATGCTTTTACACAGCATGATCCTGTACACACAACAATGTTTGTATACAGCAGGGTCTCAAACACAGCCATGTTGTACCCAGCAGGATCCCACACACAGCAATTTTCATACACAGCAGGATCCCGTACTCAGCAATGTTTGTATGCAGCAGGGACGCACACACAGCAATGGTTTGTACACAGCATAATCCCACACACAGCAATGTTTGTAAAAAACAGGATACCAAACAAAGCAATGTTTGTACACAGCATGAACCCACACACAGCAGTGTTTGTACACAGTAGGATCCCACACAGAGCAATGAATGTACACAGCAAGATCCCACACACAGCAATGTTTGTGCACAGTAGGATCTCACACACAGCAATGTTAGTTCACAGCAGGTTCCCACACACAGCAATGTTTTTACACAGCATGATCCCACACACAGCAATGTTCGTACACACCAGGATCCCTCATACAGCAATGTTTGCACACAGCAAGATCACACAAACAGCAATGTTTGTACACAGCAGGATCCCACACATAGCAATGTTTGTACACAGCAGGATCCCTTACACAGCAATGTTTGAACAAAGCAGGATCCCACACACAGTAAAATTAATACACAGCAGGATCCCTTACACAGCAATGTTTGAAAAAAGCAGGATGCCACACACAGCAATGTTTGTACACAGCAGGATCCCACATGCAGCAATATTTGTACACAGCAGGATGCCACACACAGCAATGTTTAATCAAAGCAGGATCCGAAACAGAGCAATGAATGTATACAGCAAGAGCCCACACGCAGCAATGTTTGTGCACAATAGGATCTCACAAACAGCAATGTTAGTACACAGCAGGATCCCACACACAGAAATGTTTGTACAAAACAGGATACCAAGCACAGCAAAGTTTGTACCCAGCAGGATCCCACACACAGCAATGTTCGTACACACTAGGATCCCTCATACAGCAATGTTTGCACACAGCAGTATCCCACAAACAGCAATGTTTGTACACAGCTGGATCCCACAGACAGCAAAATTGTACACAGCAGGATGCACACATAGCAATGTTTGTACACAGCAGGATCCCACAAACTGCAATGATTGTACACAGCAAGATCCACAGACAGCAATGTTTGTAAACAGCAGGATCCCGCACACAGCAATGTTTGTACACATCAAGATGCCACACATAGCAATGTTTGTACGCAGCAGGAACCCACACAGAGCAATGTTTGTACACAGTAGGATCCCACACACAGTAATGTTTGTACACAGCAAGATCCCACACATAGCAATGATTGTACAGAGCAGGATTCCACACGCAGCAATGTTTGTACACAGCAGGATCCCAAACACAGCAATGTTTGTACACAGCAGGATCCCAAACACAGCAATGTTTGTACACAGCATGAACCCACACACAGCAATGTTTGCACACAGCAGGAACCCACACAGAGCAATGTTTGTACACAGAAGGATCCCACACACAGCAATGTTAGTACACAAGAGGATCTGACACACAGCAATGTTTGTACACAGCAAGATCCCACACATAGCAATGTTTGTACAGAGCAGGAAAAAACACACAGCAATGTTTATACACAGCAGGATCCCGTACACACAGCAATGTTTGTACAAAGCTGGTACACACAGAGCAATGTTTGTACACAGCAGGATCCCAAAAACAGCAATGTTTTTACACAGCAGGATCCCACACACAGTAAAATTCGTACACAGCAGGATACCGTACTCAGCAATGTTTGTTTGCAGCAGGGACACACACACAGCAATGTTTGTACACAGCGTAATCCCACAAACTGCAATGTTTGTACAGAGCAGGATCCCACACACAGCAATGTTTGTACATGCCAGAATCCCATGCACTGCAATGTCTGTACACAGCAGGATCCCGTACACAGCAATGTTTGTACACAGCAGGATCCAATACACAGCAATGTTTGTACACAGCAGGATCCCGTACAGAGCAGTGTTTGTACACATCAGGATCCCACACACAGCAATGTTTGTACACAGCAGGATACCGTACACACAGCAATATTTCTACACAGCAGGATGCCACACACAGCAATGTTTGTACACAGCAGGAACCCACGCACAGCAATGTTTGTACAAAGAAGGATGACACACACTGCAATATTTATACACAGCAGGATCCCGTAAACACAGCAATGTTTGTACACAGTAGGATCCCGTACACGGCAATGATTGTACACAGCAGGCTCCCGTACACACAGCAATGTTTGTACACAGCTGGATCACACAGACAGTAATGTTTGTACAAAACAGGATACCAAACACAGCAAAGTTGGTTCACAGAAGGATCCTTAACATAACAAAGATTGTACAAAGCAGGTTTCCCCACACAGCAATGTTTGTACACAGCAGGATCCCAGACAAAGCAATGTTTGTACACAGCAGGATCCAATGCACAGCAATGTTTGTACACAACATGATCCCACACACAGCAATGCTTGTACACAGCTGGATCCCGTACAGAGCAGTGTTAGTACACATCAGGATCCCAAGCACTGCAATGTTTGTACACACCAGGAACCCATGCACAGCATGTTCGTACAAAGAAGGATGACACACACAGCAATGTTTATACACAGCAGGATCCCGTACATGGCAATGCTTGTACACAGCAGGTTCCCATACACAGCAATGTTTGTACACAGCAGGATCCCGTACACACAGCAATGTTTGTACACAGCAGGATCACACACACAGCAATGTTTATACACAGCAGGATCACACACACAGCAATGTTTGTACAAAACAGGATACCAAACAAAGCAATGTTGGTTCACAGCAGAATCCTACACACAGCAAAGATTGTACACAACAGGTTCCCACGTACAGCAATGTTTGTACACAGCAGGATCTCACACACAGCAATGTTTGTACACAGCAGGAGCCCATACACAGCAATGTTTGTACACAGCAGGATCCCGTACACACAACAATGTTTGTACACAGCAGGATCTCAAAGAATGCCATGTTGTACGCAGCAGTATCCCACACACAGCAATTTTCGTACACAGCAGGATTCGTACTCAGCAATGTTTGTATGCAGCAGGGACGCACACACAGCAATGTTTGTACACAGCAAGATCCCACACACAGCAATGTTTGTAAAAAACAGGATACCAAACAAAGCAATGTTTGTACACAGCAGGATCTCACACACAGCAGTATTCCTACAAAGCAGGATCCCACACAAAGCAATGTTTGCACACAGCAGGATCCCGCACATAGTACTGTTTGTACACAGCAAGATCCCACATGCAGCAATGTTTGTACACTGCAGGATCCCACACACGGCAATGTTTGTACATACCAGGATCCGAAGTACTGCAATGTTTGTACACAGCAGGATCCCACACACAGCAACGTTTTTACACAGCAAGATCCCACAAACAGCCATGTTTGTACACAGCAGGATCCCTTACACAGCAATGTTTGTACACAGCAGGATCCCACACACAGCAATATTTGTACACAGCAGGATCACATGCACACAGCAATGCTTGCAAATAGCAGGATCCCACACACAGCAATGTTTGTACACAGCAGGATCCCACACACAGCAATGTTTGTACACAGCAGGAGACCGAACACACAGCAATATTTGTACACAGCAGGATCCTGTACAGAGCAATGTTTGTACACAGCAGAATCCCGAACACACAGCAATATTTGTACACAGCAGGATTCCACACGCAGCAATGTTTGTACACAGCAGGATCCCACACACAGCAATGTTTGTACTCAGCTTAATCCCGTACAGAGCAATGTTTGTACACACCAGGATCCCAAGCACCGCAATGTTTGTACACAGCAGGATACCACACACAGCATTGTTTGTACACAGCAGGATACCGTACACACAGCAATGTTTATACACAGCAGGATCCCGTACACACAGCAATGTTTGTACACAGCAGGAACCCACGCACAGCAATGTTTGTACTAAGAAGGATGACACACACAGCAATGTTTATACACAGCAGGATCCTACACACAGCAATGTTTGTAAACAGCAGGCTCCCGTACACAGCAATGTTTGTACACAGCAGGCTCCCGTACACAGCAATGTTTGTATAGAGCAGGATCCTGTACACACAGCAATGTTTGTACAAAGCAGATTCCCCCACACAGCAATATTTGTACACAGCAGGATCCCACACACAGCAATATTTGTACACAGCAGGATCCCAAAAACTGCAATGTTTGTACACAGCAGGATCCCGTACACAGCAATGTTTGTACACAGCAAGATGCCACACACAGCAATGTTTATACACAGCAGGATCCCACACAGAGCAATGAATGTATACAGCAAGATTCCACACGCAGCAATGTTTGTACACAGCAAGATCTCACACACAGCAATGTTTGTACATACCAGGATCCGAAGTACTGCAATGTTTGTACACAGCAGGATCCCGTACACACAACAATGTTTGTATACAGCAGGATCTCAAAGAATGCCATGTTGTACGCAGCAGTATCCCACACACAGCAATTTTCGTACACAGCAGGATTCGTACTCAGCAATGTTTGTATGCAGCAGGGACGCACACACAGCAATGTTTGTACACAGCAAGATCCCACACACAGCAATGTTTGTAAAAAACAGGATACCAAACAAAGCAATGTTTGTACACAGCAGGATCTCACACACAGCAGTATTCCTACAAAGCAGGATCCCACACAAAGCAATGTTTGCACACAGCAGGATCCCGCACATAGTACTGTTTGTACACAGCAAGATCCCACATGCAGCAATGTTTGTACACTGCAGGATCCCACACACGGCAATGTTTGTACATACCAGGATCCGAAGTACTGCAATGTTTGCACACAGCAGGATCCCACACACAGCAACGTTTTTACACAGCAAGATCCCACAAACAGCCATGTTTGTACACAGCAGGATCCCTTACACAGCAATGTTTGTACACAGCAGGATCCCACACACAGCAATATTTGTACACAGCAGGATCACATGCACACAGCAATGCTTGCAAATAGCAGGATCCCACACACAGCAATGTTTGTACACAGCAGGATCCCACACACAGCAATGTTTGTACACAGCAGGAGACCGAACACACAGCAATATTTGTACACAGCAGGATCCTGTACAGAGCAATGTTTGTACACAGCAGAATCCCGAACACACAGCAATATTTGTACACAGCAGGATTCCACACGCAGCAATGTTTGTACACAGCAGGATCCCACACACAGCAATGTTTGTACTCAGCTTAATCCCGTACAGAGCAATGTTTGTACACACCAGGATCCCAAGCACCGCAATGTTTGTACACAGCAGGATGCCACACACAGCATTGTTTGTACACAGCAGGATACCGTACACACAGCAATGTTTATACACAGCAGGATCCCGTACACACAGCAATGTTTGTACACAGCAGGAACCCACGCACAGCAATGTTTGTACTAAGAAGGATGACACACACAGCAATGTTTATACACAGCAGGATCCTACACACAGCAATGTTTGTAAACAGCAGGCTCCCGTACACAGCAATGTTTGTACACAGCAGGCTCCCGTACACAGCAATGTTTGTACAGAGCAGGATCCCGTACACACAGCAATGTTTGTACAAAGCAGATTCCCCCACACAGCAATATTTGTACACAGCAGGATCCCACATGCAGCAATGTTTGTACACAGCTGGATCCCTTGCACAGCAATGTTTGTACACAGCAGTATCCCACACACAGCAATGTGTGTACACAGCAGGGTCGTATACACAGCTATGTTTGTACACAGCATGATCCCACACACAGCAATGTTTGTACACAGCAGCATCCCATACGCAGCAATGTTTGTACACAAGAGGATCTCAGACACAGCAATGTTTGCAAAGAGGAGGATCCCACACATAGTAATGTTTGTACACAGCAGGATCCCGTAGACAGTAAAGTTTGTACACAGCAGTATCCCGTGCCCAGCAATGTTTCTATACAGCAGGATCCCACATACAACAATGTTTGTACACACCAGGATGCCATGCACAGCAATGTGTATGCACAGCAGGATCCCACACACAGCAAGGTTTGTACATATAGGACTCCACATGCAGCAATGGTTGCACAGATCAGGATCCCACGCAGAGCAATATTTATACACAGCAGAATCCCACGCACAGCAATGTTTGTACACAGCAGGATCCCACACGCAGCAATGTTTGTACACTGCAAGATCTCACACACAGTAATGTTTGTACAAAGCAGGATCCCACACACAGCATTGTTTGTACACAGCAGGATCCCAGGCACTGCAATGTTTGAACACAGCAGGATCCCACACACAGCAATGCTTTTACACAGCATGATCCTGTACACACAACAATGTTTGTATACAGCAGGGTCTCAAACACAGCCATGTTGTACCCAGCAGGATCCCACACACAGCAATTTTCATACACAGCAGGATCCCGTACTCAGCAATGTTTGTATGCAGCAGGGACGCACACACAGCAATGGTTTGTACACAGCATAATCCCACACACAGCAATGTTTGTAAAAAACAGGATACCAAACAAAGCAATGTTTGTACACAGCATGAACCCACACACAGCAGTGTTTGTACACAGTAGGATCCCACACAGAGCAATGAATGTACACAGCAAGATCCCACACACAGCAATGTTTGTGCACAGTAGGATCTCACACACAGCAATGTTAGTTCACAGCAGGTTCCCACACACAGCAATGTTTTTACACAGCATGATCCCACACACAGCAATGTTCGTACACACCAGGATCCCTCATACAGCAATGTTTGCACACAGCAAGATCACACAAACAGCAATGTTTGTACACAGCAGGATCCCACACATAGCAATGTTTGTACACAGCAGGATCCCTTACACAGCAATGTTTGAACAAAGCAGGATCCCACACACAGTAAAATTAATACACAGCAGGATCCCTTACACAGCAATGTTTGAAAAAAGCAGGATGCCACACACAGCAATGTTTGTACACAGCAGGATCCCACATGCAGCAATATTTGTACACAGCAGGATGCCACACACAGCAATGTTTAATCAAAGCAGGATCCGAAACAGAGCAATGAATGTATACAGCAAGAGCCCACACGCAGCAATGTTTGTGCACAATAGGATCTCACAAACAGCAATGTTAGTACACAGCAGGATCCCACACACAGAAATGTTTGTACAAAACAGGATACCAAGCACAGCAAAGTTTGTACCCAGCAGGATCCCACACACAGCAATGTTCGTACACACTAGGATCCCTCATACAGCAATGTTTGCACACAGCAGTATCCCACAAACAGCAATGTTTGTACACAGCTGGATCCCACAGACAGCAAAATTGTACACAGCAGGATGCACACATAGCAATGTTTGTACACAGCAGGATCCCACAAACTGCAATGATTGTACACAGCAAGATCCACAGACAGCAATGTTTGTAAACAGCAGGATCCCGCACACAGCAATGTTTGTACACATCAAGATGCCACACATAGCAATGTTTGTACGCAGCAGGAACCCACACAGAGCAATGTTTGTACACAGTAGGATCCCACACACAGTAATGTTTGTACACAGCAAGATCCCACACATAGCAATGATTGTACAGAGCAGGATTCCACACGCAGCAATGTTTGTACACAGCAGGATCCCAAACACAGCAATGTTTGTACACAGCAGGATCCCAAACACAGCAATGTTTGTACACAGCATGAACCCACACACAGCAATGTTTGCACACAGCAGGAACCCACACAGAGCAATGTTTGTACACAGAAGGATCCCACACACAGCAATGTTAGTACACAAGAGGATCTGACACACAGCAATGTTTGTACACAGCAAGATCCCACACATAGCAATGTTTGTACAGAGCAGGAAAAAACACACAGCAATGTTTATACACAGCAGGATCCCGTACACACAGCAATGTTTGTACAAAGCTGGTACACACAGAGCAATGTTTGTACACAGCAGGATCCCAAAAACAGCAATGTTTTTACACAGCAGGATCCCACACACAGTAAAATTCGTACACAGCAGGATACCGTACTCAGCAATGTTTGTTTGCAGCAGGGACACACACACAGCAATGTTTGTACACAGCGTAATCCCACAAACTGCAATGTTTGTACAGAGCAGGATCCCACACACAGCAATGTTTGTACATGCCAGAATCCCATGCACTGCAATGTCTGTACACAGCAGGATCCCGTACACAGCAATGTTTGTACACAGCAGGATCCAATACACAGCAATGTTTGTACACAGCAGGATCCCGTACAGAGCAGTGTTTGTACACATCAGGATCCCACACACAGCAATGTTTGTACAAAGAAGGATGACACACACTGCAATATTTATACACAGCAGGATCCCGTAAACACAGCAATGTTTGTACACAGTAGGATCCCGTACACGGCAATGATTGTACACAGCAGGCTCCCGTACACACAGCAATGTTTGTACACAGCTGGATCACACAGACAGTAATGTTTGTACAAAACAGGATACCAAACACAGCAAAGTTGGTTCACAGAAGGATCCTTAACATAACAAAGATTGTACAAAGCAGGTTTCCCCACACAGCAATGTTTGTACACAGCAGGATCCCAGACAAAGCAATGTTTGTACACAGCAGGATCCAATGCACAGCAATGTTTGTACACAACATGATCCCACACACAGCAATGCTTGTACACAGCTGGATCCCGTACAGAGCAGTGTTAGTACACATCAGGATCCCAAGCACTGCAATGTTTGTACACACCAGGAACCCATGCACAGCATGTTCGTACAAAGAAGGATGACACACACAGCAATGTTTATACACAGCAGGATCCCGTACATGGCAATGCTTGTACACAGCAGGTTCCCATACACAGCAATGTTTGTACACAGCAGGATCCCGTACACACAGCAATGTTTGTACACAGCAGGATCACACACACAGCAATGTTTATACACAGCAGGATCACACACACAGCAATGTTTGTACAAAACAGGATACCAAACAAAGCAATGTTGGTTCACAGCAGAATCCTACACACAGCAAAGATTGTACGCAACAGGTTCCCACGTACAGCAATGTTTGTACACAGCAGGATCTCACACACAGCAATGTTTGTACACAGCAGGAGCCCATACACAGCAATGTTTGTACACAGCAATGTTTGTACACAACATGATCACACACACATCAATGGTTGTAAACAGGAGGATCTCACACACAGCAATGTTTGTAACCAGGAGGATCTCAGACAAAGCAATGTTTGTACACAGCAGGATTCCGCACACAGCAATGTTTGTACACAGCAGGATTCCGCACACAGCAATGTTTGTACAGAGCAGGATGCCACACAGAGCAATGTTTATACGCAGCAGGGACCCACACGGAGCAATGTTTGTACACAGCAAGATCCCACATGCAGCAATGTTTGTACACAGCAGGATCCCACACACAGCAATGTTTGCACACAGCAGGATCCGATACACAGCAATGTTTGTACACAACATGATCCCACACACAGCAATGGTTGTACACAGGAGGATCTCACAGACAGCAATGTTTGTAAACAGCAGGATCCTACATGCAGCAATGTTAGTACACAGCAGGATCCCACACACAGCAATGTTTGTACACACCAGGATCCCACACACAGCAATGTTTGTACACAGCAGGATCCCACACACAGCAATGTTTGTACACAGCAGGAACCCACGCACAGCATTGTTTGTACAAAGAAGGATGACACACACAGCAATGTTTATACACAGCAGGATCCCGTACACGGCAATGTTTGTACACAGCAGTCTCCCATACACAGCAATGTTTGTACACAACATGATCCCGCACACAGCAATGCTTGTACACAGGAGGATCTCACACACAGCACTGTTTGTAACCAGTAGGATCCCACACAAAGCAATGTTAGTACACTGCAAGATCCCATACGCAGCAAAGTTTGCACACAGCAGGAACCCACAAACAGCAATGCTTGTACAGAGCAGGCTAACACACCCAGCAATGTTTGTACACAGCAGGATCCCACAAGCGGAAATGTTTGCACACAGCAGGATCCCACACACAGCAATGTTTGTACACAGCAGGATCCCAAAACTGAAATGTTTGTACACAGCAGGATCCCATACACAGCAATGTTTGTACACAACAGGAACCCACAAAGAGCAATGAATGTATACAGCAAGATCCCACACGCAGCAATGTTTGTACACTGCAAGATCTCACACACAGCAATGTTTGTACACAGCAGGATCCCAGGCACTGCAATGTTTGAACACAGCAGGATCCCACACACAGCAATACTTTTACACAGCATGATCCTGTACACACAACAATGTTTGTATACAGCAGGGTCTCAAACACAGCCATGTTGTACCCAGCAGGATCCCACACACAGCAATTTTCGTACACAGCAGGATCCCTTACTCAGCAATGTTTGTATGCAGCAGGGACGCACACACAGCAATGTTTGTACACAGCAAGATCCCACACACAGCAATGTTTGTAAAAAACAGGATACCAAACATAGCATTGTTTGTACACAGCAGGATCCCACACATAGTATTGTTTGTACACAGCAGCATCCCATTGGCAGCAATGTTTGCACACCGCAGTATCCCGTACCCAGCAATGTTTGTACACGGCAAGATCCGACGCACAGCAATGATTGTACACAGCAAGATCCCACACACAGCAATGTTTGTACACAGCAGGATCCCATAAACGGCAATATTTTTACACAGCAGGATCCCACACACAGCAATGTTTGTACACAACATGATCCCGCAAACAGCAATGGTTGTACACAGGAGGATTTCACACACAGCAAAGTTTGTACACAGCAGGATCCTACATGCAGCAATGTTTGTACACAGCAGGATCCCACACACAGCAATGTTTGTACACACCAGGATCCCACACACAGTAATGTTTGTACACAGCAGGATCCCACACACCGCAATGTTTGTACACAGCAGGAACCCACGCACAGCAATGTTTGTACAAAGAAGGATGACACACACAGCAATGTTTATATACAGCAGGATCCCGTACATGGCAATGTTTGTACACAGCAGGATCCCATACACAGCAATGTTTGTACACAACATGATCCCGCACACAGCAATGCTTGTACACAGGAGGATCTCACACACAGCACTGTTTGTAACCAGTAGGATCCCACACAAAGCAATGTTAGTACACTGCAAGATCCCATACGCAGCAAAGTTTGCATACAGCAGGAACCCACAAACAGCAATGCTTGTACAGAGCAGGCTAACACACCCAGCAATGTTTGTACACAGCAGGATCCCACAAGCGGAAATAATTGCACACAGCAGGATCCCACACACAGCAATGCTTTTACACAGCATGATCCTGTACACACAACAATGTTTGTATACAGCAGGGTCTCAAACACAGCCATGTTGTACCCAGCAGGATCCCACACACAGCAATTTTTGTACACTGCAGGATCCCGTACTCAGCAATGTTTGTATGCAGCAGGGACGCACACACAGCAATGTTTGTACACAGCATGATCCCACACACAGCAATGTTTGTAAAAAATGGATACCAAACAAAGCAATGTTTGTACACAGCATGAACCCACACACAGCAATGTTTGTACACAGCAAGATCCCACACACAGCAATGTTTGTAAAAAACAGGATACCAAACATAGCATTGTTTGTACACAGCAGGATCCCACACTCAGCAATGATTGTACAAGCCAGGATCCCACACACAGCAATGTTTGCACACAGCAGGATCCCACACACGGCAATGTTTGTACACAGCAGTCTCCCATACACAGCAATGTTTGTACACAACATGATCCCGCACACAGCAATGCTTGTACACAGGAGGATCTCACACACAGCACTGTTTGTAACCAGTAGGATCCCACACAAAGCAATGTTAGTACACTGCAAGATCCCATACGCAGCAAAGTTTGCACACAGCAGGAACCCACAAACAGCAATGCTTGTACAGAGCAGGCTAACACACCCAGCAATGTTTGTACACAGCAGGATCCCACAAGCGGAAATGTTTGCACACAGCAGGATCCCACACACAGCAATGTTTGTACACAGCAGGATCCCAAAACTGAAATGTTTGTACACAGCAGGATCCCATACACAGCAATGTTTGTACACAACAGGAACCCACAAAGAGCAATGAATGTATACAGCAAGATCCCACACGCAGCAATGTTTGTACACTGCAAGATCTCACACACAGCAATGTTTGTACACAGCAGGATCCCAGGCACTGCAATGTTTGAACACTGCAGGATCCCACACACAGCAATACTTTTACACAGCATGATCCTGTACACACAACAATGTTTGTATACAGCAGGGTCTCAAACACAGCCATGTTGTACCCAGCAGGATCCCACACACAGCAATTTTCGTACACAGCAGGATCCCTTACTCAGCAATGTTTGTATGCAGCAGGGACGCACACACAGCAATGTTTGTACACAGCAAGATCCCACACACAGCAATGTTTGTAAAAAACAGGATACCAAACATAGCATTGTTTGTACACAGCAGGATCCCACACAGAGTATTGTTTGTACACAGCAGCATCCCATGGGCAGCAATGTTTGCACACCGCAGTATACCGTACCCAGCAATGTTTGTACACGGCAAGATCCCACGCACAGCAATGATTGTACACAGCAAGATCCCACACACAGCAATGTTTGTACACAGCAGGATCCCATAAACGGCAATATTTTTACACAGCAGGATCCCACACACAGCAATGTTTGTACACAACATGATCCCGCAAACAGCAATGGTTGTACACAGGAGGATTTCACACACAGCAAAAAAGTTTGTACACAGCAGGAATCCACATGCAGCAATGTTTGTACACAGCAGGATCCCACACACAGCAATGTTTGTACACACCAGGATCCCACACACAGCAATGTTTGTACACAGCAGGATCCCACACACCGCAATGTTTGTACACAGCAGGAACCCACGCACAGCAATGTTTGTACAAAGAAGGATGACACACACAGCAATGTTTATACACAGCAGGATCCCGTACATGGCAATGTTTGTACACAGCAGGATCCCATACACAGCAATGTTTGTACACAACATGATCCCGCACACAGCAATGCTTGTACACAGGAGGATCTCACACACAGCACTGTTTGTAACCAGTAGGATCCCACACAAAGCAATGTTAGTACACTGCAAGATCCCATACGCAGCAAAGTTTGCATACAGCAGGAACCCACAAACAGCAATGCTTGTACAGAGCAGGCTAACACACCCAGCAATGTTTGTACACAGCAGGATCCCACAAGCGGAAATGATTGCACACAGCAGGATCCCACACACAGCAATGCTTTTACACAGCATGATCCTGTACACACAACAATGTTTGTATACAGCAGGGTCTCAAACACAGCCATGTTGTACCCAGCAGGATCCCACACACAGCAATTTTTGTACACTGCAGGATCCCGTACTCAGCAATGTTTGTATGCAGCAGGGACGCACACACAGCAATGTTTGTACACAGCATGATCCCACACACAGCAATGTTTGTAAAAAATGGATACCAAACAAAGCAATGTTTGTACAAAGCATGAACCCACACACAGCAATGTTTGTACACAGCAAGATCCCACACACAGCAATGTTTGTAAAAAACAGGATACCAAAGATAGCATTGTTTGTACACAGCAGGATCCCACACTCAGCAATGATTGTACAAGCCAGGATCCCACACACAGCAATGTTTGTACACAGCAGGATCCCACACACAGAAATGTTTGTACACAGCAGGATCCCACACACAGCAATGTTTGTACACAGTAGGATCGCACAGACAGCAATATTTTACACAGCAGGATCCCACACATAGTATTGTTTGTACACAGCAGCATCCCATGGGCAGCAATGTTTGCACACAGCAGTATCCCGTACCCAGCAATGTTTGTACACAGCAAGATCCCACACACAGCAATGATTGTACACAGCAAGATCCCACACACAGCAATGTTTGTACACAGCAGGATCCCATACACAGCAATATTTGTACAGAACATGATCCCGCAAACAGCAATGGTTGTACACAGGAGGATTTCACACACAGCAAAGTTTGTACACAGCAGGATCCTACATGCAGCAATGTTTGTACACACCAGGATCCCACACACAGCAATGTTTGTACACAGCAGGATCCCAAGCACTGCAATGTTTGTACACAACAGGATCCCACACAGAGCAATGAATGTATACAGCAAGATCCCACACGCAGCAATGTTTGTACACAGCAAGATATCACACACAGCAATGTTTGTACACATCAGGATCCCACACACAGCAATTTTCGTATACAGCAGGATTCGTACTCAGCAATGTTTGTATGCATCAGGGACGCACACACAGCAATGTTTGTACACAGCATAATCCCACACACAGCAATGTTGTACACAGCAAGATCCCACACACAGCAATGTTTGTAAAAAACAGGATACCAAACAAAGCAATGTTTGTACACAGCAGGAACCCACACACAGCAATATTCGTACAAAGAAGGATCCCACAGAAAGTCAATGTTTGCACACAGCAGGATCCCACAAGCAGCAATGTTTGTACAGTGCAGGATCCCACAGACAGCAATGTTTGCACACAGCAGTATCCCGTACCCAGCAATGTTTGTACACAGCAAGATCTCACACACAGCAATGATTGTACACAGCAAGATCCCACACACAGCAACGTTTGTACACATCAGAATCCCACACATTGCAATGTTTGCACACAGCAGGAACACACACACGCAATGTTGGTACACAGCAAGATCCCACACACAGTAATGTTTGTATACAGCAGGATCGCACACACAGCAATTTTTGTACACAGCAAGATCCCACATGCAGCAATGTTTGTACACTGCAGGATCCCACACACGGCAATGTTTGTACATACCAGGATCCGAAGTACTGCAATGTTTGTACACAGCAGGATCCAACACACAGCAACGTTTTTACACAGCAAGATCCCACAAACAGCCATGTTTGTACACAGCAGGATCCCTTACACAGCAATGTTTGTACACAGCAGGATCCCACACACAGCAATATTTGTACACAGCAGGATCACGTGCACACAGCAATGCTTGCAAACAGCAGGATCCCACACACAGCAATGGTTGTACACAGCAGGATCCCACACACAGCAATGTTTGTACACATCAGGATCCCAAGCACTGCAATGTTTGTACACAGCAGGATACCGAACACACAGCAATATTTGTACACAGCAGGATTCCACATACTGCAATGTTTGTACTCAGCTGGATCCTGTACAGAGCAATGTTTGTACACACCAGGATCCCAAGCACTGCAATGTTTGTACACAGCAGGATACCACACACAGCAATGTTTGTACACAGCAGGATACCGTACACACAGCAATGTTTATACACAGCAGGATCCCGTACACACAGCAATGTTTGTACACAGCAGGATTCCACACACACCAATGTGTGCTCACAGCAGGAACCCACGCACAGCAATGTTTGTACTAAGAAGGATGACACACACAGTAATGTTTATACACAGCAGGATCCTACACACAGCAATGTTTGTACACAGCAGGCTCCCGTACACAGCAATGTTTGTACAGAGCAGGATCCCGTACACACAGCAATGTTTGTACAAAGCAGATTCCCCCACACAGCAATATTTGTACACAGCAGGATCCCACACACAGCAATATTTGTACACAGCAGGATCCCAAAAACTGCAATGTTTGTACACAGCAGGATCCCGTACACAGCAATGTTTGTACACAGCAAGATGCCACACACAGCAATGTTTATACACAGCAGGATCCCACACAGAGCAATGAATGTAAACAGCAAGATCCCACACGCAGCAATGTTTGTACACAGCAAGATCTCACACACAGCAATGTTTGTACATACCAGGATCCGAAGTACTGCAATGTTTGTACACAGCAGGATCCCGTACACACAACAATGTTTGTACACAGCAGGATCTCAAAGAATGCCATGTTGTACGCAGCAGTATCCCACACACAGCAATTTTCGTACACAGCAGGATTCGTACTCAGCAATGTTTGTATGCAGCAGGGACGCACACACAGCAATGTTTGTACACAGCAAGATCCCACACACAGCAATGTTTGTAAAAAACAGGATACCAAACAAAGCAATGTTTGTACACAGCAGGATCTCACACACAGCAGTATTCCTACAAAGCAGGATCCCACACAAAGCAATGTTTGCACACAGCAGGATCCCGCACATAGTACTGTTTGTACACAGCAAGATCCCACATGCAGCAATGTTTGTACACTGCAGGATCCCACACACGGCAATGTTTGTACATACCAGGATCCGAAGTACTGCAATGTTTGTACACAGCAGGATCCCACACACAGCAACGTTTTTACACAGCAAGATCCCACAAACAGCCATGTTTGTACACAGCAGGATCCCTTACACAGCAATGTTTGTACACAGCAGGATCCCACACACAGCAATATTTGTACACAGCAGGATCACATGCACACAGCAATGCTTGCAAATAGCAGGATCCCACACACAGCAATGTTTGTACACAGCAGGATCCCACACACAGCAATGTTTGTACACAGCAGGAGACCGAACACACAGCAATATTTGTACACAGCAGGATCCTGTACAGAGCAATGTTTGTACACAGCAGAATCCTGAACACACAGCAATATTTGTACACAGCAGGATTCCACACGCAGCAATGTTTGTACACAGCAGGATCCCACACACAGCAATGTTTGTACTCAGCTTAATCCCGTACAGAGCAATGTTTGTACACACCAGGATCCCAAGCACCGCAATGTTTGTACACAGCAGGATACCACACACAGCATTGTTTGTACACAGCAGGATACCGTACACACAGCAATGTTTATACACAGCAGGATCCCGTACACACAGCAATGTTTGTACACAGCAGGAACCCACGCACAGCAATGTTTGTACTAAGAAGGATGACACACACAGCAATGTTTATACACAGCAGGATCCTACACACAGCAATGTTTGTAAACAGCAGGCTCCCGTACACAGCAATGTTTGTACACAGCAGGCTCCCGTACACAGCAATGTTTGTACAGAGCAGGATCCCGTACACACGGCAATGTTTGTACAAAGCAGATTCCCCCACACAGCAATATTTGTACACAGCAGGATCCCACACACAGCAATATTTGTACACAGCAGGATCCCAAAAACTGCAATGTTTGTACACAGCAGGATCCCGTACACAGCAATGTTTGTACACAGCAAGATGCCACACACAGCAATGTTTATACACAGCAGGATCCCACACAGAGCAATGAATGTATACAGCAAGATTCCACACGCAGCAATGTTTGTACACAGCAAGATCTCACACACAGCAATGTTTGTACATACCAGGATCCGAAGTACTGCAATGTTTGTACACAGCAGGATCCCGTACACACAACAATGTTTGTATACAGCAGGATCTCAAAGAATGCCATGTTGTACGCAGCAGTATCCCACACACAGCAATTTTCGTACACAGCAGGATTCGTACTCAGCAATGTTTGTATGCAGCAGGGACGCACACACAGCAATGTTTGTACACAGCAAGATCCCACACACAGCAATGTTTGTAAAAAACAGGATACCAAACAAAGCAATGTTTGTACACAGCAGGATCTCACACACAGCAGTATTCCTACAAAGCAGGATCCCACACAAAGCAATGTTTGCACACAGCAGGATCCCACACATAGTACTGTTTGTACACAGCAAGATCCCACATGCAGCAATGTTTGTACACTGCAGGATCCCACACACGGCAATGTTTGTACATACCAGGATCCGAAGTACTGCAATGTTTGTACACAGCAGGATCCCACACACAGCAACGTTTTTACACAGCAAGATCCCACAAACAGCCATGTTTGTACACAGCAGGATCCCTTACACAGCAATGTTTGTACACAGCAGGATCCCACACACAGCAATATTTGTACACAGCAGGATCACATGCACACAGCAATGCTTGCAAATAGCAGGATCCCACACACAGCAATGTTTGTACACAGCAGGATCCCACACACAGCAATGTTTGTACACAGCAGGAGACCGAACACACAGCAATATTTGTACACAGCAGGATCCTGTACAGAGCAATGTTTGTACACAGCAGAATCCCGAACACACAGCAATATTTGTACACAGCAGGATTCCACACGCAGCAATGTTTGTACACAGCAGGATCTCACACACAGCAATGTTTGTACTCAGCTTAATCCCGTACAGAGCAATGTTTGTACACACCAGGATCCCAAGCACTGCAATGTTTGTACACAGCAGGATGCCACACACAGCATTGTTTGTACACAGCAGGATACCGTACACACAGCAATGTTTATACACAGCAGGATCCCGTACACACAGCAATGTTTGTACACAGCAGGAACCCACGCACAGCAATGTTTGTACTAAGAAGGATGACACACACAGCAATGTTTATACACAGCAGGATCCTACACACAGCAATGTTTGTAAACAGCAGGCTCCCGTACACAGCAATGTTTGTACACAGCAGGATCCCACACACAGCAATATTTGTACACAGCAGGATCCCAAGAACTGCAATGTTTGTACACAGCAGGATCCCGTACACAGCAATGTTTGTACACAGCAGGATGCCACACACAGCAATGTTTATACACAGCAGGATCCCACACAGAGCAATGAATGTATACAGCAAGATCGCACACACAGCAATGCTTGTACACATCAGGATCCCACAGACAGCAATATTTATACTCAGCAGGATCCCAAAAACTGCAATGTTTGTACACAGCAGGATCCCGTACACACAACAATGTTTGTACACAGCAGGATCTCAAACACAGCCATGTTGTACGCAGCAGTATCCCACACACAGCAATTTTCGTACACAGCAGGATTCGTACTCAGCAATGTTTGTATGCAGCAGGGACGCACACACAGCAATGTTTGTACACAGCATAATCCCACACACAGCAATGTTTGTACACAGCAAGATCCCACACACAGCAATGTTTGTAAAAAACAGGATACCAAACAAAGCAATGTTTGTACACAGCAGGGATCCACACACAGCAATATTCGTACAAAGCAGGATCCCACAGAAAGTCAATGTTTGCACACAGCAGGATCCCACAGACAGCAATATTTTACACAGCAGGATCCCACACATCGTGCTGTTTGTACACAGCAGCATCACATAGGCAGCAATGTTTGCACACAGCAGTATCCCGTACCCAGCAATGTTTGTACACAGCAAGATCTCACACACAGCAATGATTGTACACAGCAAGATCCCACACACAGCAATATTTGTACACAGCAGGATCACGTGCACACAGCAATGCTTGCAAACAGCAGGATCCCACACACAGCAATGGTTGTACACAGCAGGATCCCACACACAGCAATGTTTGTACACATCAGGATCCCAAGCACTGCAATGTTTGTACACAGCAGGATACCGAACACACAGCAATGTTTGTACACAGCAGGATTCCACATACTGCAATGTTTGTACTCAGCTGGATCCTGTACAGAGCAATGTTTGTACACACCAGGATCCCAAGCACTGCAATGTTTGTACACAGCAGGATACCACACACAGCAATGTTTGTACACAGCAGGATACCGTACACACAGCAATGTTTATACACAGCAGGATCCCGTACACACAGCAATGTTTGTAACAGCAGGATTCCACACACACCAATGTGTGTTCACAGCAGGAACCCACGCACAGCAATGTTTGTACTAAGAAGGATGACACACACAGCAATGTTTATACACAGCAGGATCCTACACACAGCAATGTTTGTACACAGCAGGCTCCCGTACACAGCAATGTTTGTACAGAGCAGGATCCCGTACACACAGCAATGTTTGTACAAAGCAGATTCCCCCACACAGCAATATTTGTACACAGCAGGATCCCACACACAGCAATATTTGTACACAGCAGGATCCCAAAAACTGCAATGTTTGTACACAGCAGGATCCCACACACAGCAATATTCGTACAAAGCAGGATCCCACAGAAAGTCAATGTTTGCACACAGCAGGATCCCACAGACAGCAATATTTTACACAGCAGGATCCCACACATAGTACTGTTTGTACACAGCAGCATCACATAGGCAGCAATGTTTGCACACAGCAGTATCCCATACCCAGCAATGTTTGTACACAGCAAGATCTCACACACAGCAATGATTGTACACAGCAAGATCCCACACACAGCAATATTTGTACACAGCAGGATCACGTGCACACAGCAATGCTTGCAAACAGCAGGATCCCACACACAGCAATGTTTGTAAAAAACAGGATACCAAACATAGCAATGTTTGTACACAGCAGGATCCCACACATTGCATTGTTTGCACACAGCAGGAACACTCACACGACAATGTTGGTACACAGCAAGGTCCCACACACAGTAATGTTTGTACACAGCAGGATCCCACACACAGCTATTTTTGTACACAGCAGGATCCCACACACAGCAATGTTTGTACACACCAGGATCCCACACACAGCAATGTTTGTACACAGCAGGATCCCACACACCGCAATGTTTGTACACAGCAGGAACCCACGCACAGCAATGTTTGTACAAAGAAGGATGACACACACAGCAATGTTTATACACAGCAGGATCCCGTACATGGCAATGTTTGTACACAGCAGGATCCCATACACAGCAATGTTTGTACACAACATGATCCCGCACACAGCAATGCTTGTACACAGGAGGATCTCACACACAGCACTGTTTGTAACCAGTAAGATCCCACACAAAGCAATGTTAGTACACTGCAAGATCCCATACGCAGCAAAGTTTGCATACAGCAGGAACCCACAAACAGCAATGCTTGTACAGAGCAGGCTAACACACCCAGCAATGTTTGTACACAGCAGGATCCCACAAGCGGAAATAATTGCACACAGCAGGATCCCACACACAGCAATGCTTTTACACAGCATGATCCTGTACACACAACAATGTTTGTATACAGCAGGGTCTCAAACACAGCCATGTTGTACCCAGCAGGATCCCACACACAGCAATTTTTGTACACTGCAGGATCCCGTACTCAGCAATGTTTGTATGCAGCAGGGACGCACACACAGCAATGTTTGTACACAGCAGGATCCCACACACAGCAATGTTTGTAAAAAATGGATACCAAACAAAGCAATGTTTGTACACAGCATGAACCCACACACAGCAATGTTTGTACACAGCAAGATCCCACACACAGCAATGTTTGTAAAAAACAGGATACCAAACATAGCATTGTTTGTACACAGCAGGATCCCACACTCAGCAATGATTGTACAAGCCAGGATCCCACACACAGCAATGTTTGTACACAGCAGGATCCCACACACAGAAATGTTTGTACACAGCAGGATCCCACACACAGCAATGTTTGTACACAGTAGGATCGCACAGACAGCAATATTTTACACAGCAGGATCCCACACAGAGTATTGTTTGTACACAGCAGCATCCCATGGGCAGCAATGTTTGCACACAGCAGTATCCCGTACCCAGCAATGTTTGTACACAGCAAGATCCCACACACAGCAATGATTGTACACAGCAAGATCCCACACACAGCAATGTTTGTACACAGCAAGATCCCACACACAGCAATGTTTGTAAAAAACAGGATACCAAACATAGCATTGTTTGTACACAGCAGGATCCCACACTCAGCAATGATTGTACAAGCCAGGATCCCACACACAGCAATGTTTGTACACAGCAGGATCCCACACACAGAAATGTTTGTACACAGCAGGATCCCACACACAGCAATGTTTGTACACAGTAGGATCGCACAGACAGCAATATTTTACACAGCAGGATCCCACACAGAGTATTGTTTGTACACAGCAGCATCCCATGGGCAGCAATGTTTGCACACAGCAGTATCCCGTACCCAGCAATGTTTGTACACAGCAAGATCCCACACACAGCAATGATTGTACACAGCAAGATCCCACACACAGCAATGTTTGTACACAGCAGGATCCCATACACAGCAATATTTGTACAGAACATGATCCCGCAAACAGCAATGGTTGTACACAGGAGGATTTCACACACAGCAAAGTTTGTACACAGCAGGATCCTACATGCAGCAATGTTTGTACACACCAGGATCCCACACACAGCAATGTTTGTACACAGCAGGATCCCAAGCACTGCAATGTTTGTACACAAAAGGATCCCACACAGAGCAATGAATGTATACAGCAAGATCCCACACGCAGCAATGTTTGTACACAGCAAGATATCACACACAGCAATGTTTGTACACATCAGGATCCCACACACAGCAATTTTCGTATACAGCAGGATTCGTACTCAGCAATGTTTGTATGCATCAGGGACGCACACACAGCAATGTTTGTACACAGCATAATCCCACACACAGCAATGTTTGTACACAGCAAGATCCCACACACAGCAATGTTTGTAAAAAACAGGATACCAAACAAAGCAATGTTTGTACACAGCAGGAACCCACACACAGCAATATTCGTACAAAGAAGGATCCCACAGAAAGTCAATGTTTGCACACAGCAGGATCCCACAAGCAGCAATGTTTGTACAGTGCAGGATCCCACAGACAGCAATATTTTACACAGCAGGATCCCACACATAGTACTGTTTGTACACAGCAGCATCACATAGGCAGCAATGTTTGCACACAGCAGTATCCCGTACCCAGCAATGTTTGTACACAGCAAGATCTCACACACAGCAATGATTGTACACAGCAAGATCCCACACACAGCAACGTTTGTACACATCAGAATCCCACACATTGCAATGTTTGCACACAGCAGGAACACACACACGCAATGTTGGTACACAGCAAGATCCCACACACAGTAATGTTTGTACACAGCAGGATCCCACACACAGCAATTTTTGTACACAGCAAGATCCCACATGCAGCAATGTTTGTACACTGCAGGATCCCACACACGGCAATGTTTGTACATACCAGGATCCGAAGTACTGCAATGTTTGTACACAGCAGGATCCAACACACAGCAACGTTTTTACACAGCAAGATCCCACAAACAGCCATGTTTGTACACAGCAGGATCCCTTACACAGCAATGTTTGTACACAGCAGGATCCCACACACAGCAATATTTGTACACAGCAGGATCACGTGCACACAGCAATGCTTGCAAACAGCAGGATCCCACACACAGCAATGGTTGTACACAGCAGGATCCCACACACAGCAATGTTTGTACACATCAGGATCCCAAGCACTGCAATGTTTGTACACAGCAGGATACCGAACACACAGCAATATTTGTACACAGCAGGATTCCACATATTGCAATGTTTGTACTCAGCTGGATCCTGTACAGAGCAATGTTTGTACACACCAGGATCCCAAGCACTGCAATGTTTGTACACAGCAGGATACCACACACAGCAATGTTTGTACACAGCAAGATCCCACACACAGCAATCTTTGTAAAAAACAGGATACCAAACAAAGTAATGTTTGTACACAGCAGGAACCCACACACAGCAATATTCGTACAAAGCAGGATCCCACAGAAAGTCAATGTTTGCACACAGCAGGATCCCACAGACAGCAATATTTTACACAGCAGGATCCCACACATAGTACTGTTTGTACACAGCAGCATCACATAGGCAGCAATGTTTGCACACAGCAGTATTCCGTACCCAGCAATGTTTGTACACAGCAAGATCTCACACACAGCAATGATTGTACACAGCAAGATCCCACACACAGCAATGTTTGTACACATCAGAATCCCACACATTGCAATGTTTGCACACAGCAGGAACACACACACGCAATGTTGGTACACAGCAAGATCCCACACACAGTAATGTTTGTACACAGCAGGATCCCACACACAGCAATTTTTGTACACAGCAAGATCCCACATGCAGCAATGTTTGTACACTGCAGGATCCCTTACACAGCAATGTTTGTACACAGCAGGATCCCACACACAGCAATATTTGTACACAGCAGGATCACATGCACACAGCAATGCTTGCAAATAGCAGGATCCCACACACAGCAATGTTTGTACACAGCAGGATCCCACACACAGCAATGTTTGTACACAGCAGGAGACCGAACACACAGCAATATTTGTACACAGCAGGATCCTGTACAGAGCAATGTTTGTACACAGCAGAATCCCGAACACACAGCAATATTTGTACACAGCAGGATTCCACACGCAGCAATGTTTGTACACAGCAGGATCCCACACACAGCAATGTTTGTACTCATCTTAATCCCGTACAGAGCAATGTTTGTACACACCAGGATCCCAAGCACTGCAATGTTTGTACACAGCAGGATACCACACACAGCATTGTTTGTACACAGCAGGATACCGTACACACAGCAATGTTTGTACACAGCAGGATCCCACACACAGCAATATTTGTACACAGCAGGATCACGTGCACACAGCAATGCTTGCAAACAGCAGGATCCCACACACGCAATGGTTCTACACAGCAGGATCCCACACACAGCAATGTTTGTACACATCAGGATCCCAAGCACTGCAATGTTTGTACACAGCAGGATACCGAACACACAGCGATATTTGTACACAGCAGGATTCCACATACTGCAATGTTTGTACTCAGCTGGATCCTGTACAGAGCAATGTTTGTACACACCAGGATCCCAAGCACTGCAATGTTTGTACACAGCAGGATATCACACACAGCAATGTTTGTACACAGCAGGATACCGTACACACAGCAATGTTTATACACAGCAGGATCCCGTACACACAGCAATGTTTGTAACAGCAGGATCCCACACACACCAATGTGTGTTCACTGCAGGAACCCACGCACAGCAATGTTTGTACTAAGAAGGATGACACACACAGCAATGTTTATACACAGCAGGATCCTACACACAGCAATGTTTGTACACAGCAGGCTCCCGTACACAGCAATGTTTGTACAGAGCAGGATCCCGTACACACAGCAATGTTTGTACAAAGCAGATTCCCCCACACAGCAATATTTGTACACAGCAGGATCCCACACACAGCAATATTTGTACACAGCAGGATCCCAAAAACTGCAATGTTTGTACACAGCAGGATCCCGTACACAGCAATGTTTGTACACAGCAAGATGCCACACACAGCAATGTTTATACACAGCAGAATCCCACACAGAGCAATGAATGTATACAGCAAGATCCCACACGCAGCAATGTTTGTACACAGCAAGATCTCACGCGCAGCAATGTTTGTACATACCAGGATCCGAAGTACTGCAATGTTTGTACACAGCAGGATCCCGTACACACAGCAATGTTTGTACACAGCAGGATCCCACACACAGCAATATTTGTACACAGCAGGATCACGTGCACACAGCAATGCTTGCAAACAGCAGGATCCCACACACAGCAATGGTTGTACACAGCAGGATCCCACACACAGCAATGTTTGTACACACCAGGATCCCAAGCACTGCAATGTTTGTACACAGCAGGATACCACACACAGCAATGTTTGTACACAGCAGGATACCGTACACACAGCAATGTTTATACACAGCAGGATCCCGTACACACAGCAATGTTTGTACACAGCAGGATCCCGTACACACCAATGTTTGTACACAGCAGGATCCCACACACACCAATGTTTGTTCACAGCAGGAACCCACGGACAGCAATGTTTGTGCTAAGAAGGATGACACACACAGCAATGTTTATACACAGCAGGATCCTGCACACAGCAAAGTTTGTACACAGCAGTTTCCCGTACACAGCAATGTTTGTACACAGCAGGATCCCGTACACACAGCAATGTTTGTACAAAGCAGATTCCCCCACACTGCAATGTTTGTACACAGCAGGATCCCACACACAGCAATGTTTGTACAAGAGCAGGATCCCATACACAGCAATGGTTGTACAAAGCAGGTTCCCCCACATAGCAATATTTGTACACAGCAGGATCCCACACACAGCAATATTTGTACACAGCAGGATCCCAAAAACTGCAATGTTTGTACACAGCAGGATCCCGTACACAGCAATGCTTGTACACAGCAGGATGGCACACACAGCAATGAATGTATACAGCAAGATCCCACACGCAGCAATGTTTGTACACAGCAAGATCTCACACACAGCAATGCTTGTACACATCAGGATCCCACAGACAGCAATATTTATACTCAGCAGGATCCCAAAAACTGCAATGTTTGTACACAGCAGGATCTCAAAGAATGCCATGTTGTACGCAGCAGTATCCCACACACAGCAATTTTCGTACACAGCAGGATTCGTACTCAGCAATGTTTGTATGCAGCAGGGACGCACACACAGCAATGTTTGTACACAGCATGATCCCACACACAGCAATGTTTGTACACAGCAAGATCCCACACACAACAATGTTTGTAAAAAACAGGATACCAAACAAAGCAATGTTTGTACACAGCAGGATCCCACACACAGCAATATTCGTACAAAGCAGGATCCCACACAAAGCAATGTTTGCACACATCAGGATCCCACAAGCAGCAATGTTTGAACACAGCAGGATCCCGTACCCAGCAATGTTTGTACACAGCAAGATCCCACATACAGCAATGATTGTAAACAGCAAGATCCCACACACAGCAATGTTTGTACACAGCAGGATCCCACACATTGCATTGTTTGCACACAGCAGGAACACTCACACGACAATGTTGGTACACAGCAAGGTCCCACACACAGTAATGTTTGTACACAGCAGGATCCCACACACAGCAATTTTTGTACACAGCAGGATCCCACACACAGCAATGTTTGTACACACCAGGATCCCACACACAGCAATGTTTGTACACAGCAGGATCCCACACACCGCAATGTTTGTACACAGCAGGAACCCACGCACAGCAATGTTTGTACAAAGAAGGATGACACACACAGCAATGTTTATACACAGCAGGATCCCGTACATGGCAATGTTTGTACACAGCAGGATCCCATACACAGCAATGTTTGTACACAACATGATCCCGCACACAGAAATGCTTGTACACAGGAGGATCTCACACACAGCACTGTTTGTAACCAGTAAGATCCCACACAAAGCAATGTTAGTACACTGCAAGATCCCATACGCAGCAAAGTTTGCATACAGCAGGAACCCACAAACAGCAATGCTTGTACAGAGCAGGCTAACACACCCAGCAATGTTTGTACACAGCAGGATCCCACAAGCGGAAATGATTGCACACAGCAGGATCCCACACACAGCAATGCTTTTACACAGCATGATCCTGTACACACAACAATGTTTGTATACAGCAGGGTCTCAAACACAGCCATGTTGTACCCAGCAGGATCCCACACACAGCAATTTTTGTACACTGCAGGATCCCGTACTCAGCAATGTTTGTATGCAGCAGGGACGCACACACAGCAATGTTTGTACACAGCATGATCCCAAACACAGCAATGTTTGTAAAAAATGGATACCAAACAAAGCAATGTTTGTACACAGCATGAACCCACACACAGCAATGCTTGTACACAGCAAGATCCCACACACAGCAATGTTTGTAAAAAACAGGATACCAAACATAGCATTGTTTGTACACAGCAGGATCCCACACTCAGCAATGATTGTACAAGCCAGGATCCCACACACAGCAATGTTTGTACACAGCAGGATCCCACACACAGAAATGTTTGTACACAGCAGGATCCCACACACAGCAATGTTTGTACACAGTAGGATCGCACAGACAGCAATATTTTACACAGCAGGATCCCACACATAGTATTGTTTGTACACAGCAGCATCCCATGGGCAGCAATGTTTGCACACAGCAGTATCCCGTACCCAGCAATGTTTGTACACAGCAAGATCCCACACACAGCAATGATTGTACACAGCAAGATCCCACACACAGCAATGTTTGTACACAGCAGGATCCCATACACAGCAATATTTGTACAGAACATGATCCCGCAAACAGCAATGGTTGTACACAGGAGGATTTCACACACAGCAAAGTTTGTACACAGCAGGATCCTACATGCAGCAATGTTTGTACACACCAGGATCCCACACACAGCAATGTTTGTACACAGCAGGATCCCAAGCACTGCAATGTTTGTACACAAAAGGATCCCACACAGAGCAATGAATGTATACAGCAAGATCCCACACGCAGCAATGTTTGTACACAGCAAGATATCACACACAGCAATGTTTGTACACATCAGGATCCCACACACAGCAATTTTCGTATACAGCAGGATTCGTACTCAGCAATGTTTGTATGCATCAGGGACGCACACACAGCAATGTTTGCACACAGCATAATCCCACACACAGCAATGTTTGTACACAGCAAGATCCCACACACAGCAATGTTTGTAAAAAACAGGATACCAAACAAAGCAATGTTTGTACACAGCAGGAACCCACACACAGCAATATTCGTACAAAGAAGGATCCCACAGAAAGTCAATGTTTGCACACAGCAGGATCCCACAAGCAGCAATGTTTGTACAGCGCAGGATCCCACAGACAGCAATATTTTACACAGCAGGATCCCACACATAGTACTGTTTGTACACAGCAGCATCACATAGGCAGCAATGTTTGCACACAGCAGTATCCCGTACCCAGCAATGTTTGTACACAGCAAGATCTCACACACAGCAATGATTGTACACAGCAAGATCCCACACACAGCAACGTTTGTACACATCAGAATCCCACACATTGCAATGTTTGCACACAGCAGGAACACACACACGCAATGTTGGTACACAGCAAGATCCCACACACAGTAATGTTTGTATACAGCAGGATCGCACACACAGCAATTTTTGTACACAGCAAGATCCCACATGCAGCAATGTTTGTACACTGCAGGATCCCACACACGGCAATGTTTGTACATACCAGGATCCGAAGTACTGCAATGTTTGTACACAGCAGGATCCAACACACAGCAATGTTTTTACACAGCAAGATCCCACAAACAGCCATGTTTGTACACAGCAGGATCCCTTACACAGCAATGTTTGTACACAGCAGGATCCCACACACAGCAATATTTGTACACAGCAGGATCACGTGCACACAGCAATGCTTGCAAACAGCAGGATCCCACACACAGCAATGGTTGTACACAGCAGGATCCCACACACAGCAATGTTTGTACACATCAGGATCCCAAGCACTGCAATGTTTGTACACAGCAGGATACCAAACACACAGCAATATTTGTACACAGCAGGATTCCACATACTGCAATGTTTGTACTCAGCTGGATCCTGTACAGAGCAATGTTTGTACACACCAGGATCCCAAGCACTGCAATGTTTGTACACAGCAGGATACCACACACAGCAATGTTTGTACACAGCAAGATCCCACACACAGCAATGTTTGTAAAAAACAGGATACCAAACAAAGCAATGTTTGTACACAGCAGGAACCCACACACAGCAATATTCGTACAAAGCAGGATCCCACAGAAAGTCAATGTTTGCACACAGCAGGATCCCACAGACAGCAATATTTTACACAGCAGGATCCCACACATAGTACTGTTTGTACACAGCAGCATCACATAGGCAGCAATGTTTGCACACAGCAGTATCCCGTACCCAGCAATGTTTGTACACAGCAAGATCTCACACACAGCAATGATTGTACACAGCAAGATCCCACACACAGCAATGTTTGTACACATCAGAATCCCACACATTGCAATGTTTGCACACAGCAGGAACACACACACGCAATGTTGGTACACAGCAAGATCCCACACACAGTAATGTTTGTACACAGCAGGATCCCACACACAGCAATTTTTGTACACAGCAAGATCCCACATGCAGCAATGTTTGTACACTGCAGGATCCCTTACACAGCAATGTTTGTACACAGCAGGATCCCACACACAGCAATATTTGTACACAGCAGGATCACATGCACACAGCAATGCTTGCAAATAGCAGGATCCCACACACAGCAATGTTTGTACACAGCAGGATCCCACACACAGCAATGTTTGTACACAGCAGGAGACCGAACACACAGCAATATTTGTACACAGCAGGATCCTGTACAGAGCAATGTTTGTACACAGCAGAATCCCGAACACACAGCAATATTTGTACACAGCAGGATTCCACACGCAGCAATGTTTGTACACAGCAGGATCCCACACACAGCAATGTTTGTACTCATCTTAATCCCGTACAGAGGAATGTTTGTACACACCAGGATCCCAAGCACTGCAATGTTTGTACACAGCAGGAGACCGAACACACAGCAATATTTGTACACAGCAGGATCCTGTACAGAGCAATGTTTGTACACAGCAGAATCCCGAACACACAGCAATATTTGTACACAGCAGGATTCCACACACAGCAATGATTGTACACAGCAAGATCCCACACACATCAAAGTTTGTACACATCAGAATCCCACACATTGCAATGTTTGCACACAGCAGGAACACACACACGCAATGTTGGTACACAGCAAGATCCCACACACAGTAATGTTTGTATACAGCAGGATCGCACACACAGCAATTTTTGTACACAGCAAGATCCCACATGCAGCAATGTTTGTACACTGCAGGATCCCACACACGGCAATGTTTGTACATACCAGGATCCGAAGTACTGCAATGTTTGTACACAGCAGGATCCAACACACAGCAACGTTTTTACACAGCAAGATCCCACAAACAGCCATGTTTGTACACAGCAGGATCCCTTACACAGCAATGTTTGTACACAGCAGGATCCCACACACAGCAATATTTGTACACAGCAGGATCACGTGCACACAGCAATGCTTGCAAACAGCAGGATCCCACACACAGCAATGGTTGTACACAGCAGGATCCCACACACAGCAATGTTTGTACACATCAGGATCCCAAGCACTGCAATGTTTGTACACAGCAGGATACCGAACACACAGCAATATTTGTACACAGCAGGATTCCACATACTGCAATGTTTGTACTCAGCTGGATCCTGTACAGAGCAATGTTTGTACACACCAGGATCCCAAGCACTGCAATGTTTGTACACAGCAGGATACCACACACAGCAATGTTTGTACACAGCAGGATACCGTACACACAGCAATGTTTATACACAGCAGGATCCCGTACACACAGCAATGTTTGTACACAGCAGGATCCCGTACACACCAATGTTTGTACACAGCAGGATCCCACACACACCAATGTTTGTTCACAGCAGGAACCCACGGACAGCAATGTTTGTGCTAAGAAGGATGACACACACAGCAATGTTTATACACAGCAGGATCCTACACACAGCAAAGTTTGTACACAGCAGTTTCCCGTAAACAGCAATGTTTGTACACAGCAGGATCCCGTACACACAGCAATGTTTGTACAAAGCAGATTCCCCCACACTGCAATGTTTGTACACAGCAGGATCCCACACACAGCAATGTTTGTACAAGAGCAGGATCCCATACACAGCAATGGTTGTACAAAGCAGGTTCCCCCACATAGCAATATTTGTACACAGCAGGATCCCACACACAGCAATATTTGTACACAGCAGGATCCCAAAAACTGCAATGTTTGTACACAGCAGGATCCCATACACAGCAATGCTTGTACACAGCAGGATGCCACACACAGCAATGAATGTATACAGCAAGATCCCACACGCAGCAATGTTTGTACACAGCAAGATCTCACACACAGCAATGCTTGTACACATCAGGATCCCACAGACAGCAATGTTTATACACAGCAGGATCCTACACACAGCAAAGTTTGTACACAGCAGTTTCCCGTAAACAGCAATGTTTGTACACAGCAGGATCCCGTACACACAACAATGTTTGTACACAGCAGGATCTCAAAGAATGCCATGTTGTACGCAGCAGTATCCCACACACAGCAATTTTCGTACACAGCAGGATTCGTACTCAGCAATGTTTGTATGCAGCAGGGACGCACACACAGCAATGTTTGTACACAGCATGATCCCACACACAGCAATGTTTGTACACAGCAAGATCCCACACACAACAATGTTTGTAAAAAACAGGATACCAAACAAAGCAATGTTTGTACACAGCAGGATCCCACACACAGCAATATTCGTACAAAGCAGGATCCCACACAAAGCAATGTTTGCACACATCAGGATCCCACAAGCAGCAATGTTTGAACACAGCAGGATCCCGTACCCAGCAATGTTTGTACACAGCAAGATCCCACATACAGCAATGATTGTAAACAGCAAGATCCCACACACAGCAATGTTTGTACACAGCAGGATCCCACACATTGCATTGTTTGCACACAGCAGGAACACTCACACGACAATGTTGGTACACAGCAAGGTCCCACACACAGTAATGTTTGTACACAGCAGGATCCCACACACAGCAATTTTTGTACACAGCAGGATCCCACACACGGCAATGTTTGTACATATCAGGATCCGAAGCACTGCAATGTTTGTACAAAGCAGGATCCCACACACAGCAACGTTTTTACACAGCAATATCCCACAAACAGCCATGTTTGTACACAGCAGGATCCCACACACAGCAATGCTTGCAAACAGCAGGATTCCACATACAGCAATGGTTGTACACAGCAGGATCCCACACACAGCAATGTTTGTACACAGCAGAATCCCGTACAGAGCAATGTTTGTACACAGCAGGATACCGAACACACAGCAATATTTGTACACAGCAGGATTCCACACACTGCAATGTTTGTACACAGCACAGTATACCGAACACACAGCAATATTTGTACACTGCAGGATTCCATACACTGCAATGTTTGTACACAGCAGGATACCACACACATCAATATTTGTACACAGCAGGATCACGTACACACAGCAATGCTTGCAAACAGCAGGATCCTACACACAGCAATGTTTGTACTCAGCTGGATCCCGTACAGAGCAATGTTTGTACAGACCAGGATCCCAAGCACTGCAATGTTTGTACACAGCAGGATACCACACACAGCAATGTTTGTACACAGCAGGATACCGTACACACAGCAATGTTTATACACAGCAGGGTTCCGTACACACAGCAATGTTTGTACACAGCAGGATCCAATACACAGCAATGGTTGTACCACAACATGATCCCGCACACAGCAATGTTTGTACACAGGAGGATCTCACAGACAGCAAAGTTTGTACACAGCAGAATCCCGTAAACAACAATGTTTGTACACAGCAGGAACCCACGCACAGCAATGTTTCTACAGAGCAGACTAAAACACCCAGCAATGTTTGTACACAGCAGGATCCCACAAACGGCAATATTTGTACACAGCAGGATCCCAAGCACTGAAATGTTTGTACACAGCAGGATCCCATACACAGCAATGTTTGAACACAGCAGGATCCCACACAGAGCAAAGTTTTTACACAGCAGGATCCCGTACACACAACAATGTTTGTACACAGCAGGATCTCAAACAAAGCCATGTTGTACACAGCAGGATCCCACACACAGCAATGTTTGTGCACAGCAGGATCCCGTAATCAGCAATGTTTGTATGCAGCAGGGACGCACACACAGCAATGTTTGTACACAGCATAATCCCACACACAGCAATGTTTGTACACGGCAAGATCCCACACACAGCAATGTTTGTAAAAAACAGGATACCAAACAAAGCATTGTTTGTACACAGCAGGATCCCACACTCAGCAATGATTGGACAAGCCAGGATCCCACACACAGCAATGTTTGTACAAAGCAGGATCCCACAGACAGCAATATTTTACACAGCAGGATCACACATATAGTACTGTTTGTACACAGCAGCATCCCATGGGCAGTAATGTTCGTACACAGCAGTATCCTGTAACCAGCAATGTTTGTACACAGCAAGATCCCACAAAAAGCAAAGTTTGTACACAGCAGGATCCTACACACAGCAATGTTTGTACACACCAGGATCCCACACACAGCAATGTTGGTACACAGCAGGATCCCACACACAGCAATGTATGTACACAGCAGAATCACATACACAGCAATGTTTGTGCACAGCAGGAACCCACGCACAGCAAGGTTTGTACGGAGCAGGCTAAAACACCCAGCAATGTTTGTACACAGCAGGATCCCACAAGTGGCAATGTTTGTACACAGCAGGCTCTCGTACACAGCAATGTTTGTACACAGCAGGATCCCATAGATGCAATTTATGTACACAACATGATCCCGCACCCAGCAATGGTTGTACACAGGAGGATCTCACACACAGCAATGTTTGTAACCAGGAGGATCCCACACAAAGCAATGTTTGTACACAGCAGGATGCCTGACAGAACAAGGTTTATACGCAGCAGGGTCTCACACAGAGCAATGTTTGTACACAGCAAGATCCCATATGCAGCAATGTTTGTACACAGCAGGAACACATGCACAACTATGTTTGTACACAGCAGGATCCCACACAAAGCAATGTTTGTACACAGCAAGATCTCACATACAGCAATGTTTGCATACAGCAGGATCCCACACACAGCAATGTTTTTACACAGCAAGATCCCACACACAGCAATGTTTGTACAGAGCAGGCTAAAACACCCAGCAATGTTTGTACACAGCAGGATCCCACAAGCGGCAATGTTTGCCCACAGCAGGATCCCACACACAGCAATGTTTTTGCACAGCAGGATCCCGTACACACAACAATGTTTGTACACAGCAGGATCTCAAACACAGCCATGTTGTACACAGCAGGATGCCACACACAGCAATGTTTAAACACAGCAGGATCCCGTACACACCAATGTTTGTACACAGCAGGAACCCATGCACAGCAATGTTTGTACAAAGAAGGATGACACACACAGCAATGTTTATACACAGCAGGATCCCGTACACGGTAATGTTTGTACACAGCAGGCTCCCGTACACAGCAATGTTTGTATACAGCAGGATCCCGGACACGGTAATGTTTGTAGACGTCAAGCTCCCGTACACAGCAATGTTTGTACACACCAGGATCCTACACACAGCAAAGTTTGTACAAAGCAGGTTCCCCCACACAGCAATCTTTGTACACAGCAGGATCCCACACACAGCAATGTTTGTACACAGCAGGATCCTACACACAGCAACGTTTGTACACAGCAGGATCCCACACACAGCAATATTAGTACACAGCAGGATCACGTGCACACAAAATGATTGCAAACAGCAGGATCTCTCATAAGGCAATGGTTGTACACAGCAGGATCCCACACACAGCAATCTTTGTACACAGCAGGATACCGAACACACAGCAATATTTGTACACAGCAGGATTCCACACGCAGCAATGTTTGTACACCGCAGGATACCGAACACACAGCAATATTTGTACACCGCAGGATTCCATACACTGCAATGTTTGTACACAGCAGGATCCCACACACAGCAATATTTGTACACAGCTGGATCCCGTACAGAGCAATGTTTGTACAAACCAGGATCCCAAGCACTGCAATGTTTGTACACAGCAGGATACCACACACAGCAATGTTTGTACACAGCAGGATACCGTACACACAGCAATGTTTATACACAGCAGGGTTCCGTACACACAGCAATGTTTGTACACAGCAGAATCCAATACACAGTAATGGTTGTACCACAACATGATCCCGCACCCAGCAATGTTTGTACACAGGAGGATCTCACAGACAGCAAAGTTTGTACACAGCAGAATCCCGTAAACAACAATGTTTGTACACAGCAGGAACCCACGCACAGCAATGTTTCTACAGAGCAGGCTAAAACACCCAGCAATGTTTGTACACAGCAGGATCCCACAAACGGCAATATTTGTACACAGCAGGATCCCAAGCACTGAAATGTTTGTACACAGCAGGATCCCATACACAGCAATGTTTGTACACAGCAGGATCCCAAGCACGGCAATGTTTGAACACAGCAGGATCCCACACAGAGCAAAGTTTTTACACAGCAGGATCCCGTACACACAACAATGTTTGTACACAGCAGGATCTCAAACACAGCCATGTTGTACACAGCAGGATCCCACACACAGCAATGTTTGTGCACAGCAGGATCCCGTAATCAGCAATGTTTGTATGCAGCAGGGACGCACACACAGCAATGTTTGTACACAGCATAATCCCACACACAGCAATGTTTGTACACGGCAAGATCCCACACACAGCAATGTTTGTAAAAAACAGGATACCAAACAAAGCATTGTTTGTACACAGCAGGATCCCACACTCAGCAATGATTGGACAAGCCAGGATCCCACACACAGCAATGTTTGTACAAAGCAGGATCCCACAGACAGCAATATTTTACACAGCAGGATCCCACACATAGTACTGTTTGTACACAGCAGCATCCCATGGGCAGTAATGTTCGTACACAGCAGTATCCTGTAACCAGCAATGTTTGTACACAGCAAGATCCCACAAAAAGCAAAGTTTGTACACAGCAGGATCCTACACACAGCAATGTTTGTACACACCAGGATCCCACACACAGCAATGTTGGTACACAGCAGGATCCCACACACAGCAATGTATGTACACAGCAGAATCACATACACAGCAATGTTTGTACACAGCAGGAACCCACGCACAGCAAGGTTTGTACGGAGCAGGCTAAAACACCCAGCAATGTTTGTACACAGCAGGATCCCACAAGTGGCAATGTTTGTACACAGCAGGCTCTCGTACACAGCAATGTTTGTACACAGCAGGATCCCATAGACAGCAATGTATGTACACAACATGATCCCGCACCCAGCAATGGTTGTACACAGGAGGATCTCACACACAGCAATGTTTGTAACCAGGAGGATCCCACACAAAGCAATGTTTGTACACAGCAGGATGCCTGACAGAACAAGGTTTATACGCAGCAGGGTCTCACACAGAGCAATGTTTGTACACAGCAAGATCCCATATGCAGCAATGTTTGTACACAGCAGGAACACATGCACAACTATGGTTGTACACAGCAGGATCCCACACAAAGCAATGTTTGTACACAGCAAGATCTCACATACAGCAATGTTTGCATACAGCAGGATCCCACACACAGCAATGTTTTTACACAGCAAGATCCCACACACAGCAATGTTTGTACAGAGCAGGCTAAAACACCCAGCAATGTTTGTACACAGCAGGATCCCACAAGCGGCAATGTTTGCCCACAGCAGGATCCCACACACAGCAATATTTTTGCACAGCAGGATCCCGTACACACAACAATGTTTGTACACAGCAGGATCTCAAACACAGCCATGTTGTACACAGCAGGATGCCACACACAGCAATGTTTAAACACAGCAGGATCCCGTACTCACCAATGTTTGTACACAGCAGGAACCCATGCACAGCAATGTTTGTACAAAGAAGGATGACACACACAGCAATGTTTATACACAGCAGGATCCCGTACACGGTAATGTTTGTACACAGCAGGCTCCCGTACACAGCAATGTTTGTATACAGCAGGATCCCGGACACGGTAATGTTTGTAGACGTCAAGCTCCCGTACACAGCAAAGTTTGTACACACCAGGATCCTACACACAGCAAAGTTTGTACAAAGCAGGTTCCCCCACACAGCAATCTTTGTACACAGCAGGATCCCACACACAGCAATGTTTGTACACAGCAGGATCCTACACACAGCAACGTTTGTACACAGCAGGATCCCACACACAGCAATATTAGTACACAGCAGGATCACGTGCACACAAAATGATTGCAAACAGCAGGATCTCTCATAAGGCAATGGTTGTACACAGCAGGATCCCACACACAGCAATCTTTGTACACAGCAGGATACTGAACACACAGCAATATTTGTACACAGCAGGATTCCACACGCAGCAATGTTTGTACACAGCAGGATACCGAACACACAGCAATATTTGTACACCGCAGGATTCCACACACTGCAATGTTTGTACACAGCAGGGTACCGAACACACAGCAATATTTGTACACAGCAGGATTCCATACACTGCAATCTTTGTACACAGCAGGATCCCACACACAGCAATATTTGTACACAGCTGGATCCCGTACAGAGCAATGTTTGTACAAACCAGGATCCCAAGCACTGCAATGTTTGTACACAGCAGGATCCCGTACACAGCAATGTTTGTACACAGCAGGAACCCATGCACAGCAATGTTTGTACAGAGCAGGCTAAAGCACCCAGCAATGTTTGTACACAGCAGGATCCCACAAGTGGCAATATTTGTACACAGCAGGATCCCAAGCACTGAAATGTTTGTACACAGCAGGATCCCATACACAGCAATGTTTGTACACAGCAGGATGCCACACAGCAATGTTTATACACAGCAGGATTCCACACAGAGCAATGAATGCATACTGCAAGATCCCACATGCAGCAATGTTTGTAAAAAACAGGATAGCAAACAAAGCATTGTTTGTACACATCAGGATCCCACACTCAGCAATGATTGGACAAGCCAGGATCCCACACACAGCAATGTTTGTGCACAGCAGGATCCCACTCACAGCAATGATTGTACACAGCAGGATCCCACAGACAGCAATATTTTACACAGCAGGATCCCACACATAGTACTGTTTGTACACAGCAGCATCCCATGGGCAGTAATGTTCGTACACAGCAGTATCCTGAACCCAGCAATGTTTGTACACAGCAAGATCCCACACAAAGCAAAGTTTGTACACAGCAGGATCCTACATGCAGCAATGTTTGTACACACCAGAATCCCACACACAGCAATGTTTGTACACAGCAGGATCCCACACACAGCAATGTTTGTACATAGCAGAATCCCATACACAGCAATGTTTGTACACAGCAGGAACCCACGCACAGCAAGGTTTGTACACAGCAGGATCCCACAAGCGGCAATGTTTGTACACAGCAGGCTCTCGTACACAGCAATGTTTGTACACAGCAGGATCCCATAGACAGCAATGTATGTACACAACATGATCCCGCACACAGCAATGGTTGTACACAGGAGGATCTCACACACAGCAATGTTTGTAACCAGGAGGATCCCACACAAAGCAATGTTTGTACACAGCAGGATACCTGACAGAACAATGTTTATACGCAGCAGGGTCTCACACAGAGCAATGTTTGTACACAGCAAGATCCCATATGCAGCAATGTTGGTACACAGCAGGAACAAATGCACAACTATGGTTGTACACAGCAGGATCCCACTCAAAGCAATGTTTGTACACAGCTTGATCTCACATACAGCAATGTTTGCATACAGCAGGAACCCACAAACAACAATGTTTGTACACAGCAAGATCCCACACACAGCAATGTTTGTACAGAGCAGGCTGAAACACCCAGCAATGTTTGTATACAGCAGGATCCCACGAGCGGCAATGTTTGCCCACAACAGGATCCCACACACAGCAATGTTTGTACACAGCAGGATCCCAAGCACTGCAATGTTTAGGATCGCACACACAGCAATGTTTTTACACAGCAGGATCCCATACACACAACAATGTTTGTACACAGCAGGATCTCAAACACAGCCATGTTGTACACAGCAGGATGCCACACACAGCAATGTTTAAACACAGCAGGATCCCGTACACACCAATGTTTGTACACAGCAGGAACCCATGCACAGCAGTGTTTGTACAAAGAAGGATGACACACACAGCAATGTTTATACACAGCAGGATCCCGTACACGGTAATGTTTGTACACAGCAGGCTCCCGTACACAGCAATGTTTGTATACAGCAGGATCCTGGACACGGTAATGTTTGTAGACATCAAGCTCCCGTACACAGCAATGTTTGTACACACCAGGATCCTACACACAGCAAAGTTTGTACAAAGCAGGTTCCCCCACATAGCAATCTTTGTACACAGCAGGATCCCACACACAGCAATGTTTGTACACAGCAGGATCCTACACACAGCAACGTTTGTACACAGCAGGATCCCACACACAGCAATATTAGTACACAGCAGGATCACGTGCACACAAAATGATTGCAAACAGCAGGATCTCACATAAGGCAATGGTTGTACACAGCAGGATCGCACACACAGCAATGTTTGTACACAGCAGGATCCCGTACAGAGCAATGTTTGTACACAGCAGGATACCGAACACACAGCAATATTTGTACACAGCAGGATTCCACACGCAGCAATGTTTGTACACAGCAGGATCCCACACACAGCAATGTTTGTACACAGCAGGATACTGAACACACAGCAATATTTGTACACCGCAGGATTCCACACACTGCAATGTTTGTACACAGCAGAGTACCGAACACACTGCAATCTTTGTACACAGCAGGATCCCACACACAGCAATATTTGTACACAGCTGGATCCCGTACAGAGCAATGTTTGTACAAACCAGGATCCCAAACACTGCAATGTTTGTACACAGCAGGATCACGTACACACAGCAATGTTTGTACACAGCAGGATATCACACACAGCAATGTTTATACACAGCAGGATCCCGTACACAGCAATGTTTGTACACAGCAGGAACCCATGCACAACAATGTTTGTACAGAGCAGGCTAAAACACCCAGCAATGTTTGTACACAGCAGGATCCCACAAGCGGCAATATTTGTACACAGCAGGATCCCAAGCACTGAAATGTTTGTACACAGCAGGATCCCATACACAGCAATGTTTGTACACAGCAGGATGCCACACAGCAATGTTTATACACAGCAGGATTCCACACAGAGCAATGAATGCATACTGCAAGATCCCACATGCAGCAATGTTTGTAAAAAACAGGATAGCAAACAAAGCATTGTTTGTACACATCAGGATCCCACACACAGCAATGTTTGTGCACAGCAGGATCCGATACACAGCAATGTTTGTACACAGCAGGATCCAAGACACAGCAATGTTTGTACAGAGCAGGCTAAAACACCCAGCAATCTTTGTACACAGCAGGATCCGATACACAGCAATGTTTGTACACAGCAGGATCCCACACACAGCAATCTTTGTACACAGCAGGATCCGATACAGAGCAATGTTTGTACACAGCAGGATCCAAGACACAGCAATGTTTGTACACAACATGATCCCGTACACAGCAAAGTTTGTACACAGCAGGATCCTACATGCAGCAATGTTTGTACACACAGGATCCCACACACAGCAATGTTTGTACAGAACAGGCTAAAACACCCAGCAGTGTTTGCCCACACACAGCAATATTCGTACAAAGCAGGATCCCACACGCAGCAATGTTTGCACACAGCAGGATCCCACACACAGCAATGTTTGTAAAAAACAGGATAACAAACAAAGCAATGTTTGCACACAGCAGGATCCCACACACAGCAATATTCGTACAAAGCAGGATCCCACACAAAGCAATGTTTGCACACAGCAGGATTCCACAAGCAGCAATGTTTGTACACAGCAGGATCCCACATAGTACTGTTTGTACACAGCAGCATCCCATAGGCAGCAATGTTTGCACACAGCAGTATCCCGTACACAGCTATGTTTGTACACAGCAAGATCCCACACACAGCAATGTTTGTACACAGCAAGCTCCCACACACAGCAATGTTTGTACACAGCAGGATCCCACACATTGCATTGTTTGCACACAGCAGGAACACTCACACGGCAATGTTGGTACACAGCAAGGTCCCACACACAGTAATGTTTGTACACAGCAGGATCCCACACACAGCAACGTTTTTACACAGCAAGATCCCACAAACAGCCATGTTTGTACACAGCAGGATCCCTTACACAGCAATGTTTGTACACAGCAGGATCCCACACACAGCAATGTTTGTACACAGCAGGATCCCGTACACAGCAAAGTTTGTACACAGCAGGATCCTACATGCAGCAATGTTTGTACACACAGGATCCCACACACAGCAATGTTTGTACAGAACAGGCTAAAACACCCAGCAGTGTTTGCCCACACACAGCAATATTCGTACAAAGCAGGATCCCACACGCAGCAATGTTTGCACACAGCAGGATCCCACAAGCAGCAATGTTTGTACAGCGCAGGATCCCACAGACAGCAATATTTTACACAGCAGGATCCCACACAAAATACTGTTTGTACACAGCAGGATCTCATAGGCAGCAATGTTTGTACACAGCAGTATCCCGTACCCAGCAATGTTTGTACACGGCAAGATCTCACTCACAGCAATGATTGTACACAGCAAGATCACACACACAGCAATGTTTGTACACATCAGGATCACACACATTGCAATGTTTGCACACAGCAGGAACACACACACGGCAATGTTGGTACACAGCAAGATCCCACACACAGTAATGTTTGTACACAGCAGGATCCCACACACAGCAATTTTTGTACACAGCCAGATCCCACATGCAGCAATGTTTGTACACTGCAGGATCCCACACACGGAAATGTTTGTAAATACCAGGATCCGAAGTACTGCAATGTTTGTACACAGCAGGATCCCACACACAGCAACGTTTGTACACAGCAAGATCCCACAAACAGCCATGTTTGTACACAGCAGGATCCCACACACAGCAATATTTGTACACAGCAGGATCACGTGCACACAGCAATGCTTGCAAACAGCAGGATCCCACACACAGCAATGTTTGTACACAGCTGGATCCCGTACAGAGCAATGTTTGTACACACCAGGATCCCAAGCACTGCAATGTTTGTACACAGCAGGATACCACACACAGCAATGTTTGTACACAGCAGGATACCACACACAGCAATGTTTGTACACAGCAGGATACCACACACAGCAATGTTTGTACACAGCAGGATACCGTACACAGCAATGTTTGTACACAGCAAGATCCCACACACAGCAATGTTTGTAAAAAACAGGATAACAAACAAAGCAATGTTTGCACACAGCAGGATCCCACACACAGCAATATTCATACAAAGCAGGATCCCACACAAAGCAATGTTTGCACACAGCAGGATTCCACAAGCAGCAATGTTTGTACACAGCAGGATCCCACATAGTACTGTTTGTACACAGCAGCATCCCATAGGCAGCAATGTTTGCACACAGCAGTATCCCGTACACAGCTATGTTTGTACACAGCAAGATCCCACACACAGCAATGTTTGTACACAGCAAGCTCCCACACACAGCAATGTTTGTACACAGCAGGATCCCACACATTGCATTGTTTGCACACAGCAGGAACACTCACACGGCAATGTTGGTACACAGCAAGGTCCCACACACAGTAATGTTTGTACACAGCAGGATCCCACACACAGCAACGTTTTTACACAGCAAGATCCCACAAACAGCCATGTTTGTACACAGCAGGATCCCTTACACAGCAATGTTTGTACACAGCAGGATCCCACACACAGCAATGTTTGTACACAGCAGGATCCCGTACACAGCAAAGTTTGTACACAGCAGGATCCTACATGCAGCAATGTTTGTACACACAGGATCCCACACACAGCAATGTTTGTACAGAACAGGCTAAAACACCCAGCAGTGTTTGCCCACACACAGCAATATTCGTACAAAGCAGGATCCCACACGCAGCAATGTTTGCACACAGCAGGATCCCACAAGCAGCAATGTTCGTACAGCGCAGGATCCCACAGACAGCAATATTTTACACAGCAGGATCCCACACAAAATACTGTTTGTACACAGCAGGATCTCATAGGCAGCAATGTTTGTACACAGCAGTATCCCGTACCCAGCAATGTTTGTACACGGCAAGATCTCACTCACAGCAATGATGGTACACAGCAAGATCACACACACAGCAATGTTTGTACACATCAGGATCACACACATTGCAATGTTTGCACACAGCAGGAACACACACACGGCAATGTTGGTACACAGCAAGATCCCACACACAGTAATGTTTGTACACAGCAGGATCCTGTACAGAGCAATGTTTGTACACAGCAGAATCCCGAACACACAGCAATATTTGTACACAGCAGGATTCCACACGCAGCAATGTTTGTACACAGCAGGATCCCACACACAGCAATGTTTATACACAGCTGGATCCCGTACAGAGCAATGTTTGTACACACCAGGATCCCAAGCACTGCAATGTTTGTACACAGCAGGATACCACACACAGCAATGTTTGTACACAGCAGGATACCGTACACACAGCAATGTTTATACACAGCAGGATCTCGTACACACAGCAATGGTTGTACACAGCAGGATCCAATACACAGCAATGGTTGTACACAACATGATCCCGCACACAGCAATGGTTGTACACAGGAGCATCTCACAGACAGCAATGTTTGTACACAGCAGGATCCTATATGCAGCAATGTTTGTACACACCAGGATCCAACACACAGCAAAGTTTGTACACAGCAGGATCCCACAGACAGCAATGTTTCTACACAGCAGGAACCCATGCACAGCAATGTTTGTACACAGCAGGCTAAAACACCCAGCAATGTTTGTACACAGCAGGATCCCACAAGCGGCAATATTTGTACACAGCAGGAACCCATGCACAGCAATGTTTGTACACAGCAGGCTAAAACACCCAGCAATGTTTGTACACAGCAGGATCCCACAAGCGGCAATATTTGTACACAGCAGGCTCCCAAGCACTGAAATGTTTGTACACAGCAGGATCCCATACACAGCAATGTTTGTACACAGCAGGATGTCACACAGCAATGTTTATACACAGCAGGATCACACACAGAGCAATGAATGTATACTGCAATATCCCACATGCAGCAATGTTTGTACACAGCAAGATCTCACACACTGCAATGTTTGTACACATCAGGATCGCACACACAGCAATGTTTGTACACAGCAGAATCCCAAGCACTGCAATGTTTGAACACAGCAGGATCCCACACACAGCAATGTTTTTACACAGCAGGATCAAGTACACACAACAATGTTTGTACGCAGCAGGATCTCAAACACAGCCATGTTGTACACAGCAGGATCCCACACACAGCAATTTTCGTACACAGCAGGATCCCACACACAGCAATATTTGTACACAGCAGGATGCCACACACAGCAATGTTTATACACAGCAGGATCCCATACACAGCAATGTTTGTACACAGCAAGATCCCACACACAGCAATGTTTGTACACAGCAAGTTCTCACACACAGCAATGATTGTACACATCAGGATCCCACACACAGCTATGTTCGAATACAGCAGGATCCCAAGCACTGCAAGGTTTTTACACAGCAGGATCCTGTACACACAACAATGTTTGTACACAGCAGGATCTCAAACACAGCCATGTTGTACACAGCAGTATCCCACACACAGCAATTTTCGTACACAGCAGGATTCGTACTCAGCAATGTTTGTATGCAGCAGGGACGCACACACAGCAATGTTTGTACACAGCATGATCCCACACACAGCAATGTTTGTACACAACATAATCCCACACACAGCAATGTTTGTAAAAAACAGGATAACAAACAAAGCAATGTTTACACACAGCAGGATCCCACACACAGCAATTTTCGTACACAGCAGGATCCCACACACAGCAATGTTTGTAAAAAACAGGATACCAAACAAAGCATTGTTTGTACACAGCAGGATCCCACTCTCAGCAATGATTGGGCAAGCCAGGATCCCACACACAGCAATATTTGTACAAAGCAGGATCCCACACACAGCAACGAATGTACACACAGGATCCCACAGACAGCAATATTTTACACAGCAGGATCCCACACGTAGTATTGTTTGTACACAGCAGCATCCCATGGGCAGTAATGTTCGTACACAGCAGTATCCTGTACCCAGCAATGTTTGTACACAGCAAGATCCCACAAAAAGCAAAGTTTGTACACAGCAGGATCCTACATGCAGCAATGTTTGTACACACCAGGATCCCACACACAGCAATGTTTGTACACAGCAGGATCCCACACACAGCAATGTTTGTACACAGCAGAATCCCGTACACAGCAATGTTTGTACACAGCAGGAACCCACGCACAGCAATGTTTGTACAGAGCAGGCTAAAACACCCAGCAATGTTTGTACACAGCAGGATCCCACAAGCGGCAATGTTTGTACACAGCAGGCTCCCGTACACAGCAATGTTTGTACACAACAGAATCCCATAGACAGCAATGTATGTACACAACATGATCCCGCACACAGCAATGGTTGTACACAGGAGGATCTCACACACAGCAATGTTTGTAACCAGGAGGATCCCACACAAAGCAATGTTTGTACACAGCAGGATGCCTGACAGAACAATGTTTATACGCAGCAGGGTCTCACACAGAGCAATGTTTGTACACAGCAGGATCCCACACACAGCAATGTTTGTACACAGCAGAATCCCGTACACAGCAATGTTTGTACACAGCAGGAACCCATGCACAGCAAGGTTTGTACGGAGCAGGCTAAAGCACCCAGCAATATTTGTACACAGCAGGATCCCACAAGCGGCAATGTTTGTACACAGCAGGCTCCCGTACACAGCAATGTTTGTACACAGCAGAATCCCATAGACAGCAATGTATGTACACAACATGATCCCGCACACAGCAATGGTTGTACACAGGAGGATCTCACACACAGCAATGTTTGTAACCAGGAGGATCCCACACAAAGCAATGTTTGTACACAGCAGGATACCTGACAGAACAATGTTTATTCGCAGCAGGGTCTCACACAGAGCAATGTTTGTACACAGCAAGATCCCATATGCAGCAATGTTGGTACACAGCAGGAACACATGCACAACTATGTTTGTACACAGCAGGATCCCACACAAAGCAATGTTTGTACACAGCAAGATCTCACATACAGCAATGTTTGCATACAGCAGGAACCCACAAACAACAATGTTTGTACACAGCAAGATCCCACACACAGCAATGTTTGTACAGAGGAGGCTAAAACACCCAGCAATGTTTGTACACAGCAGGATCCCACGAGCGGCAATGTTTGCCCACAGCAGGATCCCACACACAGCAATGTTTGTACACAGCAGGATCCCAAGCACTGCAATGTTTGAAGACAGCAGGATCCCACACACAGCAATGTTTTTACACAGCAGGATCCCGTAAACACAACAATGTTTGTACACAGCAGGATCTCAAACACAGCCAGGTTGTACACAGCAGGATGCCACACACAGCAATGTTTAAACACAGCAGGATCCCGTACACACCAATGTTTGTACACAGCAGGAACCCATGCACAGCAATGTTTGTACAAAGAAGGATGACACACACAGCAATGTTTATACACAGCAGGATCCCGTACACGGTAATGTTTGTACACAGCAGGCTCCCGTACACAGCAATGTTTGTACACAGCAGGCTCCCGCACACAGCAATGTTTGTACACACCAGGATCCTACACACAGCAAAGTTTGTGCAAAGCAGGTTCCCCCACACAGCAATCTTTGTACACAGCAGGATCCGATACACAGCAATGTTTCTACACAGCAGGATCCAAGATACAGCAATGTTTGTACACAACATGATCTCGCACACAGCAATGGTTGTACACAGGAGGATCTCACAGACAGCAAAGTTTGTACACAGCAGGATCCTACATGCAGCAATGTTTGTACACAGCAGGATCCCACACACAGCAATGTTTGTACACAGCAGGATTCCACACACAGCAATGTTTGTACACAGCAGGATCCCGTACACAGCAATGTTTGTACACAGCAGGATCCCACAAACAACAATGTATGTACACAGCAAGATGCCACACACAGCAATGTTTGTACACAGCAGGATCCCACGAGCGGCAATGTTTGCACACATCAGGGTCCCACCCACAGCAATGTTTGTACACAGCAGGATCCCAAGCACTGCAATGTTTGAACACAGCAGGATCCCACACACAACAATGTTTGTACACAGCAGGATCTCAAACACAGCCATGTTGTACACAGCAGGATGCCACACACAGCAATGTTTAAATACAGCAGGATCCTGTACACACCAATGTTTGTACACAGCAGGAGCCCATGCACAGCAATGTTTGTACAAAGAAGGATGACACACACAGCAATGTTTGTACACACCAGGATCCTACACACAGCATTGTTTGTACAAAGCAGTTTCCCCCACACAGCAATGTTTATAAACAGCAGGATCCCACACACAGCAATCTTTGTACACATCAGGATCCGTTACACAGCAATCTTTGTACACAGCAGGATCCCACACACAGCAATCTTTGTACACAGCAGGATCCGATACACAGCAATCTTTGTACACAGCAGGATCCAAGACACAGCAATGGTTGTACACAGCATGATCCCGCACACCGCAATGGTTGTACACAGGAGGATCTCACAGACAGCAAAGTTTGTACACAGCAGGATCCCACAAACAACAATGTTTGTACACAGCAAGATCCCACACACAGCAATGTTTGCACACAGCAGGATCCAAGACACAGCAATGGTTGTACACAGCATGATCCCGCACACCGCAATGGTTGTACACAGGAGGATCTCACAGACAGCAAAGTTTGTACACAGCAGGATCCCACAAACAACAATGTTTGTACACAGCAAGATCCCACACACAGCAATGTTTGTACAGAGCAGGCTAAAACACCCAGCAATGTTTGTACACAGCACGATCCCACGAGCGGCAATGTTTGCCCACAGCAGCATCGCACACACAGCAATGTCTGTGCACAGTAGGATCCCAAAAACTGCAATGTTTGTACACAGGAAGATCCCATACACAGCAATGTTTGTACAGAGCAGGATGCCACACACAGCAATGTTTATACACAGCAAGATCTCACACACAGCAATGTTTGTGCACATCAGGATCCCATACACAGCAATATTTGTACACAGCAGGATCCCACAAAAAGCGATGTTTGTACACAGCAGGATCCCACACGCAGCAATGTTTGTACACAGCATGATCCCGTACACACAACAATGTTTGTACACAGCAGGATCTCAAACACAGCCATGTTGTACACAGCAGGATCCCACACACAGCAATTTTCGTACACAGCAGGATTCGTACTCAGCAATGTTTGTCTGCAGCAGGGACGCACACAGCAATGTTTGTACACAGCAAGATCCCACACACAGCAATGTTTGTACACAGCAAGATCCCACACACAGCAATGTTTGTGCACAGCAGGAACCCACACACAGCAATATTCGTACAAAGCAGGATCCCACAAAAAGCAATGTTTGCAGACAGCAGGATCCCACAAGCAGCAATGTTTGTACACAGCAGGATCCCAAAGACAGCAATATTTTACACAGCAGGATTCCACACATATTACTGTTTGTACACAAGCAGCATCTCATAGGCAGCAATGTTTGCACACAGAAGTATCCCGTACCCAGCAATGTTTGTACACAGCAGTATCCCGTACCCAGCAATGTTTGTACACAGCAAGATCTCACACACAGCAATGATTGTACACAGCAAGATCCCACACACAGCAATGTTTGTACACATCAGGTACCCACACACAGCAATGTTTGTACACAGCAGGTACACACACACGGCAATTTTGGTATACATCAAGATCCCACACACAGTAATGATTATACACAGCAGGATCCCACACACAGCAATTTTTGTACACAGCAAGATCCCACATGCAGCAATGTTTGTACACTGCAGGATCCCACACACGGCAATGTTTGTACATACCAGGATCCGAAGTACTTGCAATGTTTGTACACAGCAGGATCCCATACACAGCAATGTTTGTACACAGCAGGATCCCACACACAGCAATGTTTGTACACAGCAGGATCCCAAACACTGCAATGTTTGAACACAGCAGGAGCCCACACACAACAATGTTTTTACACAGCAGGATCCCGTACACACAACAATGTTTGTACACAGCTGGATCTCAAACACAGCCATGTTGTACACAGCAAGATCCCACAAACAGCCATGTTTGTACACAGCAGGATCCCTTACACAGCAATGTTTGTACACAGCAGGATCCCACACACAGCAATGTTTGTACAAAGCAGGATCCCAAACACTGCAATGTTTGAACACAGCAGGATCCCGTACACACCAATGTTTGTACACAGCAGGAACCCATGCACAGCAATGTTTGTACAAAGAAGGATGACACACACAGCAATTATTTTACACAGCAGGATCCCACACACAGCAATGTTTGTACACAGCAGGCTCCCGTACACAGCAATGTTTGTATACAACAGGATCCCGGACACGGTAATATTTGTACACAGCAGGCTCCCGTACACAGCAATCTTTTTACACAGCAGGATCCGATACACAGCAATGTTTGTCCACAACATGATCCCGCACACAGCAATGGTTGTACACAGGAGGATCTCACAGACAGCAAAGTTTGTACTCAGCAGGATCCCGTACACAACAATGTTTGTACACAGCAGGATCCCACAAACAACAATGTTTGTACACAGCAAGATCCCACACACAGCAATGCTTGTGCACAGCACGATCCCAAAAACTGCAATGTTTGTACACAGCAGGATCCCGTACACAGCAATGTTTGTACAGAACAGGATGCCACACACAGCAATGTTTATACACAGCAGGATCCCACACAGAGCAACTAAAGTATACAGCAAAATCCAAAACGCAGCAATGTTTGAACACAGCAGGATCCGACACACAGCAATGTTTTTACACAGCATGATCCCGTACACACAACAATGTTTGTACACAGCAGGATCTCAAACACAGCCATGTTGTACACAGCAGGATCCCACACACAGCAATTTTCGTACACAGCAGGATTCGTACTCAGCAATGTTTGTATGCATCAGGGACGCACACACAGCAATGTTTGTACACAGCATAATCCCACACACAGCAATGTTTGTACACAGCAAGATCCCACACACAGCAATGTTTGTACACAGCATAATCCCACACACAGCAATGTTTGTACACAGCAAGATCCCACACACAGCAATGTTTGTAAAAAACAGGATACCAAACAAAGCAATGTTTGTACACAGCAGGATACCGAACACACAGCAATATTTGTACACAGCAGGATTCCACATACTGTAATGTTTGTACTCAGCTGGATCCCGTACAGAGCAATGTTTGTACACACCAGGATCCCAAGCACTGCAATGTTTGTACACAGCAGGATACCACACACAGCAATGTTTGTACACAGCAGGATACCGTACACACAGCAATGTTTATACACAGCAGGATCCCGTACACACAGCAATGTTTGTACACAGCAGGATCCAATACACAGCAATGGTTGTACACAACATGATCCCGTACACACAGCAATGGTTGTACACAGGAGGATCTCACAGACAGCAATGTTTGTACACAGCAGGATCCTATTTGCAGCAATGTTTGTACACACCAGGATCCAACACACAGCGAAGTTTGTACAAAGCAGGATCCCACAGACAGCAATGTTTGTACACAGCAGAATCCCGTACACAGCAATGTTTGTACACAGCAGGAACCCATGCACAGCAATGTTTGTACACAGCAGGCTAAAACACCCAGCAATGTTTGTACACAGCAGGATCCCACTAGCGGCAATATTTGTACACAGCAGGATCCCAAGCACTGAAATGTTTGTACACAGCAGGATCCCATACACAGCAATGTTTGTACACAGCAGGATGCCACACAGCAATGTTTATACACAGCAGGATCCCACACAGAGCAATGAATGTATACTGCAAGATCCCACATGCAGCAATGTTTGTACACAGCAAGATCTCACACACTGCAATGTTTGTACACATCAGGATCGCACACACAGCAATGTTTGTACACAGCAGAATCCCAAGCACTGCAATGTTTGAACACAGCAGGATCCCACACACAGCAATATTTTACACAGCAGGATCCCGTACACACAACAATGTTTGTTCGCAGCAGGATCTCAAACACAGCCATGTTGTACACAGCAGGATCCCACACACAGCAATTTTCGTACACAGCAGGATCCCGTAATCAGCAATGTTTGTATGCAGCAGGGACGCACACCCAGCAATTTTTGTACACAGCATGATCCCACACACAGCAATGTTTGTACACAGCAAGATCCCACACACAGCAATGTTTGTAAAAAATAGGATACCAAACAAAGCATTGTTTGTAGACAGCAGGATCCCACACACAGCAATGATTGGACAAGCCAGGATCCCACACACAGCAATATTTGTACAAAGCAGGATCCCACACACAGCAATGAATGTACACACAGGATCCCACAGACAGCAATATTTTACACAGCAGGATCCCACACATAGTATTGTTTGTACACAGCAGCATCCCATGGGCAGTAATGTTCGTACACAGCAGTATCCTGTACCCAGCAATGTTTGTACACAGCAAGATCCCACAAAAAGCAAAGTTTGTACACAGCAGGATCCTACATGCAGCAATGTTTGTACACACCAGGATCCCACACACAGCAATGTTTGTACACAGCAGGATCCCACACACAGCAATGTTTGTACACAGCAGAATCCCGTACACAGCAATGTTTGTACACAGCAGGAACCCATGCACAGCAAGGTTTGTACGGAGCAGGCTAAAACACCCAGCAATGTTTGTACACAGCAGGATCCCACAAGCGGCAATGTTTGTACACAGCAGGCTCCCGTACACAGCAATGTTTGTACACAGCAGAATCCCATAGACAGCAATGTATGTACACAACATGATTCCGCACACAGCAATGGTTGTACACAGGAGGATCTCACACACAGCAATGTTTGTAACCAGGAGGATCCCACACAAAGCAATGTTTGTACACAGCAGGATGCCTGACAGAACAATGTTTATACGCAGCAGGGTCTCACACAGACAGCAATGTTTGTACACAGCAAGATCCCATATGCAGCAATGTTTGTACACAGCAGGAACACATGCACAACTATGTTTGTACACAGCAGGATCCCACACAAAGCAATGTTTGTACACAGCAAGATCTCACATACAGCAATGTTTGCATACAGCAGGAACCCACAAACAACAATGTTTGTACACAGCAAGATCCCACACACAGCAATGTTTGTACAGAGGAGGCTAAAACACCCAGCAATGTTTGTACACAGCAGGATCCCACTAGCGGCAATGTTTGCCCACAGCAGGATCCCACACACAGCAATGTTTGTACACAGCAGGATCCCAAGCACTGCAATGTTTGAAGACAGCAGGATCCCACACACAGCAATGTTTTTACACAGCAGGATCCCGTAAACACAACAATGTTTGTACACAGCAGGATCTCAAACACAGCCAGGTTGTACACAGCAGGATGCCACACACAGCAATGTTTAAACACAGCAGGATCCCGTACACACCAATGTTTGTACACAGCAGGAACCCATGCACAGCAATGTTTGTACAAAGAAGGATGACACACACAGCAATGTTTATGTACAGCAGGATCCCGTACACGGTAATGTTTGTACACAGCAAGATCCCACACACAGCAATGTTTGTAAAAAACAGGATACCAAACAAAGCAATGTTTGTACACAGCAGGATCCCGAACACACAGCAATATTTGTACACAGCAGGATTCCACATACTGTAATGTTTGTACTCAGGTGGATCCCGTACAGAGCAATGTTTGTACACACCTGGATCCCAAGCACTGCAATGTTTGTACACAGCAGGATACCACACACTGCAATGTTTGTACACAGCAGGATACCGTACACACAGCAATGTTTATACACAGCAGGATACCGTACACACAGCAATGTTTGTACACAGCAGGATCCAATACACAGCAATGGTTGTACACAACATGATCCCGCACACAGCAATGGTTGTACACAGGAGGATCTCACAGACAGCAATGTTTGTACACAGCAGTATCCTATATGCAGCAATGTTTGTACACACCAGGATCCAACACACAGCAAAGTTTGTACACAGCAGGATCCCACAGACAGCAATGTTTGTACACAGCAGAATCCCGTACACAGCAATGTTTGTACACAGCAGGAACCCATGCACAGCAATGTTTGTACACAGCAGGCTAAAACACCCAGCAATGTTTGTACACAGCAGGATCCCACAAGCGGCAATATTTGTACACAGCAGGATCCCAAGCACTGAAATGTTTGTACACAGCAGGATCCCATACACAGCAATGTTTGTACACAGCAGGATGCCACACAGCAATGTTTATACACAGCAGGATCCCACACAGAGCAATGAATGTATACTGCAAGATCCCACATGCAGCAATGTTTGTACACAGCAAGATCTCACACACTGCAATGTTTGTACACATCAGGATCGCACACACAGCAATGTTTGTACACAGCAGAATCCCAAGCACTGCAATGTTTGAACACAGCAGGATCCCACACACAGCAATATTTTTACACAGCAGGATCCCGTACACACAACAATGTTTGTTCGCAGCAGGATCTCAAACACAGCCATGTTGTACACAGCAGGATCCCACACACAGCAATTTTCGTACACAGCAGGATCCCGTAATCAGCAATGTTTGTATGCAGCAGGGACGCACACACAGCAATTTTTGTACACAGCAAGATCCCATATGCAGCAATGTTTGTACACAGCAGAAACACATGCACAACTATGTTTGTACACAGCAGGATCCCACACAAAGCAATGTTTGTTCACAGCAAGATCTCACATACAGCAATGTTTGCATACAGCAGGAACCCACAAACAACAATGTTTGTACACAGCAAGATCCCACACACAGCAATGTTTGTACAGAGGAGGCTAAAACACCCAGCAATGTTTGTACACAGCAGGATCCCACGAGCGGCAATGTTTGCCCACAGCAGGATCCCACACACAGCAATGTTTGTACACAGCAGGATCCCAAGCACTGCAATGTTTGAAGACAGCAGGATCCCACACACAGCAATGTTTTTACACAGCAGGATCCCGTAAACACAACAATGTTTGTACACAGCAGGATCTCAAACACAGCCAGGTTGTACACAGCAGGATGCCACACACAGCAATGTTAAACACAGCAGGATCCCGTACACACCAATGTTTGTACACAGCAGGAACCCATGCACAGCAATGTTTGTACAAAGAAGGATGACACACACAGCAATGTTTATACACAGCAGGATCCCGTACACGGTAATGTTTGTACACAGCAGGCTCCCGTACACAGCAATGTTTGTACACAGCAGGCTCCCGTACACAGCAATGTTTGTACACACCAGGATCCTACACACAGCAAAGTTTGTGCAAAGCAGGTTCCCCCACACAGCAATGTTTATAAACAGCAGGATCCCACACACAGCAATCTTTGTACACAGCAGGATCCGATACACAGCAATGTTTCTACACAGCAGGATCCAAGATACAGCAATGTTTGTACACAACATGATCTCGCACACAGCAATGGTTGTACACAGGAGGATCTCACAGACAGCAAAGTTTGTACACAGCAGGATCCTACATGCAGCAATGTTTGTACACAGCAGGATCCCACACACAGCAATGTTTGTACACAGCAGGATTCCACACACAGCAATGTTTGTACACAGCAGGATCCCGTACACAGCAATGTTTGTACACAGCAGGATCCCACAAACAACAATGTATGTACACAGCAAGATGCCACACACAGCAATGTTTGTACACAGCAGGATCCCACGAGCGGCAATGTTTGCACACATCAGGGTCCCACCCACAGCAATGTTTGCACACAGCAGGATCCCAAGCACTGCAATGTTTGAACACAGCAGGATCCCACACACAACAATGTTTGTACACAGCAGGATCTCAAACACAGCCATGTTGTACACAGCAGGATGCCACACACAGCAATGTTTAAATACAGCAGGATCCTGTACACACCAATGTTTGTACACAGCAGGAGCCCATGCACAGCAATGTTTGTACAAAGAAGGATGACACACACAGCAATGTTTATACACAGCAGGATCCTACACACAGCAAAGTTTGTACAAAGCAGGTTCCCCCACACAGCAATGTTTATAAACAGCAGGATCCCACACACAGCAATCTTTGTACACAGCAGGATCCGATACACAGCAATCTTTGTACACAGCAGGATCCCACACACAGCAATGTTTGTACACAGCAGGATCCCGTACACACAGCAATGTTTGTACACAGCAGGATCTCACACACACCAATGTTTGTTCACAGCAGGAACCCATGCACAGCAATGTTTGTACACAGCAGGATCCCATACACACAGCAATGTTTGTACAAAGCAGGTTCCCCCACACAGCAATGTTTGTACACAGCAGGATCCCACACACAGCAATGTTTGTACAAGAGCAGGATGCCGCTCACAGCAATGTTTGTACACAGAAGGATCCCACACACAGCAATGTTTGTACACAGCAGGATCCCGCTCATAGCAATGTTTGTACACAGCAGGATCCCATACGCAGCAATGTTTGTACACAGCAGGATCCAATACGCAGCAATATTTGTTCACAACATGAGCCCACACACAGCACTGTTTGCAACCAGGAGGATCTCAGACAAAGCAATGTTTGTACACAGCAGGATGCCACACCGAGGAATGTTTGTACACAGCAAGATCCCACACAAAGCAATGTTTGTACACAGCAGGATCCCAATCTTGGCAATGTTTGTACACAGTAGGATCCCAAACACTGCAATGTTTGTACACAGCAAGATACCACTCATAGCAATGTTTGTACAGAGCAGAATCCCACACACAGCAATATTCGTACAAAGTAGGATCCCACACACATCAATGTTTGCACACAGCAGGATCCCACAAACAGTAATGTTTGTACACAGCAGGATCCCACAACAGCAATATTTTACACAGCAGGATCCCACATGGTATTGTTCGTACACAGCAGGATCGCGTACCCAGCAATGTTTGTACACAGCAGGATCCCTCACAAAGCAATAATTGTACACAGTAGATCCCACACACAGCAATGCTTGTACACAGCAGGATCCCATACATTGCAATGTTTGCACACATCAGGAACACACACACAGCAATGTTGTTACACAGCAAGATCCCACAAAAAGTAATGTTTGTACACAGCAGGATCCCACACAGAGCAATATTTCTACCCATCAGGATCCCAAGTACAGCAATGTTTGTACACAGCAGGATCCCACACACAGCAATGTTTGTGCAAAGCAGGATCTCACTCACAGCGATGTTAGTACACAGCAGGATCCCACACACAGAAATGTTTGTACACATCAGGATCCTAAGCACTGATATGTTTGTACACAGCAGGATACGGTACACACAGCAATGTTTGTACACAGCAGGATCTGAAACACAGCAATGTTTGTACACAGCAGTATCCTGTACACACAACAATGTTTGTACACAGCAGGATCTGAAACACAGCAATATTTGTACACAGCAGGATCCCATGCACAGCAATGTTTGTACACAGCAGGATCCCACACACAGCAATGTTTGTACACAGCAGGATCCTGCACACAGTAATGTTTGTACACAGCAAGATCCCACACACAGCAATATTTGTACACAGCAGGATGTCACACAGAGCAATGTTTATACGCATCAGGATCCCACACCGAGCAATGTTTGTACACAGCAAGATCCCACATGCAGCAATGTTTGTACACAGCAAGATCCCACACACAGCAATGTTTGTACACAGCAGGATGCCAGACACAGTAATGCTTATACACAGCAGGATCCCACACAGAGCAATGAATGTAAACAGCAAGATCCCACTCGCAGCAATGTTTGTACACAGCAAGATCCCGCACACAGCAATGTTTGTGCACAGTAGGATCTCACACACAACAATGTTAGTACACAGCAGGATCACACACACAGCAATGTTTGTGCACAGCAGGATCCCATACACAGCAATGTTGTACACAGGAGGATCTCACACACAGCAATGTTTGTAATCAGGAGGATCCCACACAAAGCAATGTTTCTACAAAGCAGGATGCCAGACAGAACAATGTTTATACGCAGCAGGGTTGCACACAGAGCAATGTTTGTACACAGCAAGATCCCATGTGCAGCAATGTTTGTACACAGCAGGAAACCATGCACAGCTATGTTTGTACACAGCAGGATCCCACACACAGCAATGTTTGTACACAGCAAGATCTCACACACAGCAATGTTTGTACACAGCAGGATCCCACACACAGCAATGTTTGCCCACAGCAGGATCCCACACACAGCAATGTTTGTACACAGCAGGATCCCAAAAACTGCAATGATTGTACACAGCAGGAGCCCACACACAGCAATGTTTGTACACAGCAGGATGCCACACACAGCAATGTTTATACACAGCAGGAACCCATACAGAGCAATGAATGTATACAGCAAGATCCCACACGCAGCAATGTTTGTACACAGCAAGATCTCACACACAGCAATGTTTGTACACATCATGATCCCACAAGCAGCAATGTTTGTGCACAGCAGGATCCCACACTTAGCAGTATTCAAACAAAGCAGGATCCCACACAAAGCAATGTTTGCACACAGCAGGATCCCACAAGCAGCAATGTTTGTACACAGCAGGATCCCACACACAGCAATGGTTGTACAAGGCAGGATCTCACACAGCAATATTTGCACACAGCAGGATCCCACAAACAGCAATTTTTGTACACAGCAGGATTCTGTACACACAGCAATGTTTGTACACAGCAATAATTCAAAGACAGCAATGTTTGTACACAGCAGGATCCCACGCACAGCAATGTTTGTACAAGCGCAGGATCCCACACACAGCAAAGTTTTTACAGAGCAGGATCCGACACACAACAGTGTTCGTACACAGCAGGATCCCGTACTCAGCAATGTTTGTACACATAAGGGACACACGAAGAGCAATGTTTGTAAACAGCATGATCCCACACACAGAAATGTTTGTACACAGCATGATCCCAGAGAGAGCTATGTTTCTACACAGCAGGATCACACACATAGCAATGTTTGTACACAGCATGATCCCATACAGAGCAATGATTGTGCACAGCAGGATCCCACATACAGCAACAAATGTGCACAGCAGGATCCCACACACAGCAATATTCGTACAAAGCAGGATCCCACACAAAACAATGTTTGCACACAGAAGGATCCCACAAGCAGCAATGTTTGTACACAGCAGGATCCCAAAGACAGCAATATTTTACACAGCAGGATCCCACACATAGTACTGTTTGTACACAGCAGCATCCCATAGGCAGCAATGTTTGCACACAGCAGTATCCCGTACACAGCAATGTTTGTAAAAAACAGGATACCAAACAAAGCAATGTTTGTACACAGCAGGATCCCACACACAGCAATATTTCTACAAAACATGATCCCACACAAAGCAATGTTTGCACACAGCAGAATCCCACAAGCAGCAATGTTTGTACACAGCAGGATCCCACAAACAGCAATATTCTTACAAAGCAGGATCCCACACAAAGCAATGTTTGCTCACAGCAGGATCGCACAAGCAGCAATGTTTGTACACAGCAGGATCCCACACACAGCAATGTTTGTACACAGCAGGATCCCGTACACACAGCAATGTTTGTACACAGCAGGATCCCACACACACCAATGTTTGTTCACAGCAGGAACCCATGCACAGCAATGTTTGTACAAAGTAGTTACCCGTATAGGCAATGTTTGTTCACAGCAGGCGACCGTACACAGCAACGTTTGTACACAGCAGGATCCCACACACAGCAATGTTTGTACAAGAGCAGGATGCCGCTCACTGCAATGTTTGTACACAGAAGGATCCCACACACAGCAATGTTTGTACACAGCAGGATCCCGCTCATAGCAATGTTTGTACACAGCAGGATCCCATACGCAGCAATGTTTGTACACAGCAGGATCCAATACGCAGCAATGTTTGTACACAACATGAGCCCGCACACAGCACTGTGTGCAACCAGGAGGATCTCAGACAAAGCAATGTTTGTACACAGCAGGATCCAATACGCAGCAATGTTTGTACACAACATGAGCCCGCACACAGCACTGTTTGCAACCAGGAGGATCTCAGACAAAGCAATGTTTGTACACAGCAGGATGCCAATCTTGGCAATGTTTGTACACAGTAGGATCCCACACACTGCAATGTTTGTACACAGCAAGTTACCAATCATAGCAATGTTTGTACAGAGCAGGATCCCACACACAGCAATATTCGTACAAAGTAGGATCCCACACACATCAATGTTTGCACACAGCAAGATCCCACAAACAGTAATGTTTGTACACAGCAGGATCCCACAACAGCAATATTTTACACAGCAGGATCCCACATGGTATTGTTCGTACACAGCAGGATCGCGTACCCAGCAATGTTTGTACACAGCAGGATCCCACAGACAGCAATATTTTACACAGCAGGATCCCACACATATTATTGCTCAGACACAGCAGGATCCCGTACCCAGCAATGTTTGTACACAGCAGGATCCCTCACAAAGCAATAATTGTACACAGTAGATCCCACACACAGCAATGCTTGTACACAGCAGGATCCCATACAGAGCAATGTTTGCACACATCAGGAACACACACACAGCAATGTTGTTACACAGCAAGATCCCACAAAAAGTAATGTTTGTACACAGCAGGATCCCACACACTGCAATGTATGTACACAGCAGGATCCCACACAGAGCAATATTTGTACACATCAGGATCCCAAGTACAGCAATGTTTGTACACAGCAGGATACCGTACACACAACAAAGTTTGTACTCAGCAAGATCCCACACACATCAGTGTTTGTGCAAAGCAGGATCTCACTCACAGCAATGTTAGTACACAGCAGGATCCCACACACAGAAATGTTTGTACACATCAGGATCCTAAGCACTGCTATGTTTGTACACAGCAGGATACCGTACACACAGCAATGTTTGTGCACAGCAGGATCCCACACACAGCAATGCTTAAACACAGCAGGATCTGAAACACAGCAATGTTTGTACACAGCAGGATCCCATGCACAGCAATGTTTGTACACAGCAGGATCCCACACACAGCAATGTTTGTACACAGCAGGATCCCATACACACAGCAATGTTTGTACACAGCAGGATGTCACACAGAGCAATGTTTATACGCATCAGGATCCCACACACAGCAATGTTTGTACACAGCAAGATCCCACACGCAGCAATGTTTGTACACAGCAAGATCCCACACACAGCAATGTTTGTGCTCAGCAAAATCTCACACACAGCAATATTTGTATGCAGGAAAATCCCACACACAGCAATGTTTGTACACAGCAGGATGCCAGACACAGTAATGTTTATACACAGCAGGATCCCACACAGAGCAATGAATGTAAACAGCAAGATCCCACTCGCAGCAATGTTTGTACACAGCAAGATCCCGCACACAGCAATGTTTGTGCACAGTAGGATCTCACACACAACAATGTTAGTACACAGCAGGATCACACACACAGCAATGTTTGTACACAGCAGGATCCCATACACAGCAATGTTGTACACAACATATCCCGCACACAGCAATGGTTGTACACAGGAGGATCTCACACACAGCAATGTTTGTAACCAGGAGGATCCCACACAAAGCAATGTTTCTACAAAGCAGGATGCCAGACAGAACAATGTTTATACGCAGCAGGGTTGCACACAGAGCAATGTTTGTACACAGCAAGATCCCATGTGCAGCAAGGTTTGTACACAGCAGGAAACCATGCACAGCTATGTTTGTACACAGCAGGATCCCACACACAGCAATGTTTGTACACAGCAAGATCTCACACACAGCAATGTTTGTACAGAGCAGGCTAAAACACACAGCAATGATTGCACACAGCAGGATCCCACGAGCAGCAATGTTTGCCCACAGCAGGATCCCACACACAGCAATGTTTGTACACAGCAGGATCCCAAAAACTGCAATGTTTGTACACAGCAGGAGCCCATACACAGCAATGTTTGTACACAGCAGGATGCCACACACAGCAATGTTTATACACAGCAGGAACCCATACAGAGCAATGAATGTATACAGCAAGATCCCACACGCAGCAATGTTTGTACACAGCAAGATCTCACACACAGCAATGTTTGTACACATCATGATCCCACAAGCAGCAATGTTTGTGCACAGCAGGATCCCACACTGAGCAATATTCAAACAAAGCAGGATCCCACACAAAGCAATGTTTGCACACAGCAGGATCCCACAAGCAGCAATGTTTGTACACAGCAGGATCCCACACACAGCAATGGTTGTACAAGGCAGGATCTCACACAGCAATATTTGCACACAGCAGGATCCCACAAACAGCAATTTTTGTACACAGCAGGATTCTGTACACACAGCAATGTTTGTACACAGCAATAATTCAAAGACAGCAATGTTTGTACACAGCAGGATCCCACGCACAGCAATGTTTGTACACAGCATGATCCCATACAGAGCAATGATTGTGCACAGCAGGATCCCACACACAGCAACAAATGTGCACAGCAGGATCCCACACACAGCAATATTCGTACAAAGCAGGATCCCACACAAAACAATGTTTGCACACAGAAGGATCCCACAAGCAGCAATGTTTGTACACAGCAGGATCCCAAAGACAGCAATATTTTACACAGCAGGATCCCACACATAGTACTGTTTGTACACAGCAGCATCCCATAGGCAGCAATGTTTGCACACAGCAGTATCCCGTACACAGCAATGTTTGTACACAGCAAGATCCCACACACAACAATGATTGTACACAGCAAGATACCACACACAGCAATGTTTGTACACAGCAGGATCCCACACATTGCAATGTTTGCACACAGCAGGAACACACACATGGCAATGTTGGTACACAGCAGGATCCCACACACAGTAGTGTTTGTACACAGCAGGATCCCACACACAGCAATTTTGTACAAATCAAGATCCCACATGCAGCAATGTTTGTACACTGCAGGATCCCACACACGGCAATGTTTGTACATACCAGGATCCGAAGCACAGCAATGTTTGTACACAGCAAGATCCCACAAACAGCCATGTTTGTACACAGCAGGATCCCTTACACGGCAATGTTTATACACAGCAGGATCCTACACACAGCAACGTTTGTACACAGCAGGATCTCACACACAGCAATATTTGCACACAGCAGGATCACGTGCACACAGCAATGCTTGCAAACAGCAGGATCCCACACACAGCAATGGTTGTACACAGCAGGATCCCACACACAGCAATGTTTGTACACAGCTGGATCCCGTACAGAGCAATGTTTGTACACATCAGGATCCCAAGCACTCTTATGTTTGTACACAGTAGGATCCCACAAACAGCAATATTTGTACACAGCAGGATCACGTACACACAGCAATGCTTGCAAACAGCAGGATCCTACACACAGCAATGTTTGTACACACCAGGATCCCAAGCATTGCAATGTTTGTACACTGCAGGATCCCACACACAGCAATCTTTGTACACAGCAGGATCCCGTACACACAGCAATGTTTGTACACAGCAGGATCCCGCACACACCAATGTTTGTTCACAGCAGGAACCCATGCACAGCAATGTTTGTACTAAGAAGGATGACACACACAGCAATGTTTATACACAGCAGGATCCTACACACAGCAAAGTTTGTATAAAGCAGTTTCCCGTACAGGCAATGTTTGTACACAGCAAGATCCCACACACAGCAATGTTTGTACAAAGCAGGAACCCACGCACAGCAATTTTCGTACACAGCAGGATTCGTACTCAGCCATGTTTGTATGCAGCAGGGACGCACACACAGCAATGTTTGTACACAGCAGGATCCCACACACAGCAATGTTTGTACACAGCATGATCCCACACACAGCAATGTTTGTTAAAAAACAGGATACCAAAAAAAGCAATATTTGCACACAGCAGGATCCCACAAAAAGCCAGGTTTGTACACAGCAGGATAACACAAACAGCCATGTTTGTACACAGCAGGATCCCACAGACTGCAATATTGTACACAGCAGGATCCTAAACATATAATGTTTGTACACAGCAGTATCCCGTACCCAGCAATGTTTGTACACAGCAGGATCACACATGCCGCAATGTTTGTACACAGCAGGATCCCACACACAGCAATGGTTGTACAAGGCAGGATCTCACACAGCAATGATTGTACACAGCAAGATCCCACACACAGCAATGTTCGTACAAAGCAGGTTCGTACACACAGCAATATTTCCACACACAGGGTCCCACAAACAGCCATGTTTGTACACAGCAGGATCCCACAAACAGCGATGTTTGTACACAGCAGGATCCCACAGACTGCAATATTGTACACAGCAAGATCCTACACATATAATGTTTGTACACAGCAGGACCCCGTAGGCTGCAATGTTTGTACACAGCAGGATCCCGTACACAGCAATGTTTGTACACAGCAGGATCACACATGCCGCAATGTTTGTACACAGCAGGATCCCACACACAGCAATGGTTGTACAAGGCAGGATCTCACACAGCAATGTTTGCACACAGCAGGATCCCACAAACAGCAATGTTTGTACACAGCAGGATTCTGTACACACAGCAATGTTTGTACACAGCAATAATTCAAACACAGCAATGTTTGTGCACAGCAGGATCCCACGCACAGCAATGATTGTACAAGACCAGGATCCCACACACAGCAAAGTTTTTACAGAGCAGGATCCGACACACAGCAGTGTTCGTACACAGCAGGATCCCGTACTCAGCAATGTTTGTACACATAAGTGTCGCACGAAGAGCAATGTTTGTAAACAGCATGATCCCACACACAGAAATGTTTGTACACAGCATGATCCCAGAGAGAGCTATGTTTCTACACAGCAGGATCCCACACATAGCAATGTTTGTACACAGCATGATCCCATAGAGAGCAATGTTTGTGCACAGCAGGATCCCACACACAGCAATATTCATACAAAGAAGGATCACCCACAAAGCAATGTTTGCACACAGCAGTATCCCGTACCCAGCAATGTTTCTACACAGCAAGATCCCACACACAGCATGATCCCACACACAGCAATGTTTGTACACAGCAGTATACCACACATTGCACTGTTTGCACACAGCAGGAACACACACACGACCATGTTGGTACACAGCAAGATCCCACACACAGTAACGTTTGTACACAGCAGATCCCACACACAGCAATTTTTGTACACAGCAAGATCCCTCATGCAGCAAAGTTTGTACACTGCAGCATCCCACACACGGAAATGTTTGTACATACCAGGATCCGAAGCACAGCAATGTTTGTACACAGCAGATTCCCACACACAGCAACGTTTTTACACAGCAGGATCCTACACACAGCAACGTTTGTACACAGCAGGATCCCACACACAGCAATATTTGTACACAGCAGGATCACGTGCACACAGCAATGCTTGCAAACAGCTGGATCCCACACACAACAATGGTTGTACACAGCTGGATCCCACACACAGCAGTGTTTGTACACAGCTGGATCCCGTACAGAGCACTGTTTGTACACATCAGGATCCCAAGCACTGCAATGTTTGTACACAGCAGGATTCCACACTCAGCAATGTTTGTACACAGCAGGATACCGAACACACAGCAATATTTGTACACAGCAGGATTCCACACACTGCAATGTTTGTACACAGCAGGATCCCACACACAGCAATATTTGTACACAGCAGGATCACATACACAGCAATGGTTGTACACAGCAGGATCCCACACACAGCAATGCTTGCAAAGAGCAGGATCCTACACACAGCAATGTTTGTACACATCAGGATCCCATGCACAACAATATTTGTACACAGCAGGATCCCACACACAGCAATGTTTGCCCACAGCAGGATCCCACACACAGCAATGTTTGTACACAGCAGGATCCCAAAAACTGCAATGATTGTACACAGCAGGAGCCCACACACAGCAATGTTTGTACACAGCAGGATGCCACACACAGCAATGTTTATACACAGCAGGAACCCATACAGAGCAATGAATGTATACAGCAAGATCCCACACGCAGCAATGTTTGTACACAGCAAGATCTCACACACAGCAATGTTTGTACACATCATGATCCCACAAGCAGCAATGTTTGTGCACAGCAGGATCCCACACTTAGCAATATTCAAACAAAGCAGGATCCCACACAAAGCAATGTTTGCACACAGCAGGATCCCACAAGCAACAATGTTTGTACACAGCAGGATCCCACACACAGCAATGGTTGTACAAGGCAGGATCTCACACAGCAATATTTGCACACAGCAGGATCCCACAAACAGCAATTTTTGTACACAGCAGGATTCTGTACACACAGCAATGTTTGTACACAGCAATAATTCAAAGACAGCAATGTTTGTATACAGCAGGATCCCACGCACAGCAATGTTTGTACAAGCGCAGGATCCCACACACAGCAAAGTTTTTACAGAGCAGGATCCGACACACAGCAGTGTTCGTACACAGCGGGATCCCGTACTCAGCAATGTTTGTACACATAAGGGACACACGAAGAGCAATGTTTGTAAACAGCATGATCCCACACACAGAAATGTTTGTACAAAGCAGGTTCCCCCACACAGCAATGTTTATACACAGCATGATCCCACACACAGCAATGTTTGTACAAGAGCAGGATGCCGCTCACAGCAATGTTTGTACACAGAAGGATCCCACACACAGCAATGTTTGTACACAGCAGGATCCCGCTCATAGCAATGTTTGTACACAGCAGGATCCCATACGCAGCAATGTTTGTACACAGCAGGATCCAATACGCAGCAATGTTTGTACACAACATGAGCCCGCACACAGCACTGTGTGCAACCAGGAGGATCTCAGACAAAGCAATGTTTGTACACAGCAGGATCCAATACGCAGCAATGTTTGTACACAACATGAGCCCGCACACAGCACTGTTTGCAACCAGGAGGATCTCAGACAAAGCAATGTTTGTACACAGCAGGATGCCAATCTTGGCAATGTTTGTACACAGTAGGATCCCACACACTGCAATGTTTGTACACAGCAAGATACCACTCATAGCAATGTTTGTACAGAGCAGGATCCCACACACAGCAATATTCGTACAAAGTAGGATCCCACACACATCAATGTTTGCACACAGCAAGATCCCACAAACAGTAATGTTTGTACACAGCTGGATCCCACAACAGCAATATTTTACACAGCAGGATCCCACATGGTATTGTTCGTACACAGCAGGATCGCGTACCCAGCAATGTTTGTACACAGCAGGATCCCACAGACAGCAATATTTTACACAGCAGGATCCCACACATATTATTGCTCATACACAGCAGGATCCCGTACCCAGCAATGTTTGTACACAGCAGGATCCCTCACAAAGCAATAATTGTACACAGTAGATCCCACACACAGCAATGCTTGTACACAGCAGGATCCCATACAGAGCAATGTTTGCACACATCAGGAACACACACACAGCAATGTTGTTACACAGCAAGATCCCACAAAAAGTAATGTTTGTACACAGCAGGATCCCACACACTGCAATGTATGTACACAGCAGGATCCCACACAGAGCAATATTTGTACACATCAGGATCCCAAGTACAGCAATGTTTGTACACAGCAGGATACCGTACACACAACAAAGTTTGTACTCAGCAAGATCCCACACACATCAGTGTTTGTGCAAAGCAGGATCTCACTCACAGCAATGTTAGTACACAGCAGGATCCCACACACAGAAATGTTTGTACACATCAGGATCCTAAGCACTGCTATGTTTGTACACAGCAGGATACCGTACACACAGCAATGTTTGTGCACAGCAGGATCCCACACACAGCAATGCTTAAACACAGCAGGATCTGAAACACAGCAATGTTTGTACACAGCAGGATCCCATGCACAGCAATGTTTGTACACAGCAGGATCCCACACACAGCAATGTTTGTACACAGCAGGATCCCATACACACAGCAATGTTTGTACACAGCAGGATGTCACACAGAGCAATGTTTATACGCATCAGGATCCCACACCGAGCAATGTTTGTACACAGCAAGATCCCACACGCAGCAATGTTTGTACACAGCAAGATCCCACACACAGCAATGTTTGTGCTCAGCAAAATCTCACACACAGCAATATTTGTATGCAGGAAAATCCCACACACAGCAATGTTTGTACACAGCAGGATGCCAGACACAGTAATGTTTATACACAGCAGGATCCCACACAGAGCAATGAATGTAAACAGCAAGATCCCACTCGCAGCAATGTTTGTACACAGCAAGATCCCGCACACAGCAATGTTTGTGCACAGTAGGATCTCACACACAACAATGTTAGTACACAGCAGGATCACACACACAGCAATGTTTGTACACAGCAGGATCCCATACACAGCAATGTTGTACACAACATATCCCGCACACAGCAATGGTTGTACACAGGAGGATCTCACACACAGCAATGTTTGTAACCAGGAGGATCCCACACAAAGCAATGTTTCTACAAAGCAGGATGCCAGACAGAACAATGTTTATACGCAGCAGGGTTGCACACAGAGCAATGTTTGTACACAGCAAGATCCCATGTGCAGCAAGGTTTGTACACAGCAGGAAACCATGCACAGCTATGTTTGTACACAGCAGGATCCCACACACAGCAATGTTTGTACACAGCAAGATCTCACACACAGCAATGTTTGTACAGAGCAGGCTAAAACACACAGCAATGATTGCACACAGCAGGATCCCACGAGCAGCAATGTTTGCCCACAGCAGGATCCCACACACAGCAATGTTTGTACACAGCAGGATCCCAAAAACTGCAATGTTTGTACACAGCAGGAGCCCATACACAGCAATGTTTGTACACAGCAGGATGCCACACACAGCAATGTTTATACACAGCAGGAACCCATACAGAGCAATGAATGTATACAGCAAGATCCCACACGCAGCAATGTTTGTACACAGCAAGATCTCACACACAGCAATGTTTGTACACATCATGATCCCACAAGCAGCAATGTTTGTGCACAGCAGGATCCCACACTTAGCAATATTCAAACAAAGCAGGATCCCACACAAAGCAATGTTTGCACACAGCAGGATCCCACAAGCAGCAATGTTTGTACACAGCAGGATCCCACACACAGCAATGGTTGTACAAGGCAGGATCTCACACAGCAATATTTGCACACAGCAGGATCCCACAAACAGCAATTTTTGTACACAGCAGGATCTGAAACACAGCAATGTTTGTACACAGCAATAATTCAAACACAGCAATGTTTGTACACAGCAGGATCCCACACACAGCAATGTTTGTACAGGAGCAGAATCCCACACACAGCAAAGTTTTTACAGAGCAGGATCTGACACACAGCAGTGTTCGTACACAGCAGGATCCCACAGTCAGCAATGTTTGTACACAGCAGTATACTGTACCCAGCAATGTTTGTACACAGCAGGATTCTACACATATATTGTTTGTACACAGCAGGATCCCATAGATCGCAATGTATGTACACAGCAGGATCCCGTACACAGCATTGTTTGTACACAGCAGGATCACACATGCCGCAATGTTTGTACACAGCAGGATCCCACACACAGCAATGGTTGTACAAGGCAGGATCTCACACAGCAATGTTTGCACACAGCAGGATCCCACAAACAGCAATGTTTGTACACAGCAGGATTCTGTACACACAGCAATGTTTGTACACAGCAATAATTCAAACACAGCAATGTTTGTGCACAGCAGGATCCCACGCACAGCAATGATTGTACAAGACCAGGATCCCACACACAGCAAAGTTTTTACAGAGCAGGATCCGACACACAGCAGTGTTCGTACACAGCAGGATCCCGTACTCAGCAATGTTTGTACACATAAGTGTCGCACGAAGAGCAATGTTTGTAAACAGCATGATCCCACACACAGAAATGTTTGTACACAGCATGATCCCAGAGAGAGCTATGTTTCTACACAGCAGGATCCCACACATAGCAATGTTTGTACACAGCATGATCCCATAGAGAGCAATGTTTGTGCACAGCAGGATCCCACACACAGCAATATTCATACAAAGAAGGATCACCCACAAAGCAATGTTTGCACACAGCAGTATCCCGTACCCAGCAATGTTTCTACACAGCAAGATCCCACACACAGCAAGATCCCACACACAGCAATGTTTGTACACAGCAGTATACCACACATTGCACTGTTTGCACACAGCAGGAACACACACACGACCATGTTGGTGCACAGCAAGATCCCACACACAGTAACGTTTGTACACAGCAGATCCCACACACAGCAATTTTTGTACACAGCAAGATCCCTCATGCAGCAAAGTTTGTACACTGCAGGATCCCACACATGGAAATGTTTGTACATACCAGGATCCGAAGCACAGCAATGTTTGTACACAGCAGATTCCCACACACAGCAACGTTTTTACACAGCAGGATCCTACACACAGCAACGTTTGTACACAGCAGGATCCCACACACAGCAATATTTGTACACAGCAGGATCACGTGCACACAGCAATGCTTGCAAACAGCTGGATCCCACACACAACAATGGTTGTACACAGCTGGATCCCACACACAGCAGTGTTTGTACACAGCTGGATCCCGTACAGAGCACTGTTTGTACACATCAGGATCCCAAGCACTGCAATGTTTGTACACAGCAGGATTCCACACTCAGCAATGTTTGTACACAGCAGGATACCGAACACACAGCAATATTTGTACACAGCAGGATTCCACACACTGCAATGTTTGTACACAGCAGGATCCCACACACAGCAATATTTGTACACAGCAGGATCACATACACAGCAATGGTTGTACACAGCAGGATCCCACACACAGCAATGCTTGCAAAGAGCAGGATCCTACACACAGCAATGTTTGTACACATCAGGATCCCATGCACAACAATATTTGTACACAGCAGGATCCCACACACAGCAATGTTTGTACACAGCAAGATCCTGCACACAGTAATGTTTGTACACAGCAAGATCCCACACACAGCAATGTTTGCCCACAGCAGGATCCCACACACAGCAATGTTTGTACACAGCAGGATCCCAAAAACTGCAATGATTGTACACAGCAGGAGCCCACACACAGCAATGTTTGTACACAGCAGGATGCCACACACAGCAATGTTTATACACAGCAGGAACCCATACAGAGCAATGAATGTATACAGCAAGATCCCACACGCAGCAATGTTTGTACACAGCAAGATCTCACACACAGCAATGTTTGTACACATCATGATCCCACAAGCAGCAATGTTTGTGCACAGCAGGATCCCACACTTAGCAATATTCAAACAAAGCAGGATCCCACACAAAGCAATGTTTGCACACAGCAGGATCCCACAAGCAACAATGTTTGTACACAGCAGGATCCCACACACAGCAATGGTTGTACAAGGCAGGATCTCACACAGCAATATTTGCACACAGCAGGATCCCACAAACAGCAATTTTTGTACACAGCAGGATTCTGTACACACAGCAATGTTTGTACACAGCAATAATTCAAAGACAGCAATGTTTGTATACAGCAGGATCCCACGCACAGCAATGTTTGTACAAGCGCAGGATCCCACACACAGCAAAGTTTTTACAGAGCAGGATCCGACACACAGCAGTGTTCGTACACAGCAGGATCCCGTACTCAGCAATGTTTGTACACATAAGGGACACACGAAGAGCAATGTTTGTAAACAGCATGATCCCACACACAGAAATGTTTGTACAAAGCAGGTTCCCCCACACAGCAATGTTTATACACAGCATGATCCCACACACAGCAATGTTTGTACAAGAGCAGGATGCCGCTCACAGCAATGTTTGTACACAGAAGGATCCCACACACAGCAATGTTTGTACACAGCAGGATCCCGCTCATAGCAATGTTTGTACACAGCAGGATCCCATACGCAGCAATGTTTGTACACAGCAGGATCCAATACGCAGCAATGTTTGTACACAACATGAGCCCGCACACAGCACTGTGTGCAACCAGGAGGATCTCAGACAAAGCAATGTTTGTACACAGCAGGATCCAATACGCAGCAATGTTTGTACACAACATGAGCCCGCACACAGCACTGTTTGCAACCAGGAGGATCTCAGACAAAGCAATGTTTGTACACAGCAGGATGCCAATCTTGGCAATGTTTGTACACAGTAGGATCCCACACACTGCAATGTTTGTACACAGCAAGATACCACTCATAGCAATGTTTGTACAGAGCAGGATCCCACACACAGCAATATTCGTACAAAGTAGGATCCCACACACATCAATGTTTGCACACAGCAAGATCCCACAAACAGTAATGTTTGTACACAGCTGGATCCCACAACAGCAATATTTTACACAGCAGGATCCCACATGGTATTGTTCGTACACAGCAGGATCGCGTACCCAGCAATGTTTGTACACAGCAGGATCCCACAGACAGCAATATTTTACACAGCAGGATCCCACACATATTATTGCTCATACACAGCAGGATCCCGTACCCAGCAATGTTTGTACACAGCAGGATCCCTCACAAAGCAATAATTGTACACAGTAGATCCCACACACAGCAATGCTTGTACACAGCAGGATCCCATACAGAGCAATGTTTGCACACATCAGGAACACACACACAGCAATGTTGTTACACAGCAAGATCCCACAAAAAGTAATGTTTGTACACAGCAGGATCCCACACACTGCAATGTATGTACACAGCAGGATCCCACACAGAGCAATATTTGTACACATCAGGATCCCAAGTACAGCAATGTTTGTACACAGCAGGATACCGTACACACAACAAAGTTTGTACTCAGCAAGATCCCACACACATCAGTGTTTGTGCAAAGCAGGATCTCACTCACAGCAATGTTAGTACACAGCAGGATCCCACACACAGAAATGTTTGTACACATCAGGATCCTAAGCACTGCTATGTTTGTACACAGCAGGATACCGTACACACAGCAATGTTTGTGCACAGCAGGATCCCACACACAGCAATGCTTAAACACAGCAGGATCTGAAACACAGCAATGTTTGTACACAGCAGGATCCCATGCACAGCAATGTTTGTACACAGCAGGATCCCACACACAGCAATGTTTGTACACAGCAGGATCCCATACACACAGCAATGTTTGTACACAGCAGGATGTCACACAGAGCAATGTTTATACGCATCAGGATCCCACACCGAGCAATGTTTGTACACAGCAAGATCCCACACGCAGCAATGTTTGTACACAGCAAGATCCCACACACAGCAATGTTTGTGCTCAGCAAAATCTCACACACAGCAATATTTGTATGCAGGAAAATCCCACACACAGCAATGTTTGTACACAGCAGGATGCCAGACACAGTAATGTTTATACACAGCAGGATCCCACACAGAGCAATGAATGTAAACAGCAAGATCCCACTCGCAGCAATGTTTGTACACAGCAAGATCCCGCACACAGCAATGTTTGTGCACAGTAGGATCTCACACACAACAATGTTAGTACACAGCAGGATCACACACACAGCAATGTTTGTACACAGCAGGATCCCATACACAGCAATGTTGTACACAACATATCCCGCACACAGCAATGGTTGTACACAGGAGGATCTCACACACAGCAATGTTTGTAACCAGGAGGATCCCACACAAAGCAATGTTTCTACAAAGCAGGATGCCAGACAGAACAATGTTTATACGCAGCAGGGTTGCACACAGAGCAATGTTTGTACACAGCAAGATCCCATGTGCAGCAAGGTTTGTACACAGCAGGAAACCATGCACAGCTATGTTTGTACACAGCAGGATCCCACACACAGCAATGTTTGTACACAGCAAGATCTCACACACAGCAATGTTTGTACAGAGCAGGCTAAAACACACAGCAATGATTGCACACAGCAGGATCCCACGAGCAGCAATGTTTGCCCACAGCAGGATCCCACACACAGCAATGTTTGTACACAGCAGGATCCCAAAAACTGCAATGTTTGTACACAGCAGGAGCCCATACACAGCAATGTTTGTACACAGCAGGATGCCACACACAGCAATGTTTATACACAGCAGGAACCCATACAGAGCAATGAATGTATACAGCAAGATCCCACACGCAGCAATGTTTGTACACAGCAAGATCTCACACACAGCAATGTTTGTACACATCATGATCCCACAAGCAGCAATGTTTGTGCACAGCAGGATCCCACACTTAGCAATATTCAAACAAAGCAGGATCCCACACAAAGCAATGTTTGCACACAGCAGGATCCCACAAGCAACAATGTTTGTACACAGCAGGATCCCACACACAGCAATGGTTGTACAAGGCAGGATCTCACACAGCAATATTTGCACACAGCAGGATCCCACAAACAGCAATTTTTGTACACAGCAGGATTCTGTACACACAGCAATGTTTGTACACAGCAATAATTCAAAGACAGCAATGTTTGTACACAGCAGGATCCCACGCACAGCAATGTTTGTACAAGCGCAGGATCCCACACACAGCAAAGTTTTTACAGAGCAGGATCCCACACACAGCAGTGTTCGTACACAGCAGGATCCCGTACTCAGCAATGTTTGTACACATAAGGGACGCACGAAGAGCAATGTTTGTACACAGCATGATCCCACACACAGAAATGTTTGTACACATCATGATCCCAGAGAGAGCTATGTTTCTACACAGCAGGATCACACACATAGCAATGTTTGTACACAGCATGATCCCATACAGAGCAATGATTGTGCACAGCAGGATCCCACACACAGCAACAAATGTGCACAGCAGGATCCCACACACAGCAATATTCGTACAAAGCAGGATCCCACACAAAACAATGTTTGCACACAGAAGGATCCCACAAGCAGCAATGTTTGTACACAGCAGGATCCCAAAGACAGCAATATTTTACACAGCAGGATCCCACACATAGTACTGTTTGTACACAGCAGCATCCCATAGGCAGCAATGTTTGCACACAGCAGTATCCCGTACACAGCAATGTTTGTACACAGCAAGATCCCACACACAACAATGATTGTACACAGCAAGATACCACACACAGCAATGTTTGTACACAGCAGGATCCCACACATTGCAATGTTTGCACACAGCAGGAACACACACATGGCAATGTTGGTACACAGCAGGATCCCACACACAGTAATGTTTGTACACAGCAGGATCCCACACACAGCAATTTTTGTACAAATCAAGATCCCACATGCAGCAATGTTTGTACACTGCAGGATCCCACACACGGCAATGTTTGTACATACCAGGATCCAGAGCACAGCAATGTTTGTACACAGCAGGATCCCACACACAGCAACGTTTTTACACAGCAAGATCCCACAAACAGCCATGTTTGTACACAGCAGGATCCCTTACACGGCAATGTTTATACACAGCAGGATCCTACACACAGCAACGTTTGTACACAGCAGGATCCCACACACAGCAATATTTGCACACAGCAGGATCACGTGCACACAGCAATGCTTGCAAACAGCAGGATCCCACACACAGCAATGGTTGTACACAGCAGGATCCCACACACAGCAATGTTTGTACACAGCTGGATCCCGTACAGAGCAATGTTTGTACACATCAGGATCCCAAGCACTGCAATGTTTGTACACAGTAGGATCCCACAAACAGCAATATTTGTACACAGCAGGATCACGTACACACAGCAATGCTTGCAAACAGCAGGATCCCACACACAGCAATGTTTGTACACACCAGGATCCCAAGCATTGCAATGTTTGTACACTGCAGGATCCCACACACGGAAATGTTTGTACATACCAGGATCCGAAGCACAGCAATGTTTGTACACAGCAGGATCCCACACACAGCAACGTTTTTACACAGCAGGATCCTACACACAGCAACGTTTGTACACAGCAGGATCCCACACACAGCAATATTTGTACACAGCAGGATCACGTGCACACAGCAATGCTTGCAAACAGCTGGATCCCACACACAACAATGGTTGTACACAGCTGGATCCCACACACAGCAGTGTTTGTACACAGCTGGATCCCGTACAGAGCACTGTTTGTACACATCAGGATCCCAAGCACTGCAATGTTTGTACACAGCAGGATTCCACACTCAGCAATGTTTGTACACAGCAGGATACCGAACACACAGCAATATTTGTACACAGCAGGATTCCACACACTGCAATGTTTGTACACAGCAGGATCCCACACACAGCAATATTTGTACACAGCAGGATCACATACACAGCAATGGTTGTACACAGCAGGATCCCACACACAGCAATGCTTGCAAACAGCAGGATCCTACACACAGCATTGTTTGTACACAGCAGGATCCTGTACACACAGCAATGTTTGAACACAGCAAGAATTCAAACACAGCAATGTTTGTACACAGCAGGATCCCACACACAGCAATGTTTGTACAAGAGCAAGATCCCACACACACCAATGTTTTTACAGAGCAGGGTCCCACATACAGCAATGTTCGTACACAGCAGGATCCCGTTATCACTAATGTTTGTACACATAAGGGACGCATGAAGAGCAATGTTTGTAAACAGCATGATCCCACACACAGAAATGTTTGTACACAGCATGATCTCATAGAGAGCAATGTTTGTGCACAGCAGGATCCCACACACAGCAATGTTTGTACACAGCATGATCCCATAGAGAGCAATGTTTGTGCACAGCAGGATCCCACACACAGCAATGTTTGCACACAGCAGGATCCCACACACAGCAATGTTTGTACACAGCAGGATCCCACACACAGCAATGTTTGTACACAGGAGCATCACACACACAGCCATGTTTGTACACAGCATGATCCCATAGAGAGCAATGTTTGTGCACAGCAGGATCCCACACACAGCAATGGTTGTGCACAGCAAGATCCCACACACAGCAATGTTAGTACACAGCAGGATCCCACACACAGAAATATTTGTACACATCAGGATCCCAAGCGCAGCAATATTTGTACACAGCAGGATACCATACACACAGCAATGTTTGTACACAGCAGGATCCCACACACAGCAATGTTTATACACAGCAGGATCTGAAACACATCAATGTTTGTACACAGCAGTATCCTGTACACACAGCAATGTTTGTACACAGCAGGATCTGAAACACAGCAATATTTGTACACAGCAGTATCCTGTACACACAACAATGTTTGTACACAGCAGGATCTGAAACACAGCAATATTTGTACACAGCAGGATCCCATGCACAGCAGTGTTGGTACACAGCAGGATTCCACACACAGCAATGTTTATGCACAGCAGGATACCACACAGAGCAATGTACATATACAGCAAGATGCCACACGCAGCAATGTTTGTGCACAGCAGGATCCCACACATAGCAATGTTTCTGCACACCAAGATTCCACACACCACAATGTTAGTACACAGCAGGATCCCACACACATCAATGTTTGTGCACAGCAGGATCGCATACACAGCAATGTTTGTACTCAAGAGGTTCCCTAACACAGCAATGTTTGTACACAGCAGGATCCCAAACACAGCAATGTTTATATACAGCAGGATCCCAAGCACTGCAATGTTTGTACACAGCAGGATCCCGTACTCAGCACTGTTTGTCTGTATCAGGGACACACACACAGCAATGTTTGTACACAGCATAATACCACAAACTGCAATGTTTGTACACAGCAGGATGCCAGACACAGCAATGTTTATGCACAGCAGGATCCCACACACAGCCATGAATGTAAACAGCAAATCCCACACGCAGCAATGTTTGTACACAGCAGGATCCCACAAACAGCAATGTTTGTACACAGCAGGATCCGACACACACAGCAATGTTTATACACATGAGGATCTCAAGCACTGCAATGTTTGTACACAGCAGGATCCCACACACAGCAATGTTTGTACACAGCAGGATCCCACACACAGCAATGTTTGTCTACAGCAGAATCCCGTACACAGCAATGTTTGTACACAGCAGGATCCCATACACAGCAATGTTTGTACACAGCAGGATCCCACACACAGCAATGTTTGTACACAACATGATCCCGCACACAGCAATGGTTGTACACAGGAGGATCTCACACACAGCAAATTTTGTACACAGCAGGATCCTACATGCAGCAATGTTTGTACACACCAGGATCCCACATGCAGCAATGTATGTACACATCCGGATCCCACACACAGCAATGTTTGTACACAGCAGGATCCCAAAAACTGCAATGTTTGTACACAGCAGGAGCCCATACACAGCAATGTTTGTACACAGCTGGATGCCGCACACACACAGCAATGTTTATACATAGCAGGATCCCACACAGATCAATGAATGTATACAGCAAGATCCCACACGCGCAATGTTTGTACAAAGAAGGATGACACACGCAGCAATGTTTATACACAGCAGGATCCCGTACACGGCAATGTTTGTACACAGCAGTCTCCCATACACAGCAATGTTTATACACAGCAGGATCCCATACACAGCAATGTTTGTACACAACATGATCCCGTACACGGCAATGTTTGTACACAGCAGGATCCCATACACAGCAATGTTTGCACACTATATGTTCACGCACACAGCAATGGTTGTACACAGGAGGATCTCACACACAGCAATGTTTGTACACAGCAAGATCCCGCACACAGCAATTTTTGTACATACCAGGATAGGAAGGACTGCAATGTTTGTACACCGCAGGATCCCACACACAGCAACGTTTTTACACAGCAAGATCCCACAAACAGCCATATTTGTACACAGCAGGATCCTACACACTGCAACGTTTGTACACAGCAGGATCCCACACACAGCAATGGTTGTACAAAGCAGGATCCCACACAGAGCAATGTTTGTACACAGCTGGATCCCACACAAAGCAATGTTTGTACACAGCAGGATACCGAACACACAGCAATATTTGTACGCAGCAGGATTCCACACGCAGCAATTTTTGTACGCAGCAGGATCCCACACACAGCAATGTTTGTACACATCAGGATACCGAACACACAGCAATATTTGTACACAGCTGGCTTCCACACACTGCAATGTTTGTACACAGCAGGATCCCACACACAGCAATGTTTGTACACAGCAGGATACCGAACACACAGCAATATTTGTACACAGCTGGCTTCCACACACTGCAATGTTTGTACACAGCAGGATCCCACACACAGCAATATTTGTACACAGCAGGATCACGTACACACAGCAATGCTTGCAAACAGCAGGATCCTACACACAGCAAAGTTTGTACACAACATGATCCCGTACACGGCAATGTTTGTACACAGCAGGATCCCATACACAGCAATGTTTGCACACTACATGGTCACGCACACAGCAATGGTTGTACACAGGAGGATCTCACACACAGCAATGTTTGTACACAGCAAGATCCCGCACACAGCAATTTTTGAACATACCAGGATAGGAAGGACTGCAATGTTTGTACACCGCAGGATCCCACACACAGCAACGTTTTTACACAGCAAGATCCCACAAACAGCCATATTTGTACACAGCAGGATCCTACACACTGCAACGTTTGTACACAGCAGGATTCCACACACAGCAATGGTTGTACAAAGCAGGTTCCCACACAGAGCAATTTTTGTACGCAGCAGGATCCCACACACAGCAATGTTTGTACACAGCAGGATACCGAACACACAGCAATATTTGTACACAGCTAGCTTCCACACACTGCAATGTTTGTACACAGCAGGATCCCACACACAGCAATGTTTGTACACAGCAGGATACCGAACACACAGCAATATTTGTACACAGCTGGCTTACACACACTGCAATGTTTGTACACAGCAGGATCCCACACAGAGCAATATTTGTACACAGCAGGATCACGTACACACAGCAATGCTTGCAAACAGCAGGATCCTACACACAGCAAAGTTTGTACACAGCAGGATCCCACACACAGCAATGTTTGTACACAGCTGGATCCCGTACAGAGCAATGTTTGTTCACACCAGGATCCCAAGCACTGCAATGTTTGTACTAAGAAGGATGACACACACAGCAATGTTTATACACAGCAGGATCCTACACAGCAAAGTTTGTACAAAGCAGTTTCCAGTACAGGCAATGTTTGTACACAGCAGGCTCCCACACACAGCAATGTTTGTACACAGCAGGATCCTGTACACGGTAATGTTTGTACACAGCAGGCTCCCGTACACAGCAATGTGTGTACACAGCAGGATCCCATACACAGGAATGTTTGCACAAAGCAGGTTCCCCCACACAGCAATGTTTGTACACAGCAGGATCCCACACAGAGCAATGTTTGTACACAGCAGGATCCCACACACTGCAATGTTTGTACACAGCAGGATCCCACACACAGCAATATTTGTACACAGCAGGATCACGTACACACAGCAATGCTTGCAAACAGCAGGATCCTACACACAGCAATGTTTGTACTCAGCTGGATCCTGTACAGAGCAATGTTTGTACACACCAGGATCCCAAGCACTGCAATGTTTGTACACAGCAGGATCCCTGACACACAGCAATGTTTGTGCACAGCAGGATCCCACACATACCAATGTTTTTTCACAGCAAGAACCCATGCACAGCACTGTTTGTACTAAGAAGGATGACACACACAGCAATGTTTATACACAGGAGGATCCTACACACAGCAAAATTTGTACAAAGCAGTTTTCCGTACAGGCAATGTTTGTACACAGCAGGCTCCCGTACACAGCAAAGTTTGTACACAGCAAGATCCCACACACAGAAATGTTTGTACAAGAGCAGGATCCCAAGCACAGCAATGTGTGTACACAGCAGGATCCCATACACAGCAATATTTATACAAAGCAGGATCCCACACACAGCAATTTTCGTACACAGCAGGATTCGTACTCAGCAATGTTTGTATGCAGCAGGGACGCACACACAGCAATGTTTGTACACAGCAAGATCCCACACACAGCAATGTTTGTACACAGCAAGATCCCACACACAGCAATGTTTGTAAAAAACAGGATACCAAAAAAGCAATGTTTGTACACAGCAGGATCCCACACACAGCAATGATTGTACAAGCCAGGATCCCACACACAGCAATGTTTGTACACAGCAGGATCCCACACACAGCAATGATTGTACAACCCAGGATCCCACACACAGCAATGTTTGTACAAAGCAGGTTCGCACACACAGCAATATTTGCACACAGCAGGATCTCAGTAACAGACATGTTTGTAAAGAGAAGGATCCCACAAACAGCCATGTTTGTACACAGCAGGATCCCACAAACTGCAATATTGTACACAGCAGGATCCTAAACATATAATGATTGTACACAGCAGGATCCCGTACACAGCAATGTTTGTACACAGCAGAATCACACATGCCACAATGTATGTACACAGCAGGATCCCACACACAGCAATGGTTGTACAAGGCAGGATCTCACACAGCAATGTTTGCACACAGCAGGTTCTCACACACATCATTGTTTGTACACAGCAGGATCCCACACACAGCAATGTCTGTACACAGAAGGACCCCGTAGGCTGCAATGTTTGTACACAGCAGGATCACACATGCCGCAATGTTTGTACACAGCAGGACACCGTACACACAGCAATGTTTGTACACAGCAGGATCCCACACACAGCAATGTTTATACACAGCAGGATCTGAAACACAGCAATGTTTGTACACAGCAGGATTCCATGCACAGCAGTGTTTGTACACAGCAGGATCCCACACACAGCAATGTTTATGCACAGCAGGATCCCACACACAGCAATATACATATACAGCAAGATGCCACACGCAGCAATGTTTGTGCACAGAAGGATCCCACACATAGCAATGTTTGTGCACACCAAGATTCCACACACCACAATGTTTGTACACAGCAGGATCCCACACACTGCAATGTTTGTGCACAGCAGGATCGCACACACAGCAATGTTTGTACTCAAGAGGTTCCCAAACACAGCAATGTTTGTACACAGCAGGATCCCAAACACAGCAATGTTTATACACAGCAGGATCCCACACAGAGCAATGTACGTATACAGCAAGATCCCACACACAGCAACGTTTGTGCACAGCAGGATCTCACTCACAGCGATGTTAGTACACAGCAGGAACCCACGCACAGTAAGGATTGCACAAAACAGCATCCCACACATAGCAATGTTTGTACACAGCAGGATACCGTAGTGAGCAATGTTTGTACACAGCAGTATCCCATACCCAGCAATGTTTGTACACAGCAGGATCCCACACACTGCAACGTTTGTACACAGCTGGATCCCGTAAACAGCAATGTTTACACACATCAGGATTCCAAGCACAGCAATTTTTGTACACAGCAGGATCCCACACACAGCAATGTTTGTACACAGCAGGATACTGTACACACAGCAATGTTTGTACACAGCAGGATCCCACACACAGCAATGTTTATACACATCAGGATCTGAAAGACAGCAATGTTTGTACACAGCAGGATCCTGTACACACATCAATGTTTGTACACAGCAGGATCCCACACACAGCAATGTTTAGGCACAGCAGGATCCCACACAGATATGTACATATACAGCAAGATCCTACTCACAGCAATGTTTGTACACAGCAGCATCCCACTCACAGCAATGTTGTACAGAGCAGGATCCCGTACACACAGCTATGTTTGTACACACAGGTTCCCAAGCACTGCAATGTTTGTATACAGCAGGATCCCAAGCACTGCAATGTTTGTATACAGCAGGATCCCGTACTCAGCAATGTTTGTCTGCAGCAGGGACGCACACACAGCAATGTTTGTACACAGCATAATCCCAAAAAATGCAATGTATGTACACAGCAGGATCCCGTACACAGCAATGTTTGTCTGCAGCAGGGACACACACACAGCAATGTTTGTACACAGCATAATTCCACAAATTGCAATGTTTGTACACAGCAGGATCCCACAAACAGCAATGTTTGTACACAGCAGGATGCCAGACACAGCAATGTTTATACACAGCAGGATCCCACACACACCATGAATGTAAACAGCAAAATCCCACATGCAGCAATGTTTGTACACAACAAGATCCCACACACAGCAATGATTTTAACCAGGAGGATCCCACACACAGCAATGTTTGTACACAGCAGGATGCCACACAAAGCAATGTATGTACACAGCAGGATCCCACACACACAGCAATGTTTATACACATCAGGATCTCAAGCACTGAAATGTTTGTACACAGCAGGATCCCACACACAGCAATGTTTGTACACAGCAAGATCCCGCACACAGCAATGTTTGTGCACAGTAGGATCTCACACACAGCAATGTTTGTATACAGCAGGATCCCACACACAGCAATGTTTGTACAAAGCAGGTTCGTACACACAGCAATATTTGCACACACAGGATCCCAGAAACAGCCATGTTTTTACACAGCAGGATCCCACAGACTGCAATATTGTGCACAGCAGGATCCTACACATATAATGTTTGGACTCAGCAGGACCCCGTCGGCTGCAATGTTTGTATACAGCAGGATCCCGTACACAACAATGTTTGTACACAGCAGGATCACACATGCCGCAATGTTTGTACACAGCAGGATCCCACACACAGCAATGGTTGTACAAGGCAGGATCTCACACAGCAATGTTTGCGCACAGCAGGATCCCACAAACAGCAATGTTTGTACACAGCAGGATCCTGTACACACAGCAATGTTTGTACACAGCAATAATTCAAAGACAGCAATGTTTGTACACAGCAGGATCCCACTCACAGCAATGTTTGTACAAGAGCAGGATCCCACACACAACAAAGTTTTTACAGAGCAGGATACCACACACAGCAGTGTTCGTGCACAGCAGGATCCCGTACTCAGCAATGTTTGTACACATAAGGGACGCACGAAGAGCAATGTTTGTAAACAGCATGATCCCACACACAGAAATGTTTGTACACAGCATGATCCCAGAGAGAGCTATGTTTCTACACAGCAGGATCACGCACATAGCAATGTTTGTACACAGCATGATCCCATACAGAGCAATGATTGTGCACAGCAGGATCCCACACACAGCAACAAATGTGCACAGCAGGATCCCACACACAGCAATATTCGTACAAAGCAGGATCCCACACAAAACAATGTTTGCACACAGAAGGATCCCACAAGCAGCAATGTTTGTACACAGCAGGATCCCAAAGACAGCAATATTTTACACAGCAGGATCCCACACATAGTACTGTTTGTACACAGCAGCATCCCATAGGCAGCAATGTTTGCACACAGCAGTATCCCGTACACAGCAATGTTTGTACACAGCAAGATCCCACACACAACAATGATTGTACATAGCAAGATACCACACACAGCAATGTTTGTACACAGCAGGATCCCACACATTGCAATGTTTGCACACAGCAGGAACACATACATGGCAATGTTGGTACACAGCAAGATCCCACATACAGTAATGTTTGTACACAGCAGGATCCCACACACAGCAATTTTTGTACACAGCAAGATCCCACATGCAGCAATTTTTGTACAAAGCAGGATCCCACACACTGCAATTTTCGTACACAGCAGGATTCGTACTCAGCCATGTTTGTATGCAGCAGGGACGCACACACAGCAATGTTTGTACACAGCAAGATCCCAACACACAGCAATGTTTGTAAAAAACAGGATACCAAAAAAAGCAATGTTTGTACACAGCAGGATCCCACACACAGCAATGATTGTACCAGCCAGGATCCCACACACAGCAATGTTTGTACACAGCAGGATCCTCCACACAGCAATGTTTGTACAAAGCAGGATCCTCCACACAGCAATGTTTGTACACAGCAGGATCCTCCACTCAGCCATGTTTGTACACAGCACGTTCGCACACACAGCAATATTTGCACACAGCAGGATCACACTAACAGCCATGTTTGTACACAGCAGGATCCCACAAACAGCCATGTTTGTACACAGCAGGATCCCACAGACTGCAATATTGTACACAGCAGGATCCTACACATATAATGTTTGTACACAGCAGGACACCGTAGGCTGCAATGTTTGTACACAGCAGTATTCCGTACCCAGCAATGTTTGTACACAGCAGGATCACACATGCCGCAATGGTTGTACAAGGCAGGATCTCACACAGCAATGTTTGTACACAGCAGGATCCCACACACAGCAATGTTTGAACACAGCAGGATCCCACACACAGCAATGTTCATGCAAAGCAGGTTCGTACACACAGCAATATTTGCACACACAGGGTCCCACAAACAGCCATGTTTGTACACAGCAGGATCCCACAAACAGCCATGTTTGTACACAGCAGGATCCCACAGACTGCAATATTGCACACAGCAGGATCCTGCACATATAATGTTTGTACACAGCAGGACCCCGTAGGCTGCAATGTTTGTACACAGCAGGATCCCGTACACAGCAATGTTTGTACACAGCAGGATCCCACACACAGCAATGTTTGTACACAGCAGGATCCTGTACACATAGCAATGTTTGTACACAGCAATAATTCAAACACAGCAATGTTTGTACACAGCAGGATCCCACGCACAGCAATGATTGTACAAGAGCAGGATCCCACACACAGCAATGTTTGTGCACAGCAAGATCCCACACACAGCAACATTTTTACACAGCAAGATCCCACAAACAGCCATGTTTGTACACAGCAGGATCCCTTACACAGCAATGTTTGTACACAGCAGGATCCTACACACAGCAACGTTTTTATACAGCAGCATCCCATAGGCAGCAATGTTTGCACAGAGCAGTATCCCGTATCCAGAATTGTTTGTACACAGCAATATCCTACACACAGCAATGATTGTACACAGCAAGATCCCACACACAGCAATGTTTGTACACAGCAGGATCCCACACATTGCAATGTATTCTCACAGCAGGAACACACACACGGCAATGTTGGTACACAGCAAGATCCCACACACAGTAATGTTTGTACACAGCAGGATCCCACATGCAGCAATTTTTGTACACAGCAAGATCCCACATGCAGCAATGTTTATACGCAGCAGGATCCTACACACAGCAATGTTTGTACACAGCAGGATCCCACACACAGCAATGGTTGTACACAGCAGGATCCCACACACAGCAATGGTTGTACACAGCAGGATCGCACACACAGCAATGTTTGTACAGAGCAGGCTAAAACACCCAGCAAAGTTTGTACACAGCAGGATCCCACTAGTGGCAATGTTTGTACGCAGCAGGATCCCATGTACTGCAATGTTTGTATGCAGCAGGATCCCATACACAGCAATGTTTGTACACAGCAGGATGCCACACATAGCAATGTTTCTGCACAGCAGGATCCAACACAGAGCAAGGAATGTATACAGCAAGATCCCACATGCAGCAATGTGTGTATACAGCAAGATCTCGCACACAGCAATGTTTATACACTTCAGGATCCCACACACAGCAATGTTTGTACACAGCAGGATCCTAAGAACTGCAATGTTTTTACACAGCAGGATCCCGTACACACAACAGTGTTTGTACACAGCAGGACCTCAAACACAGCCATGTTGTACACAGCATGATCCCACACACAGCAATTTTTGTACGCAGCAGGATCCCGTAATCAGCAATGTTTGTATGCAGCAGGGACGCACACACAGCAATGTTTGTACACAGCAAGATCCCACACATAGCAATATTTGTAAAAAACAGGATACCAAACAAAGCATTGTTTGAACACAGCTGGATCCCACACTCAGCAATGATTGGACAAGCCAGGATCCCACACACAGCAATGTTTGTACACAGCAGGATCCCACACACAGCAATGATTGTACAAGCCAGGATCCCACAAAAAGCAATGTTTGCTCACAGCAGGATCCCACAAACAGCCATGTTTGTACACAGCAGGATCCCACAGACTGCAATATTGTACACAGCAGGATCCTGCACATATAATGTTTGTACACAGCAGGACCCCGTAGGCTGCAATGTTTGTACACAGCAGGATCCCGTACACAGCAATGTTTGTACACAGCAGGATCACACATGCCGCAATGTTTGTACACAGCAGGATCCCACACACAGCAATGTTTGTACACAGCAGGATCCTGTACACATAGCAATGTTTGTACACAGCAATAATTCAAACACAGCAATGTTTGTACACAGCAGGATCCCACGCACATCAATGATTGTACAAGAGCAGGATCCCACACACAGCAAAGTTTTTACAGAGCAGGATCCGACACACAGCAGTGTTCGTACACAGCAGGATCCTGTAGTCAGCGATGTTTGTACACATAAGTGTCGCACGAAGAGCAATGTTTGTAAACAGCATGATCCCACACACAGAAATGTTTGTACACAGCATGATCCCATAGAGAGCAATGTTTGTGCACAGCAGGATCCCGCACACAGCAATATTCATACAAAGAAGGATCCCCCACAAAGCAATGTTTGCACACAGAAGTATCCCGTACCCAGCAATGTTTGAACACAGCAAGATCACACACACAGCAAGATCCCACACACAGCAACGTTTGTACACAGCAGTATCCCATACCCAGCAATGTTTGTACACAGCAAGATCACACACACAGCAAGATCCCACACACAGCAATGTTTGTACACAGCAGTATACCACACATTGCACTGTTTGCACACAGCAGGAACACACACACCGCCATGTTTGTACACAGCAAGATCCCACACACGGCAATGATTGCACATACCAGGATCCGAAGCACAGCTATGTTTGTACACAGCAGGATCCCACACACAGCAACGTTTTTACACAGCAAGATCCCACAAACAGCCATGTTTGTACACAGCAGGATCCCTTACACAACAATGTTTGTACACAGCAGGATCCTACACACAGCAACGTTTTTACACAGCAGGATCCCACACACAGCAATATTTGTACACAGCAGGATCACGTGTACACAGCAATGCTTGCAAACAGCAGGATCCCACACACAACAATGGTTGTACACAGCTGGATCCCACACACAGCAATGTTTGTACTCAGCTGCATCCCGTACAGAGCAATGTTTGTACACACCAGGATCCCAAGCACTGCAGTGTTTGTACACAGCCGGATACCACACACAGCAATGTTTGTACACAGCAGGATACCGTACACACAGCAATGTTTATACACAGCAGGATCCCGTACACACAGCAATGTTTGTACACAGCAGGATCCCACACACACCAATGTTTGTTCACAGCAGGAACACATGCACAGCAATGTTTGTAATAAGAAGGATGACACACGCAGCAATGTTTATACACAGCAGGATCCTACACACAGCAAAGTTTGTACAAAGAAGTTTCCCGTACACAGCAATGTTTGTACACAGCAGGCTCCCATACACAGCAATGTTTGTACACAGCAGGATCCTGTACACGGCAATGTTTGTACACAGCAGGATCCCATACACACAGCAATGTTTGTACACAGCAGGATCCCGTACACACAGCAATGTTTGTACAAAGCAGGTTCCCCCACACAGCAATGTTTGTACACAGCAGGATCCCACTCAAGGCAATGTTTGTACACAGCAGGATCCCATACACAGCAATGTTTGTACAAAGCAGGTTCCCCCACACAGCAATTTTTGTACACAACAGGACCCCACACAGAGCAATGTTTGTACACAGCAGGATCCGAAAAACTGCAATGTTTGTACACAGCAGGATCCCACAGACAGCAATATTTTACACAGCAGGATCCCACACAGAGTACTGTTTGTACACAGCAGCATCCCATAGGCAGCAATGTTTGCACAGAGCAGTATCCCGTATCCAGCAATGTTTGTACACAGCAATATCCCACACACAGCAATGATTGTACACAGCAAGATCCCACACACAGCAATGTTTGTACACAGCAGGATCCCACACATTGCAATGTATTCTCACAGCAGGAACACACACACCGCCATGTTTGTACACAGCAAGATCCCATAGAGAGCAATGTTTGTGCACAGCAGGATCCCACACACAGCAATATTCATACAAAGAAGGATCCCCCACAAAGCAATGTTTGCACACAGAAGTATCCCGTACCCAGCAATGTTTGTACACAGCAAGATCACACACAGCAAGATCCCACACACAGCAATGTTTGTACACAGCAGTATACCACACATTGCACTGTTTGCACACAGCAGGAACACACACACCGCCATGTTTGTACACAGCAAGATCCCACACACGGCAATGATTGCACATACCAGGATCCGAAGCACAGCTATGTTTGTACACAGCAGGATCCCGTACTCAGCAATGTTTGTACACACAAGTGTCGCACGAAGAGCAATGTTTGTAAACAGCATGATCCCACACACAGAAATGTTTGTACACAGCATGATCCCAGAGAGAGCTATGTTTCTACACAGCAGGATCGCACACATAGCAATGTTTGTACACAGCATGATCCCATAGAGAGCAATGTTTGTGCACAGCAGGATCCCACACACAGCAATATTCATACAAAGAAGGATCACCCACAAAGCAATGTTTGCACACAGAAGTATCCCACAAGCAGCAATGTTTGCACACAGCAGTATCCCATACCCAGCAATGTTTGTACACAGCAAGATCACACACACAGCAAAATCCCACACACAGCAATGTTTGTACACAGCAGTATACCACACATTGCACTGTTTGCACACAGCAGGAACACACACACCGCCATGTTTGTACACAGCAGGATCCCACACACGGCAATGTTTGCACATACCAGGATCCGAAGCACAGCAATGTTTGTACACAGCAGGATCCCACACACAGCAACATTTTTACACAGCAAGATCCCACAAACAGCCATGTTTGTACACAGCAGGATCCCTTACACAGCAATGTTTGTACACAGCAGGATCCTACACACAGCAACGTTTTTATACAGCAGCATCCCATAGGCAGCAATGTTTGCACAGAGCAGTATCCCGTATCCAGAATTGTTTGTACACAGCAATATCCTACACACAGCAATGATTGTACACAGCAAGATCCCACACACAGCAATGTTTGTACACAGCAGGATCCCACACATTGCAATGTATTCTCACAGCAGGAACACACACACGGCAATGTTGGTACACAGCAAGATCCCACACACAGTAATGTTTGTACACAGCAGGATCCCACATGCAGCAATTTTTGTACACAGCAAGATCCCACATGCAGCAATGTTTGTACGCAGCAGGATCCTACACACAGCAATGTTTGTACACAGCAGGATCCCACACACAGCAATGGTTGTACACAGCAGGATCCCACACACAGCAATGGTTGTACACAGCAGGATCGCACACACAGCAATGTTTGTACAGAGCAGGCTAAAACACCCAGCAAAGTTTGTACACAGCAGGATCCCACTAGTGGCAATGTTTGTACACAGCAGGATCCCATGTACTGCAATGTTTGTATGCAGCAGGATCCCATACACAGCAATGTTTGTACACAGCAGGATGCCACACATAGCAATGTTTCTGCACAGCAGGATCCAACACAGAGCAAGGAATGTATACAGCAAGATCCCACATGCAGCAATGTGTGTATACAGCAAGATCTCGCACACAGCAATGTTTATACACTTCAGGATCCCACACACAGCAATGTTTGTACACAGCAGGATCCTAAGAACTGCAATGTTTTTACACAGCAGGATCCCGTACACACAACAGTGTTTGTACACAGCAGGATCTCAAACACAGCCATGTTGTACACAGCATGATCCCACACACAGCAATTTTTGTACGCAGCAGGATCCCGTAATCAGCAATGTTTGTATGCAGCAGGGACGCACACACAGCAATGTTTGTACACAGCAAGATCCCACACATAGCAATATTTGTAAAAAACAGGATACCAAACAAAGCATTGTTTGAACACAGCTGGATCCCACACTCAGCAATGATTGGACAAGCCAGGATCCCACACACAGCAATGTTTGTACACAGCAGGATCCCACACACAGCAATGATTGTACAAGCCAGGATCCCACAAAAAGCAATGTTTGCTCACAGCAGGATCCCACAAGCAGCAATGTTTGTACACAGCAGGATCCCACAGACTGCAATATTTTACACAGCTGGATCCCACACATAGTATTGTTTGTACACAGCAGCATCCCATGGGCAGTAATGTTTGCACACAGCAGTATCCTGTACCCAGCAATGTTTGTACACAGCAAGATCCCACACACAGCAATGATTATACACAGCAAGATCCCACACACAGCAATGTTTGTACACAGCAGGATCCGATACACAGCAATGTTTGAACACAAGATGATCCCGCACACAGCAATGGTTGTACACAGGAGGATCCCACACACAGCAATGGTTGTACATAGCAGGATCCCACACACAGCAACGTTTTTACACAGCAACATCCTGCAATCAGCCATGTTTGTACACAGCAGGATCCCACGCACAGCAATGTTTGTACACAGCAGGATCCTACACACTGCAATGTTTGTACACAGCAGGATCCCACAATCAGCAATGTTTGTACCCAGCAGGATCCCACACACAGCAATGTTTGTATACAGCAGGATATCGAACACACAGCAATATTTGTACACAGCATGACTCCACACGCAGCAATATTTGTACACAGCAGGATCCCACACACAGCAATGTTTGTACACAGCAGGATACCGAACACACAGCAATATTTTTACACAGCAGGATCCCACACAGCAATGGTTGTACACAGGAGGATCTCACACACAGCAATCTTTGTAACCTGGAGGATCCCACACAAAGCAATGTTTCTACGCAGCAGGATGCCAGACAGAACAATGTTTATACGCAGCAGGGTCGCACACAGAGCAATGTTTGTACACAGCAAGATCCCATATGCAGCAGGAACCCATGCACAACTATGTTTGTACACAGCAGTATCCCACACACAGCAATGTTTGTACTCAGCAAGATCTCACACACAGCAATGTTTGCATACAGCAGGAAACCACAAACAACAATGTTTGTACAGAGCAGGCAAAAACACGCAGGATCCCACAGTAGGAACCCACAAGCGGCAATGTTTGCCCACAGCAGGATCCCACACACAGCAATGTTTGTACACAGCAGGATCCCAAAAACTGCAATGTTTGTACACAGCAGGAGCCCATACACAGCAATGTTTGTACACAGCTGGATGCCGCACACACACAGCAATGTTTATACACAGCAGGATCCCACACAGATCAATGAATGTATACAGCAAGATCCCACACGCGCAATGTTTGTACAAAGAAGGATGACACACGCAGCAATGTTTATACACAGCAGGATCCCGTACACGGCAATGTTTGTACACAGCAGTCTCCCATACACAGCAATGTTTATACACAGCAGGATCCCATACACAGCAATGTTTGTACACAACATGATCCCGTACACGGCAATGTTTGTACACAGCAGGATCCCACACACAGCAATGTTTGTACACTACATGGTCACGCACACAGCAATTTTTGTACACAGCAAGATCCCACATGCAGCAATGTTTGTACACAGCAGGATCCCGCAACGGCAATGTTTGTACATACCAGGATAGGAAGCACTGCAATGTTTGTACACAGCAGGATCCCACACACAGCAACGTTTTTACACAGCAAGATCCCACAAACAGCCATATTTGTACACAGCAGGATCCCTGACACAGCAATGTTTGTACACAGCAGGATCCTACACACAGCAACGTTTGTACACAGCAGGATCCCACACACAGCAATGGTTGTACAAAGCAGGATCCCACACACAGCAATGTTTGTACACAGCAGAATCCCAAACACCGCAATGTTTGTACACAGCAGAATCCCGTACACACAACAATGTTTGTACACAGCAGGATCTCAAACACAGCCATGTTGTACACAGCAGGATCCCACAAACAACAATTTTCGTACACATCAGGATCCCGGATTCAGCAATGTTTGTATGCAGCAGGGACGCACACACAGCAACGTTTGTACACAGCATGAACCCACACACAGCAATGTTTGTACACAGCAAGATCCCACACACAGCAATATTTGTAAAAAAACAGGATACCAGACAAAGCATTGTTTGTACACAGCAGGATCCCACACACAGCAATGATTGTACACAGCAGGATCCCACAGACAGCAATATTTTACACAGCGGGATCCCACACATAGTATTGTTTGTACACAGCAGCATCCCATGGGCAGTAATGTTTGCACACAGCAGTATCCTGTACCCAGCAATGTTTGTTCACAGAAAGATCCCAGACACACAGCAATGATTGTACACAGCAAGATCCCACACACAGCAATGTTTGTACACAGCAGGATCCCATACACAGCAATGTTTGTACACAGCAGGATCCAATACACAGCAATGCTTGTACACAACATGATCCCGCACACAGCAATGGTTGTACACAGTTGGATCTCACAGACAGCAAAGATTGTGCACAGCAGGATCCTACATGCAGCAATGTTTGTACACACCAGGATCCCACACACAGCAATGTTTGTACACAGCAGGATCCCACACACTGCAATGTTTGTATACAGCAGAATCCCGTACACAGCAATGTTTGTACACAGCAGGATCCCATACACAGCAATGTTTGTACACAGCAGGATCCCACACACAGCAATGTTTGTACACAACATGATCCCGCACACAGCAATGGTTGTACACAGGAGGATCTCACACACAGCAATGTTTGTACACACCAGGATCCCACATGCAGCAATGTATGTACACAGCCGGATCCCACACACAGCAATGTTTGTACACAGCAGGATCCCAAAAACTGCAATGTTTGTACACAGCAGGAGCCCATACACAGCAATGTTTGTACACAGCTGGATGCCGCACACACACAGCAATGTTTATACATAGCAGGATCCCACACAGATCAATGAATGTATACAGCAAGATCCCACACGCGCAATGTTTGTACAAAGAAGGATGACACACGCAGCTATGTTTATACACAGCAGGATCCCGTACACGGCAATGTTTGTACACAGCAGTCTCCCATACACAGCAATGTTTATACACAGCAGGATCCCATACACAGCAATGTTTGTACACAACATGATCCCGTACACGGCAATGTTTGTACACAGCAGGATCCCATACACAGCAATGTTTGTACACTACATGGTCACGCACACAGCAATGGTTGTACACAGGAGGATCTCACACACAGCAATGTTTGTACACAGCAGGATCCCGCACACAGCAATTTTTGTACACAGCAAGATCCCACAATCAGCAATGTTTGTACACAGCAGGATCCCACACACGGCAATGTTTGTACATACCAGGAAAGGAAGGACTGCAATGTTTGTACACAGCAGGATCCCACACACAGCAACGTTTTTACACAGCAAGATCCCACAAACAGCCATATTTGTACACAGCAGGATCCCTGACACAGCAATGTTTGTACACAGCAGGATCCTACACACTGCAACGTTTGTACACAGCAGGATCCCACACACAGCAATATTTGTAAGCAGCAGGATCACAGCAGTGCTTGCAAACAGCAGGATCCCAAACACAGCAATGGTTGTACAAAGCAGGATCCCACACACAGCAATGTTTGTACACAGCTGGATCCCACACAATGCAATGTTTGTACACAGCAGGATACTGAACACGCAGCAATATTTGTACGCAGCAGGATTCCACACGCAGCAATGTTTGTACACAGCAGGATCCCACACACAGCAATATTTGTACACAGCGGGATCACGTACACACAGCAATGCTTGCAAACAGCAGGATCCTACACACAGCAAAGTTTGTACACAGCAGGATCCCACACACAGCAATGTTTGTACTCAGCTGGATCCCGTACAGAGCAATGTTTGTTCACACCAGGATCCCACACACAGCAATGTTTGTACTCAGCTGGATCCCGTACAGAGCAATGTTTGTTCACACCAGGATCCCAAGCACTGCAATGTTTGTACACAGCAGGACACCACACACAGCAAAGATTGTACAAGGCAGGATCACACACAAAGCAATGTTTGCACACAGCAGGATCCCACAAGCAGCAATGTTTGCACACAGCAGGATCCCACAGACAGCAATATTTTACACAGCAGGATCCCACACGTAGTATTGTTTGTACACAGCAGCATCCCATGGGCAGTAATGTTTGCACACAGCAGTATCCTGTACCCAGCAATGTTTGTTCACAGAAAGATCCCACACACACAGCAATGATTGTCCACAGCAAGATCCCACACACAGCAATGTTTGTGCACAGCAGGATCCCATACACAGCAATGTTTGTACACAACATGATCCCGTACACAGCAATGGTTGTACACAGGTGGATCTCACAGACAGCAAAGTTTGTACACAGCAGGATCCTACATGCAGCAATGTTTGTACACACAGGATCCAACACACAGCAATGTTTGTATACAGCAGAATCCCGTACACAGCAATGTTTGTACACAGCAGGATCCCATACACAGCAATGTTTGTACACAGCAGGATCCCACACACACAGCAATGTTTGTACACAGCAGGATCCCAAAAACTGCAATGTTTGTACACAGCAGGAACCCATACACAGCAATGTTTATACACAGCAGGATCCCACACAGATCAATGAATGGATACAGCAAGATCCCACACGCAGCAATGTTTGTACAAAGAAGGATGACACACGCAGCAATGTTTATACACAGCAGGATCCCATACACGGCAATGTTTGTACACAGCAGTCTCCCATACACAGCAATGTTTATACACAGCAGGATCCCATACACAGCAATGTTTATACACAGCAGGATCCCATACACAGCAATGTTTGTACACAACATGATCCCGTACACGGCAATGTTTGTACACAGCAGGATCCCATACACAGCAATGTTTGTACACTACATGGGCACGCACACAGCAATGGTTGTAGACAGGGGGATGTCACACACAGCACTGCTGTACACAGCAGGATCCCGCACACGGCAATGTTTGTACACAGCAAGATCCCACACACAGCAATGTTTGTACACAGCTGGATCCCGCACACGGCAATGTTTGAACACAGCAGGATCGTACACACTGCAACGTTTGTACACAGCAGGATCCCATACACAGCCATGTTTGTACACGACATGGTCACGCACACAGCAATGGTTGTACACAGGACGATCTCACACACAGCAATGTTTGAACACAGCAGGATCCTACACACGGCAATGTTTGTTCACAGCAGGATCCCACACACAGCAACTTTTTTAGACAGCAAGATCCCACAAACAGCCATATTTGTACACAGCAGGATCCCTGACACAGCAATGTTTGTACACAGCAGGATCCTACACACTGCAACGTTTGTACACAGCAGGATCCCACACACAGCAATGTTTGTACACAGCAGGATCCTACACACTGCAATGTTTGTACACAGCAGGATCCCACACACAGCAATATTTGTACACAGCAGGATCCCAAAAACTGCAATGTTTGTACACAGCAGGAGCCCATACACAGCAATGTTTGTACACAGCAGGATGCCACACACACACGCAATGTTTATACACAGCAGGATCCCACACAGAGCAATGAATGTATACAGCAAGATCCCACATGCAGCAATGTTTGTACACAGCAAGATCTCACACACAGCAATGTTTGTTCAAAGAAGGATGACACACGCAGCAATGTTTATGCACAGCAGGATCCCGTACACGGCAATGTTTGTACACAGCAGTCTCCCATACACAGCAATGTTTATACACAGTAGGATGCCATACACAGCAATGTTTGTACACAGCAGGATCCCATACACAGCAATGTTTGTACACAGCAGGATCCCACACACAGCAATGTTTGTACACAACATGATCCCGCACACAGCAATGGTTGTACACAGCAGGATCCCAAAAACTGCAATGTTTGTACACAGCAGGATCCCATACACAGCAATGTTTGTACACAGCAGGACACCACACACAGCAATGATTGTACAAGCCAGGATCCCACACAAAGCAATGTTTGCACACAGCAGGATCCCACAATCAGCAATGTTTGTACACAGCAGGATCACACAGACAGCAATATTTTACACAGCAGGATCCCACACATAGTACTGTTTGTACACAGCAGCATTCCATACGTAGCAATGTTTGCACAGAGCAGTATCCCGTACCCGGCAATGTTTGTACACAGCAAGATCCCACACACAGCAATGATTGTACACAGCAAGATCCCACACATTGCAATGTTTGCACACAGCAGGATCCCACACATTGCAATGTTTGCACACAGCAGGAACACACACATGGAAATGTTGGTACACAGTAAGATCCCACACACAGTAATGTTTGTACACAGCAGGATCCCACACACAGCAATGTTTGTACACAGCAGGATCACGTGCACACAGCAATGCTTGCAAACAGCAGGATCCCACACACAGCAATGTTTGTACACAGCTGGATCCCAGACAAAGCAATGTTTGTACACAGCAGGATACCGAACACACAGCAATATTTGTACGCAGCAGGATTCCACATGCAGCAATGTTTGTACACAGCAGGATACCGAACACACAGCAATATTTGTACACAGCTGGATTCCACACACTGCAATGATTGTACATAGCAGGATCCCACACATAGCAATATTTGTACACAGCAGGATCACGTACACACAGCAATGCTTGCAAACAGCAGGATCCTACACACAGCAATGTTTGTACACAGCAGGATCCCACACACAGCAATGTTTGTACACAGCATGATCCCGCACACAGCAATGGTTGTACACAGGAGGATCTCACAGACACCAAAGTTTGTACACAACAGGATCCCAAACACAGCAATGTTTGCACACAGCCGGATCCCACACACAGCAATGTTTGTACACAGCAGGATCCCGTACACACAGCAATGTTTGTACAGAGCAGGCTAAAACACTCAGCAATGATTGTACACAGCAGGATCCCACGAGCGGCAATGGACATACACAGCAGGATCCCACACACAGCAATGCTTGTACACAGCAAGATCTCACACACAGCAATGTTTGTACACAGCAGGATCCCAAGCACTGCAATGTTTGAACACAGCAGGATCCCACACACAGCAATATTTTTACTCAGCAGGATCCTGTACACACAACAATGTTTGTGCACAGCAGGATCTCAAACACAGCCATGTTGTATACAGCAGGATCCCACACACAGCAATTTTCATACACAGCAGGATTCGTACTCAGCAATGTTTGTATCAGCAGGCACGCACATACAGCAATGTTTGTACACAGCATGATCCCACACACAGCAATGTTTGTACACAGCAAGATCCCACAAGCAGCAATGTTTGTAAAAAACAGGATACCAAAAAAAGCAATGTTTGTACACAGCAGGATCCCACACACAGCAATGATTTTACACAGCAGAATCCTACTCACAGCAATATTCATACAAAGCAGGATCCCACACAAAGCAATGTTTGCACACAGCAGGATCCCACAAGCAGCAATGTTTGTACACAGCAAGATCCCACACACAGCAATGATTGTACACAGCAGGATCCCATACACAGCAATGTTTGTACACAGCAGGATCAAATATACAGCAATATTTGTACACAACATGATCTCGCACACAGCAATGGTTGTACACAGGAGGATCCCATACACAGCAATGTTTGTACACAGCACGATCCCACACGGAGCAATGTTTGTACACAGCAGGACCCCACGCACAGCAATGTTTGTACAAAGAAGGATGACACACGCAGCAATGTTTATACACAGCAGGATCCCGTACACGGCAATGTTTGTACACAGCAGGATCCCATACACAGCAATGTTTGTACACAACATGATCCCGCAGACAGCAATGTTTGTACACAGCAAGATCCCACATACAGCAATGTTTGTACACAGTAGGATCTCACACACAGCAATGTTTGTACACAGCAGGATGCCAGACAGAACAATGTTTATACGCAGCAGGGTCTCACAAAGAGACAGCAATGTTTGTACACAGCAAGATCCCACATACAGCAATGTTTGTACACAGCAAGATCCCATACGCAGCAATGTTTGTACACAGCAGGAACACATGCACAACTATGTTTGTACACAGCAGGATCCCGCACGGAGCAATGTTTGTACACAGCAGGATCCCAAGCACTGCAATGTTTGAACACAGCAGGATCCCACACACAGCAATGTTTTTACAGAGCAGGATCCCGTACACACAACAATGTTTGTACACAGCAGGATCCCACACACAGCAATTTTCGTACACAGCAGGATTCGTACTCACCAATATTTGTATGCAGCAGGGACGCACACACAGCAATGTTTGTACACAGCATGATCCCACACACAGCAATGTTTGTACACAGCAGTATCCCGTACCCAGCAATGTTTGTGCACAGCAGGATCCCACAGACTGCAATATTTTACACAGCAGGATCCCACACATAGTATTGTTCGTACACAGCAGGATCCCGTACCCAGCAATGTTTGTACACAGCTGGAACCCTCACAAAGGAATAATTGTATACAGCAGATCCCACACACAGCAATGCTTGTACAGAGCAGGATCCCACACACTGCAATGTATGTACACAGCAGGATCCCACACAGAGCAATATTTGTACACATCAGGATCCCAAGCACAGCAATGTTTGTACACAGCAGGATCCTGTACACACATCAATGTTTGTACACAGCAGGATCTGAAACACAGCAATTTTTGTACACTGCAGGATCCTGTACACACAACAATGTTTGCACACAGCAGGATCTGAAACACAGCAATATTTGTACACAGCAGGATCCCATGCACAGCAATGTTCGTACACAGCAGGATGTCACACACAGCAATATTTGTACAAAACTGGATACCAAACACAACAATGTTTGTACACAGCAGGATCCCACAAACAGCCATGTTTGTACACAGCAGGATCCCAAAGACTGCAATATTGTACACAGCAGGATCCCACAGACTGCAATATTGTACACAGCATGATTCTACACATATAATGTTTGTACACAGCAGTATCCTACACACAACAATATTCCTACAAAGCAGGATCCCACAAACAGCAATGTTTGTACACAGCAGGATCCTGTACACACAGCAATCTTTGAACACAGCAAGAATTCAAACACAGCAATGTTTGTACACAGCAGGATCCCACACACAGCAATGTTTTTACAGAGCAGGATCTCACACACAGCAATGTTCGTACACAGTAGGATCCCACACACAGCAATGTTTGCACACAGCAGGATCCCACACACAGCAATGTTTGTACACAGCAGGATCGCGTACTCACTAATGTTTGTACACATAAGGGACGAATGAAGAGCAATGTTTGTAAACAGCATGATCCCACACACAGAAATATTTGTACACAGCATGATCCCATAGAGAGCAATATTTGCACACAGCAGGATCCCACACACAGCAATGTTTGTACACAGGAGCATCACACACACAGCAATGTTTGTGCACCGCAGGATCCCACACACAGCAATGTTTGTACACAGCAGGATCCCACACACAGCAATGTTTGTACACAGCAGGTTCCCACACACTGCAATGTTTGTACACAGCAGGATCCCACACAAAGCAATATTTGGACACATCAGGATCCCAAGCACAGCAATGTTTGTACACAGCAGGATCCCACACACAGCAATGTTTGTACACAGCAGGATACCGTACACACAGCAAAGTTTGTACTCAGCTGGATCCCACACTCAGCAATGTTTTTACACAGCAGGATCTGAAACACAGCAATTTTTGTACACAGCAGGATCCTGTACACACAACAATGTTTGTACACAGCAGGATCTGAAACACAGCAATATTTGTACATAGCAGGATCCCATGCACAGCAATGTTTTTACAGAGCAGTATCCCACACACAGCAATGTTTGTGCACAGCAGGATCCTGCACACAGTAATGTTTATACACAGCAAGATCCCACACGCAGCAATGTTTGTACACAGCAAGATCCCGCACACAGCAATGTTTGTGCACAGTAGGATCTCACACACAACAATGTTAGTACACAGCAGGATCCCGCACACAGCAATGTTTGTGCACAGTAGGATCTCACACACAACAATGTTAGTACACAGCAGGATCCCACACACAGCAATGTTTGTGCACAGTAGGATCTCACACAAAACAATGTTTGTACACAGCAAGATCCCGCACACAGCAATGTTAGTCCACAGTAGGATCACACACACAGCAAAGTTTGTACAAAACTGGATACCAAACACAGCAATGTTTGTACACAGCAGGATGCCACACACAGCAATGTTTGTGCACAGCAGGAACCCACGCACAGCAATGTTTGTACACAGCAGGATCCCAAGCACTGCAATGTATGTACACAGCAGGATCCCACACACAGCAATATTCCTACAAAGCAGGATCCCACACACAGCAATGTTTTCACACAGCAGGATCCCACAAACAGCAATGTTTGTACACAGCAGGATCCCACACACAGCAATGTTTGTACAAGAGCAAGATCCCACACACAGCAATGTTTTTACAGAGCAGGATCTCACACACAGCAATGTTCGTACACAGCAGGATCCCGTACACACTAACGTTTGTACACATAAGGGACGCATGAAGAGCAATGTTTGTAAACATAATGATCCCACACACGGAAATGTTTGTACAAAGCATGATCCCATAGAGAGCAATGTTTGTGCACAGCAGGATCCCACACACAGCAATGTTTGCACACAGCAGGATCCCACACACAGCAATGTTTGTACACAGGAGCATCACACACACAGCAATGTTTGTACACAGCAGGATCCCACACAAAGCAATGTACGTATACAGCAAGATCCCTCACACAGCAATGTTTGCGCACAACAGGATCTCACACACAGCAATGTTTGTACACAGCTGGATCCCGTACACAGCAATGTTTGTACACATCAGGATCCCAAGCACAGCAATGTTTGTACACAGCAGGATCCCACACAAAGCAATGTTTATACACAGCAGGATCTGAAACACAGCAATGTTTGTACACAGCAGTATCCTCTACACACAACAATATTTGTACACAGCAGGAACTGAAACACAGCAATATTTGTACACAGCAGGATCCCACGCACAGCAGTGTTTGTACACAGCAGGATCCCACACACAGCAATGTTTATGCTCAGCAGGATACCACACAGATCAATGTACATATACATCAAGATGCCACACGCAGCAATGTTTGTGCACAGCAGGGTCCCACACCGAGCAATGTTTGTACACAGCAAGATCCCATACGCAGCAATGTTTGTACACAGCAGGAACACATGCACAACTATGTTTGTACACAGCAGGCTCCCACACAAAGCAATGTTTGTACACAGCAAGATCTCACACACAGCAATGTTTGTACACAGCAGTATCCCATACTCAGCAATGTTTGTACACAGCATGATCCCACACAGAGCAATGAATGTATACAGCAGGATCCCACACGCAGCAATGTTTGTAAACAGCAAGATCTTACACACAGCAATGTTTGTACACATCAGGATCCCACACACAGCAATGTTTGTACACAGCAGGATCCCAAGCACTGCAATGTTTGTACACAGCAGGATCCCACACACAGCACTGTTTTTAAACAGCAGGATCCCATACACACAACCATGTTTGTACACAGCAGAATCTCAAACACAGCAATGTTGTACACAGCAGGATCCCACACACAGCAATTTTCGTACACAGCAGGATTCGTACTCACCAATGCTTGTATGCAGCATGGATGCAGACACAAAATGTTTGTACACAGCATGATCCCACACACAGCAATGTTTGTACACAGCAGTATCCCGTACCCAGCAATGTTTGTACACAGCAGGATCCCACAGACAGCAATATTTTACACAGCAGGATCCCACACATAGTATTGTTCGTACACAGTAGATCCCACACACAGCAATGCTTGTACACAGCAGGATCCCATACACTGCAATGTTTGCACACATCAGGAACACACACACAGCAATGTTGTTACACAGCAAGATCCCACACACAGTAATGTTTGTACACAGCAGGATCCCACACACTGCAACGTATGTACACAGCAGGACACCAGACAGAGCAATATTTGTACACATCAGGATCCCAAGCACAGCAATGTTTGTACACAGCAGGATACCGCACACACAGCAAAGTTTGTACTCAGCAGGATCCCACACACAGCAATGTTTGTACACAGCAGGATCCTGTACACACAGCAATGTTTGAACACAGCAAGTATTCAAACACAGCAATGTTTGTACATCGCAGGATCCCACACACAGCAATGTTTGTACAAGAGCAAGATCCCACACACAGCAATGTTTTTACAGAGCAGGATCCCACACACAGCAATGTTTGTGCACAACGGGATCTCACACACAGCAATGTTTGTACACAGCAGGATCCCACACACAGAAATGTTTGTACACATCAGGATCCTAAGCACTGCAATGTATGTACACATCAGGATCCCAAGCACAGCAATGTTTGTACACAGCAGGATCCCGTACTCACTAATGTTTGTACACATAAGGGACGCATGACGAGCAATGTTTGTAAACAGCATGATCCCACACACAGAAATGTTTGTACACAGCATGATCCCATAGAGAGCAATGTTTGTGCACAGCAGGATCCCACACACAGCAATGTTTGTACACAGGAGCATCCCACACACAGCAATGTTTGTACACAGGAGCATCCCACACACAGCAATGTTTGTACACAGCAGGCTCCCACACAGCAATGTTTGTACACAGGAGCATTCCACATACAGCAATGTTTGTGCACAGCAGGATCCCACACAAAGCAATGTACGTATACAGCAAGATCCCACACACAGCAGTGTTTGTGCACAACAGGATCTCACACACAGCAATGTTAGTACACAGCAGGATCCCACACACAGAAATGTTTGTACACATCAGGATCCTAAGCACTGCAATGTTTGTACAAAGCAGGAGCCCACACACAGCAATGTTTGTACACAGCAGGATACCGTACACAAAGCAATGTTTGTACACAGCAGGAACCCACACACAGCAATGTTTATACACAGCAGGATCTGAAACACAGCAATGTTTGTACACAGCAGTATCCTGTACACACAACAATGTTTGTACACAGCAGGATCCCAAGCACTGCAATGTTTGAACACAGCAGGATCCCACACACAGCAATGTTTTTACACAGCAGGATCCCGTACACACAACAATGTTTGTACACAGCAGGATCTCAAACACAGCCATGTTGTACACAGCAGGATCCCACACACAGCAATTTACATACACAGCAGGATTCGTACTCACCAATGTTTGTATGCAGCAGGGACGCACACACAGCAATTTTTGTACACAGCATGATCCCACACACAGCAATGTTTGTACACAGCAGTATCCCGTACCCAGCAATGTTTGTGCACAGCAGGTTCCCACAGACTGCAATATTTTACCCAGCAGGATCCCACACATAGTATTGTTCGTACACAGCAGGATCCCGTACCCAGCAATGTTTGTACACAGCAGGATCCCTCACAAAGCAATAATTGTACACAGCAGATCCCACACACAGCAATGCTTGTACACAGCAGGATCCCATACACTGCAATGTTTGCACACATCAGGAACACACACACAGCAATGTTGTTACACAGCAAGATCCCACACACAGTAATATTTGTACACAGCAGGATCCCACACACTGCAATGTATGTGCACAGCAGGATCCCAAGCACAGCAATGTTTGTACAGAGCAGGATACCGTACACACAACAAAGTTTGTACACAGCAGGATCCTGCACACAGAAATGTTTGTACACAGCAGGATCTGAAACACAGCAATATTTGTACACAGCAGTATCCTGTACACACAACAATGTTTGTACACAGCAGGATCTGAAACACAGCAATATTTGTACACAGCAGGATCCCACACACAGCAATGTTTGAACACAGCAGGATCCTGCACACAGTAATGTTTGTACACAGCAAGATCTCACACACAGCAATGTTTGTACGCAGCAGGATGTCATATAGAGCAATGTTTATACACAGCAGGATCCCACAGACAGCAATATTTTACACAGCAGGATCCCACACATAGTATTGTTCGTACACAGCAGGATCCCGTACCCAGCAATGTTTGTACACAGCAGGATCCCTCACAAAGCAATGTTTCTGCACAGTTGGATCTCACACACAGCAATGTTTTCACACAGCAGGATCCCACACACAGCAATGTTTGTACACAGCATGATCCCACACACAGCAATGTTTGTACACAGCAGTATCCCGTACCCAGCAATGTTTGTACACAGCATGATCCCACAGACAGCAATATTTTACACAGCAGGATCCCACACATAGTATTGTTCGTACACAGCAGGATCCCGTACCCAGCAATGTTTGTACACAGCAGGATCCCTCACAAAGCAATAATTGTACACAGCAGATCCCACACACAGCAATGCTTGTACACAGCAGGATCCCATACACTGCAATGTTTGCACACATCAGGAACACACACACAGCAATGTTGTTACACAGCAAGATCCCACACACAGTAATGTTTGTACACAGCAGGATCCCACACACTGCAATGTATGTACACAGCAGGATCCCACACAGAGCAATATTTGTACACATCAGGATCCCAAGCACAGCAATGTTTGTACACAGCAGGATCTGAAACACAGCAATTTTTGTACACTGCAGGATCCTGTACACACAACAATGTTTGTACACAGCAGGATCTGAAACACAGCAATATTTGTACATAGCAAGATCCCACACACAGCAATATTTGTACGCTCGGAAACGCCACACGCTGCAATGTTTGTACACAGCAGGATGCCAGACACAGTAATGTTTATACACAGCAAGTTCCCACACACAGCAATGTTTGTACACAGCAAGATCCCACACACAGCAATGTTTGTACACAGCAGGATAGCATACACAGCAAAAATTCGTACACATCAAGATCCCGCACTCAACAATGTTTATATACAGCAGGATCCCACAAAGAGCAATGAATGTAAACAGCAAGATCCCAAACGCAGCAATGTTTGTACACAGCAAGATCCCACACAGTGCAATGTTTGTACATAGCAGGATCCCAAGCACTGCAATGTTTGTGCACAGCAGGATCCCACACACAGCAATGTTTGTACACAGCAGGATCCCACACACAGCAATGATTGTACACAGCACGATCCCACGCACAGCAATATTTGTACACAAGAGGATCAATGGATGTAAAGAGCAAGATCTCACACACAGCAATTTTTGTACACAGCAAGATCACACACACAGCAATGTTTGTACACAGCAGGAACCCACACACAGCAATGTTAATATAAAGCAAGATCCCGTACACGGCAATGTTTGTACACAGCAGAATGCCATACACATCAATGTTTGCACACAGCAGGATCACACACACAGCAATGTTTGTACACAGCAGGATCCCACACAAAGCAATGTTTGTACACAGCAGGTTCCTGTACACAGTAATGTTTGTACACAGCAGGGTACCACACAGAGAAATGTTTGTACTCAGCAAGATCCCACACACAGCAATCTTTTTAACCAGGAGGATCCCACACACAGCAAAGTTTATACGCAGCAGGATCCCAAAAGAGCAATGTTTGCACAAAGCAAGATACCACAAGCAGCAATGTTTGTGCACAGCAGGATCGCACATACAACACAACAATGCTTGTGCACAGCAGGATCCCACACACAGCAATGTTTGTACACAGCAAGATCCCACATGCAGCAATGTTTGTACACAGCAGGATTCCACAACATGCAATGTTTATACACAGCAGGATCCCGTACACACAGCAATGTTTGTACACAGCAGGATCCAATACACAGCAATATTTGTTCACAGCAGGATGCCACACACAGCAATGTTTATACGCAGCAGGATCCCGTACACACAGCAATGTTTGTACACATCAGGATCCCACACCGAGCAATGTTTGTAAACAGCAAATTCCACACATAGCAATGTTTGTACAGAGCACGCTAAAACACCCAGCAATGTTTGTACACAGCAGGCTAAAACACCCAGCAACGTTTGTACACAGCAGGATCCCACATGCGGCAATGTACGTACACAGCAGGATCCCATAGAGAGCAATGTATGTGCACAGCATGAACCCATACGCTGCAATGTACGTACACAGCAGGATCCCATGCACAACTATGTTTGTACACAGCAAGATCTCACACACAGCTATGTTTGCACACAGCAGGATCCCACACACAGCAATGTTTGTACACAGCAGGATAGCATACACAGCAAAAATTCGTACACATCAAGATCCCGCACTCAGCAATGTTTGTCTGCAGCAGGGACGCACACACAGCAATGTTTGTACACAGCATAATCCCACAAACTGCAATGTTTGTACACAGCAGGATGCCAGACACAGCAATGTTTATACACAGCAGGATCCCACACAGAACCATGAATGTAAACAACAAAATGCCACACGCAGCAATGGTTGCACAGAGCAAAATCCCACAAACTGAAATGTTTGTACACAGCAGGATCCCAAGCACTGCAATGTTTGTACAAAACAGGATCCCAAGCACAGCAATGTTTGCACACAGCAGGATCCCACACACTGCAATGTTTGTACACAGCAGGATCCCACAGACTGCAATATTGTACACAGCAGGATTCTAGACATAGTAATGTCTATACACAACAGGACCACGTGGACTGCAATGTTTGTCCACAGCAGGATAACTTACATAGCAATGTTTGTACACAGAAGTATCCCACATGCAGCATTGTTTGTACACAGCAGGATCCCACAAATAGCAATGTTTGTACACAGCAGGATCCCGTACACACAGCAATGCTTGCAAACAGCAGGATCCCACACACAGCAATGGTTGTACACAGCAGGATCCCACAAATAGCAATATTTGTATACATCAGGATCCTGTACACACAGCAATGTTTGAACACAGCAAGAATTCAAACACAGCAATGTTTGTACACAGCAGAATCCGACACACAGCAATGTTTGTACAAGAGCAAGATCCCACACACAGCAATGTTTTTACAGAGCAGGATCCCACACACAGCAATGTTCGTACGCAGCAGGAACCCGTACTCAGCAATGTTTTTACACATAAGGGACGCAAGAAGGGCAATGTTTGTAAACAGCATGATCCCACACACAGTAATGTTTGTACACAGCAAGATCCCATAGAGAGCAATGTTTGTGCACAGCAGGATCCCACACACAGCAATGTTTGTACACAGCAGGATCCCACACACAGCAATGTTTGTACACAGCAGCATCCCACACACAGCAATGTTTGCAAACTGCAGGATCCCACACAAAGCAAAGTACATATACAGCAAGATCCCACACACAGCAATGTTTGTGCACAGCAGGATCTCACACAAAGCAATGTTAGTACACAGCAGATCCCACACACAGAAATGTTTGTACACATCAGGATCCTAAGCACGGCAATGTTTGTACACAGCAGGAGCCCACACACAGCAATATTTGTACACAGCTGGATCCCGTACACAGCAAAGTTTGTACACAGCTGGATCCCATACACTGCAATGTTTGTACACATCAGGATCCCAAGCACAGCAATGTTTGTACACAGCAGGATACCGTACACACAGCAATGTTTGTACACAGCAGGATCCTGTGCACACAACAATGTTTGTACACAGCAGGATCTGAAACACAGCAATATTTGTACACAGCAGGATCCCACGCACAGCAGTGTTTGTACACCGCAGGATCGCACACACAGCAATGTTTATGCACAGCAGGATCCCACACAGAGCAATGTACATATACAGCAAGATGCCACACGCAGCAATGTTAGTACACAGCAGGATCCCACACACTGCAATGTTTGTGCACAGCAGGATCGCACACACAGCAATGTTTGTACACAGATGGTTCCCAAACACAGCAATGTTTGTACACAGCAGGATTCCATACACAGCAATGTTTATACACAACAGGATCCCACACAAAGCAATGTACGTATACAGCAAGATCCCACACACAGCAACGATTCTGCACAGCAGGATCTCACTCACAGCGATGTTAGTACACAGCAGGAACCCACGCACAGTAATGTTTGTACATAGCTGGATCCCGTAAACAGCAATGTTTACACACATCAGGATTCCAAGCACAGCAATGTTTGTACACAGCAGGATCCCACACACAGCAATGTTTGTACACAGCAGGATAGCGTACACACAGCAATGTTTGTACACAGCAGGATCCCACACACAGCAATGTTTGTACACAGAAGGATCCCACACACAGCAATGTTTATGCACAGCAGGATCTGAAACACAGCAATGTTTGTACACAGCAGGATCCTGTACACACATCAATGTTTGTACACAGCAGGATCCCACACACAGCAATGTTTAGGCACGGCAGGATCCCACACAGAGAAATGCACATATACAGCAATATCCAACTCACAGCAATGCTTGTACACAGCAGCATCCCACTCACAGCAATGTTTGTACAGAGCAGGATCCCGTAGACACAGCTATGTTTGTGCACACAAGGATCCCAAGCACTGCAATGTTTGTATACAGCAGGATCCCGTAAACAGCAATGTTTGTACACAGCAGGATCACACATGCCGCAATGTTTGTACACAGCAGGATCCCTCACACAGCAATGGTTGTACAAGGCAGGATCTCACACAGCAATGTTTGCACACAGCAGGATCCCACAAACAGCAATGTTTGTACACAGCAGGATCCTGTACACACAGCAATGTTTGTACACTGCAATAATTCAAACACAGCAATGTTTGTACACAGCAGGATCCCACGCACAGCAATGTTTGTACAAGAGCAGAATCCCACACTCAGCAAAGTTGTTACAGAGCAGGATCCGACACACAGCAGTGTTCGTACACAGCAGGATCCCGTAGTCAGCAATGTTTGTACACAGCAGTATACTGTACCCAGCAATGTTTGTACACGGCAGGATCCTACACATACATTGTTTGTACACAGCTGGATCCCATAGACAGCAATGTTTGTATGCATCAGGATCCTAAGCACTGCAAGGTTTGTACACAGCAGGATCTGACACACAGCAATGTTTGTACACAGCAGGATCCCACACACAGCAATGTTTGTACACAGCAGGATCCCACACACAGCAATGTTTGTACACAGCAGGATCCCACACACAGCAATGTTTGTACACAGCAGGATCCCACACACAGCAATTGTTGTACAAGGTAGGATCTCACACAGCAATGTTTGCACACAGCAGGATCCCACAAACAGCAATGTTTGTACACAGCAGGATCCTGTACACACAGCTATGTTTGTACACAGCAATAATTCAAACACAGCAATGTTTGTACACAGCAGGATCCCACGCACAGCAATGTTTGTACAAGAGCTGAATCCCACACACAGCAAAGTTTTTACTGAGCAGGATCCTACACACAGTAGTGTTCGTTCACAGCAGGATCCTGTAGTCAGCAATGTTTGTACACAGCAGTATACTGTACCCAGCAATGTTTGTACACAGCAGGATCTCACACACAGCAATGTTTGTACACAGCAGGATCCGACACACAGCAATGTTTGTGCACAGCAGGATCCTAAGCACTGCAATGTTTGTACACAGCTGGATCCCACACACAGCAATGTTTGTACACAGCTGGATCCTAAGCACTGCAATGTTTGTACACAGCAAGATCCCCCACACAGCAACGTTTGTAAACAGAAGGATCCCACAAACAGTAATGTTTGTACACAGCAGGATCATAAACACAGCGATGTTTGTACACAGCTGGATCCCATACACAGCAATGTTTGTACACAACATGATCCCGCATACAGCAATGTTTGCATACAGCAAAATCCCATGTTCGGCAATGTTTGTGCACAGTAGGATCCCACACACTGCAATGTTTGTACACAGCAGGATCCCACGCAAAGCATTTTTTTTACACAGCAGGATGCTGTACACAGTAATGTTTATACGCGTCAGGATCCCACACATAGCAATATTTGTACACAGCAGGATCCCACACACAGCAATGTTTGTGCACAGCAGGATCGCACACGCAGAATGTTTGTGCACAGCTGATGCCACACACAGCAATGTTTGTACACAGCAAGATCCCACACACAGCAATGTTTGTACACAGCAGGATCCCACATACAGCAATGTTTGTACACAGCAGGATCCCACACACAGCAATGTTTATACACAGCAGGATCTGAAACACAGCAATGTTTGTACACAGCAGGATCCTACACACAGCAATGTTTAGGCACAGCAGGATCCCACACAGAGAAATGTACATATACAGCAAGATCCAACTCACAGCACTGTTTGTACACAGCAGCATCCCACTCACAGCAATGTTTGTACACAGCAGGATCCCGTACACACAGCTATGTTTGTGCACACAAGGATCCCAAGCACGGCAATGTTTGTACACAGCATAATCCCAAAAAATGCAATGTTTGTACACAGCAGGATCCCACACACAGCAATGTTTGTACACAGCAGGATCCCGTACACAGCAATGTTTGTCTGCAGCAGGGACGCACACACAGCAATGTTTGTACACAGCATAATATCAAAAAATGCAATGTTTGTACACAGCAGGATCCCACACACATAAAAGTTTGTGCACAGCAGGATGACAGACACAGCAATGTTTGTACATAGCAGGATCCCAAGCACTGCAATGTATGTACACAGCAGGATCCCACAAACAGCAATGTTTGTACACAGCAAGATCCCGCACACAGCAATGTTTGTGCACAGTAGGATATCACACACAGCAATGTTTGTACACAGCTGGATCCTACACACAGCAATGTATGTACACAGCAAGATCCTGCACACAGCAATGTTTGTGCACAGTAGGATCTCACACACAGCAATGTTTATACACAGCAGGATCTGAAACACAGCAATGTTTGTACATAGCAGGATCCCGCACACAGCAATTTTTGTACACAGCAGGATCCTGTACACAGTAATGTGTATACGCAGCAGGATCCCACACCGAGCAATGTTTGAACACAGCAAGATCACACACACAGCAATGTTTGTGCACAGCAGGATCGCACATGCAGGAATGGTTGTGCACAGGATCCCACATACAGCAATGTTTGTACACAGCAGGATCCCACACACAGCAATGTTTATACACAGCAGGATCTGAAACACAGCAATGTTTGTACACAGCAGGATCCTGTACACAGATAAAATTTTGTGCACAGCAGGATTCCAGACACAGCAATGTTTATACACATCAGGATCCCAAGCACTGCAATGTTTGTACACAGCAGGATCCCACACACAGCAATGTTTGTACACAGCAAGATCCCGCACACAGCAATGTTTGTGCACAGTAGGATCTCACACACAGCCATGTTTGTACACAGCAGGACTCCCACACACAGCAATGTTTGTACAAAGCAGGTTCGCACACACAGCAATATTTGCACACATCAGGATCCCACAAACAGCCATGTTTGTACACAGCAGGATCCCACAGACTGCAATATTGTAAACAGCAGGATCCTACACCTATATTGTTTGTACACAGCAGGATCCCGTAGAGCGCAATATATGTACAAGGCAGGATCCCGTACACAGCAATGTTTGTACACAGCAGGATCCTGCACACACAGCATTGTTTGTACACAGCAATAATTCAAACACAGCAATGTTTGTGCACAGCATAATCACAAAAAATGCAATGTTTGTACACAGCAGGATCCCACACACAGCAATGTTTGTACACAGCAAGATCCCGCACACAGCAATGTTTGTACACAGCAAGATCCCACACACAGCAATGTTTGTACACAGCAGAATCCCACAAACAGCCATGTTTGTACACAGCAGGATCCCACAGACTGCAATATTGGACACAGCAGGATCCTACACCTATATTGTTTGTACACAGCAGGATCCCGTACAGCGCAATGTATGTACAAGGCAGGATCCCGTACACAGCAATGTTTGTACACAGCAGGATCACACATGCTGCAATGTTTGTACACAGCAGGATCCTGCACACACAGCATTGTTTGTACACAGCTGGATCCCATAGACAGCAATATTTGTACGCATCAGGATCCTAAGCACTGCAAGGTTTGTACACAGCAGGATCCGACACACAGCAATGTTTGCACACAGCAGGATCCCACAAACAGCAATGTTTGTACACAGCAGGATCCTGTACACACAACAATGTTTGTACACAGCAATAATTCAAACACAGCAATGTTTGTACACAGCAATAATTCAAACACAGCAATGTTTGTACACAGCAGGATCGCATGCACAGCAATGTTTGTACAAGAGCAGAATCCCACACACAGCAAAGTTTTTACTGAGCAGGATCCTACACACAGCAGTGTTCGTTCACAGCAGGATCCTGTAGTCAGCAATGTTTGTACACAGCAGTATACTGTACCCAGCAATGTTTGTACACAGCAGGATCCCACACACAGCAATGTTTGTGCACAGCAAGATCCCTCACACAGCAATGTTTGTGCACAGTAGGATCTCACACACAGCAATGTTTGTACACAGCTGGATCCTAAGCACTGCAATGTTTGTACACAGCAAGATCCCCCACACAGCAACGTTTGTAAACAGAAAGATCCCACACACAGTAATGTTTGTACACAGCAGGATCCCAAACACAGCAATGTTTGTACACAGCTGGTCCCATACACAGCAATGTTTGTACACAACATGATCATGCACACAGCAATGTTTGTGCACAGCAAGATCCCAGATACAGCAATGTTTGCATACTGCAAAATCCCATGCTCGGCAATGTTTGTGCACAGTAGGATCCCACACACAGCAATGTTTGTACACAGCAGGATCCCACGCACAGCAAATTTTGTACACTGCAGGATCCTGTACACAGTAATGTGTATACGCAGCAGGATCCCACACCGAGCAATGTTTGTACACAGCAAGATCGCACACACAGCAATGTTTGTGCACAGCAGGATCGCACATGCAGGAATGTTTGTGCACAGCAGGATCCCACACACAGCAATGTTTGTACACAGCAAGATCCCACGCACAGCAATGTTTGTACACAGCAGGATCCCAAGCACTGCAATATTTGTCTACAGCAGGACCCCTACACAGCAATGTTTGTACACAGCAGGATCCTGTACACACATCAATGTTTGTACACAGCAGGATCCGACACACAGCAATGTTTGGGCACAGCAGGATCCCACACTGAGAAATGTACATATACAGCAAGTTCCAACTCACAGCAATGTTTGTACACAGCAGCATCCCACTCACAGCAATGTTTGTACAGAGCAGGATCCCGTACACACAGCTATGTTTGTGCACACAAGGATCCCAAACACTGCTATGTTTGTATACAGCAGGATCCCAAGCACTGCAATGTTTGTACACAGCAGGATCCCGTACTCAGCAATGTTTGTCTGCAGCAGGGACGCACACACAGCGATGTTTGTATACAGAATAATCACAAAAAATGCAATTTTGTACACAGCAGGATCCCACACACATAAAAGTTTGTGCACAGCAGGATGCCAGACACAGCAGTGTTTATACACAGCAGGATCCCACACAGAGCCATGAATGTAAACAGCAAAATCCCACACGCAGCAATGTTTGTACACAGCAAGATCCCACACACAGCAATGATTTTAACCAGGAGGATCCCACACACAGCAATGTTTGTACACAGCAAGACACCACACACAGCAATGTATGTAGACAGCAGGATCCCACACACACAGCAATGTTTATACACAGCAGGATCTGAAACACAGCAATTTTTGTACACAGCAGGATCCTGTACACACAACAATGTGTGTACACAGCAGGATCTGAAACACAGCAATATTTGTACACAGCAGAATCCCATGCACAGCAATGTTTGTACACAGCAGGATCCCACACACAGCAATGTTTGTACACAGCAGGATCCTGCACACAGTAAAGTTTGTACACAGCAAGATCCCACATACCGCAATGTTTGTACAGAGCGGGATGTCACACAGAGCAATGAATATACGCAGCAGGATCCCAACACCGAGCAATGTTTGTACACAGCAAGATCCCACACGCAGCAATGTTTGTACACAGCAAGATCCCACACACAGCAATTTTTGTGCACAGCAGGATCTCACACACAGCAATATTTGTACGCAGGAAAATCCAACACACAGCAATGTTTGTACACATCAGGATGCCAGACACAGCAATGTTTATACACAGCAGGATCCCACACAGAGCATGAATGTAAACAGCAAGATCCCACACACAGCAATGTTTGTACACAGCAAAATCCCGCAAACTAAATGTTTGTGCACAGCAGGATCTCACACACAGCAATGTTTGTACACAGCAGGAACCCACACCCAGCAATGTTTGTACAAAGCAGGTTCGCACATACAGCAATATTTGGACACAGCAGGATCACACAAACAGCCATGTTTGTACACAGCAGGATCCCTCAAACAGCCATGTTTGTACACAGTAGGATCCCACAGACTGCAATATCGTACACAGCAGGATCCTACACCTATATTGTTTGTACACAGCAGGATCCCGTAGAGCGCAATGTATGTACACAGGAGGATCCCATACACAGCAATGTTTGTACACAGCAGGATCACACATGCCACAATGTTTGTACACAGCAGGATCCCACACACTGCAATGGTTGTACACAGCAATAATTCAAACACAGCAATGTTTGTACCCAGCAGGATCCCACGCACAGCAATGTTTGTACAAGAGCAGGATCCCACACACAGCAAAGTTTTTACAGAGCAGGATCTGACACACAGCAGTGTTCGTACACAGCTGGATCCCGCAGTCAGCAATGTTTGTACACCTAAGGGACGCACGAAGAGCAATGTTTGTAAACAGAAGGATCCCATGCTCGGCAATGTTTGTGCACAGTAGGATCCCACACACTGCAATGTTTGCACACAGCAGGATCCTGTACACAGTAATGTTTATACGCAACAGGATACCAGACCGAGCAATGTTTGTACACAGCAGAATCCCAAACATAGCAATGTTTGTACACAGCAAGATCCCACACACAGCAATGTTTGTAGACAGCAGGATCCCACATGCAGCAATGTTTGTACACAGCAGGATCCCGAGAACAGCAATGTTTGCCTACAGCAGGATCCCACACACAGAAATGTACATATACAGCAAGATCCAACTCACAGCAATGTTTGTACACAGCAGCATCCCACTCACAGCAATGTTTGTACAGAGCAGGATCCCGTACACACAGCTATGTTTGTGCACACAAGGATCCCAAACACTGCAATGTTTGTATACAGCAGGTTCCCAAGCACTGCAATGTTTGTACACAGCAGGATCCCGTACTCAGCAATGTTTGTCTGCAGCAGGGACGCACACACAGCAATGTTTGTACACAGCATAATCTCACAAACTGCCATGTTTGTACACAGCAGGATCGCACACACAGCAATGTTTGTACACAGCAGGATCCCAAACACAGCAATGTTTGTACACAGCAGGATCCCACACACAGCAATGTTTGTGCACAGCAGGATGCCAGACACAGCAATGTTTATACACAGCAGGATCCCACACACAGCAATGTTTATACACAGAAGGATCTGAAACACAGCAATGTTTGTACACATCAGGATCCTGTACACACATCAATGTTTGTACACAGCAGGATCCCACACACAGCAATGTTTATACACAGCAGGATCTGAAACACAGCAATGTTTGTACACATCAGGATCCTGTACACACATCAATGTTTGTACACAGCAGGATCCCACACACAGCAATGTTTGGGCACAGCAGGATCCCACACAGAGAAATGCACATATACAGCAATATCCAACTCACAGCAATGCTTGTACACAGCAGCATCCCACTCACAGCAATGTTTGTACAGAGCAGGATCCCGTAGACACAGCTATGTTTGTGCACACAAGGATCCCAAGAGCACTGCAATGTTTGTATACAGCAGGATCCCGTAAACAGCAATGTTTGTACACAGCAGGATCACACATGCCGCAATGTTTCTACACAGCAGGATCCCTCACACAGCAATGGTTGTACAAGGCAGGATCTCACACAGCAATGTTTGCACACAGCAGGATCCCACAAACAGCAATGTTTGTACACAGCAGGATCCTGTACACACAGCAATGTTTGTACACAGCAATAATTCAAACACAGCAATGTTTGTACACAGCAGGATCCCACGCACAGCAATGTTTGTACAAGAGCAGAATCCCACACTCAGCAAAGTTGTTACAGAGCAGGATCCGACACACAGCAGTGTTCGTACACAGCAGGATCCCGTAGTCAGCAATGTTTGTACACAGCAGTATACTGTACCCAGCAATGTTTGTACACGGCAGGATCCTACACATACATTGTTTGTACACAGCTGGATCCCATAGACAGCAATGTTTGTATGCATCAGGATCCTAAGCACTGCAAGGTTTGTACACAGCAGGATCTGACACACAGCAATGTTTGTACACAGCAGGATCCCACACACAGCAATGTTTGTACACAGCAGGATCCCACACACAGCAATGTTTGTACACAGCAGGATCCCACACACAGCAATGTTTGTACACAGCAGGATCCCACACACAGCAATTGTTGTACAAGGTAGGATCTCACACAGCAATGTTTGCACACAGCAGGATCCCACAAACAGCAATGTTTGTACACAGCAGGATCCTGTACACACAGCTATGTTTGTACACAGCAATAATTCAAACACAGCAATGTTTGTACACAGCAGGATCCCACGCACAGCAATGTTTGTACAAGAGCTGAATCCCACACACAGCAAAGTTTTTACTGAGCAGGATCCTACACACAGTAGTGTTCGTTCACAGCAGGATCCTGTAGTCAGCAATGTTTGTACACAGCAGTATACTGTACCCAGCAATGTTTGTACACAGCAGGATCTCACACACAGCAATGTTTGTACACAGCAGGATCTGACACACAGCAATGTTTGTGCACAGCAGGATCCTAAGCAATGCAATGTTTGTACACAGCAGGATCCTAAGCACTGCAATGTTTGTACACAGCTGGATCCCACACACAGCAATGTTTGTACACAGCTGGATCCTAAGCATTGCAATGTTTGTACACAGCAAGATCCCCCACACAGCAACGTTTGTAAACAGAAGGATCCCACAAACAGTAATGTTTGTACACAGCAGGATCATAAACACAGCGATGTTTGTACACAGCTGGATCCCATACACAGCAATGTTTGTACACAACATGATCCCGCACACAGCAATGTTTGTACACAGCAAGATCCCACATACAGCAATGTTTGCATACAGCAAAATCCCATGTTCGGCAATGTTTGTGCACAGTAGGATCCCACACACTGCAATGTTTGTACACAGCAGGATCCCACGCAAAGCATTTTTTTTACACAGCAGGATGCTGTACACAGTAATGTTTATACGCGTCAGGATCCCACACATAGCAATATTTGTACACAGCAGGATCCCACACACAGCAATGTTTGTGCACAGCAGGATCGCACACGCAGGAATGTTTGTGCACAGCTGATGCCACACACAGCAATGTTTGTACACAGCAAGATCCCACACACAGCAATGTTTGTACACAGCAGGATCCCACATACAGCAATGTTTGTACACAGCAGGATCCCACACACAGCAATGTTTATACACAGCAGGATCTGAAACACAGCAATGTTTGTACACAGCAGGATCCTACACACAGCAATGTTTAGGCACAGCAGGATCCCACACAGAGAAATGTACATATACAGCAAGATCCAACTCACAGCACTGTTTGTACACAGCAGCATCCCACTCACAGAAATGTTTGTACACAGCAGGATCCCGTACACACAGCTATGTTTGTGCACACAAGGATCCCAAGCACGGCAATGTTTGTACACAGCAGGATCCCGTACTCAGCAATGTTTGTCTGCAGCAGGGACGCACACACAGCAATGTTTGTACACAGCATAATCCCAAAAAATGCAATGTTTGTACACAGCAGGATCCCACACACAGCAATGTTTGTACACAGCAGGATCCCGTACACAGCAATGTTTGTCTGCAGCAGGGACGCACACACAGCAATGTTTGTACACAGCATAATATCAAAAAATGCAATGTTTGTACACAGCAGGATCCCACACACATAAAAGTTTGTGCACAGCAGGATGACAGACACAGCAATGTTTGTACATAGCAGGATCCCAAGCACTGCAATGTATGTACACAGCAGGATCCCACAAACAGCAATGTTTGTACACAGCAAGATCCCGCACACAGCAATGTTTGTGCACAGTAGGATCTCACACACAGCAATGTTTGCACACAGCTGGATCCTACACACAGCAATGTATGTACACAGCAAGATCCTGCACACAGCAATGTTTGTGCACAGTAGGATCTCACACACAGCAATGTTTATACACAGCAGGATCTGAAACACAGCAATGTTTGTACACAGCAGGATCCCGCACACAGCAATTTTTGTACACAGCAGGATCCTGTACACAGTAATGTGTATACGCAGCAGGATCCCACACCGAGCAATGTTTGAACACAGCAAGATCACACACACAGCAATGTTTGTGCACAGCAGGATCGCACATGCAGGAATGGTTGTGCACAGCAGGATCCCACACACAGCAATGTTTGTACACAGCAGGATCCCACACACAGCAATGTTTATACACAGCAGGATCTGAAACACAGCAATGTTTGTACACAGCAGGATCCTGTACACAGATAAAATTTTGTGCACAGCAGGATTCCAGACACAGCAATGTTTATACACATCAGGATCCCAAGCACTGCAATGTTTGTACACAGCAGGATCCCACACACAGCAATGTTTGTACACAGCAAGATCCCGCACACAGCAATGTTTGTGCACAGTAGGATCTCACACACAGCCATGTTTGTACACAGCAGGACTCCCACACACAGCAATGTTTGTACAAAGCAGGTTCGCACACACAGCAATATTTGCACACATCAGGATCCCACAAACAGCCATGTTTGTACACAGCAGGATCCCACAGACTGCAATATTGTACACAGCAGGATCCCACACACAGCAATGTTTGTACAAAGCAGGTTCGCACACACAGCAATATTTGCACACATCAGGATCCCACAAACAGCCATGTTTGTACACAGCAGGATCCCGCAGACTGCAATATTGTACACAGCAGGATCCTACACCTATATTGTTTGTACACAGCAGGATCCCGTAGAGCGCAATGTATGTACAAGGCAGGATCCCGTACACAGCAATGTTTGTACACAGCAGGATCCTGCACACACAGCATTGTTTGTACACAGCAATAATTCAAACACAGCAATGTTTGTGCACAGCATAATCACAAAAAATGCAATGTTTGTACACAGCAGGATCCCACACACAGCAATGTTTGTACACAGCAAGATCCCGCACACAGCAATGTTTGTGCACAGTAGGATCCCACAAACAGCAATGTTTGTACACAGCAGAATCCCACAAACAGCCATGTTTGTACACAGCAGGATCCCACAGACTGCAATATTGGACACAGCAAGATCCTACACCTATATTGTTTGTACACAGCAGGATCCCGTACAGCGCAATGTATGTACAAGGCAGGATCCCGTACACAGCAATGTTTGTACACAGCAGGATCACACATGCTGCAATGTTTGTACACAGCAGGATCCTGCACACACAGCATTGTTTGTACACAGCAATAATTCAAACACAGCAATGTGTGTACACAGCTGGATCCCATAGACAGCAATATTTGTACGCATCAGGATCCTAAGCACTGCAAGGTTTGTACACAGCAGGATCCGACACACAGCAATGTTTGCACACAGCAGGATCCCACAAACAGCAATGTTTGTACACAGCAGGATCCTGTACACACAACAATGTTTGTACACAGCAATAATTCAAACACAGCAATGTTTGTACACAGCAATAATTCAAACACAGCAATGTTTGTACACAGCAGGATCGCATGCACAGCAATGTTTGTACAAGAGCAGAATCCCACACACAGCAAAGTTTTTACTGAGCAGGATCCTACACACAGCAGTGTTCGTTCACAGCAGGATCCTGTAGTCAGCAATGTTTGTATACAGCAGTATACTGTACCCAGCAATGTTTGTACACAGCAGGATCCCACACACAGCAATGTTTGTGCACAGCAAGATCCCTCACACAGCAATGTTTGTGCACAGTAGGATCTCACACACAGCAATGTTTGTACACAGCTGGATCCTAAGCACTGCAATGTTTGTACACAGCAAGATCCCCCACACAGCAACGTTTGTAAACAGAAAGATCCCACACACAGTAATGTTTGTACACAGCAGGATCCCAAACACAGCAATGTTTGTACACAGCTGGTCCCATACACAGCAATGTTTGTACACAACATGATCATGCACACAGCAATGTTTGTGCACAGCAAGATCCCAGATACAGCAATGTTTGCATACTGCAAAATCCCATGCTCGGCAATGTTTGTGCACAGTAGGATCCCACACACAGCAATGTTTGTACACAGCAGGATCCCACGCACAGCAAATTTTGTACACTGCAGGATCCTGTACACAGTAATGTGTATACGCAGCAGGATCCCACACCGAGCAATGTTTGTACACAGCAAGATCGCACACACAGCAATGTTTGTGAACAGCAGGATCGCACATGCAGGAATGTTTGTGCACAGCAGGATCCCACACACAGCAATGTTTGTACACAGCAAGATCCCAAGCACTGCAATGTTTGTACACAGCAGGATCCCACATGCAGCAATGTTTGTACACAGCAAGATCCCGCACACAGCAATGTTTGTGCACATTAGGATCTCACACACAGCAATGTTTGTACACAGCAGGATCCCACACACAGCAATGTTTGTACAAAGCAGGTTCGCACACAGAGCAATATTTGCACACAGCAGGATCCCACAAACAGCCATGTTTGTACACAGCAGAATCCCACAAACAGCCATGATTATACACAGCAGGATCCCACAGACTGCAATATTGTACACAGCAGGATCCTACACCTATATTGTTTGTACACAGCAGGATCCCGTAGAGCGCAATGTATGTACACAAAAGGATCCCGTACACAGCAATGTTTGTACACAGCAGGATCACACATGCTGCAATGTTTGTACACAGCAGGATCCTGCACACACAGCATTGTTTGTACACAGCAATAATTCAAACACAGCAATGTTTGTACACAGCAATAATTCAAACACAGCAATGTTTGTACACAGCAGGATCCCAAGCACTGCAATGTTTGTCTACAGCAGGACCCCTACACAGCAATGTTTGTACACAGCAGGATCCTGTACACACATCAATGTTTGTACACAGCAGGATCCGACACACAGCAATGTTTGGGCACAGCAGGATCCCACACTGAGAAATGTACATATACAGCAAGTTCCAACTCACAGCAATGTTTGTACACAGCAGCATCCCACTCACAGCAATGTTTGTACAGAGCAGGATCCCGTACACACAGCTATGTTTGTGCACACAAGGATCCCAAACACTGCTATGTTTGTATACAGCAGGATCCCAAGCACTGCAATGTTTGTACACAGCAGGATCCCGTACTCAGCAATGTTTGTCTGCAGCAGGGACGCACACACAGCGATGTTTGTATACAGAATAATCACAAAAAATGCAATTTTGTACACAGCAGGATCCCACACACATAAAAGTTTGTGCACAGCAGGATGCCAGACACAGCAGTGTTTATACACAGCAGGATCCCACACAGAGCCATGAATGTAAACAGCAAAATCCCACACGCAGCAATGTTTGTACACAGCAAGATCCCACACACAGCAATGATTTTAACCAGGAGGATCCCACACACAGCAATGTTTGTACACAGCAAGACACCACACACAGCAATGTATGTAGACAGCAGGATCCCACACACACAGCAATGTTTATACACAGCAGGATCCCAAGCACTGCAATGTTTGTACACAGCAGGATCCCACACACAGCAATGTTTGTACACAGCAAGATCCCGCACACAGCAATGTTTGTGCACATTAGGATCTCACACACAGCAATGTTTGTACACAGCAGGTTCCCACACACCGCAATGTTTGTACAAAGCAGGTTCGCACACAGAGCAATATTTGCACACAGCAGGATCCCACAAACAGCCATGTTTGTACACAGCAGAATCCCACAAACAGCCATGATTATACACAGCAGGATCCCACAGACTGCAATATTGTACACAGCAGGATCCTACACCTATATTGTTTGTACACAGCAGGATCTCGTAGAGCGCAATGTATGTACACAAAAGGATCCCGTACACAGCAATGTTTGTACACAGCAGGATCACACATGCTGCAATGTTTGTACACAGCAGGATCCTGCACACACAGCATTGTTTGTACACAGCAATAATTCAAACACAGCAATGTTTGTACACAGCAGGATCCCACGCACAGTAATGTTTGTACAAGAGCAGAATCCCACACACAGTAAAGTTTTTACAGAGAAGGATCCGACACACAGCAGTGTTCGTACACAGCAGGATCCCGTAGTTAGCAATGTTTGTACACAGCAGTATACTGTACCCAGCAATGTTTGTACACAGCAGGATTCTACACATATATTGTTTGTACACAGCAGGATCCCGTAGATCGCAATGTATGTACACAGCAGGATCCCGTACACAGCATTGTTTGTACACAGCAGGATCACACATGCCGCAATGTTTGTACACAGCAGGATCCCAAACACAGCAATGGTTGTACAAGGGAGGATCACACACAGCAATGTTTGCACACAGCAGGATCCCACAAACAGCAATGTTTGTACACAGCAGGATCCTGTACACACAGCAATGTTTGTACACAGCAATAATTCAAACACAGCAATGTTTGTACACAGCAGGATCCCACACACAGCAATGTTTGTACAAAGCAGGTTCGCACACAGAGCAATATTTGCACACAGCAGGATCCCACAAACAGCCATGTTTGTACACAGCAGAATCCCACAAACAGCCATGAGTGTATACAGCAGGATCCCACAGACTGCAATATTGTACACAGCAGGATCCTACACCTATATTGTTTGTACACAGCAGGATCCCGTAGAGCGCAATGTTTGTACACAAAAGGATCCCGTACACAGCAATGTTTGTACACAGCAGGATCACACATGCTGCAATGTTTGTACACAGCAGGATCCTGCACACACAGCAATGTTTGTACACAGCAATAATTCAAACACAGCAATGTTTGTACACAGCAGGATCCCACGCACAGCAATGTTTGTACAAGAGCAGAATCCCACACACAGTAAAGTTTTTACAGAGCAGAATCCGACACACAGCAGTGTTCGTACACAGCAGGATCCCATAGTTAGCAATGTTTGTACACAGCAGTATACTCTACCCAGCAATGTTTGTACACAGCAGGATCCCGTACACAGCATTGTTTGTACACAGCAGGATCACACATGCCGCAATGTTTGTACACAGCAGGATCCCGTACACAGCAATGGTTGTACAAGGGAGGATCACACACAGCAATGTTTGCACACAGCAGGATCCCACAAACAGCAATGTTTGTACACAGCAGGATCCTGTACACACAGCAATGTTTGTACACAGCAATAATTCAAACACAGCAATGTTTGTACAAGAGCAGAATCCCACACACAGCAAAGTTTTTACAGAGCAGGATCCGACACACAGCAGTGTTCGTACACAGCAGGATCCCGTAGTCAGCAATGTTTGTACATAGCAGTATACTGTACCCAGCAATGTTTGTACACAGCAAGATCCCACACACAGCAATGTTTGTACACAGCAGGATCCCACGTTCAGCAATGTTTGTACACAGCAGGATCCCAAGCACTGCAATGTTTGTCTACAGTAGGATCCCTACACAGCAATGTTTGTACACAGCAGGATCCCACACACAGCAATGTTTGTACACAGCAGGATCCCACGCACAGCAAATTTTGTACACTGCAGGATCCTGTACACAGTAATGTGTATACGTAGCAGGATCCCACACCGAGCAATGTTTGTACACAGCAAGATCCCACACACAGCAATGTTTGTGCACAGCAGGATCGCACATGCAGCAATGTTTGTGCACAGCAGGATCCCACACACAGCAATGTTTGTACACAGCACGATCCCACGCACAGCAATGTTTGTACACAGCAGGATCCCACATGCAGCAATGTTTGTACACAGCAGGATCCCAAGCACTGCAATGTTTGTCTACAGCAGGACCCCTACACAGCAATGTTTGTACACAGCAGGATCCTGTACACACATCAATGTTTGTACACAGCAGGATCCGACACACAGCAATGTTTGGGCACAGCAGGATCCCACACTGAGAAATGTACATATACAGCAAGTTCCAACTCACAGCAATGTTTGTACACAGCAGCATCCCACTCACAGCAATGTTTGTACAGAGCAGGATCCCGTACACACAGCTATGTTTGTGCACACATGGATCCCAAACACTGCTATGTTTGTATACAGCAGGATCCCAAGCACTGCAATGTTTGTACACAGCAGGATCCCGTACTCAGCAATGTTTGTCTGCAGCAGGGACGCACACACAGCAATGTTTGTATACAGAATAATCACAAAAAATGCAATTTTGTACACAGCAGGATCCCACACACATAAAAGTTTGTGCACAGCAGGATGCCAGACACAGCAGTGTTTATACACAGCAGGATCCCACACAAGGCCATGAATGTAAACAGCAAAATCCCACACGCAGCAATGTTTGTACACAGCAAGATCCCACACACAGCAATGATTTTAACCAGGAGGATCCCACACACAGCAATGTTTGTACACAGCAAGACACCACACACAGCAATGTATGTAGACAGCAGGATCCCACACACACAGCAATGTTTATACACAGCAGGATCCCAAGCACTGCAATGTTTGTACACAGCAGGATCCCACAAACAGCAATGTTTGTACAAAGCAGGTTCGCACACAGAGCAATATTTGCACACAGCATGATCCCACAAACAGCCATGTTTGTACGCAGCAGAATCCCACAAACAGCCATGATTGTACACAGCAGGATCCCACAGACTGCAATATTGTACACAGCAGGATCCTACACCTATATTGTTTGTACACAGCAGGATCCCGTAGATCGCAATGTATGTACACAGCAGGATCCCGTACACAGCATTGTTTGTACACAGCAGGATCACACATGCCGCAATGTTTGTACACAGCAGGATCCCACACACAGCAATGGTTGTACAAGGGAGGAGCTCACACAGCAATGTTTGCACACAGCAGGATCCCACAAACAGCAATGTTTGTACACAACAGGATCCTGTAAACACAGCAATGTTTGTACACAGCAATAATTCAAACACAGCAATGTTTGTACACAGCAGGATCCCACGCACAGCAATGTTTGTACAAGAGCAGAATCCCACACACAGCAAAGTTTTTACAGAGCAGGATCCCACACACAGCAGTGTTCGTACACAGCAGGATCCCGTAGTCAGCAATGTTTGTACATAGCAGTATACTGTACTCAGCAATGTTTGTACACAGCAAGATCCCACACACAGCAATGTTTGTACACAGCAGGATCCCACATTCAGTAATGTTTGTGCACAGCAGGATCCCAAGCACTGCAATGTTTGTCTACAGTAGGATCCCACACACAGCAATGTTTGTACACAGCAGGATCCCACACACAGCAATGTTTGTACACAGCAGGATCCCACACACAGCAATGTTTGTACACAGCAGGATCCCACACACAGCAATGTTTATACACTGCAGGATCTGAAACACAGCAATGTTTGTACACAGCAGGATCCTGTACACACATCAATGTTTGTACACAGCAGGATCCCACACACAGCAATGTTTGGGCACAGCAGGATCCCACACAGAGAAATGTACATACACAGCAATATCCAACTCACAGCAATGTTTGTACACAGCAGCATCCCACTCACAGCAATGTTTGTACAGAGCAGGATCCCGTACACACAGCTATGTTTGTGCACACAAGGTTCCCAAGCACTGCAATGTTTGTATACAGCAGGATCCCAAGCACTGCAATGTTTGTACACAGCAGGATCCCGTACTCAGCAATGTTTGTCTGCAGCAGGGACGCACACACAGCAATGTTTGTACACAGCATAATCCCAAAAAATGCAATGTTTGTACACAGCAGGATCCTGTACACAGCAATGTTTGTACACAGCAGGATCACACATGCCGCAATGTTTGTACACAGCAGGATCCCTCACACAGCAATGTTTGTACAAGGCAGGATCTCACACAGCAATGTTTGCACACAGCAGGATCCCACAAACAGCAATGTTTGTCTACAGCAGGATCCTGTACACACAGCAATGTTTGTACACAGCAATAATTCAAACACAGCAATGTTTGTACACAGCAGGATCCCACGCACAGCAATGTTTGTACAAGAGCAGAATCCCACACACAGCAAAGTTGTTACAGAGCAGGATCCGACACACAGCGGTGTTCGTACACAGCAGGATCCCGTAGTCAGCAATGTTTGTACACAGCTGTATACTGTACCCAGCAATGTTTGTACACGGCAGGATCCTACACATATATTGTTTGTACACAGCTGGATCCCATAGATAGCAATGTTTGTACACAGCAGGATCCCACGCACAGCAAAGTTTTTACTGAGCAGGATCCTACACACAGCGGTGTTCGTACACAGCTGGATCCTTCACACAGCAGTGTTCGTTCACAGCTGGATCCTAAGCACTGCAATGTTTGTACACAGCACGATCCCCCACACAGCAACGTTTGTAAACAGAAGGATCCCACAAACAGTAATGTTTGTACACAGCAGGATCATAAACACAGCGATGTTTGTACACAGCTGGATCCCATACACAGCAATGTTTGTACACAGCTGGATCCCATACACAGCAATGTTTGTACACAACATGATCCCGCACACTGCAATGTTTGTACACAGCAAGATCCCAATACAGCAATGTTTGCATACAGCAAAATCCCATGTTCGGCAATGTTTGTGCACAGTAGGATCCCACACACTGCAATGTTTGTACACAGCAGGATCCCACGCACAGCAATTTTTTTACACAGCACGATGCTGTACACAGTAATGTATATACGCATCAGGATCCCACACATAGCAATGTACACAACTGGATCCCATAGACAGCAATGTTTGTACGCATCAGGATCCTAAACACTGCAAGGTTTGTACACAGCAGGATCCCACGCACAGCAATGTTTGTACAAGAGCAGAATCCCACACACAGCAAAGTTTTTACTGAGCAGGATCCGACACACAGCAATGTTCGTACACAGCAGGATCCTGTAGTCAGCAATGTTTGTACACAGCAGTATACTGTACCCAGCAATGTTTGTACACAGCAAGATCCCACACTCAGCAATGTTTGTACACAGCAGTATACTGTACCCAGCTATGTTTGTACACAGCAGTATACTGTACCCAGCTATGTTTGTACACAGCAGGATCCCACGCACAGCAATGTTTGTACACAGCTGGATCCCATAGACAGCAATGTTTGTATGCATCAGGATCCTAAGCACTGCAAGGTTTGTACACAGCAGGATCCGACACACAGCAATGTTTGTACGCAGCAGGATCCTAAGCAATGCAATGTTTGTACACAGCAGGATCCTAAGCACTGCAATGTTTGTACACAGCTGGATCCCACACACAGCAATGTTTGTACACAGCTGGATCCTAAGCACTGCAATGTTTGTACACAGCAAGATCGTCCACACAGCAACGTTTGTAAACAGAAGGATCCCACAAACAGTAATGTTTGTACACAGCAGGATCATAAACACAGCGATGTTTGTACACAGCTGGATCCCATACACAGCAATGTTTGTACACAACATGATCCCGCACACAGCAATGTTTGTACACTGCAAGATCCCACATACAGCAATGTTTGCATACAGCAAAATCCCATGTTCGGCAATGTTTGTGCACAGTAGGATCCCACACACTGCAATGTATGTACACATTGATCAATCGCACAGAAATTTTTGTACACAGCAGGATCCTGTACACAGTAATATGTATCCGCAGCAGGATCCCACACCTAGCAATGTTTGTACACAGTAAGATCCCACACACAGCAATGTTTGTGCACAGCAGGATCGCACACACAGGAATGGTTGTGCACAGCAGGTCCCACACACAGCAATGTTTGTACACAGGAGGATCCCACACACAGCAATGTTTGTACACAGCAGGATCCCAAGCACTGCAATGTTTATACACAGCAGGATCTGAAACACAGCAATGTTTGTACACAGCAATAATTCAAACACAGCAATGTTTGTACACAGCAGGATCCCACACACAGCAATGTTTGTACAAGAGCAGAATCCCACACACAGCAAAGTTTTTACAGAGCAGGATCCGACACACAGCAGTGTTCGTACACAGCAGGATCCCGCAGTCAGCAATGTTTGTACACAGCAGTATACTGTACCCAGCAATGTTTGTACACAGCAGCATTCTACACATATATTGTTTGTACACAGCAGGATCCCATAGATCGCAATGTATGTACACAGCAGGATCCCGTACACAGCATTGTTTGTACACAGCAGGATCACACATGCCGCAATGTTTGTACACAGCAGGATCCTACACACAGCAATGGTTGTACAAGGCAGGATCTCACACAGCAATGTTTGCACACAGCAGGATCCCACAAACAGCAATGTTTGTATACAGCAGGATCCTGTACAGACAGCAATGTTTGTACACAGCAATAATTCAAACACAGCAATGTTTGTACACAGCAGGATCCCACGCACAGCAATGTTTGTACAAGAGCAGAATCCCACACACAGCAAAGTTTTTACAGAGCAGGATCCGACACACAGCAGTGTTCGTACACAGCAGGATCCCAAGCACTGCAATGTTTGTCTACAGCAGGATTCCTACACAGCAATGTTTGTACACAGCAGGATCCCACACACAGCAATGTTTATACACAGCAGGATCTGAAACACAGCAATGTTTGTACACAGCAGGATCCTGTACACACATCAATGTATGTACACAGCAGGATCCCACACACAGCAATGTTTGGGCACAGCAGGATCCCACACAGAGAAATGTACATATACAGCAATATCCAACTCACAGCAATGTTTGTACACAGCAGCATCCCACTCACAGCAATGTTTGTACAGAGCAGGATCCCGTACACACAGCTATGTTTGTGCACACAAGGTTCCCAAGCACTGCAATGTTTGTATACAGCAGGATCCCAAGCACTGCAATGTTTGTACACAGCAGGATCCCATACTCAGCAATGTTTGTCTGCAGCAGGGACGCACACACAGCAATGTTTGTACACAGCATAATCCCAAAAAATGCAATGTACGTACACAGCAGGATCCCGTGCACAGCAATGTTTGTACACAGCAGGATCCTGTACACACAGCAATGTTTGTACAAAGCAATAATTCAAACACAGCAATGTTTGTACACAGCTGGATCCCACGCACAGCAATGTTTGTTCAAGAGCAGAATCCCACACACAGCAAAGGTTTTACAGAGCAGAATCCGACACACAGCAGTGTTCGTACACAGCAGGATCCCGTAGTCAGCAATGTATGTACACAGCAGGATCCCATACACAGCAATGTTTGTACACAGCAGGATCACACATGCCACAATGTTTGTACACAGCAGGATCCCACACACAGCAATGTTAAAACACAGCAGGATCTGAAACACAGCAATGTTTGTACACAGCAGGATCCTGTACACACATCAATGTTTGTACACAGCAGGATCCCACACAGAGAAATGTACATATACAGCAATATCCAACTCACAGCAATGTTTGTACACAGCAGCATCCCACTCACAGCAATGTTTGTACAGAGCAGGATCCCGTACACACAGCTATGTTTGTGCACACAAGGATCCCAAACACTGCAATGTTTGTACACAGCAGGATCCCAAGCATTGCAATTTTTGTACACAGCAGGATCCCACACACAGCAATGGTTGTACAAGGCAGGATCTCACACAGCAATGTTTGCACACAGCAGGATTCCACAAACAGCAATGTTTATACACAGCAGGATCCTGTACACACAGCAATGTTTGTACACAGCAATAATTTAAACACAGCAATGTTTGTACACAGCAGGATCCCACGCACAGCAATGTTTGTACAAGAGCAGAATCCCACACACAGCAAAGTTTTTACACAGCAGGATCCGACACACAGCAGTGTTCGTACACAGCAGGATCCCGTAGTCAGCAATGTTTGTACCCAGCAGAATACTGTACCCAGCAATGTTTGTACACAGCAGGATCCCACACACAGCAATGTTTGTACAGAGCTGGATCCCATAGACAGCAATGTTTGTACGCATCAGGATCCTAAGCACTGCAAGGTTTGTACACAGCAGGATCCGACACACAGCAATGTTTGTACACAGCGGGATCCTAAGCACTGCGACGTATGTACACAGCAATATCCTAAGCACTGCAATGTTTGTACACAGCAGGATCCCACACACAGCAATGTTTGTACACAGCAGGATCCTAAGCACGGCAATGTTTGTACACAACATGATCCCGCACACAGCAACGTTTGTGCACAGCAAGATTCCACATACAGCAATGTTTGCATACAGCAAAATCCCATGCTCGGCAATGTTGGTGCACAGTAGGATCCCACACACTGAAATGTTTGTACACAGCAGGATCCCACGCACAGCAATTTTTGTACACAGCAGGAACCTGTCCACAGTAATGTTTATACGCAGCAGGATCCCACACCGAGCAATGTTTGTACACAGCAGGATCCAACACATAGCAATGTTTGTACACAGCAAGATCCCACACACAGCAATGTTTGTACACAGCAGGATCCCACATGCAGCAATGTTTGTACACAGCAGGATCCCAAGCACTGCAATGTTTGTCTACAGCAGGATCCCACACACAGCAATGTTTGTACACAGCAGGATCCACACACAGCAATGTTTGTACACAGCAAGATCCCGTACACACAGCAATGTTTGTACACAGCAGGATCCACACACTGCAATGTTTATACACAGCAGGATCTGAAACACAGCAATGTTTGTACACAGCAGGATCCTGTACACACATCAATGTTTGTACACAGCAGGATCCCACACACAGCAATGTTTAGGCACAGCAGGCTCCCACACAGAGAAATGTACATATACAGCAAGATCCAACTCACAGCAATATTTGTACACAGCAGCATCCCACTCACAACAATGTTTGTACAGAACAGGATCCCATACACACAGCTATGTTTGTGCACACAAGGATCCCAAGCACTGCAATGTTTGTATACAGCAGGATCCCAAGCACTGCAATGTTTGTACACAGCAGGATCCCGTACTCAGCAATGTTTGTACACAGCATAATCCCAAAAAATGCAATGTTTGTACAGCAGGATCCCACACACAGCAAAGTTTGTGCACAGCAGGATCCCACACAGAGAAATGTACATATACAGCAAGATCCAACTCACAGCAATATTTGTACACAGCAGCATCCCACTCACAACAATGTTTGTACAGAACAGGATCCCATACACACAGCTATGTTTGTGCACACAAGGATCCCAAGCACTGCAATGTTTGTATACAGCAGGATCCCAAGCACTGCAATGTTTGTACACAGCAGGATCCCGTACTCAGCAATGTTTGTACACAGCATAATCCCAAAAAATGCAATGTTTGTACAGCAGGATCCCACACACAGCAAAGTTTGTGCACAGCAGGATCCCACACAGAGCCATGAATGTAAACAGCAAAATCTCACACGCAGCAATATTTGTACACAGCAAGATCCCACACACAGCCTGTTTGTACACAGCAGGATCCCACACACAGCAATGTTTGTACACAGCAGGATCCCAAGCACTGCAATGTTTGTACACAGCAGGATCCTGTACTCAGCAATGTTTGTCTGCAGCAGGGACGCACACACAGCAATGTTTGTACACAGCATAATCCCAAAAAATGCAATGTATGTACACAGCAGTATCCCAAAAAATGCAATGTATGTACACAGCAGTATCCCGTACTCAGCAATGTTTGTATACAGCAGGATCCTGTACACACAGCAATGTTTGTACAAAGCAATAATTCAAACACAGCAATGTTTGTACACAGCAGGATCCCACGCACAGCAATGTTTGTACAAGAGCAGAATCCCACACACAGCAAAGGTTTTACAGAGCAGAATCCGACACACAGCAGTGTTTGTACACAGCAGGATCCCGTAGTCAGCAATGTATGTACACAGCAGGATCCCATACACAGCAATGTTTGTACACAGCAGGATCACACATGCCACAATGTTTGTACACAGCAGGATCCCACACACAGCAATGTTTATACACAGCAGGATCTGAAACACAGCAATGTTTGTACACAGCAGGATCCTGTACACACATCAATGTTTGTACACAGCAGGATCCCACACAGAGAAATGTACATATACAGCAATATCCAACTCACAGCAATGTTTGTACACAGCAGCATCCCACTCACAGCAATGTTTGTACAGAGCAGGATCCCGTACACACAGCTATGTTTGTGCACACAAGGATCCCAAACACTGCAATGTTTGTACACAGCAGGATCCCAAGCATTGCAATTTTTGTACACAGCAGGATCCCACACACAGCAATGGTTGTACAAGGCAGGATCTCACACAGCAATGTTTGCACACAGCAGGATTCCACAAACAGCAATGTTTATACACAGCAGGATCCTGTACACACAGCAATGTTTGTACACAGCAATAATTTAAACACAGCAATGTTTGTACACAGCAGGATCCCACGCACAGCAATGTTTGTACAAGAGCAGAATCCCACACACAGCAAAGTTTTTACACAGCAGGATCCGACACACAGCAGTGTTCGTACACAGCAGGATCCCGTAGTCAGCAATGTTTGTACCCAGCAGAATACTGTACCCAGCAATGTTTGTACACAGCAGGATCCCACACACAGCAATGTTTGTACAGAGCTGGATCCCATAGACAGCAATGTTTGTACGCATCAGGATCCTAAGCACTGCAAGGTTTGTACACAGCAGGATCCGACACACAGCAATGTTTGTACACAGCGGGATCCTAAGCACTGCGACGTATGTACACAGCAGGATCCTAAGCACTGCAATGTTTGTACACAGCAGGATCCCACACACAGCAATGTTTGTACACAGCAGGATCCTAAGCACGGCAATGTTTGTACACAACATGATCCCGCACACAGCAACGTTTGTGCACAGCAAGATTCCACATACAGCAATGTTTGCATACAGCAAAATCCCATGCTCGGCAATGTTGGTGCACAGTAGGATCCCACACACTGAAATGTTTGTACACAGCAGGATCCCACGCACAGCAATTTTTGTACACAGCAGGAACCTGTACACAGTAATGTTTATACGCAGCAGGATCCCACACCGAGCAATGTTTGTACACAGCAGGATCCAACACATAGCAATGTTTGTACACAGCAAGATCCCACACACAGCAATGTTTGTACACAGCAGGATCCCACATGCAGCAATGTTTGTACACAGCAGGATCCCAAGCACTGCAATGTTTGTCTACAGCAGGATCCCACACACAGCAATGTTTGTACACAGCAGGATCCACACACAGCAATGTTTGTACACAGCAAGATCCCGTACACACAGCAATGTTTGTACACAGCAGGATCCACACACTGCAATGTTTATACACAGCAGGATCTGAAACACAGCAATGTTTGTACACAGCAGGATCCTGTACACACATCAATGTTTGTACACAGCAGGATCCCACACACAGCAATGTTTAGGCACAGCAGGATCCCACACAGAAAAATGTACATATACAGCAAGATCCAACTCACAGCAATATTTGTACACAGCAGCATCCCACTCACAACAATGTTTGTACAGAACAGGATCCCATACACACAGCTATGTTTGTGCACACAAGGATCCCAAGCACTGCAATGTTTGTATACAGCAGGATCCCAAGCACTGCAATGTTTGTACACAGCAGGATCCCGTACTCAGCAATGTTTGTACACAGCATAATCCCAAAAAATGCAATGTTTGTACAGCAGGATCCCACACACAGCAAAGTTTGTGCACAGCAGGATCCCACACAGAGCCATGAATGTAAACAGCAAAATCTCACACGCAGCAATATTTGTACACAGCAAGATCCCACACACAGCCTGTTTGTACACAGCTGGATCCCATAGACAGCAATGTTTGTACGCATCAGGATCCTAAGCACTGCAAGGTTTGTACACAGCAGGATCCGACACACAGCAATGTTTGTACACAGCAAGATCCTAAGCACAGCAATGTTTGTACACAGCTGGATCCTAAGCACTGCAATGTTTGTACACAGCAAGATCCCCCACACAGCAACCTTTGTACAGAGCAGGATCCCGTACACACAGCTATGTTTGTGCACACAAGTATCCCAAGCACTGCAATGTTTGTATACAGCAGGATCCCACACACAGCAATGTTTGTACACAGCAGGATCCCGTACTCAGCAATGTTTGTCTGCAGCAGGGACGCACACACAGCAATGTTTGTACACAGCATAATCCCAAAAGATGCAATGTATGTACACAGCAGGATCCCGTACACAGCAATATTTGTACACAGCAGTATCACACATGCCGCAATGTTTGTACACAGCAGGATCCCACACACAGCAATGGTTGTACACAGCAGGATCCTGTACACACAGCAATGTTTGTACACAGCAATAATTCAAACACAGCAATGTTTGTACACAGCAGGATCCCACGCACAGCAATGTTTGTACAAGAGCAGAATCAAACACGCAGCAAAGTTTTGACAGAGCAGAATCCGACACACAGCAGTGTTCGTACACAGCAGGATCCCGTAGTCAGCGATGTTTGTACACAGCAGTATACTGTACCCAATAATGTTTGTACACAGCAGGATCCTACACATATATTGTATGTACACAGCAGGATCCCGTAGAGCGCAATGTATGTACACAGCAGGATCCCGTACACAGCAATGTTTGTACACAGCAGGATCACACATGCCACAATGTTTGTACACAGCAGGATCCACACACAGCAATGTTTATACACAGCAAGATCTGAAACACAGCAATGTTTGCACACAGCAGGATCCTGTACACATCAATGTTTGTACGCAGCAGGATCCCGTACTCAGCAATGTTTGTCTGCAGCAGGGACACACACACAGCAATGTTTGTACACAGCATAAGCCCAAAAAATGCAATGTTTGTAAAGCAGGATCCCACACACAGCAAAGTTTGTGCACAGCAGGATGCCAGACACAGCAATGTTTATACACAGCAGGATCCCACACAGAGCCATGAAAGTAAACAGCAAAATCTCACACGCAGCAATGTTTGTACACAGCAAGTTCCCACACACAGCAATGTTTGTACACAGCAGGATCCTACACATATATTGTACGTACACAGCAGGATCCCGTAGAGCGCAATGTATGTACACAGCAGGATCCCGTACACAGCAATGTTTGTACACAGCAGGATCACAAATGCCACAATGTTTTTACACAGCAGGATCCCACACACAGCAATGGTTGTACAAGGCAGGATCTCACACAGCAATATTTGCACACAGCAGGATTCCACAAACAGCGATGTTTGTACACAGCAGGATCCTGTACACACAACAATGTTTGTACACAGCAATAATTCAAACACAGCAATGTTTGTACACAGCAGGATCCCACGCACAGCAATGTTTGTACAAGAGCAGAATCCCACACACAGCAAAGTTTTTACACAGCAGGATCCGACACACAGCAGTGTTCGTACACAGCAGGATCCTGTAGTCAGCAATGTTTGTACACAGCAGTATACTGTAGCCAGCAATATTTGTACACAGCAGGATCCCATAGACAGTTATGTTTGTACGCATCAGGATCCTAAGCACTGCAAGGTTTGTACACAGCAGGATCCGACACACAGCAATGTTTGTACAGAGCTGGATCCCATAGACAGTTATGTTTGTACGCATCAGGATCCTAAGCACTGCAAGGTTTGTACACAGCAGGATCCCACACAAAGCCATGTTTTCACACAGCAGGATCCCACACACAGCAACGTTTGTACACAGCTGGATCCTAAGCACTGCAATGTTTGTACACAGCAAGATCCCACACACAGCAACGTTTGTAAACAAAAGGATCCCACACGCAGTAATGTTTGTACAAGAGCAAGATCCCACACACAGCAATGTTCGTACACAGCAGGATCCCGTATTCACTAATGTTTGTGCACATAAGGGAAGCATGAAGAGCAATGTTTGTAAACAGCATGATCCCACACACAGAAATGTTTGTACACAGCATGATCCCAGAGAGAGCTATGTTTCTACACAGCAGGATCCCACACACAGCAATGTTTGCACACAGCAGGATCCCACACACAGCAATGTTTGTACACAGGAGCATCACACACACAGCAATGTTTGTACACAGCAGGATCCCACACAAAGCAATGTACGTATACAGCAAGATCCCACACACAGCAATGTTTGTGCAGAACAGGATCTCACACACAGCAATGTGTGCACACAGCAGGATCCCACACACAGAAATGTTTGTACACATCAGGATACTAAGCACTGCAATGTTTATACACAGCAGGAGCCCACACACAGCAATGTTTGTACACAGCTGGATCCCGTACACAGCAAAGTTTGTACACATCAGGATCCCAAGCACAGCAATTTTTGTACACAGCAGGATCCCACACACAGCAATGTTTATACACAGCAGGATCTGAAACACAGCAATGTTTGTACACAGCAGTATCCTGTACACACAACAATGTTTGTACACAGCAGGATCCCAAGCACTGCAATGTTTGAACACAGCAGGATCCCACACACAGCAATGTTTTTACACAGCAGGATCCCGTACACACAACAATGTTTGTACACAGCAGGATCTCAAACACAGCCATGTTGTACACAGCAGGATCCCACACACAGCAATTTTCGGACACAGCAGGATTCGTACTCTCCAATGTTTGTATGCAGCAGGGACGCACACACAGCAATGTTTGTACACAGCATGATCCCACACACAGCAATGTTTGTACACAGCAGTATCCCGTACCCAGCAATGTTTGTACACAGCAGGATCCCTCACAAAGCTATAATTGTACACAGCAGAACCCACACACAGCAATGCTTGTACACAGCAGGATCCCATACACTGCAATGTTTGCACACATCAGGAACACACACACACAGCAATGTTGTTACACAGCAAGATCCCACACACAGTAATGTTTGTACACAGCAGGATCCCACTCACTGCAATGTATGTGCACAGCAGGATCCCACACACAGCAATGTTTAGGCACAGCAGGATCCCACACAGAGAAATGTACATATACAGCAAGATCCAACTCACAGCAATATTTGTACACAGCAGCATCCCACTCACAACAATGTTTGTACAGAACAGGATCCCATACACACAGCTATGTTTGTGCACACAAGGATCCCAAGCACTGCAATGTTTGTATACAGCAGGATCCCAAGCACTGCAATGTTTGTACACAGCAGGATCCCGTACTCAGCAATGTTTGTACACAGCATAATCCCAAAAAATGCAATGTTTGTACAGCAGGATCCCACACACAGCAAAGTTTGTGCACAGCAGGATCCCACACAGAGCCATGAATGTAAACAGCAAAATCTCACACGCAACAATATTTGTACACAGCAAGATCCCACACACAGCCTGTTTGTACACAGCAGGATCCCACACACAGCAATGTTTGTACACAGCAGGATCCCAAGCACTGCAATGTTTGTACACAGCAGGATCCTGTACTCAGCAATGTTTGTCTGCAGCAGGGACGCACACACAGCAATGTTTGTACACAGCATAATCCCAAAAAATGCAATGTATGTACACAGCAGTATCCCGTACTCAGCAATGTTTGTATACAGCAGGATCCTGTACACACAGCAATGTTTGTACACAGCAATAATTCAAACACAGCAATGTTTGTACACAGCAGGATCCCACGCACAGCAATGTTTGTACAAGAGCAGAATCCCACACACAGCAAAGTTTTTACACAGCAGGATCCGACACACAGCAGTGTTCGTTCACAGCAGGATCACACACACAGCAATGTTTGTACACAGCTGGATCCCATAGACAGCAATGTTTGTACGCATCAGGATCCTAAGCACTGCAAGGTTTGTACACAGCAGGATCCGACACACAGCAATGTTTGTACACAGCAAGATCCTAAGCACGGCAATGTTTGTACACAGCAGGATCACAAATGCCACAATGTTTTTACACAGCAGGATCCCACACACAGCAATGGTTGTACAAGGCAGGATCTCACACAGCAATATTTGCACACAGCAGGATTCCACAAACAGCGATGTTTGTACACAGCAGGATCCTGTACACACAACAATGTTTGTACACAGCAATAATTCAAACACAGCAATGTTTGTACACAGCAGGATCCCACGCACAGCAATGTTTGTACAAGAGCAGAATCCCACACACAGCAAAGTTTTTACACAGCAGGATCCGACACACAGCAGTGTTCGTACACAGCAGGATCCTGTAGTCAGCAATGTTTGTACACAGCAGTATACTGTAGCCAGCAATATTTGTACACAGCAGGATCCCATAGACAGTTATGTTTGTACGCATCAGGATCCTAAGCACTGCAAGGTTTGTACACAGCAGGATCCGACACACAGCAATGTTTGTACAGAGCTGGATCCCATAGACAGTTATGTTTGTACGCATCAGGATCCTAAGCACTGCAAGGTTTGTACACAGCAGGATCCCACACAAAGCCATGTTTTCACACAGCAGGATCCCACACACAGCAACGTTTGTACACAGCTGGATCCTAAGCACTGCAATGTTTGTACACAGCAAGATCCCACACACAGCAACGTTTGTAAACAGAAGGATCCCACACGCAGTAATGTTTGTACAAGAGCAAGATCCCACACACAGCAATGTTCGTACACAGCAGGATCCCGTATTCACTAATGTTTGTGCACATAAGGGACGCATGAAGAGCAATGTTTGTAAACAGCATGATCCCACACACAGAAATGTTTGTACACAGCATGATCCCAGAGAGAGCTATGTTTCTACACAGCAGGATCCCACACACAGCAATGTTTGCACACAGCAGGATCCCACACACAGCAATGTTTGTACACAGGAGCATCACACACACAGCAATGTTTGTACACAGCAGGATCCCACACAAAGCAATGTACGTATACAGCAAGATCCCACACACAGCAATGTTTGTGCAGAACAGGATCTCACACACAGCAATGTGTGCACACAGCAGGATCCCACACACAGAAATGTTTGTACACATCAGGATACTAAGCACTGCAATGTTTATACACAGCAGGAGCCCACACACAGCAATGTTTGTACACAGCTGGATCCCGTACACAGCAAAGTTTGTACACATCAGGATCCCAAGCACAGCAATTTTTGTACACAGCAGGATCCCACACACAGCAATGTTTATACACAGCAGGATCTGAAACACAGCAATGTTTGTACACAGCAGTATCCTGTACACACAACAATGTTTGTACACAGCAGGATCCCAAGCACTGCAATGTTTGAACACAGCAGGATCCCACACACAGCAATGTTTTTACACAGCAGGATCCCGTACACACAACAATGTTTGTACACAGCAGGATCTCAAACACAGCCATGTTGTACACAGCAGGATCCCACACACAGCAATTTTCGGACACAGCAGGATTCGTACTCTCCAATGTTTGTATGCAGCAGGGACGCACACACAGCAATGTTTGTACACAGCATGATCCCACACACAGCAATGTTTGTACACAGCAGTATCCCGTACCCAGCAATGTTTGTACACAGCAGGATCCCTCACAAAGCTATAATTGTACACAGCAGAACCCACACACAGCAATGCTTGTACACAGCAGGATCCCATACACTGCAATGTTTGCACACATCAGGAACACACACACACAGCAATGTTGTTACACAGCAAGATCCCACACACAGTAATGTTTGTACACAGCAGGATCCCACTCACTGCAATGTATGTGCACAGCAGGATCCCACACAGAGAAGTATTTGTACACATCAGGATCCCAAGCACAGCAATGTTTGTACACAGCAGGATACTGTGCACACAACAAAGTTTGTACTCAGCAGGATCCCACACACAGCAATGTTTATACACAGCAGGATCTGAAACACAGCAATTTTTGTACACAGCAGGATCCTGTACACACAACAATGTTTGTAAACAGCAGGAACTGAAACACAGCAATATTTGTACACAGCAGGATCCTGTACACACAACAATGTTTGTAAACAGCAGGATCTGAAACACAGCAATATTTGTACACAGCAGGATCCCATGCACAGCAATGTTTGTACACAGCAAGATCCCACACACAGCAATATTTGTACACAGCAGGATGTCACACAGAGCAATGTTTACACGCAGCAGGATCCCACACCGAGCCATGCTTGTACACAGCAAGATCCCACAGCAGCTATGTTTGTACACAGCAAGATCCCACACACAGCAATGTTTGTACGCAGGAAAATCCCACACACAGCAATGTTTGTACACAGCAGGATGCCAGAGACAGTAATGTTTATACACAGCAGGATCCCACACAGAGCAATGAATGTAAACAGCACGATCCCACACGCAGCAATGTTTGTACACAGCAAGATCCCGCACACAGCAATGTTTGTGCACAGTAGGGTCTCACACACAACAATGTTAGTACACAGCAGGATCCCACAAACAGCAATGTTTGTACACAGCAGGATCACACACACAGCAATGTTTGTACAAAGCAGTTTGTCAAACACAGCAATATTTGCACACAGCAGGATCCCACAAACAGCCATGTTTGTACACAGCAGGATCCCAAAGACTGCAATATTGTACACAGCAGGATCCTACACATATAATGTTTGTACACAGCAGGACCCCGTAGACTGCAATGTTTGTACACAGCAGAATCCCGTATCCAGCAATGTTTGTACACAGCAGGATCACACATGCCGCAATGTTTGTACACAGCAGGATCCCACACAACAATATTCCTACAAAGCAGGATCCCAAGCACAGCAATGTTTGTACACATCAGGATCCCACGCACAGCAATGTTTTCACACAGCAGTATCCCACAAACAGCAATGTTTGTACACAGCAGGATCCCACAAACAGCAATGTTTGTAAACAGCAGGATCCCACACACAGCAATGTTTGTACAAGAGAAAGATCCCACACACAGCAATGTTTTTACAGAGCAGGATCCCACACACAGCAATGTTCGTACACAGCAGGATCCCGTACTCACTAATGTTTGTACACATAAGGGACGCATGGAGAGCAATGTTTGTAAACAGCATGATCCCACACACAGAAATGTTTGTACACAGCATGATCCCATAGAGAGCAATGTTTGTGCACAGCAGGATCCCACACACAGCAATGTTTGTACACAGGATCATCACACACACAGCAATATTTGTACACAGCAGGATCCCACACACAGAAATGTTTGTACACATCAGTATCCTAAGCACTGCAATGTTTATACACAGCAGGAGCCCACACACAGCAATGTTTGTACACAGCAGGATCCCATACACAGCAATGTTTGTACACATCAGGATCCCAAGCACAGCAATGTTTGTACACAGCGGGATACCGTACACACAGCAATGTTTGTACACAGCAGGATCCCACACACAGCAATGTTTATACAGAGCAGGATCTGAAACACAGCAATGTTTGTACACAGCAGTATCCTGTACACACAACAATGTTTGTACACAGCAGGATCTCAAACACAGCAATGTTGGACACAGCAGGATCCCACACACTGCAATTTTCGTACACAGCAGGATTCGTACTCACCAATGTTTGTATGCAGCAGGGACGCACACACAGCAATGTTTGTACACAGCATGATCCCACACACAGCAATGTTTGTACACAGCTGTATCCCGTACCCAGCAATGTTTGTGCACAGCAGGTTCCCACAGACAGCAATATTTTACACAGCAGGATCCCACACATAGTATTGTTCGTACACTGCAGGATCCCGTACCCAGCAATGTTTGTACACAGCAGGATCCCTCACAAAGCAATAATTGTACACAGCAGATCCCACACACAGCAATGCTTGTACACAGAGATAAAAACAAAGAAAACTGCGGATGCTGGAAATCCAAAACAAAAACAGAATTACCTGGAAAAACTCAGCAGGTCTGGCAGCATCGGCGGAGAAGAAAAGAGTTGACGTTTCGAGTCCTCATGACCCTTCGACAGAATGCTTGTACACAGCAGGATCCCATGCACTGCAATGTTTGCACACATCAGGAACACACACACAGCAATGTTGTTACACAGCAAGATCCCACACACAGTAATGTTTGTACACAGCAGGATCCCACACACTGCAATGTATGTACACAGCAGGATCCCACACAGAGCAATATTTGTGCACATCAGGATCTCAAGCACAGCAATGTTAATCCACAGCAGGATCTGAAACACAGCAATTTTTGTACACTGCAGGATCCTGTACACACAACAATGTTTGTGCACAGCAGGATCTGAAACAGAGCAATATTTGCACACAGCAGGATTCCATGCACAGCAGTGTTTGTACATAGCAGGATCCCACACACAGCAATTTTTATGCACAGCAGGATACCACACAGAGCAATGTACATATAAAGCAAGATGCCACACGCAGCAATGTTTGTGCAGAGCAGGATCGCACACACAGCAATGTTTGTACACAGGAGGTTCCCAAACACAGCAATGTTTGTACACAGCAGGATCGCATACACAGCAATGTTTATACACAGCAGGATCCCACACAGAGCAATGTACGTATACAGCAAGTTCCCACACACAGCAACGTTTGTGCACAGCAGGATCTCACTCACAGCGATGTTTGTACACAGCAGGAACCCACACACAGTACTGTTTGTACAAAAAAGCATCCCACACATAGCAATGTTTGTACACAGCAGGATACCGTAGTGAGCAATGTTTGTACACAGCAGTATCCCGTACCCAGCAATGTTTGTACACAGCAGGATCCCACACACTGCAATGTTTGTACACAGCTGGATCCCGTAAACAGCAATGTTTACACACATCAGGATTCCAAGCACAGCAATGTTTGTACACAGCAGGATCCCACACACAGCAATGTTTGTACACAGCAGGATACCGTACACACAGCAATGTTTGTACACAGCAGGATCCCACACACAGCAATGTTTGTACACAGCAGGATCCCACACACAGCAATGTTTATACACAGCAGGATCTGAAAGACAGCAATGTTTGTACACAGCAGGATCCTGTACACACATCAATGTTTCTACACAGCAGGATCCCACACACAGCAATGTTTAGGCACAGCAGAATCCCACACAGAGAAATGTACATATACAGCAAGATCCAACTCACAGCAATGTTTTTACACAGCAGTATCCCACTCACAGCAATGTTTGTACAGAGCAGGATCCATACACACAGCTATGTTTGTACACACAAGGATCCCAAGCACTGCATTATTTGTACACAGCAGGATCCCATACTCAGCAATGTTTGTCTGCAGCAGGGACGCACACACAGTAATGTTTGTACACAGCAGGATCCCACACACAGCAATGTTTGTACACAGCAGGATCCCATACACAGCAATGTTTGAACACAACATGATCCCGCACACAGCAATGTTGGTACACAGCAAGATCCCACATACAGCAATGTTTGCATACAGCAGAATCCCATGCTTGGCAATTGTTGTGCACAGTAGGATCCCACACACTGCAATGTTTGTACACAGCACGATCCCACGCACAGCAATTTTTGTACAAAGCAGGATCCTGTACACAGTAATGTTTATACGCAGCAGGATCCCACACCGAGCAATGTTTGTACACAGCTGGATCCCACTCACTGCAATGTTTGTATACAGCAAGATCCCACACACAGCAATGTTTGTACACAGCAAGATCCCACACACAGCAATGTTTGTACACAGTAGGATCCCACATGCAGCATGTTTGTACACAGCAGGATCCCTAACACTGCAATGTTTGTCTACAGCAGGATCCCTACACAGCAATGTTTGTACACAGCAGGATCCCACACACAGCAAAGCTTATACAAAGCATGTAGACACAGAGCAATGTTTGTACACAGCAAGATCCGACATGCAGCAATGTTTGTACACAGCAGGATCCCACACAGTGCAATGTTTGTACACAGCAGGATCCCACACAGTGCAATGTTTGTACACAGCAGGATCCCACACAGTGCAATGTTTGTACACAGCAGGATCCCTACACAGCAATGTTTGTACACAGCAGGATCCCATGCACAGCAATATTTGTGCACAGCTGGATTCCACACACTGCAATGTTTGTTCACAGCAGGATGCCACAAACAGCATTGTTTATACACAGCAGGATCCCGTACACTCTACAATGTTTGTAAACAGAAGGATCCCACACACAGCAATGTTTCTACACAGCAGGATCCCATACACAGCAATGTGTGTACAAAGCAAGATCCCATGCATAGCAATGTTTGTACAGTGCAGGAAAAAACACACAGCAATATTTGTACACAGCAGGATCCCGTACACAGCAATGCTTATACAAAGCAGGTACACACACAGCAATGTTTGTACACAGCAGGATCCCACATGCAGCAATGTTTGTACACAGCAGGATCCCACATAGTGCAATGTTTGTACACAGCAGGATCCCAAGCACTGCAATATTTGTGCACAGCAGGATGCCAGACACAGCAATGTTTATACGCAGCAGGATCCCACACAGAGCCATGAATGTAAACAGCAAAATCCCACACGCAGCAATGATTTTAACCAGGAGGATCCCACACACAGCAATGTTTGTACACAGCAGGATGCCACACACAGCAATGTATGTAGACAGCAGGATCTCACACACAGAGCAATGTTTATACACATCAGGTTCCCAAGCACTGCAATGTTTGTACACAGCAGGATCCCACACACAGCAATGTATGTACACAGCAAGATCCCGCACACAGCAATGCTTGTGCACAGAAAGATCTCACACACAGCAATGTTTGTACACATCAGGATCCCACACACAGCAATGTTTGTACACAGCAAGATCCCGCACACATCAATGTTTATGCACAGTAGAATCTCACACACAGCAATGTTTGTACACAGCAGGATCCCACACACAGCAATGTTTGTACACAGCAAGATCCCACACACAGCAATGTTTGTGCACAGTAGGATCTCACACACAGCAATGTTTGTACACAGCAAGATCCCACACACAGCATTGATTTTAACCAGGAGGATGCCACACACAGCAATGTATGTGGACAGCAGGATCCCACACACACAGCAATGTTTATACACATCAGGTTCCCAAGCACTGCAATGTTTGTACACAGCAGGATCCCACACACAGCAATGTTTGTACACAGCAAGATCCCACACACACCAATGTTTGTGCACAGTAGGATCTCACACACAGCAATGTTTGTACACAGCAGGATCCTACAAACAGCAATGTTTGTACAAAGCAGGTTCGAACACACAGCAATATTTGCACGCAGCAGGATCCCATTAACAGCCATGTTTGTACACAGCAGGATCCCACAAACAGCCATGTTTGTACACAGCAGGATCCCAACACTGCAATATTGTACACAGCAGGATCCTACACATATAATGTTTGGACACAGCAGCACCCCATAGACTGCAATGTTTGTACACAGCAGGATCCCGTACACAGCAATGTTTGTACACAGCACAATCACACATGCAGCAATGTTTGTACACAGCAGGATCCCACACACATCAATGGTTGTACAAGGCAGGATCTCACAAAGCAATGTTTGCACACAGCAGGATCCCACACACAGCAATGTTTGTACACAGCAAGATCCCGCACACAGCAATGTTTGTGCACACTTGGATCTCACACACAGCAATGTTTGTACACAGCAGAATGCCAGACACAGCAATGTTTATACACAGCAGGATCCCACACCCAGCAATGTTTGTACAAAGCAGATTCGTACACACAGCAATATTTGCACACACAGGATCCCACAAACAGCCATGTTTGTACACAGCAGGATCCCACAAACAGCCATGTTTGTACACAGCAGGATCCCAGAGACTGCAATATTGTACACAGTAGGATCCTTCACATATAATGTTTGTACACACCAGGACCCCGTAGGCTGCAATGTTTGTACACAGCAGGATCCCGTACACAGCAATGTATGTACACAGCAGGATCCCACACACAGCAATGGTTGTGCAAGGCAGGATCTCACACAGCAATGTTTGTACACAGCAGGATCCCACAAACATCAATGTTTGTACACAGCAGGAACCTGTACACACAGCAATGTTTGAACACAGCAGTATCCTGTACACACAACAATGTTTGTACACAGCAGGATCCCAAGCACTGCAATGTTTGTACACAGCAGGATCTCAAACACAGCCATGTTGTACACAGCAGGATCCCACACACAGCAATTTTCGTACACAGCAGGATTCGTACTCTCCAATGTTTGTATGCAGCAGGGACGCACACACAGCAATGTTTGTACACAGCATGATCCCACACACAGCAATGTTTGTACACAGCAGGATCCCGTACCCAGCAATGTTTGTACACAGCAGGATCCCTCACAAAGCTATAATTGTACACAGCAGAACCCACACACAGCAATGCTTGTACACAGCAGGATCCCATACACTGCAATGTTTGCACACATCAGGAACACACACACACAGCAATGTTGTTACACAGCAAGATCCCACACACAGTAATGTTTGTACACAGCAGGATCCCACACACTGCAATGTATGTGCACAGCAGGATCCCACACACAGAAGTATTTGTACACATCAGGATCCCAAGCACAGCAATGTTTGTACACAGCAGGATACTGTGCACACAGCAAAGTTTGTACTCAGCAGGATCCCACACACAGCAATGTTTATACACAGCAGGAACTGAAACACAGCAATTTTTGTACACAGCAGGATCCTGTACACACAACAATGTTTGTAAACAGCAGGATCTGAAAAACAGCAATATTTGTACACAGCAGGATCCCACGCACAGCAATGTTTGTACACAGCAAGATCCCACACACAGCAATATTTGTACACAGCAGGATGTCACACAGAGCAATGTTTACACGCAGCAGGATCCCACACCGAGCCATGTTTGTACACAGCAAGATCCCACAGCAGCTATGTTTGTACACAGCAAGATCCCACACACAGCAATGTTTGTACGCAGGAAAATCCCACACACAGCAATGTTTGTACACAGCAGGATGCCAGAGACAGTAATGTTTATACACAGCAGGATCCCACACAGAGCAATGAATGTAAACAGCACGATCCCACACGCAGCAATGTTTGTACACAGCAAGATCCCGCACACAGCAATGTTTGTGCACAGTAGGATCTCACACACAACAATGTTAGTACACAGCAGGATCCCACAAACAGCAATGTTTGCACACAGCAGGATCCCACAAACAGCCATGTTTGTACACAGCAGGATCCCACAGACTGCAATATTGTACACAGCAGGATCCTACACATATAATGTTTGTACACAGCAGGACCCCGTAGACTGCAATGTTTGTACACAGCAGAATCCCGTATCCAGCAATGTTTGTACACAGCAGGATCACACATGCCGCAATGTTTGTACACAGCAGGATCCCACACACAGCAATGTTTGTACACAGCAGGATCCTTCACACAACAATATTCCTACAAAGCAGGATCCCACACACAGCAATGTTTGTACACATCAGGATCCCACGCACAGCAATGTTTGTACACAACAGGATCCCACAAACAGCAATGTTTGTACACAGCAGGATCCTGTACACACTGCAATGTTTGAACACAGCAAGAATTCAAACACAGCAATGTTTGTAAACAGCAGGATCCCACACACAGCAATGTTTGTACAAGAGAAAGATCCCACACACAGCAATGTTTTTACAGAGCAGGATCCCACACACAGCAATGTTCGTACACAGCAGGATCCCGTACTCACTAATGTTTGTACACATAAGGGACGCATGAAGAGCAATGTTTGTAAACAGCATGATCCCACACACAGAAATGTTTGTACACAGCATGATCCCATAGAGAGCAATGTTTGTGCACAGCAGGATCCCACACACAGCAATGTTAGTACACAGGATCATCACACACACAGCAATATTTGTACACAGCAGGATCCCACACACAGAAATGTTTGTACACATCAGTATCCTAAGCACTGCAATGTTTATACACAGCAGGAGCCCACACACAGCAATGTTTGTACACAGCAGGATCCCGTACACAGCAATGTTTGTACACATCAGGATCCCAAGCACAGCAATGTTTGTACACAGCGGGATACCGTACACACAGCAATGTTTGCACACAGCAGGATCCCACACACAGCAATGTTTATACAGAGCAGGATCTGAAACACAGCAATGTTTGTACACAGCAGTATCCTGTACACACAACAATGTTTGTACACAGCAGGATCCCAAGCACTGCAATGTTTGAACACAGCATAATCCCACACACAGCAATGTTTGTACACAGCAGGATCCCGTACACACAACAATGTTTGTACACAGCAGGATCTCAAACACAGCAATGTTGTACACAGCAGAATCCCACACACTGCTATTTTCGTACACAGCAGGATTCGTACTCACCAATGTTTGTATGCAGCAGGGACGCACACACAGCAATGTTTGTACACAGCATGATCCCACACACAGCAATGTTTGTACACAGCTGTATCCCGTACCCAGCAATTTTTGTGCACAGCAGGTTCCCACAGACAGCAATATTTTACACAGCAGGATCCCACACATAGTATTGTTCGTACACAGCAGGATCCCGTACCCAGCAATGTTTGTACACAGCAGGATCCCTCACAAAGCAATAATTGTACACAGCAGATCCCACACACAGCAATGCTTGTACACAGAGATAAAAACAAAGAAAACATCGGATGCTGGAAATCCAAAACAAAAACAGAATTACCTGGAAAAACTCAGCAGGTCTGGCAGCATCGGCGGAGAAGAAAAGAGTTGACGTTTCGAGTCCTCATGACCCTTCGACAGAATGCTTGTACACAGCAGGATCCCATACACTGCAATGTTTGCACACATCAGGAACACACACACAGCAATGTTGTTACACAGCAAGATCCCACACACAGTAATGTTTGTACACAGCAGGATCCTAAGCACTGCAAGGTTTGTACACAGCAGGATCCCACACAAAGCCATGTTTTCACACAGCAGGATCCCACACACAGCAACGTTTGTACACAGCTGGATCCTAAGCACTGCAATGTTTGTACACAGCAAGATCCCACACACAGCAACGTTTGTAAACAGAAGGATCCCACACGCAGTAATGTTTGTACAAGAGCAAGATCCCACACACAGCAATGTTCGTACACAGCAGGATCCCGTATTCACTAATGTTTGTGCACATAAGGGACGCATGAAGAGCAATGTTTGTAAACAGCATGATCCCACACACAGAAATGTTTGTACACAGCATGATCCCAGAGAGAGCTATGTTTCTACACAGCAGGATCCCACACACAGCAATGTTTGCACACAGCAGGATCCCACACACAGCAATGTTTGTACACAGGAGCATCACACACACAGCAATGTTTGTACACAGCAGGATCCCACACAAAGCAATGTACGTATACAGCAAGATCCCACACACAGCAATGTTTGTGCAGAACAGGATCTCACACACAGCAATGTGTGCACACAGCAGGATCCCTCACACAGAAATGTTTGTACACATCAGGATACTAAGCACTGCAATGTTTATACACAGCAGGAGCCCACACACAGCAATGTTTGTACACAGCTGGATCCCGTACACAGCAAAGTTTGTACACATCAGGATCCCAAGCACAGCAATTTTTGTACACAGCAGGATCCCACACACAGCAATGTTTATACACAGCAGGATCTGAAACACAGCAATGTTTGTACACAGCAGTATCCTGTACACACAACAATGTTTGTACACAGCAGGATCCCAAGCACTGCAATGTTTGAACACAGCAGGATCCCACACACAGCAATGTTTTTACACAGCAGGATCCCGTACACACAACAATGTTTGTACACAGCAGGATCTCAAACACAGCCATGTTGTACACAGCAGGATCCCACACACAGCAATTTTCGGACACAGCAGGATTCGTACTCTCCAATGTTTGTATGCAGCAGGGACGCACACACAGCAATGCTTGTACACAGAGATAAAAACAAAGAAAACTGCGGATGCTGGAAATCCAAAACAAAAACAGAATTACCTGGAAAAACTCAGCAGGTCTGGCAGCATCGGCGGAGAAGAAAAGAGTTGACGTTTCGAGTCCTCATGACCCTTCGACAGAATGCTTGTACACAGCAGGATCCCATGCACTGCAATGTTTGCACACATCAGGAACACACACACAGCAATGTTGTTACACAGCAAGATCCCACACACAGTAATGTTTGTACACAGCAGGATCCCACACACTGCAATGTATGTACACAGCAGGATCCCACACAGAGCAATATTTGTGCACATCAGGATCTCAAGCACAGCAATGTTAATCCACAGCAGGATCTGAAACACAGCAATTTTTGTACACTGCAGGATCCTGTACACACAACAATGTTTGTGCACAGCAGGATCTGAAACAGAGCAATATTTGCACACAGCAGGATTCCATGCACAGCAGTGTTTGTACATAGCAGGATCCCACACACAGCAATTTTTATGCACAGCAGGATACCACACAGAGCAATGTACATATAAAGCAAGATGCCACACGCAGCAATGTTTGTGCAGAGCAGGATCGCACACACAGCAATGTTTGTACACAGGAGGTTCCCAAACACAGCAATGTTTGTACACAGCAGGATCCCATACACAGCAATGTTTATACACAGCAGGATCCCACACAGAGCAATGTACGTATACAGCAAGTTCCCACACACAGCAACGTTTGTGCACAGCAGGATCTCACTCACAGCGATGTTTGTACACAGCAGGAACCCACACACAGGTACTGTTTGTACAAAAAAGCATCCCACACATAGCAATGTTTGTACACAGCAGGATACCGTAGTGAGCAATGTTTGTACACAGCAGTATCCCGTACCCAGCAATGTTTGTACACAGCAGGATCCCACACACTGCAATGTTTGTACACAGCTGGATCCCGTAAACAGCAATGTTTACACACATCAGGATTCCAAGCACAGCAATGTTTGTACACAGCAGGATCCCACACACAGCAATGTTTGTACACAGCAGGATACCGTACACACAGCAATGTTTGTACACAGCAGGATCCCACACACAGCAATGTTTGTACACAGCAGGATCCCACACACAGCAATGTTTATACACAGCAGGATCTGAAAGACAGCAATGTTTGTACACAGCAGGATCCTGTACACACATCAATGTTTCTACACAGCAGGATCCCACACACAGCAATGTTTAGGCACAGCAGAATCCCACACAGAGAAATGTACATATACAGCAAGATCCAACTCACAGCAATGTTTTTACACAGCAGCATCCCACTCACAGCAATGTTTGTACAGAGCAGGATCCATACACACAGCTATGTTTGTACACACAAGGATCCCAAGCACTGCATTATTTGTACACAGCAGGATCCCATACTCAGCAATGTTTGTCTGCAGCAGGGACGCACACACAGTAATGTTTGTACACAGCAGGATCCCACACACAGCAATGTTTGTACACAGCAGGATCCCATACACAGCAATGTTTGAACACAACATGATCCCGCACACAGCAATGTTGGTACACAGCAAGATCCCACATACAGCAATGTTTGCATACAGCAGAATCCCATGCTTGGCAATTGTTGTGCACAGTAGGATCCCACACACTGCAATGTTTGTACACAGCACGATCCCACGCACAGCAATTTTTGTACAAAGCAGGATCCTGTACACAGTAATGTTTATACGCAGCAGGATCCCACACCGAGCAATGTTTGTACACAGCTGGATCCCACTCACTGCAATGTTTGTATACAGCAAGATCCCACACACAGCAATGTTTGTACACAGCAAGATCCCACACACAGCAATGTTTGTACACAGTAGGATCCCACATGCAGCATGTTTGTACACAGCAGGATCCCTAACACTGCAATGTTTGTCTACAGCAGGATCCCTACACAGCAATGTTTGTACACAGCAGGATCCCACACACAGCAAAGCTTATACAAAGCATGTAGACACAGAGCAATGTTTGTACACAGCAAGATCCGACATGCAGCAATGTTTGTACACAGCAGGATCCCACACAGTGCAATGTTTGTACACAGCAGGATCCCACACAGTGCAATGTTTGTACACAGCAGGATCCCACACAGTGCAATGTTTGTACACAGCAGGATCCCTACACAGCAATGTTTGTACACAGCAGGATCCCATGCACAGCAATATTTGTGCACAGCTGGATTCCACACACTGCAATGTTTGTTCACAGCAGGATGCCACAAACAGCATTGTTTATACACAGCAGGATCCCGTACACTCTACAATGTTTGTAAACAGAAGGATCCCACACACAGCAATGTTTCTACACAGCAGGATCCCATACACAGCAATGTGTGTACAAAGCAAGATCCCATGCATAGCAATGTTTGTACAGTGCAGGAAAAAACACACAGCAATATTTGTACACAGCAGGATCCCGTACACAGCAATGCTTATACAAAGCAGGTACACACACAGCAATGTTTGTACACAGCAGGATCCCACATGCAGCAATGTTTGTACACAGCAGGATCCCACATAGTGCAATGTTTGTACACAGCAGGATCCCAAGCACTGCAATATTTGTGCACAGCAGGATGCCAGACACAGCAATGTTTATACGCAGCAGGATCCCACACAGAGCCATGAATGTAAACAGCAAAATCCCACACGCAGCAATGATTTTAACCAGGAGGATCCCACACACAGCAATGTTTGTACACAGCAGGATGCCACACACAGCAATGTATGTAGACAGCAGGATCTCACACACAGAGCAATGTTTATACACATCAGGTTCCCAAGCACTGCAATGTTTGTACACAGCAGGATCCCACACACAGCAATGTATGTACACAGCAAGATCCCGCACACAGCAATGCTTGTGCACAGAAAGATCTCACACACAGCAATGTTTGTACACATCAGGATCCCACACACAGCAATGTTTGTACACAGCAAGATCCCGCACACATCAATGTTTATGCACAGTAGAATCTCACACACAGCAATGTTTGTACACAGCAGGATCCCACACACAGCAATGTTTGTACACAGCAAGATCCCACACACAGCAATGTTTGTGCACAGTAGGATCTCACACACAGCAATGTTTGTACACAGCAAGATCCCACACACAGCATTGATTTTAACCAGGAGGATGCCACACACAGCAATGTATGTGGACAGCAGGATCCCACACACACAGCAATGTTTATACACATCAGGTTCCCAAGCACTGCAATGTTTGTACACAGCAGGATCCCACACACAGCAATGTTTGTACACAGCAAGATCCCACACACACCAATGTTTGTGCACAGTAGGATCTCACACACAGCAATGTTTGTACACAGCAGGATCCTACAAACAGCAATGTTTGTACAAAGCAGGTTCGAACACACAGCAATATTTGCACGCAGCAGGATCCCATTAACAGCCATGTTTGTACACAGCAGGATCCCACAAACAGCCATGTTTGTACACAGCAGGATCCCAACACTGCAATATTGTACACAGCAGGATCCTACACATATAATGTTTGGACACAGCAGCACCCCATAGACTGCAATGTTTGTACACAGCAGGATCCCGTACACAGCAATGTTTGTACACAGCACAATCACACATGCAGCAATGTTTGTACACAGCAGGATCCCACACACATCAATGGTTGTACAAGGCAGGATCTCACAAAGCAATGTTTGCACACAGCAGGATCCCACACACAGCAATGTTTGTACACAGCAAGATCCCGCACACAGCAATGTTTGTGCACACTTGGATCTCACACACAGCAATGTTTGTACACAGCAGAATGCCAGACACAGCAATGTTTATACACAGCAGGATCCCACACCCAGCAATGTTTGTACAAAGCAGATTCGTACACACAGCAATATTTGCACACACAGGATCCCACAAACAGCCATGTTTGTACACAGCAGGATCCCACAAACAGCCATGTTTGTACACAGCAGGATCCCAGAGACTGCAATATTGTACACAGTAGGATCCTTCACATATAATGTTTGTACACACCAGGACCCCGTAGGCTGCAATGTTTGTACACAGCAGGATCCCGTACACAGCAATGTATGTACACAGCAGGATCCCACACACAGCAATGGTTGTGCAAGGCAGGATCTCACACAGCAATGTTTGTACACAGCAGGATCCCACAAACATCAATGTTTGTACACAGCAGGAACCTGTACACACAGCAATGTTTGAACACAGCAGTATCCTGTACACACAACAATGTTTGTACACAGCAGGATCCCAAGCACTGCAATGTTTGTACACAGCAGGATCTCAAACACAGCCATGTTGTACACAGCAGGATCCCACACACAGCAATTTTCGTACACAGCAGGATTCGTACTCTCCAATGTTTGTATGCAGCAGGGACGCACACACAGCAATGTTTGTACACAGCATGATCCCACACACAGCAATGTTTGTACACAGCAGGATCCCGTACCCAGCAATGTTTGTACACAGCAGGATCCCTCACAAAGCTATAATTGTACACAGCAGAACCCACACACAGCAATGCTTGTACACAGCAGGATCCCATACACTGCAATGTTTGCACACATCAGGAACACACACACACAGCAATGTTGTTACACAGCAAGATCCCACACACAGTAATGTTTGTACACAGCAGGATCCCACACACTGCAATGTATGTGCACAGCAGGATCCCACACACAGAAGTATTTGTACACATCAGGATCCCAAGCACAGCAATGTTTGTACACAGCAGGATACTGTGCACACAGCAAAGTTTGTACTCAGCAGGATCCCACACACAGCAATGTTTATACACAGCAGGAACTGAAACACAGCAATTTTTGTACACAGCAGGATCCTGTACACACAACAATGTTTGTAAACAGCAGGATCTGAAAAACAGCAATATTTGTACACAGCAGGATCCCACGCACAGCAATGTTTGTACACAGCAAGATCCCACACACAGCAATATTTGTACACAGCAGGATGTCACACAGAGCAATGTTTACACGCAGCAGGATCCCACACCGAGCCATGTTTGTACACAGCAAGATCCCACAGCAGCTATGTTTGTACACAGCAAGATCCCACACACAGCAATGTTTGTACGCAGGAAAATCCCACACACAGCAATGTTTGTACACAGCAGGATGCCAGAGACAGTAATGTTTATACACAGCAGGATCCCACACAGAGCAATGAATGTAAACAGCACGATCCCACACGCAGCAATGTTTGTACACAGCAAGATCCCGCACACAGCAATGTTTGTGCACAGTAGGATCTCACACACAACAATGTTAGTACACAGCAGGATCCCACAAACAGCAATGTTTGCACACAGCAGGATCCCACAAACAGCCATGTTTGTACACAGCAGGATCCCACAGACTGCAATATTGTACACAGCAGGATCCTACACATATAATGTTTGTACACAGCAGGACCCCGTAGACTGCAATGTTTGTACACAGCAGAATCCCGTATCCAGCAATGTTTGTACACAGCAGGATCACACATGCCGCAATGTTTGTACACAGCAGGATCCCACACACAGCAATGTTTGTACACAGCAGGATCCTTCACACAACAATATTCCTACAAAGCAGGATCCCACACACAGCAATGTTTGTACACATCAGGATCCCACGCACAGCAATGTTTGTACACAACAGGATCCCACAAACAGCAATGTTTGTACACAGCAGGATCCTGTACACACTGCAATGTTTGAACACAGCAAGAATTCAAACACAGCAATGTTTGTAAACAGCAGGATCCCACACACAGCAATGTTTGTACAAGAGAAAGATCCCACACACAGCAATGTTTTTACAGAGCAGGATCCCACACACAGCAATGTTCGTACACAGCAGGATCCCGTACTCACTAATGTTTGTACACATAAGGGACGCATGAAGAGCAATGTTTGTAAACAGCATGATCCCACACACAGAAATGTTTGTACACAGCATGATCCCATAGAGAGCAATGTTTGTGCACAGCAGGATCCCACACACAGCAATGTTAGTACACAGGATCATCACACACACAGCAATATTTGTACACAGCAGGATCCCACACACAGAAATGTTTGTACACATCAGTATCCTAAGCACTGCAATGTTTATACACAGCAGGAGCCCACACACAGCAATGTTTGTACACAGCAGGATCCCGTACACAGCAATGTTTGTACACATCAGGATCCCAAGCACAGCAATGTTTGTACACAGCGGGATACCGTACACACAGCAATGTTTGCACACAGCAGGATCCCACACACAGCAATGTTTATACAGAGCAGGATCTGAAACACAGCAATGTTTGTACACAGCAGTATCCTGTACACACAACAATGTTTGTACACAGCAGGATCCCAAGCACTGCAATGTTTGAACACAGCATAATCCCACACACAGCAATGTTTGTACACAGCAGGATCCCGTACACACAACAATGTTTGTACACAGCAGGATCTCAAACACAGCAATGTTGTACACAGCAGAATCCCACACACTGCTATTTTCGTACACAGCAGGATTCGTACTCACCAATGTTTGTATGCAGCAGGGACGCACACACAGCAATGTTTGTACACAGCATGATCCCACACACAGCAATGTTTGTACACAGCTGTATCCCGTACCCAGCAATTTTTGTGCACAGCAGGTTCCCACAGACAGCAATATTTTACACAGCAGGATCCCACACATAGTATTGTTCGTACACAGCAGGATCCCGTACCCAGCAATGTTTGTACACAGCAGGATCCCTCACAAAGCAATAATTGTACACAGCAGATCCCACACACAGCAATGCTTGTACACAGAGATAAAAACAAAGAAAACATCGGATGCTGGAAATCCAAAACAAAAACAGAATTACCTGGAAAAACTCAGCAGGTCTGGCAGCATCGGCGGAGAAGAAAAGAGTTGACGTTTCGAGTCCTCATGACCCTTCGACAGAATGCTTGTACACAGCAGGATCCCATACACTGCAATGTTTGCACACATCAGGAACACACACACAGCAATGTTGTTACACAGCAAGATCCCACACACAGTAATGTTTGTACACAGCAGGATCCTAAGCACTGCAAGGTTTGTACACAGCAGGATCCCACACAAAGCCATGTTTTCACACAGCAGGATCCCACACACAGCAACGTTTGTACACAGCTGGATCCTAAGCACTGCAATGTTTGTACACAGCAAGATCCCACACACAGCAACGTTTGTAAACAGAAGGATCCCACACGCAGTAATGTTTGTACAAGAGCAAGATCCCACACACAGCAATGTTCGTACACAGCAGGATCCCGTATTCACTAATGTTTGTGCACATAAGGGACGCATGAAGAGCAATGTTTGTAAACAGCATGATCCCACACACAGAAATGTTTGTACACAGCATGATCCCAGAGAGAGCTATGTTTCTACACAGCAGGATCCCACACACAGCAATGTTTGCACACAGCAGGATCCCACACACAGCAATGTTTGTACACAGGAGCATCACACACACAGCAATGTTTGTACACAGCAGGATCCCACACAAAGCAATGTACGTATACAGCAAGATCCCACACACAGCAATGTTTGTGCAGAACAGGATCTCACACACAGCAATGTGTGCACACAGCAGGATCCCTCACACAGAAATGTTTGTACACATCAGGATACTAAGCACTGCAATGTTTATACACAGCAGGAGCCCACACACAGCAATGTTTGTACACAGCTGGATCCCGTACACAGCAAAGTTTGTACACATCAGGATCCCAAGCACAGCAATTTTTGTACACAGCAGGATCCCACACACAGCAATGTTTATACACAGCAGGATCTGAAACACAGCAATGTTTGTACACAGCAGTATCCTGTACACACAACAATGTTTGTACACAGCAGGATCCCAAGCACTGCAATGTTTGAACACAGCAGGATCCCACACACAGCAATGTTTTTACACAGCAGGATCCCGTACACACAACAATGTTTGTACACAGCAGGATCTCAAACACAGCCATGTTGTACACAGCAGGATCCCACACACAGCAATTTTCGGACACAGCAGGATTCGTACTCTCCAATGTTTGTATGCAGCAGGGACGCACACACAGCAATGTTTGTACACAGCCTATTCCCACACACAGCAATGTTTGTACACAGCAGTATCCCGTACCCAGCAATGTTTGTACACAGCAGGATCCCTCACAAAGCTATAATTGTACACAGCAGAACCCACACACAGCAATGCTTGTACACAGCAGGATCCCATACACTGCAATGTTTGCACACATCAGGAACACACACACACAGCAATGTTGTTACACAGCAAGATCCCACACACAGTAATGTTTGTACACAGCAGGATCCCACACACTGCAATGTATGTGCACAGCAGGATCCCACACACAGAAGTATTTGTACACATCAGGATCCCAAGCACAGCAATGTTTGTACACAGCAGGATACTGTGCACACAGCAAAGTTTGTACTCAGCAGGATCCCACACACAGCAATGTTTATACACAGCAGGATCTGAAACACAGCAATTTTTGTACACAGCAGGATCCTGTACACACAACAATGTTTGTAAACAGCAGGAACTGAAACACAGCAATATTTGTACACAGCAGGATCCTGTACACACAACAATGTTTGTAAACAGCAGGATCTGAAACACAGCAATATTTGTACACAGCAGGATCCCATGCACAGCAATGTTTGTACACAGCAAGATCCCACACACAGCAATATTTGTACACAGCAGGATGTCACACAGAGCAATGTTTACACGCAGCAGGATCCCACACCGAGCCATGCTTGTACACAGCAAGATCCCACAGCAGCTATGTTTGTACACAGCAAGATCCCACACACAGCAATGTTTGTATGCAGGAAAATCCCACACACAGCAATGTTTGTACACAGCAGGATGCCAGAGACAGTAATGTTTATACACAGCAGGATCCCACACAGAGCAATGAATGTAAACAGCACGATCCCACACGCAGCAATGTTTGTACACAGCAAGATCCCGCACACCGCAATGTTTGTGCACAGTAGGATCTCACACACAACAATGTTAGTACACAGCAGGATCCCACAAACAGCAATGTTTGTACACAGCAGGATCACACACACAGCAATGTTTGTACAAAGCAGTTTCTCAAACACAGCAATATTTGCACACAGCAGGATCCCACAAACAGCCATGTTTGTACACAGCAGGATCCCAAAGACTGCAATATTGTACACAGCAGGATCCTACACATATAATGTTTGTACACAGCAGGACCCCGTAGACTGCAATGTTTGTACACAGCAGAATCCCGTATCCAGCAATGTTTGTACACAGCAGGATCACACATGCCGCAATGTTTGTACACAGCAGGATCCCACACACAGCAAAGGTTGTACAAGACAGGATCCCACACACAGCAATGTTTGTACACAGCAGGATCCTTCACACAACAATATTCCTACAAAGCAGGATCCCAAGCACAGCAATGTTTGTACACATCAAGGATCCCACGCACAGCAATGTTTTCACACAGCAGTATCCCACAAACAGCAATGTTTGTACACAGCAGGATCCCACAAACAGCAATGTTTGTAAACAGCAGGATCCCACACACAGCAATGTTTGTACAAGAGAAAGATCCCACACACAGCAATGTTTTTACAGAGCAGGATCCCACACACAGCAATGTTCGTACACAGCAGGATCCCGTACTCACTAATGTTTGTACACATAAGGGACGCATGAAGAGCAATGTTTGTAAACAGCATGATCCCACACACAGAAATGTTTGTACACAGCATGATCCCATAGAGAGCAATGTTTGTGCACAGCAGGATCCCACACACAGCAATGTTTGTACACAGGATCATCACACACACAGCAATATTTGTACACAGCAGGATCCCACACACAGAAATGTTTGTACACATCAGTATCCTAAGCACTGCAATGTTTATACACAGCAGGAGCCCACACACAGCAATGTTTGTACACAGCAGGATCCCATACACAGCAATGTTTGTACACATCAGGATCCCAAGCACAGCAATGTTTGTACACAGCGGGATACCGTACACACAGCAATGTTTGTACACAGCAGGATCCCACACACAGCAATGTTTATATAGAGCAGGATCTGAAACACAGCAATGTTTGTACACAGCAGTATCCTGTACACACAACAATGTTTGTACACAGCAGGATCTCAAACACAGCAATGTTGTACACAGCAGGATCCCACACACTGCAATTTTCGTACACAGCAGGATTCGTACTCACCAATGTTTGTATGCAGCAGGGACGCACACACAGCAATGTTTGTACACAGCATGATCCCACACACAGCAATGTTTGTACACAGCTGTATCCCGTACCCAGCAATGTTTGTGCACAGCAGGTTCCCACGGACAGCAATATTTTACACAGCAGGATCCCACACATAGTATTGTTCGTACACTGCAGGATCCCGTACCCAGCAATGTTTGTACACAGCAGGATCCCTCACAAAGCAATAATTGTACACAGCAGATCCCACACACAGCAATGCTTGTACACAGAGATAAAAACAAAGAAAACTGCGGATGCTGGAAATCCAAAACAAAAACAGAATTACCTGGAAAAACTCAGCAGGTCTGGCAGCATCGGCGGAGAAGAAAAGAGTTGACGTTTCGAGTCCTCATGACCCTTCGACAGAATGCTTGTACACAGCAGGATCCCATGCACTGCAATGTTTGCACACATCAGGAACACACACACAGCAATGTTGTTACACAGCAAGATCCCACACACAGTAATGTTTGTACACAGCAGGATCCCACACACTGCAATGTATGTACACAGCAGGATCCCACACAGAGCAATATTTGTGCACATCAGGATCTCAAGCACAGCAATGTTAATCCACAGCAGGATCTGAAACACAGCAATTTTTGTACACTGCAGGATCCTGTACACACAACAATGTTTGTGCACAGCAGGATCTGAAACAGAGCAATATTTGCACACAGCAGGATTCCATGCACAGCAGTGTTTGTACATAGCAGGATCCCACACACAGCAATTTTTATGCACAGCAGGATACCACACAGAGCAATGTACATATAAAGCAAGATGCCACACGCAGCAATGTTTGTGCAGAGCAGGATCGCACACACAGCAATGTTTGTACACAGGAGGTTCCCAAACACAGCAATGTTTGTACACAGCAGGATCCCATACACAGCAATGTTTATACACAGCAGGATCCCACACAGAGCAATGTACGTATACAGCAAGTTCCCACACACAGCAACGTTTGTGCACAGCAGGATCTCACTCACAGCGATGTTTGTACACAGCAGGAACCCACACACAGGTACTGTTTGTACAAAAAAGCATCCCACACATAGCAATGTTTGTACACAGCAGGATACCGTAGTGAGCAATGTTTGTACACAGCAGTATCCCGTACCCAGCAATGTTTGTACACAGCAGGATCCCACACACTGCAATGTTTGTACACAGCTGGATCCCGTAAACAGCAATGTTTACACACATCAGGATTCCAAGCACAGCAATGTTTGTACACAGCAGGATCCCACACACAGCAATGTTTGTACACAGCAGGATACCGTACACACAGCAATGTTTGTACACAGCAGGATCCCACACACAGCAATGTTTGTACACAGCAGGATCCCACACACAGCAATGTTTATACACAGCAGGATCTGAAAGACAGCAATGTTTGTACACAGCAGGATCCTGTACACACATCAATGTTTCTACACAGCAGGATCCCACACACAGCAATGTTTAGGCACAGCAGAATCCCACACAGAGAAATGTACATATACAGCAAGATCCAACTCACAGCAATGTTTTTACACAGCAGCATCCCACTCACAGCAATGTTTGTACAGAGCAGGATCCATACACACAGCTATGTTTGTACACACAAGGATCCCAAGCACTGCATTATTTGTACACAGCAGGATCCCATACTCAGCAATGTTTGTCTGCAGCAGGGACGCACACACAGTAATGTTTGTACACAGCAGGATCCCACACACAGCAATGTTTGTACACAGCAGGATCCCATACACAGCAATGTTTGAACACAACATGATCCCGCACACAGCAATGTTGGTACACAGCAAGATCCCACATACAGCAATGTTTGCATACAGCAGAATCCCATGCTTGGCAATTGTTGTGCACAGTAGGATCCCACACACTGCAATGTTTGTACACAGCACGATCCCACGCACAGCAATTTTTGTACAAAGCAGGATCCTGTACACAGTAATGTTTATACGCAGCAGGATCCCACACCGAGCAATGTTTGTACACAGCTGGATCCCACTCACTGCAATGTTTGTATACAGCAAGATCCCACACACAGCAATGTTTGTACACAGCAAGATCCCACACACAGCAATGTTTGTACACAGTAGGATCCCACATGCAGCATGTTTGTACACAGCAGGATCCCTAACACTGCAATGTTTGTCTACAGCAGGATCCCTACACAGCAATGTTTGTACACAGCAGGATCCCACACACAGCAAAGCTTATACAAAGCATGTAGACACAGAGCAATGTTTGTACACAGCAAGATCCGACATGCAGCAATGTTTGTACACAGCAGGATCCCACACAGTGCAATGTTTGTACACAGCAGGATCCCACACAGTGCAATGTTTGTACACAGCAGGATCCCACACAGTGCAATGTTTGTACACAGCAGGATCCCTACACAGCAATGTTTGTACACAGCAGGATCCCATGCACAGCAATATTTGTGCACAGCTGGATTCCACACACTGCAATGTTTGTTCACAGCAGGATGCCACAAACAGCATTGTTTATACACAGCAGGATCCCACACACAGCAATGTTTGTACAAGAGAAAGATCCCACACACAGCAATGTTTTTACAGAGCAGGATCCCACACACAGCAATGTTCGTACACAGCAGGATCCCGTACTCACTAATGTTTGTACACATAAGGGACGCATGAAGAGCAATGTTTGTAAACAGCATGATCCCACACACAGAAATGTTTGTACACAGCATGATCCCATAGAGAGCAATGTTTGTGCACAGCAGGATCCCACACACAGCAATGTTAGTACACAGGATCATCACACACACAGCAATATTTGTACACAGCAGGATCCCACACACAGAAATGTTTGTACACATCAGTATCCTAAGCACTGCAATGTTTATACACAGCAGGAGCCCACACACAGCAATGTTTGTACACAGCAGGATCCCGTACACAGCAATGTTTGTACACATCAGGATCCCAAGCACAGCAATGTTTGTACACAGCGGGATACCGTACACACAGCAATGTTTGCACACAGCAGGATCCCACACACAGCAATGTTTATACAGAGCAGGATCTGAAACACAGCAATGTTTGTACACAGCAGTATCCTGTACACACAACAATGTTTGTACACAGCAGGATCCCAAGCACTGCAATGTTTGAACACAGCATAATCCCACACACAGCAATGTTTGTACACAGCAGGATCCCGTACACACAACAATGTTTGTACACAGCAGGATCTCAAACACAGCAATGTTGTACACAGCAGAATCCCACACACTGCTATTTTCGTACACAGCAGGATTCGTACTCACCAATGTTTGTATGCAGCAGGGACGCACACACAGCAATGTTTGTACACAGCATGATCCCACACACAGCAATGTTTGTACACAGCTGTATCCCGTACCCAGCAATTTTTGTGCACAGCAGGTTCCCACAGACAGCAATATTTTACACAGCAGGATCCCACACATAGTATTGTTCGTACACAGCAGGATCCCGTACCCAGCAATGTTTGTACACAGCAGGATCCCTCACAAAGCAATAATTGTACACAGCAGATCCCACACACAGCAATGCTTGTACACAGAGATAAAAACAAAGAAAACATCGGATGCTGGAAATCCAAAACAAAAACAGAATTACCTGGAAAAACTCAGCAGGTCTGGCAGCATCGGCGGAGAAGAAAAGAGTTGACGTTTCGAGTCCTCATGACCCTTCGACAGAATGCTTGTACACAGCAGGATCCCATACACTGCAATGTTTGCACACATCAGGAACACACACACAGCAATGTTGTTACACAGCAAGATCCCACACACAGTAATGTTTGTACACAGCAGGATCCTAAGCACTGCAAGGTTTGTACACAGCAGGATCCCACACAAAGCCATGTTTTCACACAGCAGGATCCCACACACAGCAACGTTTGTACACAGCTGGATCCTAAGCACTGCAATGTTTGTACACAGCAAGATCCCACACACAGCAACGTTTGTAAACAGAAGGATCCCACACGCAGTAATGTTTGTACAAGAGCAAGATCCCACACACAGCAATGTTCGTACACAGCAGGATCCCGTATTCACTAATGTTTGTGCACATAAGGGACGCATGAAGAGCAATGTTTGTAAACAGCATGATCCCACACACAGAAATGTTTGTACACAGCATGATCCCAGAGAGAGCTATGTTTCTACACAGCAGGATCCCACACACAGCAATGTTTGCACACAGCAGGATCCCACACACAGCAATGTTTGTACACAGGAGCATCACACACACAGCAATGTTTGTACACAGCAGGATCCCACACAAAGCAATGTACGTATACAGCAAGATCCCACACACAGCAATGTTTGTGCAGAACAGGATCTCACACACAGCAATGTGTGCACACAGCAGGATCCCTCACACAGAAATGTTTGTACACATCAGGATACTAAGCACTGCAATGTTTATACACAGCAGGAGCCCACACACAGCAATGTTTGTACACAGCTGGATCCCGTACACAGCAAAGTTTGTACACATCAGGATCCCAAGCACAGCAATTTTTGTACACAGCAGGATCCCACACACAGCAATGTTTATACACAGCAGGATCTGAAACACAGCAATGTTTGTACACAGCAGTATCCTGTACACACAACAATGTTTGTACACAGCAGGATCCCAAGCACTGCAATGTTTGAACACAGCAGGATCCCACACACAGCAATGTTTTTACACAGCAGGATCCCGTACACACAACAATGTTTGTACACAGCAGGATCTCAAACACAGCCATGTTGTACACAGCAGGATCCCACACACAGCAATTTTCGGACACAGCAGGATTCGTACTCTCCAATGTTTGTATGCAGCAGGGACGCACACACAGCAATGTTTGTACACAGCCTATTCCCACACACAGCAATGTTTGTACACAGCAGTATCCCGTACCCAGCAATGTTTGTACACAGCAGGATCCCTCACAAAGCTATAATTGTACACAGCAGAACCCACACACAGCAATGCTTGTACACAGCAGGATCCCATACACTGCAATGTTTGCACACATCAGGAACACACACACACAGCAATGTTGTTACACAGCAAGATCCCACACACAGTAATGTTTGTACACAGCAGGATCCCACACACTGCAATGTATGTGCACAGCAGGATCCCACACACAGAAGTATTTGTACACATCAGGATCCCAAGCACAGCAATGTTTGTACACAGCAGGATACTGTGCACACAGCAAAGTTTGTACTCAGCAGGATCCCACACACAGCAATGTTTATACACAGCAGGATCTGAAACACAGCAATTTTTGTACACAGCAGGATCCTGTACACACAACAATGTTTGTAAACAGCAGGAACTGAAACACAGCAATATTTGTACACAGCAGGATCCTGTACACACAACAATGTTTGTAAACAGCAGGATCTGAAACACAGCAATATTTGTACACAGCAGGATCCCATGCACAGCAATGTTTGTACACAGCAAGATCCCACACACAGCAATATTTGTACACAGCAGGATGTCACACAGAGCAATGTTTACACGCAGCAGGATCCCACACCGAGCCATGCTTGTACACAGCAAGATCCCACAGCAGCTATGTTTGTACACAGCAAGATCCCACACACAGCAATGTTTGTATGCAGGAAAATCCCACACACAGCAATGTTTGTACACAGCAGGATGCCAGAGACAGTAATGTTTATACACAGCAGGATCCCACACAGAGCAATGAATGTAAACAGCACGATCCCACACGCAGCAATGTTTGTACACAGCAAGATCCCGCACACCGCAATGTTTGTGCACAGTAGGATCTCACACACAACAATGTTAGTACACAGCAGGATCCCACAAACAGCAATGTTTGTACACAGCAGGATCACACACACAGCAATGTTTGTACAAAGCAGTTTCTCAAACACAGCAATATTTGCACACAGCAGGATCCCACAAACAGCCATGTTTGTACACAGCAGGATCCCAAAGACTGCAATATTGTACACAGCAGGATCCTACACATATAATGTTTGTACACAGCAGGACCCCGTAGACTGCAATGTTTGTACACAGCAGAATCCCGTATCCAGCAATGTTTGTACACAGCAGGATCACACATGCCGCAATGTTTGTACACAGCAGGATCCCACACACAGCAAAGGTTGTACAAGACAGGATCCCACACACAGCAATGTTTGTACACAGCAGGATCCTTCACACAACAATATTCCTACAAAGCAGGATCCCAAGCACAGCAATGTTTGTACACATCAAGGATCCCACGCACAGCAATGTTTTCACACAGCAGTATCCCACAAACAGCAATGTTTGTACACAGCAGGATCCCACAAACAGCAATGTTTGTAAACAGCAGGATCCCACACACAGCAATGTTTGTACAAGAGAAAGATCCCACACACAGCAATGTTTTTACAGAGCAGGATCCCACACACAGCAATGTTCGTACACAGCAGGATCCCGTACTCACTAATGTTTGTACACATAAGGGACGCATGAAGAGCAATGTTTGTAAACAGCATGATCCCACACACAGAAATGTTTGTACACAGCATGATCCCATAGAGAGCAATGTTTGTGCACAGCAGGATCCCACACACAGCAATGTTTGTACACAGGATCATCACACACACAGCAATATTTGTACACAGCAGGATCCCACACACAGAAATGTTTGTACACATCAGTATCCTAAGCACTGCAATGTTTATACACAGCAGGAGCCCACACACAGCAATGTTTGTACACAGCAGGATCCCATACACAGCAATGTTTGTACACATCAGGATCCCAAGCACAGCAATGTTTGTACACAGCGGGATACCGTACACACAGCAATGTTTGTACACAGCAGGATCCCACACACAGCAATGTTTATATAGAGCAGGATCTGAAACACAGCAATGTTTGTACACAGCAGTATCCTGTACACACAACAATGTTTGTACACAGCAGGATCTCAAACACAGCAATGTTGTACACAGCAGGATCCCACACACTGCAATTTTCGTACACAGCAGGATTCGTACTCACCAATGTTTGTATGCAGCAGGGACGCACACACAGCAATGTTTGTACACAGCATGATCCCACACACAGCAATGTTTGTACACAGCTGTATCCCGTACCCAGCAATGTTTGTGCACAGCAGGTTCCCACGGACAGCAATATTTTACACAGCAGGATCCCACACATAGTATTGTTCGTACACTGCAGGATCCCGTACCCAGCAATGTTTGTACACAGCAGGATCCCTCACAAAGCAATAATTGTACACAGCAGATCCCACACACAGCAATGCTTGTACACAGAGATAAAAACAAAGAAAACTGCGGATGCTGGAAATCCAAAACAAAAACAGAATTACCTGGAAAAACTCAGCAGGTCTGGCAGCATCGGCGGAGAAGAAAAGAGTTGACGTTTCGAGTCCTCATGACCCTTCGACAGAATGCTTGTACACAGCAGGATCCCATGCACTGCAATGTTTGCACACATCAGGAACACACACACAGCAATGTTGTTACACAGCAAGATCCCACACACAGTAATGTTTGTACACAGCAGGATCCCACACACTGCAATGTATGTACACAGCAGGATCCCACACAGAGCAATATTTGTGCACATCAGGATCTCAAGCACAGCAATGTTAATCCACAGCAGGATCTGAAACACAGCAATTTTTGTACACTGCAGGATCCTGTACACACAACAATGTTTGTGCACAGCAGGATCTGAAACAGAGCAATATTTGCACACAGCAGGATTCCATGCACAGCAGTGTTTGTACATAGCAGGATCCCACACACAGCAATTTTTATGCACAGCAGGATACCACACAGAGCAATGTACATATAAAGCAAGATGCCACACGCAGCAATGTTTGTGCAGAGCAGGATCGCACACACAGCAATGTTTGTACACAGGAGGTTCCCAAACACAGCAATGTTTGTACACAGCAGGATCCCATACACAGCAATGTTTATACACAGCAGGATCCCACACAGAGCAATGTACGTATACAGCAAGTTCCCACACACAGCAACGTTTGTGCACAGCAGGATCTCACTCACAGCGATGTTTGTACACAGCAGGAACCCACACACAGGTACTGTTTGTACAAAAAAGCATCCCACACATAGCAATGTTTGTACACAGCAGGATACCGTAGTGAGCAATGTTTGTACACAGCAGTATCCCGTACCCAGCAATGTTTGTACACAGCAGGATCCCACACACTGCAATGTTTGTACACAGCTGGATCCCGTAAACAGCAATGTTTACACACATCAGGATTCCAAGCACAGCAATGTTTGTACACAGCAGGATCCCACACACAGCAATGTTTGTACACAGCAGGATACCGTACACACAGCAATGTTTGTACACAGCAGGATCCCACACACAGCAATGTTTGTACACAGCAGGATCCCACACACAGCAATGTTTATACACAGCAGGATCTGAAAGACAGCAATGTTTGTACACAGCAGGATCCTGTACACACATCAATGTTTCTACACAGCAGGATCCCACACACAGCAATGTTTAGGCACAGCAGAATCCCACACAGAGAAATGTACATATACAGCAAGATCCAACTCACAGCAATGTTTTTACACAGCAGCATCCCACTCACAGCAATGTTTGTACAGAGCAGGATCCATACACACAGCTATGTTTGTACACACAAGGATCCCAAGCACTGCATTATTTGTACACAGCAGGATCCCATACTCAGCAATGTTTGTCTGCAGCAGGGACGCACACACAGTAATGTTTGTACACAGCAGGATCCCACACACAGCAATGTTTGTACACAGCAGGATCCCATACACAGCAATGTTTGAACACAACATGATCCCGCACACAGCAATGTTGGTACACAGCAAGATCCCACATACAGCAATGTTTGCATACAGCAGAATCCCATGCTTGGCAATTGTTGTGCACAGTAGGATCCCACACACTGCAATGTTTGTACACAGCACGATCCCACGCACAGCAATTTTTGTACAAAGCAGGATCCTGTACACAGTAATGTTTATACGCAGCAGGATCCCACACCGAGCAATGTTTGTACACAGCTGGATCCCACTCACTGCAATGTTTGTATACAGCAAGATCCCACACACAGCAATGTTTGTACACAGCAAGATCCCACACACAGCAATGTTTGTACACAGTAGGATCCCACATGCAGCATGTTTGTACACAGCAGGATCCCTAACACTGCAATGTTTGTCTACAGCAGGATCCCTACACAGCAATGTTTGTACACAGCAGGATCCCACACACAGCAAAGCTTATACAAAGCATGTAGACACAGAGCAATGTTTGTACACAGCAAGATCCGACATGCAGCAATGTTTGTACACAGCAGGATCCCACACAGTGCAATGTTTGTACACAGCAGGATCCCACACAGTGCAATGTTTGTACACAGCAGGATCCCACACAGTGCAATGTTTGTACACAGCAGGATCCCTACACAGCAATGTTTGTACACAGCAGGATCCCATGCACAGCAATATTTGTGCACAGCTGGATTCCACACACTGCAATGTTTGTTCACAGCAGGATGCCACAAACAGCATTGTTTATACACAGCAGGATCCCGTACACTCTACAATGTTTGTAAACAGAAGGATCCCACACACAGCAATGTTTCTACACAGCAGGATCCCATACACAGCAATGTGTGTACAAAGCAAGATCCCATGCATAGCAATGTTTGTACAGTGCAGGAAAAAACACACAGCAATATTTGTACACAGCAGGATCCCGTACACAGCAATGCTTATACAAAGCAGGTACACACACAGCAATGTTTGTACACAGCAGGATCCCACACACAGCAATGTTTGTACACAGCAGGATCCCACATAGTGCAATGTTTGTACACAGCAGGATCCCAAGCACTGCAATATTTGTGCACAGCAGGATGCCAGACACAGCAATGTTTATACGCAGCAGGATCCCACACAGAGCCATGAATGTAAACAGCAAAATCCCACACGCAGCAATGATTTTAACCAGGAGGATCCCACACACAGCAATGTTTGTACACAGCAGGATGCCACACACAGCAATGTATGTAGACAGCAGGATCTCACACACAGAGCAATGTTTATACACATCAGGTTCCCAAGCACTGCAATGTTTGTACACATCAGGATCCCAAGCACAGCAATGTTTGTACACAGCAGGATACTGTGCACACAGCAAAGTTTGTACTCAGCAGGATCCCACACACAGCAATGTTTATACACAGCAGGAACTGAAACACAGCAATTTTTGTACACAGCAGGATCCTGTACACACAACAATGTTTGTAAACAGCAGGATCTGAAACACAGCAATATTTGTACACAGCAGGATCCCATGCACAGCAATGTTTGTACACAGCAAGATCCCACACACAGCAATATTTGTACACAGCAGGATGTCACACAGAGCAATGTTTACACGCAGCAGGATCCCACACCGAGCCATGTTTGTACACAGCAAGATCCCACAGCAGCTATGTTTGTACACAGCAAGATCCCACACACAGCAATGTTTGTACGCAGGAAAATCCCACACACAGCAATGTTTGTACACAGCAGGATGCCAGAGACAGTAATGTTTATACACAGCAGGATCCCACACAGAGCAATGAATGTAAACAGCACGATCCCACACGCAGCAATGTTTGTACACAGCAAGATCCCGCACACAGCAATGTTTGTGCACAGTAGGATCGCACACACAACAATGTTAGTACACAGCAGGATCCCACAAACAGCAATGTTTGTACACAGCAGGATCACACACACAGCAATGTTTGTACAAAGCAGTTTCTCAAACACAGCAATATTTGCACACAGCAGGATCCCACAAACAGCCATGTTTGTACACAGCAGGATCCCACAGACTGCAATATTGTACACAGCAGGATCCTACACATATAATGTTTGTACACAGCAGGACCCCGTAGACTGCAATGTTTGTACACAGCAGAATCCCGTATCCAGCAATGTTTGTACACAGCAGGATCACACATGCCGCAATGTTTGTACACAGCAGGATCCCACACACAGCAATGTTTGTACACAGCAGGATCCTTCACACAACAATATTCCTACAAAGCAGGATCCCACACACAGCAATGTTTGTACACATCAGGATCCCACGCACAGCAATGTTTGTACACAACAGGATCCCACAAACAGCAATGTTTGTACACAGCAGGATCCTGTACACACTGCAATGTTTGAACACAGCAAGAATTCAAACACAGCAATGTTTGTAAACAGCAGGATCCCACACACAGCAATGTTTGTACAAGAGAAAGATCCCACACACAGCAATGTTTTTACAGAGCAGGATCCCACACACAGCAATGTTCGTACACAGAAGGATCCCGTACTCACTAATGTTTGTACACATAAGGGACGCATGAAGAGCAATGTTTGTAAACAGCATGATCCCACACACAGAAATGTTTGCACACAGCATGATCCCATAGAGAGCAATGTTTGTGCACAGCAGGATCCCACACACAGCAATGTTAGTACACAGGATCATCACACACACAGCAATATTTGTACACAGCAGGATCCCACACACAGAAATGTTTGTACACATCAGTATCCTAAGCACTGCAATGTTTATACACAGCAGGAGCCCACACACAGCAATGTTTGTACACAGCAGGATCCCGTACACAGCAATGTTTGTACACATCAGGATCCCAAGCACAGCAATGTTTGTACACAGCGGGATACCGTACACACAGCAATGTTTGTACACAGCAGGATCCCACACACAGCAATGTTTATACAGAGCAGGATCTGAAACACAGCAATGTTTGTACACAGCAGGATCCCGAGCACTGCAATGTTTGAACACAGCATAATCCCACACACAGCAATGTTTTTACACAGCAGGATCCCGTACACACAACAATGTTTGTACACAGCAGGATCTCAAACACAGCAATGTTGTACACAGCAGAAACCCACACACTGCAATTTTCGTACACAGCAGGATTCGTACTCACCAATGTTTGTATGCAGCAGGGACGCACACACAGCAATGTTTGTACACAGCATGATCCCACACACAGCAATGTTTGTACACAGCTGTATCCCGTACCCAGCAATGTTTGTGCACAGCAGGTTCCCACAGACAGCAATATTTTACACAGCAGGATCCCACACATAGTATTGTTCGTACACAGCAGGATCCCGTACCCAGCAATGTTTGTACACAGCAGGATCCCTCACAAAGCAATAATTGTACACAGCAGATCCCACACACAGCAATGCTTGTACACAGAGATAAAAACAAAGAAAACTGCGGATGCTGGAAATCCAAAACAAAAACAGAATTACCTGGAAAAACTCAGCAGGTCTGGCAGCATCGGCGGAGAAGAAAAGAGTTGACGTTTCGAGTCCTCATGACCCTTCGACAGAATGCTTGTACACAGCAGGATCCCATACACTGCAATGTTTGCACACATCAGGAACACACACACAGCAATGTTGTTACACAGCAAGATCCCACACACAGTAATGTTTGTACACAGCAGGATCCCACACACAGCAATGTTTATCCACAGCAGGATCTGAAACACAGCAATTTTTGTACACTGCAGGATCCTGTACACACAACAATGTTTGTGCACAGCAGGATCTGAAACACAGCAATATTTGCACACAGCAGGATTCCATGCACAGCAGTGTTTGTACATAGCAGGATCCCACACACAGCAATTTTTATGCACAGCAGGATACCACACAGAGCAACGTACATATAAAGCAAGATGCCACACGCAGCAATGTTTGTGCAGAGCAGGATCCCACACATAGCAATGTTTGTGCACACCAAGATTCCACACACCACAATGTTAGTACACAGCAGGATCCCACACACTGCAATGTTTGTGCACAGCAGGATCGCACACACTGCAATGTTTGTACACAGGAGGTTCCCAAACACAGCAATGTTTGTACACAGCAGGATCCCAAGCACAGCAATGTTTATACACAGCAGGATCCCACACAGAGCAATGTACGTATACAGCAAGTTCCCACACACAGCAACGTTTGTACACAGCAGGATCCCACACACAGCAATGTTTATACACAGCAGGATCCCACACACAGCAATGTTTATACACAGCAGGATCTGAAAGACAGCAATGTTTGTACACAGCAGGATCCTGTACACACATCAATGTTTCTACACAGCAGGATCCCACACACAGCAATGTTTAGGCACAGCAGAATCCCACACAGAGAAATGTACATATACAGCAAGTTCCAACTCACAGCAATGTTTGTACACAGCAGCATCCCACTCACAGCAATGTTTGTACACAGCAGGATCCCGTACTCAGCAATGTTTGTCTGCAGCAGGGACGCACACACAGTAATGTTTTTACACAGCATAATCCCACACACAGCAATGTTTGTACAGAGCAGGATCCATACACACAGCTATGTTTGTACACACAAGGATCCCAAGCACTGCATTATTTGTACACAGCAGGATCCCGTACTCAGTAATGTTTGTCTGCAGCAGGGACGCACACACAGTAATGTTTGTACACAGCAGGATCCCACACACAGCAATGTTTGTACACAGCAGGATCCCACACACAGCAATGTTTGAGCACAACATGATTCCGCACACAGCAATGTTGGTACACAGCAAGATCCCACATACAGCAATGTTTGCATACAGCAGAATCCCATGCTTGGCAATTTTTGTGCACAGTAGGATCCCACACACTGCAATGTTTGTGCACAGCAGGATCCAACGCACAGCAATTTTCGTACAAAGCAGCATCCTGTACACAGTAATGTTTATGCGCAGCAGGATCCCACTCACTGCAATGTTTGTACACAGCTGGATCCCACTCACTGCAATGTTTGTATACAGCAAGATCCCACACACAGCAATGATTGTACACAGCAAGATCCCACACACAGCAATGTTTGTACACAGCAGGATCCCACATGCAGCATGTTTGTACACAGCAGGATCCCTACCACTGCAATGTTTGTCTACAGCAGGATCCCTACACAGCAATGTTTGTACACAGCAAGATCCCACACACAGCAATGTTTGTACACAGCAAGATCCCACACACATCAATGTTTGTACACAGCAGGATCCCACATGCAGCATGTTTGTACACAGCAGGATCCCTACCACTGCAATGTTTGTACACAGCAGGATCCCTTACACAGCAAAGCTTATACAAAGCATGTAGACACAGAGAAATGTTTGTACACAGCAAGATCCCACATGCAGCAATGTTTGTACACAGCAGGATCCCACACAGTGCAATGTTTGTACACAGCAGGATCCCACACAGTGCAATGTTTGTGCACAGCAGGATCCCTACACAGCAATGTTTGTACACAGCAGGATCCCATGCACAGCAATGTTTGTGCACAGCTGGATTCCATACACTGCAATGTTTGTTCACAGCAGGATGCCACAAACAGCATTGTTGATACACAGCAGGATCCCATACGCTCTACAATGTTTGTAAACAGAAGGATCCCACACACAGCAATGTTTCTACACAGCAGGATCCCATAAACAGCAATGTGTGTACAAAGCAAGATCCCATGCATAGCAATGTTTGTACAGTGTAGGAAAAAACACACAGCACTATTTGTACACAGCAGGATCCCGTACACAGCAATGCTTATACAAAGCATGTACAAACAGCGCAATGTTTGTACACAGCAAGATCCCACATGCAGCAATGTTTGTACACAGCAGGATCCCACATAGTGCAATGTTTGTACACAGCAGGATCCCAAGCACTGCAATATTTGTGCACAGCAGGATCCCACATACAGCAATGTTTGTACACAGCAGGATGCCAGACACAGCAATGTTTATACGCAGCAGGATCCCACACAGAGCCATGAATGTAAACAGCAAAATCCCACACGCAGCAATGATTTTAACCAGGAGGATCCCACACACAGCAATGTTTGTACACAGCAAGATCCCGCACACAGCAATGCTTGTGCACAGTAAGATCTCACACACAGCAATGTTTGTACACAGCAGGATCCCACACACAGCAATGTTTGTACACAGCAAGATCCCACACACAGCAATGTTTGTGCACAGTAGAATCTCACACATAGCAATGTTTGTACACAGCAGGATCCCACACACAGCAATGTTTGTACACAGCAAGATCCCGCACACAGCAATGTTTGTGCACAGTAGGGTCTCACACACAGTAATGTTTGTACACAGCAAGATCCCACACATAGCATTGATTTTAACCAGGAGGATCCCACACACAGCAATGTATGTACACAGCAGGATCCCACACACACAGCAATGTTTATACACATCAGGTTCCCAAGCACTGCAATGTTTGTACACAGCAGGATCCCACACACAGCAATGTTTGTACACAGCAAGATCCCGCACACAGCAATGTTTGTGCACAGTAGGATCTCACACACAGCAATGTTTGTACACAGCAGGATCCTAAGCACTGCAAGGTTTGTACACAGCAGGAACCTAAGCACTGCAATGTTTGTACACAGCAGTATCCCGCACACAGCAATGTTTGTACACAGCAGGATCCTAAGCACTGCAATGTTTGTACACAGTAGGATCCCAAGCACTGCAATGTTTGTACACAGCAGGATCCCACAAACATCAATGTTTGTACACAGCAGGATCCTGTACACACAGCAATGTATGCACACAGCAATAATTCAAACACAGCAATGTTTGTACACAGCAGGATCCCACACACAGCAATGTTTGTACAAGTGCAGGATCCCACGCAGAGCAAGGTTTTTACAGAGCAGGATCCGACACACAGCAGTGTTCGTACACTGCAGAATCCCGTACACAGCAATGTTTGTACACAGCAGTATACTGTACCCAGCAATGTTTGTACACTTAAGGGACGCACGAAGAGCAATGTTTGTAAACAGCATGATCCCACACACAGCAACGAATGTGCACAGCAGGATTCCACACACAGCAATGTTTGTACACAGGAGGATCCTACACACAGCAATGTACGTATACAGCAAGATCCCACACACAGCAACGTTTGTACACAGCAGGATCTCACACACAGCAATGCCTGTACAAAACAGGATACCAAATACAGCAATCTTGGTTCACAGCAGTATCCTACACACAGCAATATTGTACAGACCAGGATCCCACACATAGCAATGTTTACACAGCAGAATCCCGTAGAGCGCAATGTGTGTACACAGCTGGATACCGTACACAGCAATGTTTGTACACATCAGGATCCTAAGCACTGCAAGGTTTGTACACAGCAGGATCCAACACACAGCAATGTTTGTACACATCAGGATCCTAAGCACTGCAAGGTTTGTACACAGCAGGATCCTAAGCACTGCAATGTTTGTACACAGCAGGATCCTAAGCACTGCAATGTTTGTACACAGTAGGATCCCAAGCACTGCAATGTTTGCACACAGCAGTATCCCACACACAGCAATGTTTGTACACAGCTGGATCCTAAGCACTGCAATGTTTGTACACAGCAAGATCTCCCACACAGCAACGTTTGCAGACAGATGGATCCCACACACAGTAATGTTTGTACACAGCAGGTTCCCATACACAGCAATGTTTGAACACAACATGATCCCGCACACAGCAATGTTGGTACACAGCAAGATCCCACATACAGCAATGTTTGCATACAGCAAAATCCCATGCTCGGCAATTTTTGTGCACAGTAGGATCCCACACACTGCAATGTTTGTGCACAGCAGGATCCCACGCACAGCAATTTTTGTACACAGCAGGATCCCACATGCAGCATGTTTGCACACAGCAGGATCCCTACCACTGCAATGTTTGTCTACAGCAGTATCCCTACACAGCAATGTTTGTACACAGCAGGATCCCACATACAGCAATGTTTGTACACAGCAGGATCCCACGCACAGCAATATTTGTGCACAGCTGGATTCCATACACTGCTATGTTTGTTCACAGCAGGATGCCACACACAGCATTGTTTAAACGCAGCAGGATCCCACACCGAGCAATGTTTGTACACAGCAGGATCCCACACACAGCAATGTTTATATAAAGCAAGATCCCGTACACGGCAATGTTTGTACACAGCAGGATGCCGTACACATCAATGTTTGTACACAGCAGGATCTCGTACACAGCAATTTTTGCACACAGCAGTATCCCACACCCAGCAATGTTTGTACAAAGCAGATTCGTACACACAGCAATATTTGCACACACAGGATCCCACAAACAGCCAGGTTTGTACACAGCAGGATCTCACAAACAGCCATGTTTGTACACAGCAGGATCCCACAAACAGCCATGTTTGTACACAGCAGCATCCCAGAGACTGCAATATTGTACACAGCAGGATCCTTCACATAAAATGTTTGTACACACCAGGACCCCGTAGGCTGCAATGTTTGTACACAGCAGGATCCCGTACACAGCAATGTATGTACACAGCAGGATCCCACACACAGCAATGGTTGTGCAAGGCAGGATCTCACACAGCAATGTTTGTACACAGCAGGATCCTGTACACACAGCAATGTTTGCACACAGCAATAATTCAAACAGAGCAATGTTTGTACACAGCAGGATCCCACACACAGCAAGGTTTGTACAAGAGCAGGATCCCACACACAGCAAAGTTTTACAGAGCAGGATCCGACACACAGCAGTGTTCGTACACTGCAGGATCCGTACACAGCAATGTTTGTACACAGCAGTATACTGTACCCAGCAATGTTTGTACACTTAAGGGACGCACGAAGAGCAATGTTTGTAAACAGCATGATCCCACACACAGCAACGAATGTGCACAGCAGGATTCCACACACAGCAATGTTTGTACACAGGAGGATCCTACACACAGCAATGTACGTATACAGCAAGATCCCACACACAGCAATGTTTATGCACAGCAAGATCCCACACAAAGCAATGTTTGTACACAGCAGGATCTCACACACAGCAATGCCTGTACAAAACAGGATACCAAATACAGCAATCTTGGTTCACAGCAGTATCCTACACACAGCAATATTGTACAGACCAGGATCCCACACATAGCAATGTTTACACAGCAGAATCCCGTAGAGCGCAATGTGTGTACACAGCTGGATCCCGTACACAGCAATGTTTGTACACATTAGGATCCTAAGCACTGCAAGGTTTGTACACAGCAGGATCCGACACACAGCAATGTTTGTACACAGCAGGATCCTAAGCACTGCAACGTTTGTACACAGCAGGAACCTAAGCACTGCAATGTTTTTACACAGCAGTATCCCGCACACAGCAATGTTTGTACACAGCAGGATCCTAAGCACTGCAATGTTTGTACACAGTAGGATCCCAAGCACTGCAATGTTTGTACACAGCAGGATCCCACAAACATCAATGTTTGTACACAGCAGGATCCTGTACACACAGCAATGTTTGCACACAGCAATAATTCAAACACAGCAATGTTTGTACACAGCAGGATCCCACACACAGCAATGTTTGTACAAGTGCAGGATCCCACGCAGAGCAAAGTTTTTACAGAGCAGGATCCGACACACAGCAGTGTTCGTACACTGCAGATTCCCGTACACAGCAATGTTTGTACACAGCAGTATACTGTACCCAGCAATGTTTGTACACTTAAGGGACGCACGAAGAGCAATGTTTGTAAACAGCATGATCCCACACACAGCAATGTACGTATACAGCAAGATCCTACACACAGCAATGTTTGTACACAGCAGGATCTCACACACAGCAATGCCTGTACAAAACAGGATACCAAATACAGCAATCTTGGTTCACAGCAGTATCCTACACACAGCAATATTGTACAGACCTGGATCCCACACATAGCAATGTTTACACAGCAGAATCCCGTATCCAGCAATGTTTGTACACAGCTGGATACCGTACACAGCAATGTTTGTACACATCAGGATCCTAAGCACTGCAAGGTTTGTACACAGCAGGATCCGACACACAGCAATGTTTGTACACATCAGGATCCTAAGCACTGCAAGGTTTGTACACAGCAGGATCCGACACACAGCAATGTTTGTACACATCAGGATCCTAAGCACTGCAAGGTTTGTACACAGCAGGATCCTAAGCACTGCAATGTTTGTACACAGCAGGAACCTAAGCACTGCAATGTTTGTACACAGGAGTATCCCGCACACAGCAATGTTTGTACACAGCAGGATCCTAAGCACTGCAATGTTTGTACACAGTAGCATCCCAAGCACTGCAATGTTTGTACACAGCAGTATCCCACACACAGCAATGTTTGTACACAGCTGGATCCTAAGCACTGCAATGTTTGTACACAGCAAGATCCCCCACACAGCAACGTTTGCAGACAGATGGATCCCACACACAGTAATGTTTGTACACAGCAGGTTCCCATACACAGCAATGTTTGAACACAACATGATCCCGCACACAGCAATGTTGGTGCACAGCAAGATCCCACACAGAGCAATGTGCATATACAGCAAGATGCCACACGCAGCAATGTTTGTGCACAGCAAGATCCCACACGTAGCAATGTTTGTGCACACCAAGATTCCACACACCACAATGTTAGTACACAGCAAGATCCCCACACTGCAATGTATGTGCACAGCAGGATCGCACACACAGCAATGTTTGTACACAGCAGGATCCCATACACAGCAATGTTTATACACAGCAGGATCTCACACAGAGCAATGTACATATACAGCAAGATCCCACACATAGCAACGTTTGTGCACAGCAGGATCTCACTCACAGCGATGTTAGTACACAGCAGGAACCCACGCACAGTAAAGTTTGTACAAAACAGGATCCCACACATAGCAATGTTTGTACACAGCAGGATCCCACACACTGCAATGTTTGTACACAGCTGGATCCCGTAAACAGCAATGTTTACACACATCAGGATTCCAAGCACAGCAATGTTTGTACACAGCAGGATCCCACACACAGCAATGTTTGTACACAGCAGGATCCCACACACAGCAATGTTTATACACAGTAGGATCTGAAAGACAGCAATGTTTGTACACAGCAGGATCCCACACGCAGCAATGTTTCGGCACAGCAGGATCCCACACAGAGAAATGTACATATACAGCAAGTTCCAACTCACAGCAATTTTTGTACACAGCAGCATCCCACTCACAGCAATGTTTGTACAGAGCAGGATCCCTTACACACAGCAATGTTTGTACACACAAGGATCCCAAGCACTGCAATGTTTGTACACAGCAGGATCCCAAGCACTGCAATGTTTGTACACAGCAGGATCCCAAGCACTGCAATGTTTGTACACGCAGGTTCCCAAGCACTGCAATGTTTGTATACAGCAGGATCCCAAGCACTGCAATGTTTGTATACACCAGGATACCGTACGCACAGCAAAGTTTGTACTCAGCAGGATCCCGTACTCAGCAATGCTTGTCTGCAGCAGGGACACACACACAGCAATGTTTGTACACAGCATAATCCCACAAACTGCAATGTTTGTACACAGCAGGATCCCACACACTGCAATGTTTGTACACAGCAGGATCGCACACACAGCAATGTTTGTACACAGCAGGATGCCAGACACAGCAATATTTATACACAGCAGGATCCCACACAGAGCCATGAATGTAAACAGCAAAATCCCACACGCAGCAATGTTTGTACACAGCAAGATCCCACACACAGCAATGATTTTAACAAGGAGGATCCTGCACACAGCAATGTTTGCACACAGCAGGATGCCACACACAGCAATGTATGTACACAGCAGGATCCCACACACACAGCAATGTTTATACACATCAGGATCCCAAGCACTGCAATGTTTGTACACAGCAGGATCCCAAGCACAGCAATGTTTGTACACAGCAGGATACCGTACGCACAGCAATGTTTGTACTCAGCAGGATCCCACACACAGCAATGTTTGTACACAGCAGGATCCCACACACTGCAATGTTTGTACACAGCAGGATCCCACACACTGCAATGTTTGTACACAGCAGGATCCCACACACAGCAATGTTTGTACACAGCAGGATCTCACACACTGCAATGTTTGTACACAGCAGGATCCTGCACACAGTAATGTTTGTACACAGAAAGATCCCACACACAGCAATGTTTGTACACAGCAGGATGTCACACAGAGCAATGTTCATACGCAGCAGGATCCCACACCGAGCAATGTTGGTACACAGCAAGATCGCATAGCAGCAATGTTTGTACACAGCAAGATCCCACACATAGCAATGTTTGTTCACAGCAGGATCTCACACACAGCAATAATTGTACGCAGGAAAATCCCACACACAGCAATGTTTGTACACAGCAGGATGCCAGACACAGCAATGTTTATACACAGCAGGATCCCACACACAGCAATGAATGTAAAGAGCAAGATCCCACATGCAGCAATGTTTGTACACAGCAAGATCCCGCACACAGCAATGTTTATATAAAGCAAGATCCCGTACACGGCAATGTTTTTACACAGCAGGATGCCGTACACATCAATGTTTGTACACAGCAGGATCTCGTACACACAGCAATTTTTGCACACAGCAGGATCACACACACAGCAATGTTTGTGCACAGCTGGATCCCACACACAGCAATGTTTGTACACAGCAGGATCCCACACACAGCAATGTTTGTACACAGCAGGATCCCACACACAGCAATGTTTGTGCACAGCAAGATCCCGTACATGGCAATGTTTGTACACAGCAGGATGCCGTACACATCAATGTTTGTACACAGCAGGATCTCGTACACACAGCAATTTTTGCACACAGCAGGATCACACACACAGCAATGTTTGTACACAGCAGGATCCCACGCAAAGCAATGTTTGTACACAGCAGATTCCTGCACACAGTAATGTTTGTACACAGCAGAGTACCATACACAGAAAAGTTTGTACTCAGCATGATCCCACACACAGCAATGTTTTTAACCAGGAGGATCCCACACACAGCAATGTTTATACGCAGCAGGATCCCAAACCGAGCAATGTTTGTACAAAGCAAGATCCCACACGCATCAATGTTTGTGCACAGGAGGATCGCACACACAACACAGCAATGCTTGTGCATAGCAGGATCCCACACACAGCAATGTTTGTACACAGCAAGATCCCACACACAGCAATGTTTGTACACAGCAAGATCTCACATGCAGCAATGTTTGTCTACAGCAGGATCCCACGCATAGCAGTGTTTGTACACAGCAGGATCCCACACACAGCAATGTTTATGCACAGCAAGATCCCACACAGAGCAATGTGCATATACAGCAAGATGCCACACGCAGCAATGTTTGTGCACAGCAAGATCCCACACATAGCAATGTTTGTGCACACCAAGATTCCACACACCACAATGTTAGTACACAGCAAGATCCCCACACTGCAATGTATGTGCACAGCAGGATCGCACACACAGCAATGTTTGTACACAGCAGGATCGCACACACAGCAATGTTTGTACACAGCAGGATACCATACACAGCAATGTTTATACACAGCAGGATCTCACACAGAGCAATGTACGTATACAGCAAGATCCCACACACAGCAACGTTTGTGCACAGCAGGATCTCACTCACAGCGATGTTAGTACACAGCAGGAACCCACGCACAGTAAAGTTTGTACAAAACAGGATCCCACACATAGCAATGTTTGTACACAGCAGGATCCCACACACTGCAATGTTTGTACACAGCTGGATCCCGTAAACAGCAATGTTTACACACATCAGGATTCCAAGCACAGCAATGTTTGTACACAGCAGGATCCCGTACACAGCAATGTTTGTACACAGCAGAATCACACATGCCGCAATGTTTGTACACAGCAGGATCCCTTACACACAGCAATGGTTGTACAAGGCAGGATCTCACACAGCAATGTTTGCGCACAGCAGGATCCCACACACAGCAATATTTTTACACAGCAAGATCCAGCACACAGCAATGTTTGTGCACACTTGGATCTCACACACAGCAATGTTTGTACACAGCAGAATGCCAGACACAGCAATGTTTATACACAGCAGGATCCCACACACAGCAATCTTTGTACAAAGCAGGTTCGTACACACAGCAATATTTGCACACACAGGATCCCACAAACAGCCATGTTTGTACACAGCAGGATCCCACAAACAGCCATGTTTGTACGCAGCAGGATCCCAGAGACTGCAATATTGTACATAGCAGGATCCTACACATATAATGTTTGTACACAGCAGGACCCCGCAGGCTGCAATATTTGTACACAGCAGGATCCCGTACACAGCAATGATTGTACACAGCACAATCACACATGCCGCAATGTTTGTACACAGCAGGATCACACATGCCGCAATGTTTGTACACAGCAGGATCCCACACACAGCAATGGTTGTACAAGGCAGGATCTCACAGCAATGTTTGTACACAGCAGGATCCCACACACAGCAATGTTTGTACACAGCAGGATCACACATGCCGCAATGTTTGTACACAGCAGGATCCCACACACAGCAATGGTTGTACACAGCAGGATCCTGTACACACAGCAATGTCTGTACACAGCAATAATTCAAACACAGCAATGTTTGTACACAGCAGGATCCCACACACAGCAATGCTTGTACAAGAGCAGGATCCCACACACAGCAATGTTTGAACATAGCAAGAATTCAAACACAGTAATGTTTGTACACAGCAGGAACCCGTACTCAGCAATGTTTTTACACATAAGGGACGCATGAAGAGCAATGTTGGTAAACAGCATGATCCCACACACAGAAATGTTTGTACACAGCATGATCCCATAGAGAGCAATGTTTGTGCACAGCAGGATCCCACACACAGCAATGTTTGTACACAGCAGGATGCCAGACACAGCAATGTTTATACACAGCAGGATGTCAGACACAGCAATGTTTATACACAGCAGGATCCCACACAGAGCCATGAATGTAAACAGCAAAATCCCACATGCAGCAATGTTTGTGCACAGCAGGATCCCACACACAGCAATGTTTGTATACAGCAGGATCCCAAAAAATGCAATGTTTGTGCACAGCAGGATGTCAGACACAGCAATGTTTATACACAGCAGGATCCCACACAGAGCCATGAATGTAAACAGCAAAATCCCACATGCAGCAATGTTTGTACACAGCAAGATCCCACACACAGCAATGTTTGAACACAGCAGGATCCCACACAGAGAAATGTATGTAGACAGCAGGATCCCACACACAGCAATGTTTGTACACAGCAAGATCCCGCACACAGCAATGTTTGTGCACAGTAGGATCTCACACACAGCAATGTTTGTACACAGAAGGATCCCAAACACAGCAATGTTTGTACACAGCAGGATCCCATACACAGCAATATTTGCACACAGCAGGATCCCACTAAAAGCCATGTTTGTACACAGCAGGATCCCACAGACTGCAATATTGTACACAACAGGATCCCGTACACTGCAATGTTTGTGCACAGCAGGATCCCACATGCAGCAATGTTTGTACAAAGCAGGTTCGTACACACAGCAATGTTTGTACACAGCAGGATCCCGTACACAGCAATGTTTGTACACAGCAAGATCCCGCACACAGCAATGTTTGTGCACAGCAGGATCCCACAAACAGCCATGTTTGTACACAGCAGAATCCCACAAACAGCCATGTTTGTACACAGCAGGATCCCACAGACTGCAATATTGTACACAGCAGGATCCTACACATATAATATTTGTACGCAGCAGGACCCCGTAGGCTGCAATGTTTGTACACAGCAGGATCCCGTACACAGCAATGTTTGTACACAGCAGGATCCCACACACTGCAACGTTTGTGCACAGCTGGATCCCGTAAACAGCAATGTTTACACACATCAGGATTCCAAACACAGCAATGTTTGTACACAGCAGGATCCCACACACAGCAATGTTTGTACACAGCAGGATCCCATGCACAGCAATGTTTATACACAGCAGGACCTGAAACACAGCAATGTTTGTACACAGCAGGATCCTGTACACACATCAATGTTTGTACACAGCAGGATCCCACACACCGCAATGTTTAGGCACAGCAGAATCCCGCACAGAGAAATGTACATATACAGCAAGTTCCAACTCACAGCAATGTTTGTACACAGCAGCATCCCACTCACAGCTATGTTTGTACAGAGCAGGATCCCGTACTCACAGCTATGTTTGTACACACAAGGATCCCCAGCACTGCAATGTTTGTAGACAGCAGTTTCCCAAGCACTGCAATGTTTGTACACAGCAGGATCCTGTACACAGCAATGTTTGTACACAGCAGGATCCCACACACAGCAATGTTTGTACACAGCAGGATACCGTGCACAGAGCAATATTTGTACACAGCAGGATCCCACACACAGCAATGTTTATACACAGCAGGATCTGAAACACGGCAATGTTTGTACACAGCAGAATCCTGTACACAGATCAATGTTTGTAGACAGCAGGATCCCACACACAGCAATGTTTTGGCACAGCAAAATCCCACACAGAGAAATGTACATATACAGCAAGATCCAACTCACAGCAATGTTTGTACACAGCAGCATCCCACTCACAGCTATGTTTGTACAGAGCAGGATCCCGTACACACAGCTATGTTTGTACACACAAGGATCCCAAGCACTGCAATCTTTGGATACAGCAGGATCCCAAGCACTGCAATGTTTGTACACAGCAGGATCCCGTACTCAGCAATGTTTGTCTGCAGCAGGGACACACACACAGCAATGGGTGTACACAGCATAATCCCACAAACTGCCATGTTTGTACAGAGCAGGATCCCAAAAACAGCAATGTTTGTACACAGCAGGATGCCAGACACAGCAATGTTTATACGCAGCAGGATCCCACACAGAGCCATGAATGTAAACAGCAAAATCCCACACGCAGCAATGTTTGTACACAGCAAGATCCCACACACAGTAATGATTTTAACCAGGAGGATCCCACACACAGCAATGTTTGTACACAGTAGGATGCCACACACAGCAATGTATGTACACAGCAGGATCCCACACACACGGCAATGTTTATACACATCAGGATCCCTAGCACTGCAATGTTTGTACACAGCAGGATCCCACACACAGCAATGTTTGTACACAGCAAGTTCCCGCACACAGCAATGTTTGTGCACATTAGGATCTCACACACAGCAATGTTTGTACACAGCAGGATCCTACACACAGCAATGTTTGTACAAAGCAGGTTCGCACACACAGCAATATTTGCACACAGCAGGATCCCACTAACAGCCATGTTTGTACACAGCAGGATCCCACAAACAGCCATGTTTGAACACAGCAGGATCCCAACACTGCAATATTGTACACAGCAGGATCCTACACATATAATGTTTGTACACAGCAGCACCCCATAGAATGCAATGTTTGTACACAGCAGGATCCTGTACACAGCAATGTTTGTACACAGCAGGATCCCACACACAGCAATGGTTTTACAAGGCAGGATCTCACACAGCAATGTTTGTACAGCAGGATCCCGTACACAGCAATGTTTGTACACAGCAGAATCACACATGCCGCAATGTTTGTACACAGCAGGATCCCACACACAGCAATGGTTGTACAAGGCAGGATCTCACACAGCAATGTTTGCACACAGCAGGATCCCACACACAGCAATATTTTTACACAGCAAGATCCCGCACACAGCAATGTTTGTGCACACTTGGATCTCACACACAGCAATGTTTGTACACAGCAGAATGCCAGACACAGCAATGTTTATACACAGCAGGATCCCACACACAGCAATGTTTGTACAAAGCAGGTTCGTACACACGGCAATATTTGCACACACAGGATCCCACAAACAGCCATGTTTGTACACAGCAGGATCCCACAAACAGCCATGTTTGTACGCAGCAGGATCCCAGAGACTGCAATATTGTACACAGCAGGATCCTACACATATAATGTTTGTACACAGCAGGACCCCGCAGGCTGCAATATTTGTACACAGCAGGATCCCGTACACAGCAATGTTTGTACACAGCAGGATCACACATGCCGCAATGTTTGTACACAGCAGGATCCCACACACAGCAATGGTTGTATAAGGCAGGATCTCACACAGCAATGTTTGTACACAGCAGGATCCCGTACACAGCAATGTTTGTACACAGCAGGATCACACATGCCGCAATGTTTGTACACAGCAGGATCCCACACACAGCAATGGTTGTACAAGGCAGGATCCCACAAACAGCAATGTTTGTACACAGCAGGATCCTGTACACACAGCAATGTTTGTACACAGCAATAATTCAAACACAGCAATGTTTGTACACAGCAGGATCCCACACACAGCAATGCTTGTACAAGAGCAGGATCCCACACACAGCAATGTTTGTGCACAGCAAGATCCCACACACAGCAATGTTTGTACACAGCAGGATCTCACACACAGCAATGCCTGTACAAAACAGGATACCAAACACAGCAATCTTGGTTCACAGCAGTATCCTACACACAGCAATATTGTACAGACCAGGATCCCACACATAGCATTGTTTACACAGCAGAATCCCGTAGAGCGCAATTTGTGTACACAGCTAGATCCCGTACACAGCATTGTTTGTACACATCAGGATCCTAAGCGCTGCAAGGTTTGTACACAGCAGGATCCGACACACAGTAATGTTTGTACACAGCAGGATCCTAAGCACTGCAATGTTTGTACACAGCAGGAACCTAAGCACTGCAATGTTTGTACACAGCAGTATCCCGCACACAGCAATGTTTGTACACAGCAGGATCCTAAGCACTGCAATGTTTGAACACAGCAGGATCCCACACACAGCAATGTTTGTACACAGCAGGATCCCATACACAGCAATGTTTGTACACAACATGATCCCGCACACAGCAATGTTGGTACACAGCAAGATCCCACATACAGCAATGTTTGCATACAGCAGAATCCCATGCTCGGCAATTTTTGTGCACAGTAGGATCCCACACACTGCAATGTTTGTGCACAGCAGAATCCCACACACAGCAATGTTTGAACACAGCAAGATCCCACACACAGCAATGTTTGTACACAGCAGGATCCCACACACAGCAATGTTTGTGCACAGCTGGATCCCACTCACAGCAATGTTTATATAAAGCAAGATCCTGAACACGGCAATGTTTGTACACAGCAGGATGCCGTACACATCAATGTTTGTACACAGCAGGATCTCGTACACACAGCAATTTTTGTACACAGCAGGATCACACACACAGCAATGTTTGTACACAGCAGGATCCCACGCAAAGCAATGTTTGTACACAGCAGGTTCCTGTACACAGTAATGTTTGTACACAGCAGAGTACCACACACAGCAATGTTTGTACACAGCAGGATCCCACACACAGCAATGTTTGTGCACAGCTGGATCCAGCTCACAGCAATGTTTATATAAAGCAAGATCCTGTACATTGCAATGTTTGTACACAGCAGGATGCCGTACACATCAATGTTTGTACACAGCAGGATCTCGTACACACAGCAATTTTTGCACACAGCAGGATCCCGTACACACAGCAATGTTTGTACACAGCAGGATCCCACACACAGCAATATTTGTACACAGCAGGAACCCATGCACAGCAATGTTTGTACAAAGGATGACACAAACAGCAATGTTTGTACACAGCAAGATCCCACACACAGCAATATTTGTTCACAGCAGGATGCCACACACAGCAATGTTTATACACAGCAGGATCCCGTAAACACAGCAATGTTTATACACAGCTGGATCCCACACACAGCAATGTTTGTAAACAGGAGAATCTCACACAAAGCAATGTTTGTACACAGCAGGATCCCACATGCGGCAATGTACGTACACAGCAGGATCCCATGCACAACTATGTTTGTACACAGCAAGATCTCACACACAGCAATGTTTGTACACAGCAGGATCACACATGCCGCAATTTTTGTACACAGCAGGATCCCACACACTGCAATGTTTGTACAAAGCAAGATACCACACATCGCAAAATTCGTACACAGCAGGATCCCTGTGCACAGCAATGTTAGTACATAGCAGGATCACACACACAGCAATGTTTGTACAAAACTGGATACCAAACACAGCAATATTTGCACACAGCAGGATCCCAAAAACAGCCATGTTTGTACACAGCAGGATCTTACACACAGCAATGTTTGTACAAAGCAGTTTCCCAAAGACAGCAATATTTGCACACAGCAGGATCCCGTACACACAGCAATGTTTGTACACAGCAGGATCCCACACACAGCAATGTTTGTACACAGCAGGACCACGTAGACTGCAATGTTTGGACACAGCAGTATCCCGTACCCAGCAATGTTTGTACACAGCAGGATCACACATGCCGCAATGTTTGTACACAGCAGGATCCCACACACAGCAATGGTTGTACACAGCAGGATCCTACACACAACAATATTCGTACAAAGCAGGATCCCACACACAGCAATGTTTGTACACAACAGGATACAATACACAGCAATGTTTGAACACAGCAAGAATTCAAACACAGCAATGTTTGTACACAGCAGGATCGCACCCACAGCAATGTTTGTACACAGCAGGATCCCACACACAGCAATGTTTGTACAAGAGCAAGATCCCACACACAGCAATGCTTTTACAGAGCAGGATTCCACACACAGCAATGTTCGTATGCAGCAGGAACCCGTATTCAGCAATGTTTTTACACATAAGGGACGCATGAAGAGCAATGTTTGTAAACAGCATGATCCCACACACAGAAATGTTTGTACACAGCATGATCCCATAGAGAGCAATGTTAGTGCACAGCAGGATCCCACACACAGCAATGTTTGTATACAGCAGGATCCCACACACAGCAATGTTTGTACACAGCAGGATGTCAGACACAGCAATGTTTATACGCAGCAGGATCCCACACAGAGCCATGAATGTAAACAGCAAAATGCCCCACGCAGCAATGTTTGTACACAGCAAGATCCCACACACAGCAATGATGTTAACCAGGAGGATCCCACACACAGAAATGTTTGTACACAGCAGGATGCCAGACACACAGCAATGTTTATACACATCAGCTTCCCAAGCACTGCAATGTTTGTACACAGCAGGATCCCACACACAGCAATGTTTGTACACAGCAAGATCCCGCACACAGCAATGTTTGTGCAGAGTAGGATCTCACACACAGCAATGTTTGTACACAGCAGGATCCTACACACAGCAATGTTTGTACAAAGCAGGTTCGCACACACAGCAATATTTGCACACAGCAGGATCCCACTAACAGCCATGTTTGTACACAGCAGGATCCCACAAACAGCCATGTTTGTACACAGCAGGATCCCAACACTGCAATATTGTACACAGCAGGATCCTACACATATAATGTTTGTACACAGCAGCACCCCATAGAATGCAATGTTTGTACACAGCAGGATCCCACACACAGCAATGGTTGTACAAGGCAGGATCTCACACAGCAATGTTTGTACACAGCAGGATCCCGTACACAGCAATGTTTGTACACAGCAGAATCACACATGCCGCCATGTTTGGACACAGCAGGATCCCACACACAGCAATGGTTGTACAAGGCAGGATCTCACACAGCAATGTTTGCACACTGCAGGATCCCACACACAGCAATATTTTTACACAGCAAGATCCCGCACACAGCAATGTTTGTGCACACTTGGATCTCACACACAGCAATGTTTGTACACAGCAGAATGCCAGACACAGCAATGTTTATACACAGCAGGATCCCACACACAGCAATGTTTGTACAAAGCAGGTTCGTACACACAGCAATATTTGCACACACAGGATCCCACAAACAGCCATGTTTGTACACAGCAGGATCCCACAAACAGCCATGTTTGTACGCAGCAGGATCCCAGAGACTGCAATATTGGACACAGCAGGATCCTACACATATAATGTTTGTACACAGCAGGACCCTGCAGGCTGCAATGTTTGTACACAGCAGGATCCCGTACACAGGAATGTTTGTACACAGCAGGATCACACATGCCGCAATGTTTGTACACAGCAGGATCCCACACACAGCAATGGTTGTACAAGGCAGGATCTCACACAGCAATGTTTGTACACAGCAGGATCCCGTACACAGCAATGTTTGTACACAGCAGGATCACACATGCCGCAATGTTTGTACACAGCAGGATCCCACACACAGCAATGGTTGTACACAGCAGGATCCTGTACACACAGCAATGTTTGTACACAGCAATAATTCAAACACAGCAATGTTTGTACACAGCAGGATCCCACACACAGCAATACTTGTACAAGAGCAGGATCCCACACACAGCAAAGTTTTTACAGAGCAGGATCCCACACACAGCAGTGTTCGTACACAGCAGGATCCCGTACACAGCAATGTTTGTACACTTTAGGGACGCACGAAGAGCAATGTTTGTAAACAGCATGATCCCACACACAGAAATGTTTGTACACAGCATGATCCCATAGAGAGCAATGTTTGTGCACAGCAGGATCCCACACACAGCAACGAATGTGCACAGCAGGATCCCACACACAGCAATGTACGTATACAGCAAGATCCCACACAGAGCAATGTTTGTGCACAGCAAGATCCCACACACAGCAATGTTTGTACACAGCAGGATCCTTAGCACTGCAATGTTTGTACACAGCAGGAACCTAAGCACTGCAATGTTTGTACACAGCAGTATCCCGCACACAGCAATGTTTGTACACAGCAGGATCCTAAGCACTGCAATGTTTGTACACAGCAAGATCCCCCACACAGCAACGTTTGTAAACAGATGGATCCCACACATAGTAATGTTTGAACACAGCAGGATCCCACACACAGCAATGTTTGTACACAGCAGGATCCCATACACAGCAATGTTTGAACACAACATGATCCCGCACACAGCAATGTTGGTACACAGCAAGATCCCACATACAGCAATGTTTGCATACAACAGAATCCCATGCTCGGCAATTTTTGTGCACAGTAGGATCCCACACACTGCAATGTTTGTGCACAGCAGTATCCCACGCACAGCAATGTTTGTACACAGCAAGATCCCACACACAGCAATGTTTGTACACAGCTGGATCCCACACACAGCAATGTTTGTACACAGCAGGATGCTGTACACATCAATGTTTGTAACACAGCAGGATCTTGTACACACAGCAATTTTTGCACACAGCAGGATCACACACACAGCAATGTTTGTACACAGCAGGATCCCACGCAAAGCAATGTTTGTACACAGCAGGTTCCTGTACACAGTAATGTTTCTACACAGCAGAGTACCACACACAGAAATGTTTGTACTCAGCACGATCCCACACACAGCAATGTTTTTAACCAGGAGGATTCCACACACAGCAATGTTTGTACACAGCAAGATCCCACACACAGCTATGTTTGTACACTGCAAGATCCCACACACAGCTATGTTTGTACACTGCAAGATCCCACATGCAGCAATGTTTTACACAGCAGGATTCCACACCCTGCAATGTTTATACACAGCAGGATCCCGTACACACAGCAATGTTTGTACACAGCAGGATTCCACACCCTGCAATGTTTATACACAGCAGGATCCCGTACACACAGCAATGTTTGTACACAGCAGGATCCCACACACAGCAATATTTGTACACAGCAGGAACCCATGCACAGCAATGTTTGTACAAAGGATGACACAAACAGCAATGTTTGTACACAGCAAGATCCCACACACAGCAATATTTGTTCACAGCAGGATGCCACACACAGCAATGTTTATACACAGCAGGATCCCGTAAACACAGCAATGTTTATACACAGCAGGATCCCACACACAGCAATGTTTGTAAACAGGAGAATCTTACACAAAGCAATGTTTGTACACAGCAGGATCCTACACACAGCAATGTTTGTACACAGCAGGATCCCACAAACATTAATGTTTACAGGCAGCAGAGTCCCACACCGAGCAATGTTTGTACACAGCAAATTCCACACATAGCAATGTTTGTACAGAGCAGGCTAAAACACCCAGCAATGTTTGTACACAGCAGGATCCCACATGCGACAATGTTTGTACACAGCAGGATCCCATGCACAACTATGTTTGTACACAGCAAGATCTCACACACAGCAATGTTTGTACAAAACTGGATACCAAACACAGCAATGTTTATACACAGCAGGATCTTACACACAGCAATGTTTGTACAAAGCAGTTTCCCAAAGACAGCAACATTTGCACACAGCAGGATCCCAAAAACAGCCATGTTTGTACACAGCAGGATCCCAAAGACTGCAATATTGTACACAGCATGATTCTACACATATAATGTTTGCACACAGCAGGAACACGTAGACTGCAATGTTTGGACATAGCAGTATCCCGTACCCAGCAATGTTTGTACACAGCATGATCCCACACACAGCAATGTTTGTACACAGCAGCATCCGACTCACAGCAATGTTTATACACAGCAGGATCTGAAACACAGCAATGTTTGTACACAGCAGGATCCTGTACACACATCAATGTTTGTACACAGCAGGATCCCACACACAGCAATGTTTAGGCACAGTAGGATCCCACACAGAGAAAGTACATATACAGCAAGATCCAACTCCCAGCAATGTTTGTACACAGCAGCATCCCACTCACAGCCATGTTTGTACAGAGCAGGATCCCGTACACACAGCTATGTTTATGCACACAAGGATCCCAAGCACTGCAATGTTTGTATACAGCAGGATCCCAAGTACTGCAATGTTTGTACACAGCAGGATCCCGTACTCAGCAATGTTTGTCTGCAGCACGGACAAACACACAGCAATGTTTGTACACAGCATAATCCCAAAAAATGCAACGTTTGTACACAGCAAGATCCCACACACAACAATGATTTTAACCAGGAGGATCCCACACACAGCAATGTTTGTACACAGCAGGATGCCACACACAGCAATGTTTGTACACAGCAGGATGCCTTACACACAGCAATGTTTGTACACAGCAGGATCCCACACACACAGCAATGTTTATACACAGCAAGATCCTGCACACAGCAATGTTTGTGCACAGCAAGATCTCCCACACAGCAACGTTTGTAAACAGAAGGATCACACACACAGCTATGTTTGTACACAGCAGGATCCCAAACACAGCAATGTTTGTACACAGCAGGATGCCAGACACAGCAGTGTTTGTACACAGCAGGATGCCAGACACAGCAATGTTTGTACACAGCAGGTTCCCACACACAGCAATGTTTGTACACAGCAGGATGCCAGACACAGTAATGTATATACACAGCAGGATCCCACACAGAGCCATGAATGTAAACAGCAAGATCCCACACGCAGCAATGTTTGTACACAGCAAGATCCCACACGCAGCAATTATTTTAACCAGGAGAATCCCACACACACAGCAATGTTTGTACACAGCAGGATCCCACACACAGCAATGTTTATACACAGCAAGATCCCGCACACAGCAATGTTTGTACACAGCAGGATCCTGTACACACATCAATGTTTGTACACAGCAGGATCCCACACACATCAATGTATAGGCACAGCAGGATCCCACACAGAGAAATGTACATATACAGCAAGATCCAACTCCCAGCAATGTTTGTACACAGCAGCATCCCACTCACAGCAATGTTTGTACAGAGCAGGATCCCGTACACACAGCTAAGTTTGTACACACAAGGATCGCAAGCACTGCAATGTTTGTATACATCAGGATCCCAAGCACTGCAATGTTTGTACACAGCAGGATCCCTTACTCAGCAATGTTTGACTGCAGCACGGACGCACACACAGCAATGTTTGTACACAGCATAATCCCCAAAAATGCAATGTTTGTACAAAGCAAGATCCCACAAACAGCAATGATTTTAAGCAGGAGGATCCCACACACAGCAATGTTTGTACACAGCAGGATGCCACACACAGCAACGTTTGTACACAGCAGGATGCCACCCACAGCAATGTATGTACACAGCAGGATCCCACACACACAGAAATGTTTATACACATCAGGATCCCTAGCACTGCAATGTTTGTACACAGCAGGATCCCACACACAGCAATGTTTGTACTCAGCAAGATCCTGCACACAGCAATGTTTGTGCACAGCCGGATCGCACATGCAGGAAGGTTTGTGCACAGCTGGATCCCACACACAGCAATGTTTGTGCACAGCAAGATCCCACACACAGCAATGTTTGTACACAGCAGGATCCCACATGCAGCAATGTTTGTACACAGCAGGATCCCAAGCACTGCAATGTTTGTCTACAGCAGGATCCCTACACAGCAATGTTTGTACACAGCAGGATCCCACACACAGCAATGTTTATACATAGCAGAATCTGAAACACAGCAATGTTTGTACACAGCAAGATCCAACTCACAGCAATGTTTACACAGCGTAATCCCAAAAAATGCAATGTTTGTACACAGCAGGATCCCACACACAGCATTGTTTATACACAGCAGGATCCCACACAGAGCCATGAATGTAAACAGCAAAATCCCACACGCAGCAATGTTTGTACACAGCAAGATCCCACACACAGCAATGATTTTAACCAGGAGGATCCCACACACAGCAACGTTTGTACACAGCAGGATGCCACACACAGCAATGTTTGTATACAGCAAGATCCCACACACAGCAATGTTTGTACACAGTAGGATGCCACACACAGCAATGTATGTACACAGCAGGATCCCACAAACACAGCAATGTTTATACACATCAGGATCCCAAGCACTGCCATGTTTGTATACAGCAGGATCCTAAGCACTGCAATGTTTGTACACAGCAGGATCCCACACACAGCAACGTTTGTACACTGCTGGATCCTAAGCACTGCAATGTTTGTACACAGCAAGATCCCCCACACAGCAACGTTTGTAATAAGAAGGATCCCACACACAGTAATGTTTGTACACAGCAGGATCCCAAACACAGCAATGTTTGTACACAGCAGGATCCCAAACACAGCAATCTTTGTACTCAGCAGGATCTCACACACAGCAATGTTTGTATACAGCAGGATCCCAAGCACTGCAATGTTTGTACACAGTAGGATCCCGTACTCAGCAATGTTTGTCTGCAGCAGGGACGCACACACAGCAATGTTTGTATACAGAATAATCACAAAAAATGCAATTTTGTATACAGTAGGATCCCACACAGAGCAAAGTTTGTGCACAGCAGGATGCCAGACACAGCAATGTGTATACACAGCAGGATCCCACACAGAGCCATGAATGTAAACAGCAAAATCCCACACGCAGCAATGTTTGTACACATCAAGTTCCCACACACAGCAATGATTTTAACCAGGAGGATCCCACACACAGGAATGTTTGTACACAGCAGGATGCCACACTCAGCAATGCATGTACACAGCAGGATCCCACAAACACAGCAATGTTTATACACATCAGGATCCCAAGCACTGCAATATTTGTACACAGCAGGATCCCACACACAGCAATGTTTGTACACAGCAAGATCCCGCACACAGAAATGTTTGTGCACAGTAGGATCTCACACACAGCAATGTTTGTACACAGCAGGATCCCACACACAGCAATGTTTGTACAAAGCAGGTTCGCACACACAGCAATATTTGCACACAGCAGGATCCCACAAACAGCCATGTTTGTGCACAGCAGAATCCCACAAACAGCCATGTTTGTACACAGCAGGATCCTACACATATATTGTTTGTACACAGCAGGATCCCGTAGAGCGCAATGTATGTACACAGCAGGATCCCGTACACAGCAATGTTTGTACACAGCAGGATCACAAATGCCGCAATGTTTGTACACAGCAGGATCCCACACACAGCAATGGTTGTACAAGGCAGGATCTCACACAGCAATGTTTGTACACAGCAGGATCCTGTACCCAGCAATGTTTGTACACAGCAGGATCCCACACACAGCAACGTTTGTACACAGCTGGATCCCATAGACAGCAATGTATGTACGCATCAGGATCCTAAGCACTGCAATGTTTGTACACAGCAGGATCCTCAGCACTGCAATGTTTCTACACAGCAAGATCCCTCACACAGCAATGTTTGTAAACCGAAGGATCCCACACACAGTAATGTTTGTACACAGCAGGATCCCAAAACACAGCAATATTTATACGCAGCAGCATCCCACACCGATCAATGTTTGTACATAGCAGGATCCCACACATAGCAACGTTTGTACACGGCAGGATCGCACACGCAGGAATGTTTGTGCACAGCTGGATCCCACACACAGCAATGTTTATACACAGCAAGATCCCACACATAGCAATGTTTGCACACGGCAGGATCGCACACGCAGGAATGTTTGTGCACAGCTGGATCCCACACACAGCAACGTTTGTAAACAGAAGGATCCCACACACAGTAATGTTTGTACACAGCAGGATCCCAAACACAGCAATGTTTGTACACAGCTGGATCCCATACACAGCAATGTTTGTATACAGCAGGATCCCACGCACAGCAATTTTTGTACACAGCAGGATGCTGTACACAGTAAAGTTTATACGTAGCAGAATCCCAAACCGATCAATGTTTGTACACAGCAGGATCCCACACATAGCAATGATTGTACACAGCAAGATCCCACACACAGGAATGTTTGTACACAGCAGGATCCCACATGCAGCAATGTTTGTACACATCAGGATCCCACACACAGCAATGTTTATAACAGCAGGATCTGAAACACAGCAATATTTGTACACAGCAGAATCCTGTACACACATCAATGTTTGTACACAGCAGGATCCCACACAGAGAAATGTATATATACAGCAAGATCCAACTCACAGCAATGTTTGTACACAGCAGCATCCCACTCACAGCAATGTTTGTACAGAGCAGGATCCCGTACACACAGCTATGTTTGTGCACACAAGGATCCCAATGTTTGTACACAGCAGGATCCCACAAACAGCCATGTTTGTACACAGCAGGATCCCACAGACTGCAATATTGTACACAGCAGGATCCTACACACATATTCTTTGTACACAGCAGTATCCCGTAGAGCGCAATGTATGTACACAGCAGGATCCCGTAGACAGCAATGTTTGTACACAGCAGGATCACACATGCCGCAATGTTTGTACACAGCAGGATCCCACACACAGCAATGGTTGTACAAGGCAGGATCTCACACAGCAATGTTTGCACACAGCAGGATCCCACAAACAGCAATGTTTGTACACAGCAGGATCCTGTACACACAGCAATGTTTGTACACAGCAATAATTCAAACACAGCAAAGTTTGTACACAGCAGGAGCCCACACACAGCAATGTTTGTACAAGAGCAGAATCCCACACACAGCAAAGTTTTTACAGAGCAGGGTCCGACACACAGCAGTGTTCGTACACAGCAGGATCCTGTAGTCAGCAATGTTTGTACACAGCAGTATACTGTACCCAGCAATGTTTATACACAGCAGGATCCCACACACAGCAAAGTTTGTGCACAGCAGGATGCCAGACACAGCAATGTTTATACACAGCAGGATCCCACACAGAGCCATGAATGTAAACAGCAAAATCCCACACGCAGCAATGTTTGTACACAGCAAGATCCCACACACAGCAAAGATTTTAACCAGGAGGATCCCACACACAGCAATGTTTGTACACAGCGGGATCCCACACACACAGCAATATTTATACACCTCAGGATCCCAAGCACTGCAATGATTGTACACAGCAGGATCCCACACACAGCAATGTTTGTACACAGCAAGATCCTGCACACAGCAATGTTTGTGCACAGTAAGATCTAACACACAGCCATGTTTGTACACAGCAGGATCCCACACACAGCAATGTTTGTACAAAGCAGGTTCGCACACACAGCAATATTTGCACACAGCAGGATCCCACAAACAGCCATGCTTGTACACAGCAGAATCCCACAAACAGCCATGTTTGTACACAGCAGGATCCCAAAGACTGCAATATTGTACACAGCAGGATCCTACACACATATTCTTTGTACACAGCAGTATCCCGTAGAGCGCAATGTATGTACACAGCAGGATCCCGTAGACAGCAATGTTTGTACACAGCAGGATCACACATGCCGCAATGTTTGTACACAGCAGGATCCCACACACAGCAATGGCTGTTCAAGGCAGGATCTCACACAGCAATGTTTGCACACAGCAGGATCCCACAAACAGCAATGTTTGTACACAGCAGGATCCTGTACACACAGCAATGTTTGTACACAGCAATAATTCAAACACAGCAAAGTTTGTACACAGCAGGATCCCACACACAGCAATGTTTGTACAAGAGCAGAATCCCACACACAGCAAAGTTTTTACAGAGCAGGGTCCGACACATAGCAGTGTTCGTACACAGCAGGATCCTGTAGTCAGCAATGTTTGTACACAGCAGTATACTGTACCCAGCAATGTTTATACACAGCAGGATCCCACATACAGCAAGGTTTGTACACAGCAAGATCCCACATACAGCAATGCTTGCATACAGCAAAATCCCATGCTCGGCAATGTTTGTGCACAGTAGGATCCCACACACTGCAATGTTTATACACAGCAGGATCCCACACACAGCAATGTTTATACACAGCAGGATCCCACACACAGCAATGTTTAGACACAGCAGGATCTGAAAAACTGCAATGTTTATACACAGCAGGATCTGAAACACAGCAATGTTTGTACACAGCAGGATCCTGTACACACATCAATGTTTGTACACAACAGGATCCCACACACAGCAATGTTTAGGCACAGCAGGATCCCACACAGAGAAATGTACATATACAGCAAGATCCAACTCACAGCAATGTTTGTACACAGCAGCTTCCCACTCACAGCAATGTTTGTACAGAGCAGGATCCTGTACACACAGCTATGTTTGTGCACAGCAGGATGCCACACGCAGCAATGTATGTACACAGCAGGATCCCACACACAGCAATGTTTGTACACAGCACGATCCTGCACACAGCAATGTTTGTGCACAGCAAGATCTCACACACAGCAATGTTTGTACACAGCAGGATCCCACACACAGCAATGTTTGTAAAAAGCAGGTTCGCACACACAGCAATATTTGCACACAGCAGGATCCCACAAACAGCCAGGTTTGTACACAGCAGGATCCCACAAACAGCCATGTTTGTACACAGCAGGATCCCACAGACTGCAATATTGTACACAGCAGGATCCTACACATATATTCTTTGTACACAGCAGGATCCCATAGAGCGCAATGCATGTACACAGCAGGATCCCGTACACAGCAATGTTTGTACACAGCAGTATCACACATGCCGCAATGTTTGTACACAGCAGGATCCCACACACAGCAATGGTTGTACAAGGCAGGATCTCACACAGCAATGTTTGCACACAGCAGGATCCCACAAACAGCAATGTTTGTACACAGCAGGATCCTGTACACACAGCAATGTTTGTACACAGCAATAATTCAAACACAGCAATGCTTGTACACAGCAGGATCCCACGCACAGCAATGTTTGTACAAGAGCAGAATCCCACACACAGCAAAGTTTTTACAGAGCAGGATCCAACACACAGCAGTGTTCGTACACAGCAGGATCCCGTAGTCAGCAATGTTTGTACACAGCAGTATACTGTACCCAGCAATGTTTGTACACAGCAGGATCCTACACATATATTGTTTGTACACAGCAGGATCCCGTAGAGCGCAATGTATGTACACAGCAGGATCCCGTACACACAGCAATGTATGTACGCAGCAGGATCACACGCTCAGCAATGTTTGTACAAGAGCAGGATCCTACCCACAGCAATGTTTGTACACAGCTGGATCCTATAGACAGCAATGTTTGTACGCATCAGGATCCTAAGCACTGCAAGGTTTGTACACAGCAGGATCCGACACACAGCAATGTTTGTACACAGCAGGATCCTAAGCACTGCAATGTTTGTACACAGCAGGATCCCAAGCGCTGCAATGTTTGTACACAGCAGGATCACACACAGAGCAATGTTTGTACACAGCAGGATCCTAAGCACTGCAATGTTTGTACACAGCAAGATCCCCCACACAGCAACGTTTGTAAACAGAAGTATCCCACACACAGTAATGTTTGTACACAGCAGGATCATAAAGACAGCAATGTTTGTACACAGCTGGATCCCATACACAGCAATGTTTGTACACAACATGATCCTGCACACAGCAATGCTGTAGACAGCAAGATCCCACATACAGCAATGTTTGCATACAGCAAAATCCCATGCTCGGCAATGTTTGTGCACAGTACGATCCCACGCACTGCAATGTTTATACACAGCAGGATCCCACACACAGCAATGTTTATACACAGCAGGATCCCACACACAGCAATGTTTATACACAGCAGAATCTGAAACACTGCAATGTTTGTACACAGCAGGATCCTGTACGCACATCAATGTTTGTACACAGCAGGATCCCACACACAGCAATGTTTAGGCACAGCAGGATCCCACACAGAGAAATGTACATATACAGCAAGATCCAACTCACAGCACTGTTTGTGCACAGCAGCATCCCACTCACAGCAATGTTTGTACAGAGCAGGATCCCGTACACACAGCTATGTTTGTGCACACCAGAATCCCAAGCACTGCAATCTTTGGAGACAGCAGGATCCCGTACTCAGCAATGTTTGTCTGCAGCAGGGACGCACACTCAGCAATGTTTGTACGCAGCATAATCCCAAAAAATGCAATGTTTGTACACAGCAGGATCCCACACACAGCAAAGTTTGTGCACAGCACGATGCCAGACACAGCAATGTTTATACACAGCAGGATCCCACACAGAGCCATGAATGTAAACAGCAAAATCTCAGATGCAGCAATGTTTGTACACAGCAAGATCCCACACACAGCAAAGATTTTAACCAGGAGGATCCCACACACAGCAATGTTTGTACACAGCAGGATGCCACACACAGCAATGTTTATACACATCAGGATCCCAAGCACTGCAATGTTTGTACACAGCAAGATCCCACACACAGCAATGTTTAGGCACAGCAGGATCCCACACAGAGAAATGTACATATACAGCAAGATCCAACTCACAGCAATGTTTGTACACAGCAGCTTCCCACTCACAGCAATGTTTGTACAGAGCAGGATCCTGTACACACAGCTATGTTTGTGCACAGCAGGATGCCACACGCAGCAATGTATGTACACAGCAGGATCCCACACACAGCAATGTTTGTACACAGCAAGATCCTGCACACAGCATTGTTTGTGCACAGCAAGATCTCACACACAGCCATGTTTGTACACAGCAGGATCCCACACACAGCAATGTTTGTAAAAAGCAGGTTCGCACACACAGCAATATTTGCACACAGCAGGATCCCACAAACAGCCAGGTTTGTACACAGCAGGATCCCACAAACAGCCATGTTTGTACACAGCAGGATCCCACAGACTGCAATATTGTACACAGCAGGATCCTACACATATATTCTTTGTACACAGCAGGATCCCATAGAGCGCAATGCATGTACACAGCAGGATCCCGTACACAGCAATGTTTGTACACAGCAGTATCACACATGCCGCAATGTTTGTACACAGCAGGATCCCACACACAGCAATGGTTGTACAAGGCAGGATCTCACACAGCAATGTTTGCACACAGCAGGATCCCACAAACAGCAATGTTTGTACACAGCAGGATCCTGTACACACAGCAATGTTTGTACACAGCAATAATTCAAACACAGCAATGCTTGTACACAGCAGGATCCCACGCACAGCAATGTTTGTACAAGAGCAGAATCCCACACACAGCAAAGTTTTTACAGAGCAGGATCCAACACACAGCAGTGTTCGTACACAGCAGGATCCCGTAGTCAGCAATGTTTGTACACAGCAGTATACTGTACCCAGCAATGTTTGTACACAGCAGGATCCTACACATATATTGTTTGTACACAGCAGGATCCCGTAGAGCGCAATGTATGTACACAGCAGGATCCCGTACACACAGCAATGTATGTACGCAGCAGGATCACACGCTCAGCAATGTTTGTACAAGAGCAGGATCCTACACACAGCAATGTTTGTACACAGCTGGATCCTATAGACAGCAATGTTTGTACGCATCAGGATCCTAAGCACTGCAAGGTTTGTACACAGCTGGATCCGACACACAGCAATGTTTGTACACAGCAATAATTCAAACACAGCAATGTTTGTACACAGCAGGATCCCACACACAGCAATGTTTGTACAAAGCAGGTTTGCACACAGAGCAATATTTGCACACAGCAGGATCCTAAGCACTGCAATGTTTGTACACAGCAGGATCCCAAGCGCTGCAATGTTTGTACACAGCAGGATCACACACAGAGCAATGTTTGTACACAGCAGGATCCTAAGCACTGCAATGTTTGTACACAGCAAGATCCCCCACACAGCAACGTTTGTAAACAGAAGGATCCCACACACAGTAATGTTTGTACACAGCAGGATCATAAAGACAGCAATGTTTGTACACAGCTGGATCCCATACACAGCAATGTTTGTACACAACATGATCCTGCACACAGCAATGCTGTAGACAGCAAGATCCCACATACAGCAATGTTTGCATACAGCAAAATCCCATGCTCGGCAATGTTTGTGCACAGTAGGATCCCACACACTGCAATGTTTATACACAGCAGGATCCCACACACAGCAATGTTTATACACAGCAGGATCCCACACACAGCAATGTTTATACACAGCAGAATCTGAAACACTGCAATGTTTGTACACAGCAGGATCCTGTACGCACATCAATGTTTGTACACAGCAGGATCCCACACACAGCAATGTTTAGGCACAGCAGGATCCCACACAGAGAAATGTACATATACAGCAGCATCCCACTCACAGCAATGTTTGTACAGAGCAGGATCCCGTACACACAGCTATGTTTGTGCACACCAGAATCCCAAGCACTGCAATCTTTGGAGACAGCAGGATCCCGTACTCAGCAATGTTTGTCTGCAGCAGGGACGCACACACAGCAATGTTTGTACGCAGCATAATCCCAAAAAATGCAATGTTTGTACACAGCAGGATCCCACACACAGCAAAGTTTGTGCACAGCACGATGCCAGACACAGCAATGTTTATACACAGCAGGATCCCACACAGAGCCATGAATGTAAACAGCAAAATCTCAGATGCAGCAATGTTTGTACACAGCAAGATCCCACACACAGCAAAGATTTTAACCAGGAGGATCCCACACACAGCAATGTTTGTACACAGCAGGATGCCACACACAGCAATGTTTATACACATCAGGATCCCAAGCACTGCAATGTTTGTACACAGCAAGATCCCACACACAGCAAAGATTTTAACCAGGAGGATCCCACACACAGCAATGTTTGTGCACAGCAGGATCCCACACAGAGAAATGTATATATACAGCAAGATCCAACTCACAGCAATGTTTGTACACAGCAGCATCCCACTCACAGCAATGTTTGTACAGAGCAGGATCCCGTACGCACAGCTATGTTTGTGTACACAAGGATCCCAAGCACTGCAATGTTTGTATACATCAGGATCCCAAGCACTGCAATGTTTGTACACAGCAGGAACCCGTATTCAGCAATGTTTGTCTGCAGCAGGAACGGACACACAGCAATGTTTGAACACAGCATAATCCCACAAACTGCAATGTTTGTACGCAGCAGGATCCCACACACAGCAATGTTTGTGCACAGCAGGATGCCAGACACAGCAATGTTTGTACACAGCAGGAACCCACAAACAGCAATGTTTGTACATAGCATAATCCCACACACAGCAATGTTTACACAGCGTAATCCCCAAAAATGCAATGTTTGTACACAGCAGGATCCCACAAACTGCAATGTTTGTACACTGCAGGATCCCTCACACAGCAATGTTTGTGCACAGCAGGATGCCAGACACAGCAATGTTTATACACAGCAGGATACCACACAGAGCCATGAATGTAAACAGCAAAATCCCACACACAGCAATGTTTGTACACAGCAAGATCCCACACACAGCAATGATTTTAACCAGGAGGATCCCACACACAGCAATGTTTGTACACAGCAGGATGCCACACACAGCAATGTATGTACACAGCAGGATCCCACACACACAGTAATGTTTTTACACATCAGGATCCCAAGAACTGCAGTGTTTGTCCACAGCAGGATCCCACACACAGCAATGTTTGTACACAGCAGGATCCCACACACTGCAATGTTTGTGCACAGCTGGATAACGTAGAGAGCAATGTTTGTACACAGCAGTATCCCGTTCCCAGCAATGTTTGTACACAGCAGGATTCCACACACTGCAATGTTTGTACACAGCAGGATACCGTACACGCAGCAATGTTTGTACACAGCAGGATCCCACACACAGCAATGTTTGTACACAGCAGGATCCCACACACAGCAATGTTTATACACAGCAGGATGTGAAACACAGCAATGTTTGTACACAGCAGGATCCTGTACGCACATCAATGTTTGTGCACAGCAGGATCCCACACACAGCAATGTTTCGGCACAGCAGGATCCCACACAGAGAAATGGACATATACAGCAAGATCCAAATCACAGCACTGTTTGTACACAGCAGCATCCCACTCACAGCAATGTTTGTACAGAGCAGGATCCCGTACACACAGCTATGTTTGTACACACAAGGATCCCAAGCACTGCTATGTTTGTATACAGCAGGATCCCAAGCACTGCAATGTTTGTACCAGCAGGATCCCATACTCAGCAATGTTTGCCTACAGCAGGGACGCACACACAGCAATGTTTGTACACAGCATAATCCCACAAACTGCAATGTTTGTACACAGCAGGAACCCACAAACAGCAATGTTTGTACACAGCAGGATGCCAGACACAGCAATGTTAAACGCAGCAGGATCCCACACAGAGCCATGAATGTAAACGGCAAAATCCCACACGCAGCAATGTTTGTACACAGCAAATTCCCACACACAGCAAAGATTTTAACCAGGAGGATCCCACACACAGCAATGTTTGTACACAGCAGGATGCCACACACAGCAATGTATGTACACAGCAGGATCCCACACACACAGCAATGTTTATACACAGCAGGATCCCAAGCACTGCAATGTTTGTACACAGCAGGATCCCACATACAGCAATGTTTGTACACAGCAAGATCCCGCACACAGCAATGTTTGTGCACAGCAGGATCTCACACATCAATGTTAGTACACAGCAGGATCCCACACACAGAAATGTTTGTACACATCAGGATCCTAAGCACTGCAATGTTTGTACACAGCAGGAGCCCACACACAGCAATGTTTGTACACAGCTGGATCCCGTACACAGCAATGTTTGTATACATCAGGATCCCAAGCACAGCAATGTTTGTACACTGCAGGATACCGTACACACAGCAATGTTTGTACACAGCAGGATCCCACACACAGCAATGTTTATACACAGCAGGATCTGAAACACAACTGTGTTTGTACACAGCAGTATCCTGTACACACAACAATGTCTGTACACAGCAGGAGCTGAAACACAGCAATATTTGTACACAGCAGGATCCCACGCACAGCAGTGTTTGTACACAGCAGGATTCCACACACAGCAATGTTTATGCACAGCAGGATCCCACACATAACAATGTTTGTGCACACCAAGATTCCACACACCACAATGTTAGTACACAGCAGGATCCCACACACTGCAATGTTTGTGCACAGCAAGATCGCACACACAGCAATGTTTGTACACAGGAGGTTCCCAAACACAGCAATGTTTGTACACAGCAGGATCCCATACACAGCAATGTTTATACACAGCAGGATCCCACACAGAGCAATATACGTATACAGCAAGATCCCACATTCAGCATTGTTTGTGCACAGCAGGATCTCAATCACAGCGATGTTAGTACACAGCAGGTTCCCACGCACAGTAATGTTTGTACAAAACAGGATCCCACACATAGCAATGTTTGTACACAGCAGGATACCGTAGAGAGCAATGTTTGTACACAGCAGTATCCCGTACCCAGCAATGTTTGTACACAGCAGGATCCCACGCACTGCAATGTTTGCACAAAGCTGGATCCCGTAAACAGCAATGTTTACACACATCAGGATTCCAAGCACAGCAATGTTTGTACACAGCAGGATCCCACACACAGCAATGTTTGTACACAGCAGGATACCGTACACACAGCAATGTTTGTACACAGCAGGATCCCACACACAGCAATGTTTGTACACAGCAGGATCCCACACACAGCAATGTTTGTACACAGCTGGATCCCGCATGCAGCAATGTTTGTATACAGCAGGATCACAAGCACTGCAATGTTTGTCTGCAGCAAGATCCCTACACAGCAATGTTTGTACACAGCAGGATCCCACACAAAGCAATTTTTGTACACAGCAGGATTCCATACACTGCAATGTTTATACACAGCAGGATCCCATACACAGCAATGTTTGCACACAGTAGGATCCCACACACAGCAATGTTTGTACACAGCAGGAAAAAACACACAGCAATGTCTGTACACAGCAGAATCTCACACACAGGAATGTTTGTGCACAGCAGGATCCCACACACAGCAATGTTTGTACACAGCAAGATCCCAACACACAGCAATGTTTGTACACAGCAGGATCCCACATGCAGCTATGTTTGTACACAGCAGAATCCCAAGCACTGCAATGTTTGTCTACAGCAGGATCCCTACACAGCAATGTTTGTACACAGCAGGATCCCACGCACAGCAATATTTGTACACAGCTGGATTCCATGCACTGCAATGTTTGTTCACAGCAGGATGCCACACACAGCATTGTTTATACACAGCAGGTTCCCATACACACAGCAATGTTTGTAAATAGAAGGATCCCACACACAGCAATGTTTGTAACCAGGAGGATCCCACACAGCAGGATCCCATACACAGCAATGTTTGCACACAGTAGGATCCCACACGCTGCAATGTTTGTACAAAGCAAGATCCCATGTATAGCAATGTTTGTACAGTGCAGGAAATAACACACAGCAATGTTTGTACACAGCAGGATCTCACACACCGAGCAATGTTTGTACACAGCAGGATCCCACACACAGAAATGTTTGTACAAAGCAGGTTCGCACACATAGCAGTATTTGCACACAGCAGGATACCACAAACAGCCATGTTTGTACACAGCAGGATCCCACAGACTGCAATATTGTACACAGCAGGATCCCAATTACACTGCAATGTTTGTACACAGCAGGATTCTACACATATATTGTTTGTACACAGCAGGATCCCACACACAGCAATGGTTGTACAAGGCAGGATCTCACACAGCAATATTTGCACACAGCAGGATCCCACAAACAGCAATGTTTGTACACAGCAGGATCATGTACACACAGCAATGTTTGTACACAGCAATAATTCAAACACAGCAATGTTTGTACACAGCAGGATCCCACGCACAGCAATGTTTGTACAAGAGCGGAATCCCACACACAGCAAAGTTTTTACAGAGCAGGTTCCGACACACAGCAGTGTTCGTACACAGCAGGATCCCATACTCAGCACTGTTTGTACACATAAGTGTCGCACGAAGAGCAATGTTTGTAAACAGCATGAACCCACACACAGAAATGTTTGTACACAGCATGATCCCATAGAGAGCTATGTTTCTACACAGCAGGATCGCACACATAGCAATGTTTGTACACAGCATGATCCCATAGAGAGCAATGTTTGTGCACAGCAGGATCCCACACACAGCAACGTATGTACACAGCAGGATGCCACACAAAGCAATGTTTGTACACAGGTGAATCCCCCACACAGCAATGTTTGTACACTGCAGGACCCCACACACAGCAATGTTTGTACACAGGAGAATCCCCCACACAGCAATGTACGTATACAGCAAGATCCCACACACAGCAATGTTTGTGCACAGCAAGATCCCACACACAGCAATGTTTGTACACAGCAGGATCTCACAAACAGCAACGTCTGTACAAAACAGGATACCAAACACAGCAATCTTGGTTCACAGCAGTATCCTACACACAGCAATATCGTACAGACCAGGATCCCACACATAGCAATGTTTGTACACAGCAGGACCCCTTCACAGCAATGCTTGTACACAGCAGGATCCCACGCACAGCAATATTTGTAAACAGCTGGATTCGATACACTGCAATGTTTGTTCACAGCAGGATGCCACACACAGCATTGTTTATACACAGCAGGATCCCGTACACACAGCAATGTCTGTACACAGCAGGATCTCACACACAGGAATGTTTGTGCACAGCAGGATCCCACACACAGCAATGTTTGTACACAGCAAGATCCCAACACACAGCAATGTTTGTACACAGCAGGATCCCACATGCAGCTATGTTTGTACACAGCAGAATCCCAAGCACTGCAATGTTTGTCTACAGCAGGATCCCTACACAGCAATGTTTGTACACAGCAGGATCCCACACACAGCAATGTTTGTACACAGCAGGATACTGTACACACAGCAATGTTTGTACACAGCAGGATGCCAGACACAGTAATGTATATACACAGCAGGATCCCACACACAGCAATGTTTATACACAGCAGGATCTGAAACACAGCAATGTTTGTACACAGCAGTATCCTGTACACACAACAATGTTTGTACACAGCAGGATCTGAAACACAGCAATATTTGTACACAGCAGGATTCCACGCACAGCAGTGTTTGTACACAGCAGGATCCCACACAGAGCAATGTACGTATTCAGCAAGATGCCACACGCAGCAATGTTGTGCACAGCAGGATCTCACACATAGCAATGTTTGTGCACACCAAGATTCCACACACCACAATGTTTGTGCACAGCAGGATCCCACACACTGCAATGTTTGTGCACAGCTGGATAACGTAGAGAGCAATGTTTGTACACAGCAGTATCCCGTTCCCAGCAATGTTTGTATACAGCAGGATTCCACACACTGCAATGTTTGTACACAGCAGGATACCGTACACACAGCAATGTTTGTACACAGCAGGATCCCACACACAGCAATGTTTGTACACAGCAGGATCCCACACACAGCAATGTTTATACACAGCAGGATCTGAAACACAGCAATGTTTGTACACAGCAGGATCCTGTACACACATCAATGTTTGTGCACAGCAGGATCCCACACACAGCAATGTTTCGGCACAGCAGGATCCCACACAGAGAAATGGACATATACAGCAAGATCCAACTCACAGCAATGTTTGTACACAGCAGCATCCCACTCACAGCAATGTTTGTACAGAGCAGGATCCCGTACACACAGCTATGTTTGTACACACAAGGATCCCAAGCACTGCAATGTTTGTATACAGCAGGATCCCAAGAACTGCAATGTTTGTACACAGCAGGATCCCATACTCAGCAATGTTTGTCTGCAGCAGGGACGCACACACAGCAATGTTTGTACACAGCATAATCCCACAAACTGCAATGTTTGTACACAGCAGGAACCCACAAACAGCAATGTTTGTACACAGCAGGATGCCAGACACAGCAATGTTAAACGCAGCAGGATCCCACACAGAGCCATGAATGTAAACAGCAAAATCCCACACGCAGCAATGTTTGTACACAGCAAATTCCCACACACAGCAAAGATTTTAACCAGGTGGATCCCACACACAGCAATGTTTGTACACAGCAGGATGCCACACACAGCAATGTATGTACACAGCAGGATCCCACACACACAGCAATGTTTATACACAGCAGGATCCCAAGCACTGCAATGTTTGTACACAGCAGTATCCCACATACAGCAATGTTTGTACACAGCAAGATCCCGCACACAGCAATGTTTGTGCACAGCAGGATCTCACACATCAATGTTAGTACACAGCAGGATCCCACACACAGAAATGTTTGTACACATCAGGATCCTAAGCACTGCAATGTTTGTACACAGCAGGAGCCCACACACAGCAATGTTTGTACACAGCTGGATCCCGTACACAGCAATGTTTGTATACATCAGGATCCCAAGCACAGCAATGTTTGTACACAGCAGGATACCGTACACACAGCAATGTTTGTACACAGCAGGATCCCACACACAACAATGTTTATACACAGCAGGATCTGAAACACAACAATATTTGTACACAGCAGGATCCTGTACACACATAACAATGTTTGTGCACACCAAGATTCCACACACCACAATGTTAGTGCATAGCAGGATCCCACACACTGCAATGTTTGTGCACAGCAGGATCGCACACACAGCAATGTTTGTACACAGGAGGTTCCCAAACACAGCAATGTTTGTACACAGCAGGAACCATCGCACAGTAATGTTTGTACAAAACAGGTTCCCAAACACAGCAATGTTTGTACACAGCAGGATCCCGTACACAGCAATGTTTATACACAGCAGGATCCCACACAGAGTATTGTACGTTTCCAGCAAGATCCCACACACAGCAACGTTTGTGCACAGCAGGATCTCACTCACAGCGATGTTAGTACACAGCAGGAACCATCGCACAGTAATGTTTGTACAAAACAGTATCCCGCACATAGCAATGTTTGTACACAGCAGGATACCGTAGAGAGCAATGTTTGTACACAGCAGTATCCCGTAACCAGCAATGTTTGTACACAGCAGTATTCCACACACTGCAATGTTTGCACAAAGCTGGATCCCGTAAACAGCAATGTTTACACACATCAGGATTCCAAGCACAACAATGTTTGTACACAGCAGGATCCCACACACAGCAATGTTTGTACACAGCAGGATACCTTACACACAGCAATGTTTGTACACAGCAGGATCCCACACACAATATTTGTACCAAGATCCAACACACAGCAATGTTTGCGCACAGCAGGATCGCACACACAGGAATGTTTGTGCACAGCAGGATCCCACACACAGCAATGTTTGTACACAGCTGGATCCCACATGCAGCAATGTATGTACACAGCAGGATCACAAGCACTGCAATGTTTGTCTGCAGCAAGATCCCTACACAGCAATGTTTGTACAAAGCAGGATCCCACACAAAGCAATATTTGTACACAGCAGGATCCCATACACAGCAATGTTTGCACACAGTAGGATCCCACACACAGCAATGTTTGTACAAAGCAAGATCACACGCATAGCAATGTTTGTACACAGCAGGAAAAAACACACAGCAATGTCTGTACACAGCAGGATCTCACACACAGGAATGTTTGTGCACAGCAGGATCCCACACACAGCAATGTTTGTACACAGCAAGATCCCAACACACAGCAATGTTTGTAAACAGCAGGATCCCACATGCAGCTATGTTTGTACACAGCAGAATCCCAAGCACTGCAATGTTTGTCTACAGCAGGATCCCTACACAGCAGTGTTTGTACACAGCAGGATCCCACACAAAGCAATATTTGTACACAGCAGGATCCCATACACAGCAATGTTTGCACACAGTAGGATCCCACACACAGCAATGTTTGTACAAAGCAAGATCACACGCATAGCAATGTTTGTACACAGCAGGAAAAAACACACAGCAATGTCTGTACACAGCAGGATCTCACACACAGGAATGTTTGTGCACAGCAGGATCCCACACACAGCAATGTTTGTACACAGCAAGATCCCAACACACAGCAATGTTTGTAAACAGCAGGATCCCACATGCAGCTATGTTTGTACACAGCAGAATCCCAAGCACTGCAATGTTTGTCTACAGCAGGATCCCTACACAGCAATGTTTGTACACAGCAGGATCCCACACACAGCAATATTTGTACACAGCTGGATTCCATACAATGCAATGTTTGTTCACAGCAGGATGCCACACACAGCATTGTTTATACGCAGCAGGATCCTGTACACACAGCAACGTTTGTAAATAGAAGGATCCCACACACAGCAATGTTTGTAACCAGGAGGATCCCACACAGCAGGATCCCATACACAGCAATGTTTGCACGCAGTAGGATCCCACACACTGCAATGTTTGTACAAAGCAAGATCCCATGCACAGCAATGTTTGTACAGTGCAGGAAAAAACACACAGCAATGTTTGTACACAGCAGGATCTCACACACCGAGCAATGGTTGTACACAGCAGGATCCCACACACAGCAATGTTTGTACAAAGCAGGTTCGCACACATAGCAATATTTGCACACAGCAGGATCCCACAAACAGCCATGTTTGTACACAGCAGGATCCCACAAACAGCCATGTTCGTACACAGCAGGATCCCGTACTCAGCACTGTTTGTACACATAAGGGACGCACGAAGAGCTATGTTTCTACACAGCAGGATCGCACACATAGCAATGTTTGTACACAGCATGATCCCATAGAGAGCAATGTTTGTGCACAGCAGGATCCCACACACAGCAACGTATGTACACAGCAGGATGCCACACAAAGCAATGTTTTTACACAGGAGGATCCCCCACACAGCAATGTTTGTACACTGCAGGACCCCACACACAGCAATGTTTGTACACAGGAGAATCCCCCACACAGCAATGTACGTATACAGCAAGATCCCACACACAGCAATGTTTGTGCACAGCAAGATCCCACACACAGCAATGTTTGTACACAGCAGGATCTCACAAACAGCAACGTCTGTACAAAACAGGATACCAAGCACAGCAATCTTAGTTCACAGCAGTATCCTACACACAGCAATATCGTACAGACCAGGATCCCACACATAGCAATGTTTGTACACAGCAGGACCCCTTCACAGCTATGCTTTTACACAGCAGGATCCCACGCACAGCAATATTTGTAAACAGCTGGATTCGATACACTGCAATGTTTGTTCACAGCAGGATGCCACACACAGCATTGTTTATGCACAGCAGGATCCCGTACACACAGCAATGTTTGTAAACAGAAGGATCCCACACACAGCAATGTTTCTACACAGCAGGATCCCATACACAGCAATGTTTGCACACAGTAGGATCCCACACACTGCAATGTTTGTACAAGAGCAAGATCCCACACACAGCAATGTTTTTACAGAGCAGGATCCCACACACAGCAATGTTCGTACACAGCAGGATCCCACACACAGCAATGTTTGTACACAGAAGGATCCCACAAAGAGCCATGTTTGTACACAGCAGGATCCCACAAAGAGCCATGTTTGTACACAGCAGGATCCCATAGACTGCAATATTGTACACAGCAGTATCCTACACATATAATGTTTGTACACAGCAGGACCCCGTAGACTGCAATGTTTGTACACAGCAGGATCCTGTACACAGCAATGTTTGTACACAGCAGGATCACACATGCCGCAATGTTTGTACACAGCAGGATCCCACAAACAGCAATGTTTGTACACAGCAGGATCCTGGACACACAGCAATGTTTGTACACAGCAATAATTCAAACACAGCAATGTTTGTACACAGCAGGATCCCACGCGCAGCAATGTTTGTACAAGAGCAGGAACCCACACACAGCAAAGCTCTTACAGAGGCAGGATCTGACACACATCATTGTTCGTACACAGCAGGATCCCATACTCAGCAATGTTTGTACACATAAGGGAAGCTTGAAGAGCAATGTTTGTAAACAGCATGATCCCACACACAGAAATGTTTGTACACAGCATGATCCCATAGAGAGCTATGTTTCTACACAGCAGGATCCCACACACAGCAATGTTTGTACACAGCAGGATCCCACACACAGCAATGTTTGTACACAGCATGATCCCATAGAGAGCTATGTTTCTACACAGCAGGATCGCACACATAGCAATGTTTGTACACAGCATGATCCCATAGAGAGCAATGTTTGTGCACAGCAGGATCCCACACACAGCAACGTATGTGCACAGCCGGATCCCACACACAGCAATGTTAGTACACAGGAGGATCCCCCACACAGCAATGTACGTATACAGCAAGATCCCACACACAGCAATGTTTGTGCACAGCAAGATCCCACACACAGCAATGTTTGTACACAGCAGGATCTCACACACAGCAATGTCTGTACAAAACAGGTTACCAAACTCAGCAATCTTGGTTCACAGCAGTATCCTACACACAGCAATATCGTACAAACCAGGATCCCACACATTGCAATGTTTGCACAGCAGGATCCCGTAGATCGCAATGTGTGTACACAGTAGTATACTGTACCCAGCAATGTTTGTACACAGCAGGATCCCACACACAGCAATGTTTGTACACAGCTGGATCCCGTACATGGAAATGTTTGTACACTTCAGGATCCTAAGCACTGCAATGTTTGTACACAGCAGGATCCGACACACAGCAATGTTTGCACACAGAAGGATGCTATGCACTGCAATGTTTGTACACAGCAGGATCCTAAGCACTCCAATGTTTGTACACAGCAGGATGCCACACACAGCAATGTTTGTACACAGCTGGTTCCTAATCACTGCAATGTTTGTACACAGCATGATCCCCCACACAGCAACGTTTGTAAACAGAAGGATCCCACACACAGTAACGTTTGTACACAGCAGGATTCCATACACAGCAATATTTGTACACAACATGATCCCGCACACAGCAATGTTTGTACACAGCAAGATCCCACATACAGCAATGTTTGCATACAGCAGAATCCCATGCTTGGCAATGTTTGTGCACAGTAGGATCCCACACACTGCAATGTTTGTACACAGCAGGATCCCACGCACAGCAATTTTTGTACACAGCAGGATCCTGCACACAGTAATGTTTATACGCAGCAGGATCCCACACCGAGCAATGTTTGTACACAGCAGGATCCCACACCGAGCAATGTTTGCACACAGCAAGATCCCACACACAGCAATGTTTGTACACAGCAGGATCCCACATGCAGCAATGATTGTACATAGCAGGATTGCATAAACAGCAAGGTTTGTACACAACAGGATCCCACACACAGCAATGATTGTGCATAAGAGGATCTCACACACAATAATGTTTGTAAAAAGGAGGACCCCACACAGAGAAATGTAGGTACACAGAAGGATGCCGCACATAGCCATGTATGTCGACATTAAGATCCCACACGCAGCAATGTACTGACACAGCAGTATCCCACACACAGCAATGTTTATGCACAGCAGAATCCCACACATAACAATGTTTGTGCACACCAAGATTCCACACACCACAATGTTAGTGCACAGCAGGATCCCACACACTGCAATGTTTGTGCACAGCAGGATCGCACACACAGCAATGTTTGTACACAGGAGGTTCCCAAACACAGCAATGTTTGTACACAGCAGGAACCATCGCACAGTAATGTTTGTACAAAACAGGTTCCCAAACACAGCAATGTTTGTACACAGCAGGATCCCATACACAGCAATGTTTATTCACAGCAGGATCCCACACAGAGCATTGTACGTTTCCAGCAAGATCCCACACACAGCAACGTTTGTGCACAGCAGGATCTCACTCACCGCGATGTTAGTACACAGCAGGAACCATCGCACAGTAATGTTTGTACAAAACAGGATCCCGCACATAGCAATGTTTGTACACAGCAGTATCCCGTAACCAGCAATGTTTGTACACAGCAGTATTCCACACACTGCAATGTTTGCACAAAGCTGGATCCCGTAAACAGCAATGTTTACACACATCAGGATTCCAAGCACAGCAATGTTTGTACACAGCAGGATCCCACACACAGCAATGTTTGTACACAGCAGGATACCGTACACACAGCAATGTTTGTACACAGCAGGATCCCACACACAATATTTGTACCAAGATCCAACACACAGCAATGTTTGTACACAGCAGGATCGCACACACAGGAATGTTTGTGCACAGCAGGATCTCACACACAGCAATGTTTGTACACAGCTGGATCCCACATGCAGCAATGTTTGTACACAGCAGGATCACAAGCACTGCAATGTTTGTCTGCAGCAAGATCCCTGCACAGCAATGTTTGTACAAAGCAGGATCCCACACAAAGCAATATTTGTACACAGCAGGATCCCATACACAGCAATGTTTGCACACAGTAGGATCCCACACACAGCAATGTTTGTACAAAGCAAGATCACACGCATAGCAATGTTTGTACACAGCAGGAAAAAACACACAGCAATGTCTGTACACAGCAGGATCTCACACACAGGAATGTTTGTGCACAGCAGGATCCCACACACAGCAATGTTTGTACACAGCAAGATCCCAACACACAGCAATGTTTGTACACAGCAGGATCCCACATGCAGCTATGTTTGTACACAGCAGAATCCCAAGCACTGCAATGTTTGTCTACAGCAGGATCCCTACACAGCAATGTTTGTACACAGCAGGATCCCACGCACAGCAATATTTGTACACAGCTGGATTCCATACACTGCAATGTTTGTTCACAGCAGGATGCCACACACAGCATTGTTTATACACAGCAGGATCCTGTACACACAGCAATGTTTGTAAATAGAAGGATCCCACACACAGCAATGTTTGTAACCAGGAGGATCCCACACAGCAGGATCCCATACACAGAAATGTTTGCACACAGTAGGATCCCACACACTGCAATGTTTGTACAAAGCAAGATCCCATGCATAGCAATGTTTGTACAGTGCAGGAAAAAACACACAGCAATGTTTGTACACAGCAGGATCTCACACACCGAGCAATGTTTGTACACAGCAGGATCCCACACACAACAATGTTTGTACAAAGCAGGTTCGCACACATAGCAATATTTGCACACAGCAGGATCCCACAAATAGCCATGTTTGTACACAGCAGGATCCCACAAACAGCCATGTTTGTACACAGCAGGATCCCATAGACTGCAATATTGTACACAGCAGGATCCTACACATATAATGTTTGTACACAGCAGGACCCCTTAGACTGCAATGTTTGTACACAGCAGGATTCTACACATATATTGTTTGTACACAGCAGGATCCCACACACAGCAATGGTTGTACAAGGCAGGATCTCACACAGCAATGTTTGCACACAGCAGGATCCCACAAACAGCAATGTTTGTACACAGCAGGATCATGTACACACAGCAATGTTTGTACACTGCAGGACCCCACACACAGCAATGTTTGTACACAGGAGAATCCCCCACACAGCAATGTACGTATACAGCAAGATCCCACACACAGCAATGTTTGTGCACAGCAAGATCGCACACACAGCAATGTTTGTACACAGCAGGATCTCACAAACAGCAACGTCTGTACAAAACAGGATACCAAACACAGCAATCTTGGTTCACAGCAGTATCCTACACACAGCAATATCGCACAGACCAGGATCCCACACATAGCAATGTTTGTACACAGCAGGACCCCTTCACAGCAATGCTTGTACACAGCAGGATCCCACGCACAGCAATATTTGTAAACAGCTGGATTCGATACACTGCAATGTTTGTTCACAGCAGGATGCCACACACAGCATTGTTTATACACAGCCGGATCCCGTACACACAGCAATGTTTGTAAACAGAAGGATCCCACACACAGCAATGTTTGTACACAGCAGGATCTCACAAACAGCAACGTCTGTACAAAACAGGATACCAAACACAGCAATCTTGGTTCACAGCAGTATCCTACACACAGCAATATCGCACAGACCAGGATCCCACACATAGCAATGTTTGTACACAGCAGGACCCCTTCACAGCAATGCTTGTACACAGCAGGATCCCACGCACAGCAATATTTGTAAACAGCTGGATTCGATACACTGCAATGTTTGTTCACAGCAGGATGCCACACACAGCATTGTTTATACACAGCAGGATCCCGTACACACAGCAATGTTTGTAAACAGAAGGATCCCACACACAGCAATGTTTCTACACAGCAGGATCCCATACACAGCAATGTTTGCACACAGTAGGATCCCACACACTGCAATATTTGTACAAAGCAAGATCCCACGCATAGCAATGTTTGTACAGTGCAGGAAAAAACACACAGCAATGTTTGTACACAGCAGGATCCGTTACACAGCAATGCTTATACAAAGCAGGTACACACACAGCAATGTTTGTACACAGCAGGATCCCACACAGTACAATGTTTGTACACAGCAGGATCCCAAGCACTGCAATGTTTGTACACTTCAGGATCCCACATACAGCAATGTTTGTACAGAGCAGGATCCCAAGCGCTGCAATGTTTGTACACAGCATAATCCTACACACAGCAATGTTTGCACATAGCAGGATCCCATACGGATCAATATTTGTACACAGCAGGATCCCACATATAGCAATGTTTGTACGCAGGAAAATCCCACACACAGCAATGTTGGTACACAGCAGAATGCCAGACACAGCAATGTTTGTACACAGCACGATCCCACGCACAGCAATATTTGTACACAAGAGGATCTCACACACAGCAATGTTGGTACACAGCAGAATGCCAGACACAGCAATGTTTGTACACAACATGATCCCGCACACAGCAATCATTGTACACAGGAGGATCTCACACACAGCAATCATTGTACACAGGAGGATCCCACACAAAGCAATGTTTCTACACAGCAGGGACCCACAAACATCAATGTTTATACGCAGCAGGGTCCCACACCGAGAAATGTTTGTACACAGCAGGATCCCACAAACAGCAAGGTTTATACACAGAATTATCACATGCTCAGCAATGTTTGTACCCAGTAGGATCCCACACACTGTAATGTTTATACACAGCAAGATCCCATACATAGCAATGTTTGTACAGAGCTGGTTAAAACACAGAGCAATGTTTGTACACAGCAGGATCCCACATGCAGCAATGTTTGTACACACCAGGATCCCACACACAGCAATGTTTGTACACAGCAGGATCCCGTACACACAGCAATGTTTGTACACAGCAGGATCCCATACACAGCAATGTTTGTACACAGCAGGATCCCGTACAGACAGCTATGTTTGTACACAGCAGGATTCAAAGCACTGCAATGTAATTACACAGCAGGATCCCGTAAACAGCAATGTTTCTCCACACCAGGATCTCCAACACAGATATGTTTCTACACAGCAGGATCCCACACACAGCAATGTTTGTACACAGCAGGATTCCACACACTGCAATGTTTGTTCATAGCAGGATGCCTTACACACAGCAATATTTGTACACAGCAGGATCCCACATACAGCAATGTTTGTACGCAGGAAAATCCCACACACAGCAATGTTGGTACACAGCAGAATGCCAGACACAGCAATGTCTGTACACAGCACGATCCCACGCACAGCAATATTTGTACACAAGAGGATCTCACACACAGCAATGTTGGTACACAGCAAGATCACACACAGAGCAATGTTTGTGCACAGCAGGATCCCATACACAGCAATGTTTGTGCTCAGCAAGATCACACACACAGCAATGTTTGTGCACAGCAGGATCCCACACACAACAATGTTTCTAAAAGGCAAGATCTCACACACAGCAATGTTTGTACACAACATAATCCCGCACACAGCAATCATTGTACACAGGAGGATCTCACACACAGCAATCATTGTACACAGGAGGATCCCACACAAAACAATGTTTCTACACAGCAGGGACCCACAAACATCAATGTTTATACGCAGCAGGGTCCCACACTGAGCAATGTTTGTACACAGCAGGATCCCATAAACAGCAATGTTTATACACAGAATTATCAGATGCTCAGCAATGTTTGTACCCAGTAGGTTCCCACACACTGTAATGTTTATACACAGCAAGAACCCATACATAGCAAATTTTGTACAGAGCAGGCTAAAACACCCAGCAATGTTTGTACACAGCAGGATCCCACATGCAACAATGTTTGTACACTCCAGGATCACACACACAGCAATGTTTGTACACAGCAGGATCCCAAGCACTGCAATGTTTGTACACAGCAGGATCCCATTCCCAGCAATGTTTGTACACAGCAGGATGACTTACACACAGCTATGTTTGTACAGAGCAGGATTCAAATCACTGCAATGTTAGTACACAGCAGGATCCCGTAAACAGCAATGTTTGTACACACCAGGATCTACAACACAGAAATGTTTGTACACAGCAGGATCCCACACACAGCAATGTTTGTACACAGCAGGATCCCACACACAGCAATGTTTGTACACAGCAGGAACCCACACGCAGCAATGTTTATGTAAAGCAAGATCCCGTACATGGCAATGTTTGTACACAGCAGGATGCCGTACACATCAATGCTTGTACACAGCAGGATCCCGTACTCAGCAATGTTTGTCTGCAGCAGGGACGCACACACAGCAATGTTTGTACACAGCATAATCCCACAAACTGCAATGTTTGTACACAGCAGGATCCCACAAACAGCAATGTTTGTACACAGCAAAATCCCACACGCAGCAATGTTTGTACACAGCAAGTTCCCACACACAGCAATGATTTTAACCAGGAGGATCCCACACACAGCAATGTTTGTATACAGCAGGATACCACACACAGCAACGTATGTACACAGCAGGATCCCATACACACAGCAATGTTTATACACATCAGGATCCGAAGCACTGCAATGTTTGTACACAGCTGGATCCCCTACACAGCCATCTTTGTACACATTAGGATCCTAAGCACTGCAAGGTTTGTACACAGCAGGATCCTAAGCACTGCAATGTTTGTACACAGCAGTATCCCACACACAGAAATGTTTGTACACAGCTGGATACTAAGCACTGCAATGTTTGTACACAGCAAGATCCCCCACACAGCAACGTTTGTAAACAGAAGGATCCCACACAGAGTAATGTTAGTACACAGCATAATCCTACACACAGCAATGTTTGCACATAGCAGGATCCCATACGGATCAATATTTGTACACAGCAGGATCCCACATACAGCAATGTTTGTACGCAGGAAAATCCCACACACAGCAATGTTGGTACACAGCAGAATGCCAGACACAGCAATGTTTGTACACAGCACGATCCCACGCACAGCAATGTTTGTACACAGCAGGATACCGTACACACAGCAATGTTTGTACACAGCAGGATCTGAAACACAGCAATGTTTGTACACAGCAGGATCCTGTACACACATCAATGTTTGTACACAGCAGGATCCCACACATAGCAATGTTTAGGCACAGCAGGATCCCACACAGAGAAATGTACATATACAGCAAGATCCAACTCACAGCAATGTTTGTACACAGCAGCATCCCACTCACAGCAATGTTTGTACAGAGCAGGATCCCGTACACACAGCTATGTTTGTACACACAAGGATGCCAAGCACTGCAATGTTTGTATACAGCAGGATCCCAAGCACTGCAATGTTTGTACACAGCAGGATCCCATACTCAGCAAAGTTTGTCTGCAGCAGGGACGCACACACAGCAATGCTTGTACATAGCATAATCCCACAAACTGCAATGTTTGTACACAGCAGGATCCCACACACAGCAATGTTTGTACACAGCAGGATGCCAGACACAGCAATGTTTATACACAGCAGGATCCCACACAGAGCCATGAATGTAAACAGCAAAATCCCACACGCAGCAATGTTTGTACACAGCAAGTTCCCACACACAGCAATGATTTTAACCAGGAGGATCCCACACACAGCAATGTATGTAAACAGCAGGATCCCACACACACAGCAATGTTTATACACATCATGATCCCAAGCACTGCAATATTTGTACACAGCAGGATCCCACATACAGCAATGTTTGTACGCAGGAAAATCCCACACACAGCAATGTTGGTACACAGCAGAATGCCAGACACAGCAGTGTTTATACCCAGCAGGATCCCACATAGAGCCATGAATGTAAACAGCAAAATCCCACACTCAGCAATGTTTGTAAACAGCAAGATCCCACACACAGCAATGATTTTAACCAGGAGGATCCCACACACAGCAATGTTTGTACACAGTAGGATGCCACACACAGCAATGTATGTACACAGCAGGATCCCACACACACAGCAATGTTTATACACATCAGGATCCCAAGCACTGCAATGTTTGTACACAGCAGGATCCCACACACAGCAATGTTAGTACACAGCAAGATCCCGCACACAGCAATGTTTTTTGCACAGTAGGATCTCACACACAGCAATGTTTGTACACAGCAGGATCCCACACACAGCAATGTTTGTACAAAGCAGGTTCGTACACACAGCAATATTTGCACACAGCAGGATCCCACAAACAGCCATGTTTGTACACAGCAGGATCCCACAAACAGCCATGTTTGTACACAGCAGGATCCCACAGACTGCAATATTGTACACAGCAGGATCCTACACATATAATGTTTGTACACAGCAGGACCCCGTAGACTGCAATGTTTGACACAGCAGGATCCCACATACAGCAACGGTTGTACAAGGCAGGATCCTGTACACACAGCAATGTTTGAACACAGCAAGAATTCAAACACAGTAATGTTTGTACACAGCAGGATCCCACACACTGCAATGTTTGTACAAGAGCAAGATCCCACACACAGCAATGTTTTTACAGAGCAGGATCCCACACACAGCAATGTTCGTACACAGCAGGATCCCACACACAGCAATGTTTGTACACAGAAGGATCCCACAAAGAGCCATGTTTGTACACAGCAGGATCCCACAAAGAGCCATGTTTGTACACAGCAGGATCCCATAGACTGCAATATTGTACACAGCAGTATCCTACACATATAATGTTTGTACACAGCAGGACCCCATAGACTGCAATGTTTGTACACAGCAGGATCCTGTACACAGCAATGTTTGTACACAGCAGGATCACACATGCCGCAATGTTTGTACACAGCAGGATCCCACAAACAGCAATGTTTGTACACAGCAGGATCCTGGACACACAGCAATGTTTGTACACAGCAATAATTCAAACACAGCAATGTTTGTACACAGCAGGATCCCACGCGCAGCAATGTTTGTACAAGAGCTGGAACCCACACACAGCAAAGCTTTTACAGAGCAGGATCCGACACACATCAGTGTTCGTACACAGCAGGATCCCATACTCAGCAATGTTTGTACACATAAGGGAAGCTTGAAGAGCAATGTTTGTAAACAGCATGAACCCACACACAGAAATGTTTGTACACAGCATGATCCCATAGAGAGCTATGTTTCTACACAGCAGGATCCCACACATAGCAATGTTTGTACACAGCAGGATCCCACACACAGCAATGTTTGTACACAGCATGATCCCATAGAGAGCTATGTTTCTACACAGCAGGATCGCACACATAGCAATGTTTGTACACAGCATGATCCCATAGAGAGCAATGTTTGTGCACAGCAGGATCCCACACACAGCAACGTATGTGCACAGCCGGATCCCACACACAGCAATGTTAGTACACAGGAGGATCCCCCACACAGCAATGTACGTATACAGCAAGATCCCACACACAGCAATGTTTGTGCACAGCAAGATCCCACACACAGCAATGTTTGTACACAGCAGGATCTCACACACAGCAATGTCTGTACAAAACAGGTTACCAAACTCAGCAATCTTGGTTCACAGCAGTATCCTACACACAGCAATATCGTACAAACCAGGATCCCACACATAGCAATGTTTGCACAGCAGGATCCCGTAGATCGCAATGTGTGTACACAGTAGTATACAGTACCCAGCAATGTTTGTACACAGCAGGATCCCACACACAGCAATGTTTGTACACAGCTGGATCCCGTACACAGAAATGTTTGTACACTTCAGGATCCTAAGCACTGCAATGTTTGTACACAGCAGGATCCGACACACAGCAATGTTTGCACACAGAAGGATGCTATGCACTGCAATGTTTGTACACAGCAGGATCCTAAGCACTGCAATGTTTGTACACAGCAGGATGCCACACACAGCAATGTTTGTACACAGCTGGATCCTAATCACTGCAATGTTTGTACACATCATGATCCCCCACACAGCAACGTTTGTAAACAGAAGGATCCCACACACAGTAACGTTTGTACACAGCAGGATCCCACATACAGCAATGTTTGTACACAGCAGGATTCCATACACAGCAATGTTTGTACACAACATGATCCCGCACACAGCAATGTTTGTACACAGCAAGATCCCACATACAGCAATGTTTGCATACAGCAGAATCCCATGCTTGGCAATGTTTGTGCACAGTAGGATCCCACACACTGCAATGTTTGTACACAGCAGGATCCCACGCACAGCAATTTTTGTACACAGCAGGATCCTGCACATAGTAATGTTTATACGCAGCAGGATCCCACACCGAGCAATGTTTGTACACAGCAGGATCCCACACCGAGCAATGTTTGCACACAGCAAGATCCCACACACAGCAATGTTTGTACACAGCAGGATCCCACATGCAGCAATGATTGTACATAGCAGGATTGCATAAACAGCAAGGTTTGTACACAACAGGATCCCACACACAGCAATGATTGTGTGTAAGAGGATCTCACACACAATAATGTTTGTAAAAAGGAGGACCCCACACAGAGAAATGTAGGTACACAGAAGGATGCCACACATAGCCATGTATGTAGACATTAAGATCCCACACGCAGCAATGTACTGACACAGCAGTATCCCACACACAGCAATGTTTGTGCACAGCAGGATCCCACACACAGCAATGTTTGTACACAGCAGCATCCCACACAAAGCAATGTTTGTACACAGCAGGATCCTGTACACAGTAATGTTTATACGGAGCAGGATCCAACACCGAGCAACGTTTGTACCCAGCAGAATCTCACACCGAGCAATGTTTGTACACAGCAAGATCCCACACACAGCAATGTTTGTACACAGCAGGATCGCACACACAGGAATGTTTGTGCACAGCAGGATCCCACAACTGCAATGTTTGTACACAGCAAGATCCCACACACAACAATGTTTGTGCACAGCAGAATCACACATGTAGCAATGTTTGTACACATCAGGATCCCAAGCACTGCAATGTTCGTCTACAGCAGGATCCCTGCACAGCAATGTTTGTACACAGCAGGTACCCACGCACAGCAATATTTGTACACAGCTGGATTCCATACACTGCAATTTTTGTTCACAGCAGGATGCCACACACAGCATTGTTTATACACAGCAGGATCCCGTACACACAGCAATGTTTGAAAAAAGAAGGATCCCACACACAGCAATGTTTCTACACAGCAGGATCCCATTCACAGCAATGTTTGCACACAGTAGGATCCCACACACTGCAATGTTTGTACAAAGCAAGATCCCACGCATAGCAATGTTTGTACAGTGCAGGAAAAAACACTCAGAAATGTTTGTACACAGCAATATCCCACATGCAGCAATGTTTGTGCACAGCAGGATCCCACACAGTACAATGTTTGTACAGAGCAGGATCCCAAGCACTGCAATGTTTGTACACAGCATAATCCTACACACAGCAATGTTTGCACATAGCAGGATCCCATACGGATCAATATTGGTACACAGCAGGATTCCACATACAGCAATGTTTGTATGCAGGAAAATCCCACACACAGCAATGTTTGCACGCGGGTAAAGCCCACACACAACAATGTTTGTACACAGCAGGATGCCAGACACTGCAATGTTTATACACAGCAGGATCCCACACACAGCAATGAATGTAAACAGCAAAATCCCACACGCAGCAATGTTTGTACACAGCAAGATCCCGCACACAGCAATGTTAGTCCACAGTAGGATCTCACACACAGAAACGTTTGTACACATCAGGATCCTAAACAATGTTAGTACATAGCAGGATCCCACACACAGCAATGTTTGTACAAAACTGGATACCAAATACAGCAATGTTTGTACACAGCAGGATCCCACATGCAGCAATGTTTGTACACAACAGGATCCCAAGCACTGGAATGTTTGTGCACAGCAGGATCCCACATACAGCAATGTTTGTACAGAGCAGGATCCCAAGCACTGCAATGTTTGTACACAGCATAATCCTACACACAGCAATGTTTGCACATAGCAGGATCCCATACGGATCAATATTTGTACACAGCTGGTTTCCATACACTGCAATGTTTGTTCACAGCAGGATGCCACACACAGCATTGTTTAAACAAAGCAGGATCCCGTACACACAGCAATGTTTGTACACAGCAGGATCCCTTACACAGCAATGCTTATACAAAGCAGGTACACACACAGCAATGTTTGTACACAGCAAGATCCCACATGCAGCAATGATTGTACACAGCAAGATCCCACACAGTGCAATGTTTGTACATAGCAGGATCCCAAGCACTGCAATGTTTGTACACAGCATAATCCTACACACAGCAATGTTTGTACACGGGAAAAGCCCACACACAGCAATGTTTGTACATAGCAGAATGCCAGACACAGCAATGTTTATATACAGCAGGATCCCACAAAGAGCAATGAATGAAAACAGCAAGATCCCTAACGCAGCAATGTTTGTACACAGCAAGATCCCACATACAGCAATGATTGTACGCATCAGTTTCCCACACACGGCAATATATGTACTCAGAAAGATCCAACACACAGCATTGTTTGTACACAGCAGGATCCCATACATAGCAATGTTTGTACACAGCACGATCCCACGCACAGCAATATTTGTACACAGCAGGATCCCACAAACAGCAATGTTTATACACAGCATTAGCACATGCTCAGCAATGTTTGTACCCAGTAGGATCACACACACTGTAATATTTGTACACAGCAAGATCCCATACATTGCAATGTTTGTACAGAGAAGGCTAAAGCACCCAGCAATGTTTGTACACAGCAGGAACCCACATGCAGCAATGTTTGTACACACCAGGATCCCACACACAGCAATGTTTGTACACAGCAGGATCCCAAGCACTGCAATGTTTGTACACAGCAGGATCCCACACACAGCAATGTTTGTACACAGCAGGATTCTGCACATAGTGAAGTTTGTACACAGCAGGATCCCACACACATCAATGTTTGTACACAGCAGGATGTCACACAGAGCAATGTTTATACGCAGCAGGATCCCACACCGAGCAATGTTTGTACACAGCAAGATCCCACACGCAGCAATGTTTGTACACAGCAAGATCCCACATACAGCAATGTTTGTGCACAGCAGGGTCTCACACACAGCAATGTTTGTACGCAGGAAAATCCCACACACAGCAATGTTTGTACACAGCAGGATGCCAGACACAGCAATGTTTATACACAGCAAGATCCCACAGAGAGCAATGAATGTAAACAACAAGATCCCACATGCAGCAATGTTTGTACAAAACTGGATACCAAACACAGCAATGTTTGTACACAGCAGGACCTTACACACAGCAATGTTTGTACAAAACAGTTTCCCAAAGACAGCAATATTTGCACACAGCAGGATCCCACAAACAGCCATGTTTGTACACAGCAGGATCCCAAAGACTGCAATATTGTACACAACAGGATCCTACACATATAATGTTTATACACAGCAGGACCCCGTAGACTGCAATGTTTGTACACAGCAGTATCCCGTACCCAGCAATGTTTGTACACAGCAGGATCCCAAAGACTGCAATGTTTGTACACAGCAGGATCCCGTACCCAGCAATGTATGTACACAGCAGGATCCCGTACCCAGCAATGTTTGTACACAGCAGGATCACACATGCCGCAATGTTTGTACACATCAGGATCCCACACACAGCAATGGTTGTACAAGGCAGGATCCGACACACAGCTATGTTTGTACACAGCAGGATCCTACACACAACAATATTCGTACAAAGCCGGATCCCACACACAGCAATGTTTGTACACAGCAGGATCCCACACACAGCAATGTTTTCACACATCAGGATCCTGTACACACAGCAACGTTTGAACGCAGCAAGAATTCAAACACAGCAATATTTGTACACAGCAGGATCCCACACACAGCAATGTTTGTACACAGCAGGATCCCACACACAGCAATGTTTGTACAAGAGCAAGATCCCACACACAGCCATATTTTCCCAGAGCAGGATCCCACACACAGCAATGTTCGTACACAGCAGGATCCCGTACTCAGCAATGTTTGTACACATTAGGGACGAATGAAGAGCAATGTTTGTAAACAGCATCATCCCACACACAGAAATGTTTGTACACAACATGATCCCATAGAGAGCAATGTTTGTGCACAGCAGGATCCCACACACAGCAATGTACGTATACAGCAAGATCCCACACACAGCAATGTTTGTGCACAGCAGCATCCCACACAAAGCAATGTACGTATACAGCAAGATCCCACACACAGCAATGTATGTGCACAGCAGGATCCCACACACAGAAATGTTTGTACACATCAAGATCCTAAGCACTGCAATGTTTGTACACAGCAGGAGCCCACACACAGCAATGTTTGTACACAGCAGGGTCCCAAGCACAGCAATGTTTGTACACAGCAGGATCTGATACACAGCAATGTTTGTACACAGCAGTATCCTGTACACACAACAATGTATGTACACAGCAGGATCTGAAACACAGCAATATTTGTACACAGCAGGATCCCACGCACAGCAGTGTTAGTACACAGCAGGATCCCACACACAGCAATGTTTATGCACAGCAGGATCCCACATAGAGCAAAGTACATATACAGCAAGATGCCACACACAGCAATGTTTGTGCACAGCAGGATCCCACACTCAGCAATGTTTGTGCACACCAAGATTCCACACACCACAATGTTAGTATACAACAGGATCCCACACAGCAACGTTTGTAAACAATAGGTTCCCAAGCACAGCAATGTTTGTACACAGCAGGATCCCATACACAGCAATGTTTATACACAGCAAGATCCCACACACAGCAATGTTTGTGCACAGCAGGATCTCACTCACAGCGATGTTAGGGCGCAGCAGGAACCCACGCACAGTAATGTTTGTACAAAACAAGATCCCACACATAGCAATGTTTGTACACAGCAGGAAACCGTAGAGAGCAATGTTTGTACACAGCAGGATCCCACACACTGCAATGTTTGTACACAGCTGGATCCCGTAAACAGCAATGTTTACACACATCAGGATTCCAAGCACAGCAATGTTTGTACACAGCAGGATCCCACACACAGCAACGTTTGTACACAGAAGGATCCCACACACAGCAATGTTTATACACAGCTGGATCTGAAACACAGCAATGTTTGTACACAGCAGGATCCTGTACACACATCAATGTTTGTACACAGCAGGGTCCCACACACCGCAACGTTTACGCACAGCAAGATCCCACACAGAGAAATGTACATATACAGCAAGATCCAACTCACAGCAATGTTTGTACACAGCAGCATCCCACTCACAGCAATGTTTGTACACAGCAGGATCCTGTACACACAGCTATGTTTGTACACACAAGGATCCCAAGCGCTGCAATATTTGTATACTGCAGGATCCCAAGCTCTGCAATGTTTGTACACAGCAGGATCCCGTACTCAGCAATGTTTGTCTGCAGCAGGGACACACACACAGCAATGTTTGTACACAGCATAATCCCACAAACTGCAATGTTTGTACACAGCAGGATCCCACACACAGCAATGTTTGTACACAGCAGGATGCCAGACACAGCAATGTTTATACACAGCAGGATCCCACACAGAGCCATGAATGTAAACAGCAAAATCCCACACGCAGCAATGTTTGTACACAGCAAGTTCCCACACACAGCAATGATTTTAACCAGGAGGATCCCACACACAGCAATGTATGTACACAGCAGGATCCCACACACACAGCAATGTTTATACACATCAGGATCCCAAGCACTGCAATGTTTGTACACAGCAGGATCCCACACACAGCAATGCTTGCACACAGCAATTTCCCGCACACAGCATAGTTTGTGCACAGTTGGTTCTCACACACAGCAATGTTTGTACACAGCTGGATCCCACACACAGCAATGTTTGTACAAAGCAGGTTCGTACACACAGCAATATTTGCACACAGCAGGATCCCACAAACAGCCAGGTTTGTACACAGCAGGATCCTACACCTATAATATTTGTACACAGCAGGACTCCGAGGCTGCAATGTTTGTACGCAGCAGGATCCCGTACACAGCAATGTTTGTACACAGCAGGATCACACATGCCACAATGTTTGTACACAGCAGGATCCCACACACAGCAATGGTTGTACAAGGCAGGATCCCACGCACAGCAATGTTTGTACACAGCAGGATCCTACACACAACAATATTCGTACAAAGCAGGATCCCACACATAGCAATGTTTTCACACAGCAGGATCCCACAAACAGCAATGTTTGTACACAGCAGGATCCTGTACCCCCAGCAATGTTTGAACACAGCAAGAATTCAAACACAACAATGTTTGTACACAGCAGGATCCCAAAGACAGCAATGTTTGTACACAACATGTTCCCGCACACAGCAATGTTTGTACACAGCAAGATCCCACACACAGCAATGTTTGCATACAGCAGAATCCCATGCTCGGCAATGTTTGTGCACAGTAGGATCCCACACACAGCAATGTTTGTACACAGCAGGATCCCACGCACAGAAATTTTTGTACACAGCAGGATCCTGCACACAGTAATGTTTATACGTAGCAGCAGCATCCCACACCGAGCAATGTTTGTACACAGCAGGATCCCACACACAGCAATGTTTGTACACAGCAGGATCCCACACACAGCAATGTTTGTACACAGCAAGATCCCACACACATCAAAGTTTGTGCACCGCAGGATCGCACACACAGGAATTTTTGTGCACATCAGGATCCCACACACAGCAATGTTTCTACACAGCAAGATCCCACACACAGCAATGTTTGTACTCAGCAGGATCCCACATGCAGCGATGTTTGTACACAGCAGGATCCCAAGCACTGCAATTTTTCTCTACATAGGATCCCTACACAGCAATGTTTGTACACAGCAGGATCCCACACACAGCAATATTTGAACACAGCTGGATTCCATACACTGCAATGTTTGTTCACAGCAGGATGCCACACACAGCATTGTTTAAACAAAGCAGGATCCCGTACACACAGCAATGTTTGTAAACAGAAGGATCCCACACACAGCAATGTTTCTACACAGCAGGATCCCATACACAGCAATGTTTGCACACAGTAGGATCCCACACACTGCAATGTTTGTACAAAGCAAGATCCCACGCATAGCACTGTTTGTACAGTGCAGGAAAAAACACACAGCAATGTTTTTACACAGCAGGATTCCTTACACAGCAATGCTTATACAAAGCAGGTACACACACAGCAATGTATGTACACAGCAAGATCCCACATGCAGCAATGATTGTACACAGCAAGATCCCACACAGTGCAATGTTTGTACATAGCAGGATCCCAAGCACTGCAATGTTTGTACACAGCATAATCCTACACACAGCAATGTTTGTACACGGGAAAAGCCCACACACAGCAATGTTTGTACATAGCAGAATGCCAGACACAGCAATGTTTATATACAGCTGGATCCCACAAAAAGCAATGAATGTAAACAGCAAGATCCCTAACGCAGCAATGTTTGTACACAGCAAGATCCCACATACAGCAATGATTGTACGCATCAGTTTCCCACACACGGCAATATATGTACTCAGAAAGATCCAACACACAGCATTGTTTGTACACAGCAGGATCCCATGCATAGCAATGTTTGTACACAGCACGATCCCACGCACAGCAATATTTGTACACAGCAGGATCCCACAAACAGCAATGTTTATACACAGCATTAGCACATGCTCAGCAATGTTTGTACCCAGTAGGATCACACACACTGTAATGTTTGTACACAGCAAGATCCCATACATTGCAATGTTTGTACAGAGCAGGCTAAAGCACCCAGCAATGTTTGTACACAGCAGGAACCCAAATGCAGCAATGTTTGTACACACCAGGATCCCACACACAGCAATGTTTGTACAGAGCAGGAACCCAAATGCAGCAATGTTTGTACACACCAGGATCCCACACACAGCAATGTTTGTACACAGCAGGATCCCAAGCACTGCAATGTTTGTACACAGCAGGATCCCACACGCAGCATTGTTTGTACACAGCAGGATCCCACACGCAGTAATGTTTGTACACAGCAAGATCCCACATACAGCAATGTTTATACACAGCAGGGTCCCACACACAGCAATGTTTGTACGCAGGAAAATCCCACACACAGCAATGTTTGTTCTCAGCAAGATCCCACACGCAGTAATGTTTGTACACAGCAAGATCCCACATACAGCAATGTTTATACACAGCAGGGTCCCACACACAGCAATGTTTGTACGCAGGAAAATCCCACGCACAGCAATGTTTGTACACAGCAGGATGCCAGACACAGCAATGTTTATACACAGCAAGATCCCACAGAGAGCAATGAATGTAAACAGCAAGATCCCACATGCAGCAATGTTTGTACACAGCAAGATTCCGTATACAGCAATGTTAGTCCACAGTAGGATATCACACACAGCAACGTTTGTACAAAACTGGATACCAAACACAGCAATGTTTGTACACAGCAGGATCTTACACACAGCAATGTTTGTACAAAGCAGTTTCCCAAAGACAGCAATATTTGCACACAGCAGGATCCCACAAACAGCAATGTTTGTACACAGCAGGATCCCACAAACAGCCATGTTTGTACACAGCAGGATCCCACACAGTGCAATGTTTGTACATAGCAGGATCCCAAGCACTGCGATGTTTGTACACAGCATGATCCTACACACAGCAATGTTTGTACACGGGAAAAGCCCACACACAGCAATGTTTGTACATAGCAGAATGCCAGACACAGCAATGTTTATATACAGCTGGATCCCACAAAGAGCAATGAATGTAAACAGCAAGATCCCTAACGCAACAATGTTTGTAGACAGCAAGATCCCACACACAGCAATGATTGTACGCATCAGTTTCCCACACACGGCAATATATGTACTCAGAAAGATCCAACACACAGCATTGTTTGTACACAGCAGGATCCCATGCATAGCAATGTTTGTACACAGCACGATCCCACGCACAGCAATATCTGTACACAGCAGGATCCCACAAACAGCAATGTTTATACACAGCATTAGCACATGCTCAGCAATGTTTGTACCCAGTAGGATCACACACACTGTAATGTTTGTACACAGCAAGATCCCATACATTGCAATGTTTGTACAGAGCAGGCTAAAGCACCCAGCAATGTTTGTACACAGCAGGAACCCAAATGCAGCAATGTTTGTACACACCAGGATCCCACACACAGCAATGTTTGTACACAGCAGGATCCCAAGCACTGCAATGTTTGTACACAGCAGGATCCCACACACAGCAATGTTTGTACACAGCAGGATCCTGCACATAGTGAAGTTTGTACACACCAGGATCCCACACACATCAATGTTTGTACACAGCAGGATGTCACACAGAGCAATGTTTATACGCAGCAGGATCCCACACCGAGCAATGTTTGTACACAGCAAGATCCCACACGCAGCAATGTTTGTACACAGCAAGATCCCACATACAGCAATGTTTGTGCACAGCAGGGTCTCACACACAGCAATGTTTGTACGCAGGAAAATCCCACACACAGCAATGTTTGTACACAGCAGGATGCCAGACACAGCAATGTTTATACACAGCAAGATCCCACAGAGAGCAATGAATGTAAACAGCAAGATCCCACACGCAGCAATGTTTGTACACAGCAAGATCCCGCACACAGCAATGTTAGTCCACAGTAGGATCTCACACACAGCAATGTTTGTACAAAGCAGTTTCCCAAAGACAGCAATATTTGCACACAGCAGGATCCCACACACAGCAGTGTTTGCGCACAGCAGTATCCCGTACCCAGCAATGTTTGTACACAGCAGGATCACACATGCCGCAATGTTTGTACACATCAGGATCCCACACACAGCAATGGTGGTACAAGGCAGGATCCTACACACAGCTATGTTTGTACACGGCAGGATCCTACACAGAACAATATTCGTACAAAGCAGGATCCCACACACAGCAATGTTTTCACACAGCAGGATCCTGTACACGCAGCAATGTTTTCACACAGCAGTATCCTGTACACACAGCAATGTTTTCACACAGCAGGATCCTGTACACACAGCAATGTTTGTTCACATCAAGAATTCAAACACAGCAATATTTGTACACAGCAGGATCCCACACACAGCAATGTTTGTACAAGAGCAAGATTCCACACACAGCCATGTTTTTACAGAGCAGGATCCCACACACAGTAATGTTCGTACACAGCAGGATCCCGTACTCAGCAATGTTTGTACACATTAGGGACGAATGAAGAGCAATGTTTGTAAACAGCATGATCCCACACACAGAAATGTTTGTACACAACATGATCCCATAGAGAGCAATGTTTGTGCACAGCAGGATCCCACACACAGAAATGTTTGCACACAGCAGGATCCCACACACAGCAATGTTTGTACACAGCAGGATCCCGTACACACAGCAATGTTTGTACGCAGCAGGATCCCACACACAGCAACGTTTGTACACAGCAGGATCCCACACCCAGCAATGTTTATACACAGCTGGATCTGAAACACAGCAATGTTTGTACACAGCAGGATCCTGTACACACATCAATGTTTGTACACAGCAGGATCCCACACACCGCAACGTTTACGCACAGCAAGATCCCACTCAGAGAAATGTACATATACAGCAAGATCCAAGTCACAGCAATGTTTGTACACAGCAGCATCCCACTCACAGCAATGTTTGTACATAGCAGGATCCTGTACACACAGCTATGTTTGTGCACACAAGGATCCAAAGCGCTGCAATGTTTGTATACTGCAGGATCCCAAGCACTGCAATGTTTGTACACAGCAGGATCCCGTACTCAGCAATGTTTGTCTGCAGCAGGGACACACACACAGCAATGTTTGTACACAGCATAATCCCACACACAGCAATGTTTGTACACAGCAGGATCCCACACACATCAATGTTTGTACACAGCAGGATGCCAGACACAGCAATGTTTATACACAGCAGGATCCCACACAGAGCCATGAACGTAAACAGCAAAATCGCACACGCAGCAATGTTTGTACACAGCAAGATCCCACACACAGCAATGATTTTAACCAGGAGGATCCCACACACAGCAATGTATGTACACAGCAGGATCCCACACACACAGCAATGTTTATACACATCAGGATCCCAAGCACTGCAATGTTTGTACACAGCAGGATCCCACACACAGCAATGCTTGTACACAGCAATTTCCCGCACACAGCATAGTTTGTGCACAGTTGGTTCTCACACACAGCAATGTTTGTACACAGCTGGATCCCACACACAGCAATGTTTGTACAAAGCAGGTTCGTACACACAGCAATATTTGCACACAGCAGGATCCCACAAACAGCCAGGTTTGTACACAGCAGGATCCCACAAACAGCCATGTTTGTACACAGCAGGATCCCAAAGACTGCAATATTGTACACAGCAGGATCCTACACCTATAATGTTTGTACACAGCAGGACTCCTAGGCTGCATTGTTTGTACACAGCAGGATCCCGTACACAGCAATGTTTGTACACAGCAGGATCACACATGCCACAATGTTTGTACACAGCAGCATCCCACGCACAGCAATGTTTGTACACAGCAGGATCCCATACACAGCAATGTTTTCACACAGCAGCATCCACAAACAGCAATGTTTGTACACAGCAGGATCCTGTACCTCCAGCAATGTTTGAACACAGCAAGAATTCAAACACAGCAATGTTTGTACACAGCAGGATCCCATATATTGCAATGTTTGTACAGAGCAGGCGAAAGCACCCAGCAATGTTTGTACACAGCAGGATCCCACATGCAGCAATGTTTGTACACACCAGCATCCCACACACAGCAATGTTTGTACACAGCAGGAACCCAAGCACTGCAATGTTTGTACACAGCAGGATCCCACAGACAGCAATGTTTGTACACAGCAGGATCCTGCACATAGTGAAGTTTGTACACAGCAGGATCCCACACACATCGATGTTTGTACACAGCAGGATGTCACACAGAGCAACGTTTATACGCAGCAGGATCCCACACCGAGCAATGTTTGTACACAGCAAGATCCCACACGCAGCAATGTTTGTACACAGCAAGATCCCACATACAGCAATGTTTGTGCACAGCAGGGTCTCACACACAGCAATGTTTGTACGCAGGAAAATCCCACACACAGCAATGTTTGTACACAGCAGGATGCCAGACACAGCAATGTTTATACACAGCAAGATCCCACAGAGAGCAATGAATGTAAACAGCAAGATCCCACACGCAGCAATGTTTGTACACAGCAGGATCCCATACACAGCAATGTTTATACACAGCAGGATCCCACACACAGCAATGTTTGTACAAAACTGGATACCAAAGACAGCAATATTTGCACACAGCAGGATCCCACATGCTGCAATGTTTGTACACATCAGGATCCCACACACAGCAATGGTTGTACAAGGCAGGATCCTACACACAGCTATGTTTGTACACAGCAGGATCCTACACAGAACAATATTCGTACAAAGCAGGATCCCACACACAGCAATGTTTTCACACAGCAGGATCCTGTACACACAGCAACGTTTGAACGCAGCAAGAATTCAAACACGGCAATATTTGTACACAGCAGGATCCCACACACAGCAATGTTTGTACAAGAGCAAGATCCCACACACAGCCATGTTTTTACAGAGCAGGATCCCACACACAGCAATGTTCGTACACAGCAGGATCCCGTACTCAGCAATGTTTGTAGACATTAGGGACGAATGAAGAGCAATGTTTGTACACAACATGATCCCATAGAGAGCAATGTTTGTGCACAGCAGGATCCCACACACAGCAATGTACGTATACAGCAAGATCCCACACACAGCAATGTTTGTGCACAGCAGGATCCCACACAAAGCAATGTACGTATAGAGCAAGATCACACACACAGCAATGTTTGTGCACAGCAGGATCCCACAACATCAATGTTACTACACAGCAGGATCTCACACACAGAAATGTTTGTACACATCAAGATCCTAAGCACTGCAATGTTTGTACACAGCAGGATCCCACACACAGCAATGTACATATACAGCAAGATCCCACACACAGCAATGTTTGTGCACAGCAGGATCCCACACAAAGCAATGTACGTATACAGCAAGATCACACACACAGCAATGTTTGTGCACAGCAGGATCCCACAACATCAATGTTAGTACACAGCAGGATCTCACACACAGAGTTGTTTGTACACATCAAGATCCTAAGCACTGCAATGTTTGTACACAGCAGGAGACCACACACAGCAATGTTTGTACACAGCTGGATCCCGTACGCAGCAATGTTTGTACACAGCAGGATCCCAAGCAAAGCAATGTTTGTGCACAGCAGGATCTGATACCAAGCAATGTTTGTACACAGCAGTATCCTGTACACACAACAATGTTTGTACACAGCAGGATCTGAAACACAGCAATATTTGTACACAGCAGGATCCCACGCACAGCAGTGTTTGTACACAGCAGGATCCCACACACAGCAATGTTTATGCACAGCAGGATCCCACACAGAGCAATGTACATATACACCAAGATGCCACACACAGCAATGTTTGTGCACAGCAGGATCCCACACACAGCAATGTGTGTGCACACCAAGATTCCACACACCTCAATGTTAGTACACAACAGGATCCCACACAGCAATGTTTGTAAACAGGAGGTTCCCAAGCACAGCAATGTTTGTACACAGCAGGATCCCATACACAGCAATGTTCATACACAGCAGGATCCCACACAGAGCAATGCACGTATACAGCAAGATCCCACACACAGCAATGTTTGTGCACAGCAGGATCTCACTCACAGCGATGTTAGTACACAGCAGGAACCCACGCACAGTGACGTTTGTACAAAACAGGATCCCACACATAGCAATGTTTGTACACAGCAGGATACCGTAGAGAGCAATATTTGTACACAGCAGTATCCCGTACCCAGCAATGTTTGTACACAGCAGGATCCCACACACTGCAATGTTTGTACACAGCTGGATTCCGTAAACAGCAATGTTTACACACATCAGGATTCCAAGCACAGCAATGTTTGTACACAGCAGGATCCCACACACAGCAATGTTTGTACACAGCAGGATACCGTACACACAGCAATGTTTGTACGCAGCAGGATCCCACACACTGCAATGTTTGTACACTGCAGGATCCCACGCACAGCAATTTTTGTACACAGCAGGATCCTGCACACAGTAATGTTTATACGCAGCAGCAGGATCCCACACCGAGCAATGAATGTAAACAGCAAGATCCCACACGCAGCAATGTTTGTACACAGCAAGATCCCGCACACAGCAGTGTTAGTCCACAGTAGGATCTCACACACAGCAATGTTAGTACACAGCAGGATCACACACACAGCAATGTTTGTACAAAGCAGTTTCCCAAAGACAGCAATATTTGCACACAGCAGGATCCCACAAACAGCCATGTTTGTACACAGCAGGATCCCACAAACAGCCATGTTTGTACACAGCAGGATCCCAAAGACTGCAATATTGTACACAGCAGGATCCTACACATATAATGTTTATACACAGCAGGACCCCGTAGACTGCAATGTTTCGACACAGCAGTATCCCGTACCCAGCAATGTTTGTACACAGCAGGATCCCACACACAGCAATGTTTGTACACAGCAGGATCACACATGCCGCAATGTTTGTACACAGCAGGATCGTACACAGAACAATATTCGTACAAAGCAGGAGCCCACACACAGCAATGTTTGTGCACAGCAGGATCCCACAACATCGATGTTAGTACACAGCAGGATCTCACACACAGAGTTGTTTGTACACATCAAGATCCTAAGCACTGCAATGTTTGTACACAGCAGGAGACCACACACAGCAATGTTTGTACACAGCTGGATCCCGTACACAGCAATGTTTGTACACAGCAGGATCCCAAGCAAAGCAATGTTTGTGCACAGCAGGATCTGATACACAGCAATGTTTGTACACAGCAGGAGCCCACACACAGCAATGTTTGTACACAGCTGGATCCCGTATACATCAATGATTGTATACATCAGGATCCCACGCACAGCAATGTTTGTACACAGCAGGATCCCATACACAGCAATGTTTATACACAGCAGGATCCCACACACAGCAATGTTTGTACAAAACTGGATACCAAAGACAGCAATATTTGCACACAGCAGGATCCCACAAACAGCCATGTTTGTACATAGCAGGATCCCAAAGACTGCATATTGTACACAGCAGGATCCTACACATATAATGCTTGTACACAGCAGGACCCCGTAGACTGCAATGTCTGCACACAGCAGTATCCCGTACCCAGCAATGTTTGTACACAGCAGGATCACACATGCCGCAATGTTTGTACACATCAGGATCCCACACACAGCAATGGTTGTACAAGGCAGGATCCTACACACAGCTATGTTTGTACACAGCAGGAATCTACACAGAACAATATTCGTACACAGCAGGATCCCACACACAGCAATGTTTTCACACAGCAGGATCCTGTACACACAGCAACGTTTGAACGCAGCAAGAATTCAAACACGGCAATATTTGTACACAGCAGCATCCCACACACAGCAATGTTTGTACAAGAGCAAGATCCCACACACAGCCATGTTTTTCAGAGCAGGATCCCACACACAGCAATGTTCGTACACAGCAGGATCCCGTACTCAGCAATGTTTGTACACATTAGGGACGAATGAAGAGCAATGTTTGTACACAACATGATCCCATAGAGAGCAATGTTTGTGCACAGCAGGATCCCACACACAGCAATGTACGTATACAGCAAGATCCCACACACAGCAATGTTTGTGCACAGCAGGATCCCACACAAAGCAATGTACGTATACAGCAAGATCACACACACAGCAATGTTTGTGCACAGCAGGATCCCACAACATCAATGTTACTACACAGCAGGATCTCACACACAGAAATGTTTGTACACATCAAGATCCTAAGCACTGCAATGTTTGTACACAGCAGGATCCCACACACAGCAATGTACATATACAGCAAGATCCCACACACAGCAATGTTTGTGCACAGCAGGATCCCACACAAAGCAATGTACGTATACAGCAAGATCACACACACAGCAATGTTTGTGCACAGCAGGATCCCACAACATCAATGTTAGTACACAGCAGGATCTCACACACAGAGTTGTTTGTACACATCAAGATCCTAAGCACTGCAATGTTTGTACACAGCAGGAGACCACACACAGCAATGTTTGTACACAGCTGGATCCCGTACGCAGCAATGTTTGTACACAGCAGGATCCCAAGCAAAGCAATGTTTGTGCACAGCAGGATCTGATACCAAGCAATGTTTGTACACAGCAGTATCCTGTACACACAACAATGTTTGTACACAGCAGGATCTGAAACACAGCAATATTTGTACACAGCAGGATCCCACGCACAGCAGTGTTTGTACACAGCAGGATCCCACACACAGCAATGTTTATGCACAGCAGGATCCCACACAGAGCAATGTACATATACACCAAGATGCCACACACAGCAATGTTTGTGCACAGCAGGATCCCACACACAGCAATGTGTGTGCACACCAAGATTCCACACACCTCAATGTTAGTACACAACAGGATCCCACACAGCAATGTTTGTAAACAGGAGGTTCCCAAGCACAGCAATGTTTGTACACAGCAGGATCCCATACACAGCAATGTTCATACACAGCAGGATCCCACACAGAGCAATGCACGTATACAGCAAGATCCCACACACAGCAATGTTTGTGCACAGCAGGATCTCACTCACAGCGATGTTAGTACACAGCAGGAACCCACGCACAGTGACGTTTGTACAAAACAGGATCCCACACATAGCAATGTTTGTACACAGCAGGATACCGTAGAGAGCAATATTTGTACACAGCAGTATCCCGTACCCAGCAATGTTTGTACACAGCAGGATCCCACACACTGCAATGTTTGTACACAGCTGGATTCCGTAAACAGCAATGTTTACACACATCAGGATTCCAAGCACAGCAATGTTTGTACACAGCAGGATCCCACACACAGCAATGTTTGTACACAGCAGGATACCGTACACACAGCAATGTTTGTACGCAGCAGGATCCCACACACTGCAATGTTTGTACACTGCAGGATCCCACGCACAGCAATTTTTGTACACAGCAGGATCCTGCACACAGTAATGTTTATACGCAGCAGCAGGATCCCACACCGAGCAATGAATGTAAACAGCAAGATCCCACACGCAGCAATGTTTGTACACAGCAAGATCCCGCACACAGCAGTGTGAGTCCACAGTAGGATCTCACACACAGCAATGTTAGTACACAGCAGGATCACACACACAGCAATGTTTGTACAAAGCAGTTTCCCAAAGACAGCAATATTTGCACACAGCAGGATCCCACAAACAGCCATGTTTGTACACAGCAGGATCCCACAAACAGCCATGTTTGTACACAGCAGGATCCCAAAGACTGCAATATTGTACACAGCAGGATCCTACACATATAATGTTTATACACAGCAGGACCCCGTAGACTGCAATGTTTCGACACAGCAGTATCCCGTACCCAGCAATGTTTGTACACAGCAGGATCCCACACACAGCAATGTTTGTACACAGCAGGATCACACATGCCGCAATGTTTGTACACAGCAGGATCGTACACAGAACAATATTCGTACAAAGCAGGAGCCCACACACAGCAATGTTTGTGCACAGCAGGATCCCACAACATCGATGTTAGTACACAGCAGGATCTCACACACAGAGTTGTTTGTACACATCAAGATCCTAAGCACTGCAATGTTTGTACACAGCAGGAGACCACACACAGCAATGTTTGTACACAGCTGGATCCCGTACACAGCAATGTTTGTACACAGCAGGATCCCAAGCAAAGCAATGTTTGTACACAGCAGGATCTGATACCAAGCAATGTTTGTACACAGCAGTATCCTGTACACACAACAATGTTTGTACACAGCAAGTTCTGAAACACAGCAATATTTGTACACAGCAGGATCCCACGCACAGCAGTGTTTGTACACAGCAGGATCCCACACACAGCAATGTTTATGCACAGCAGGATCCCACGCAGAGCAATGTACATATACAGCAAGATGCCACACACAGCAATGTTTGTGCACAGCAGGATCCCACACACAGCAATGCTTGTGCACACCAAGATTCCACACACCACAAAGTTAGTATACAACAGGATCCCACACAGCAATGTTTGTACAGAGCAGGATTCCAAGCACTGCAATGTTTGTACAGAGCAGGCTAAAGCACCCAGCAATGTTTGTACACAGCAGGATCCCACATGCAGCAATGTTTGTACACACCAGGATCCCACACACAGCAATGTTTGTACATAGCAGGATCCCAAGCACTGCAATATTTGTACACAGCAAGATCCCACACACAGCAATGTTTGTACACAGCAGGATCCTGCACATAGTAAAGTTTGTACACAGCAAGATCCCACAAACATCAATGTTTATACGCAGCAGGATCCCACACCGAGCAATGTTTGTACACACCAAGATTCCACACACCTCAATGTTAGTATACAACAGGATCCCACACAGCAATGTTTGTAAACAGGAGGTTCCCAAGCACAGCAATATTTGTACACAGCAAGATCCCATACACAGCAATGTTTATACACAGCAGGATCCCCCACACAGCAATGTTTGTTCAAAACTGGATACCAAACACAGCAATGTTTGTACACAGCAGGATCTTACACACAGCAATGTTTGTACAAAACAGTTTCCCAAAGACAGCAATATTTGCACACAGCAGGATCCCACAAACAGCCATGTTTGTACACAGCAGGATCCCAAAGACTGCAATATTGTACACAGCAGGATCCTACACATATAATGTTTATACACAGCAGGACCCCGTAGACTGCAATGTTTGTACACAGCAGGATCCCGTACCCAGCAATGTTTGTACACAGCAGGATCACACATGCCGCAATGTTTGTACACATCAGGATCCCACACACAGCAATTGTTGTACAAGGCAGGATCACACACACAGCAATGTTTGTACACAGCAGGATCCCACATGCAGCAATGTTTTCACACAGCAGGATCCTGTACACACAGCAACGTTTGAACGCAGCAAGAATTCAAACACAGCAATATTTGTACACAGCAGGATCCCACACACAGCAATGCTTGTACACAGCAGGATCCCACACACAGCAATGTTTGTACACAGCAGGATCCCACACACAGCTATGTTTGTACACAGCAGGATCCTACACAGAACAATATTCATACAAAGCAGGATCCCACACACAGCAATGTTTTCACACAGCAGGATCCTGTACACACAGCAACGTTCGAACGCAGCAAGTATTCAAACACAGCAATATTTGTACACAGCAGGATCCCACACACAGCAATGTTTGTACAAGAGCAAGAACCCACACACAGCCATGTTTTTACAGAGCAGGATCCCACACACAGCAATGTTCGTACACAGCAGGATCCTGTACTCAGCAATGTTTGTAAACATTAGGGACGAATGAAGAGCAATGTTTGTAAACAGCATGATCCCACACACAGAAATGTTTGTACACAACATGATCCCATAGAGAGCAATGTTTGTGCACAGCAGGATCCCACACACAGCAATGTACATATACAGCAAGATCCCACACACAGCAATGTTTGTGCACAGCAGCATCCCACACAAAGCAATGTACGTATACAGCAAGATCCCACACACAGCAATGATCGTGCACAGCAGGATCCCACAACAGCAATGTTAGTACACAGCAGGATCTCACACACAGAAATGTTAGTACACATCAAGATCCTAAGCACTGCAATGTTTGTACACAGCAGGAGCCCACACACAGCAATGTTTGTACACAGCTGGATCCCGTACACAGCAATGTTTGTACACAGCAGGATCCCAAGCAAAGCAATGTTTGTGCACAGCAGGATCTGATACACAGCAATGTTTGTACACAGCAGTATCCTGTACACACAACAATGTTTGTACACAGCAGTATCCTGTACACACAACAATATTTGTACACAGCAGGATCCCACACACAGCAGTGTTTGTACACAGCAGGATCCCACACACAGCAATGTTTATGCACAGCAGGATCCCACACAGAGCAATGTACATATACAGCAAGATGCCACACACAGCAATGTTTGTGCACAGCAGGATCCCACACACAGCAATGTTTGTACACAGGAGGTTCCCAAGCACAGCAATGTTTGTACACAGCAGTATCGTATACACAGCACTGTTTATACACAGCAGGATCCCGCACAGAACAATGTTTGTAAACAGCAGGATCCTACACACAACAATATTCGTAAAAAGCAGGATCCCACACACAGCAATGTTTTCACACAGCAATGTTAGTATACAACAGGATCCCACACACAGCAATGTATGAACACAGCAAGAATTCAAACACAGCAATGTTTGTACACAGCAGGATCCCACACACTGCAATGTTTGTACAAGAGCAAGATCCCACACACAGCAATGTTTTTACAGAGCAGGATCCCACACACAGCAATGTGCGTACACAGCAGGATCCCGTACTCAGCAATGTTTGTACACATAAGGGACGCATGAAGAGCAATGTTTGCAAACATCATGATCCCACACACAGAAATGTTTGTACACAGCATCGTCACATAGAGAGCAATGTTGGTGCACAGCAAGATCCCACACACAGCAATGTTTGCACACAGCAGGATTCCACACACAGCAATGTTTGTACACAGCAGGATCCCACACACAGCAATGTTTGTACACAGCAGGATCCCACACAAAGCAATGTACATATACAGCAAGATCCCACACACAGCAATGTTAGTACACAGCAGGATCCCACACACAGAAATGTTTGCACACATCAGGATCCCAAGCACTGCTATGTTTGTACACAGCAGGAGCTCACACACAGGAATGTTTGTACACAGCTGGATCCCGAACGCAGCAATGTTTGCACACATCAGGCTTCCAAGCACAGCAATGTTTGTACACAGCAGGATACCGTACTCACAGCAATGTTTGTACACAGCAGGATCCCACACACAGCAATGCTTTTACACAGCAGGATCTGAAACACAGCAATGTTTGTACACAGCAGGATCCTGTACACACAACAATGTTTGTACACAGCAGGATCTGAAACACAGCAATATTTGTACACAGCAGGATCCCATGCACAGCAGTGTTTGTACACAGCAGGATCCAACACACAGCAATGTTTATGCACAGCAGGATCCCACACAGAGCAATGTACGTATACGGCAATATGCCACACGCAGCAATGTTTGTGCACAGCAGGATCCCACACATATCAATGTTTGTGCACACCAACATTCCACACACCACAATGTTAGTACACAGCAGGATCCCACACACTGCAATGTTTGTACAAAGCAGGATCGCACACACAGCAATGTTTGTACACAGGAGGTTCCCAAACAAAGCAATGTTTGTACACAGCACGATCCCATACACAGCAATCTGTGCACACAGCAGGATCACACAAACAGCAATGTTTGTACACAGCAGGATCCTGTATTTGTACACAGCAGGATCCTGTACACACAGCAATGTTTGTACACAGCCATAATTCAAACACAGCAATGTTTCTACACAGCAGGATCCCACGCACAGCAATGTTTGTACAAGAGCAGGATCCCACACACAGCAAAGCTTTTACAGAGCAGGATCCGACACACAGCAGTGTTCGTACACAGCAGGGTCCCGTACTCAGCAATGTTTGTACACATAAGGGACGCACGAAGAGCAATGTTTGTAAACAGCATGATCCCACACACAGAAATGTTTGTACACAGCATGATCCCATAGAGAGCTATGTTTCTACACAGCAGGATCGCACACATAGCAATGTTTGTACACAGCATGATCCCATAGAGAGCAATGTTTGTGCACAGCAGGATCCCACACACAGCAATGTTTGTGTGCAGCAAGATCCCACACACAGCAATGTTTGTACACTGCAGGATCTCACACACAGCAATGTCTGTACAAAACAGGATAACAAACACAGCAATCTTGGTTCACAGCAGTATCCTACACACAGCAATATCGTACAGACCAGGATCCCACACATAGCAATGTTTACACGGCAGGATCCCGTAGAGCGCAATTTGTGTACACATTGTGTACTGTACCCAGCAATGTTTTTACACATCAGGATCCAAAACACAGCAATGTTTGTACACAGCTGGATCCCGTACACAGCAATGTTTGTACACATCAGGATCCTAAGCACTGTAAGGTTTGTACACAGCAGGATCCGACACACAGCAATGTTTGTACACAGCAGGTTCCTAAGCACTGCAATGTTTGTACACAGCAGGATCCTAAGCACTGCAATGTTTGTACACAGCAGGATCCCACACACAGCAATGTTTGTACACAGCTGGATCCTAAGCACTGAAATGTTTGTGCACAGCAAGATCCCGCACACAGCAACGTTTGTAAACAGAAGGATCCCACACACAGTAATGTTTGTACACGGCAGGATCCCACACACAGATATGTTTGTACACAGCAGGATCCCAAACACAGCAATGTTTGTACACAACATGATCCCGCACACAGCAATGTTTGTGCACAGCAAGATCCCACACACAGCAATGTTTGCATACAGCAGAATCCCATGCTCGGCAATGTTTGTGCACAGTAGGATCCCACACACTGCAATGTTTGTACACAGCAGGATCCCACGCACAGCAATTTTTGTACACAGCAGGATCCTGCACACAGTAATGTTTATACGCAGCAGGATCCCACACCGAGCAATGTTTGTACACAGCAAGATCCCACACACAGCAATGTTTGTACACAGTAAGATCCCACATACAGCAATGTTTGTACACATCAGGATCGCACACACAGGAATGTTTTGTGCACATCAGGATTCCACACACAGCAATGCTTGTACACAGCAAGATCCCACACACAGCAATGTTTGTTCACAGCAGGATCCCACATGCAGCAATGTTTGTACACAGCAGGATCCTAAGCACTGCAATGTTTGTCTGCAGCAGGATCCCTGCACAGCAATGTTTGTACACAGCAGGATCCCACACACTGCAATATTTGTACACAGCTGGATTCCATACACTGCAATGTTTGTTCACAGCAGGATGCCACACACTGCATTGTCTATACACAGCAGGATCCCGTACACACAGCAATGATTGCACACAGCAGGATCCCTTACACAGCAATGCTTATACAAAGCAGGTACACACACAGCAATGTTTGTACACAGCAGGATCCCACATGCAGCGATATTTGTACACAGCAGGATCCTGCACATAGTAAAGTTTGTACACAGCAAGATCCCACAAACATCAATGTTTATACGCAGCAGGATCCCACACCGAGCAATGTTTGTACACAGCAAGATCCCACACGCAGCAATGTTTGTACACAGCAAGATCCCACATACAGCAATGTTTGTGCACAGCAGGATGCCAGACACAGCAATGTTTATACACAGCAGGATCCCACACAGAGCAATGAATGTAAACAGCAAGATCCCACACGCAGCAATGTTTGTACACAGCAAGATCCTGCAGACAGCAATGTTAGTGCACAGTAGGATCTCACACACAACAATGTTTGTACAAAACTGGATACCAAACACAGCAATGTTTGTACACAGCAGGATCTTACACACAGCAATGTTTGTACAAAGCAAATTCCCAAAGACAGCAATATTTGCACACAGCAGGATCCCACAAACAGCCATGTTTGTACACAGCAGGCTCCCAAAGACTGCAATAATGTACACAGCAGGATCCTACACATATAATGTTTGTACACAGCAGGAGCCCGTAGACTGCAATGTTTGTTCACAGCAGGATCCCGTACACAGCAATGTTTGTACACAGCAGGATCACACATGCCGCAATGTTTGTACACAGCAGGATCCCACGCACAGCAATGTTTGTACACATCAGGATCCCACACACAGCAATGGTTGTACAAGGCAGGATCTCACACAGCTATGTTTGTACACAGCAGGATCACACACACAGCAATGGTTGTACAAGGCAGGATCCTACACACAGCTATGTTTGTACACAGCAGGATCCTACACAGAACAATATTTGTACAAAGCAGGATCCCACACACAGCAATGTTTTCACACAGCAGGATCCTGTACACACAGCAATGTTTTCACACAGCAGGATCCTGTACACACAGCAACGTTTGAACACAGCAAGAATTCAAACACAGCAATATTTGTACACAGCAGGATCCCACACACAGCAATGTTTGTACAAGAGCAAGATCTCACACACAGCCATGTTTTTACAGAGCAGGATCCCACACACAGCAATGTTCGTACACAACAGGATCCCGTACTCAGCAATGTTTGTACACATAAGGGACGAATGAAGAGCAATGTTTGTAAACAGCATGATCCCACACACAGAAATGTTTGTACACAACATGATCCCATAGAGAGCAATGTTTGTGCACAGCAGGATCCCACACACAGCAATGTTTGTGCACAGCAGGATCCCACACACAGCAATGTTTGCACACAGCAGGATCCCACAGACATCAATGTTTGTACACAGGAGCATCCACACACAGCAATGTTTGTACACAGCAGGATCCCACACAAAGCAATGTTTGTGCACAGCAGGATCCCACAACAGCAATGTTAGTACACAGCAGGATCTCACACACAGCAATGTTTGTACACATCAAGATCCTAAGCACTGCAATGTTTGTACACAGCAGGAGCCCACACACAGCAATGTTTGTACACAGCTGGATCCCGTATACATCAATGATTGTACACATCAGGATCCCACACACAGCAATGTTTGTACACATCAGGATCCCACACACAGCAATGTTTATACACAGCTGGATCTGAAACACAGCAATGTTTGTACACAGCAAGATCCCGCACACAGCAACGTTTGTGCACAGTTGGTTCTCACAAACAGCAATGTTTGTACACAGCAGGATCCCACACACAGCAATGTTTGTACAAAGCAGGTTTGTACACACAGCAATATTTGCACACAGCAGGATCCCACAAACAGCCAGGTTTGTACACAGCAGGATCCCACAAACAGCCATGTTTGTACACAGCAGGATCCCAAAGACTGCAATATTGTACACAGCAGGATCCTACACATATAATGTTTATACACAGCAGGACCCCGTAGACTGCAATGTTTCGACACAGCAGTATCCCGTACCCAGCAATGTTTGTACACAACAGGATCCCACACACAGCAATGTTTGTACACAGCAGGATCACACATGCCGCAATGTTTGTACACAGCAGGATCGTACACAGAACAATATTCGTACAAAGCAGGAGCCCACACACAGCAATGTTTGTGCACAGCAGGATCCCACAACATCGATGTTAGTACACAGCAGGATCTCACACACAGAGTTGTTTGTACACATCAAGATCCTAAGCACTGCAATGTTTGTACACAGCAGGAGACCACACACAGCAATGTTTGTACACAGCTGGATCCCGTACACAGCAATGTTTGTACACAGCAGGATCCCAAGCAAAGCAATGTTTGTACACAGCAGGATCTGATACCAAGCAATGTTTGTACACAGCAGTATCCTGTACACACAACAATGTTTGTACACAGCAAGTTCTGAAACACAGCAATATTTGTACACAGCAGGATCCCACGCACAGCAGTGTTTGTACACAGCAGGATCCCACACACAGCAATGTTTATGCACAGCAGGATCCCACGCAGAGCAATGTACATATACAGCAAGATGCCACACACAGCAATGTTTGTGCACAGCAGGATCCCACACACAGCAATGCTTGTGCACACCAAGATTCCACACACCACAAAGTTAGTATACAACAGGATCCCACACAGCAATGTTTGTACAGAGCAGGATTCCAAGCACTGCAATGTTTGTACAGAGCAGGCTAAAGCACCCAGCAATGTTTGTACACAGCAGGATCCCACATGCAGCAATGTTTGTACACACCAGGATCCCACACACAGCAATGTTTGTACATAGCAGGATCCCAAGCACTGCAATATTTGTACACAGCAAGATCCCACACACAGCAATGTTTGTACGCAGCAGGATCCTGCACATAGTAAAGTTTGTACACAGCAAGATCCCACAAACATCAATGTTTATACGCAGCAGGATCCCACACCGAGCAATGTTTGTACACACCAAGATTCCACACACCTCAATGTTAGTATACAACAGGATCCCACACAGCAATGTTTGTAAACAGGAGGTTCCCAAGCACAGCAATATTTGTACACAGCAAGATCCCATACACAGCAATGTTTATACACAGCAGGATCCCCCACACAGCAATGTTTGTTCAAAACTGGATACCAAACACAGCAATGTTTGTACACAGCAGGATCTTACACACAGCAATGTTTGTACAAAACAGTTTCCCAAAGACAGCAATATTTGCACACAGCAGGATCCCACAAACAGCCATGTTTGTACACAGCAGGATCCCAAAGACTGCAATATTGTACACAGCAGGATCCTACACATATAATGTTTATACACAGCAGGACCCCGTAGACTGCAATGTTTGTACACAGCAGGATCCCGTACCCAGCAATGTTTGTACACAGCAGGATCACACATGCCGCAATGTTTGTACACATCAGGATCCCACACACAGCAATTGTTGTACAAGGCAGGATCATACACACAGCTATGTTTGTACACAGCAGGATCCTACACAGAACAATATTCGTACAAAGCAGGATCACACACACAGCAATGTTTGTACACAGCAGGATCCCACATGCAGCAATGTTTTCACACAGCAGGATCCTGTACACACAGCAACGTTTGAACGCAGCAAGAATTCAAACACAGCAATATTTGTACACAGCAGGATCCCACACACAGCAATGTTTGTACACAGCAGGATCCCACACACAGCAATGTTTGTACACAGCAGGATCCCACACACAGCTATGTTTGTACACAGCAGGATCCTACACAGAACAATATTCATACAAAGCAGGATCCCACACACAGCAATGTTTTCACACAGCAGGATCCTGTACACACAGCAACGTTCGAACGCAGCAAGTATTCAAACACAGCAATATTTGTACACAGCAGGATCCCACACACAGCAATGTTTGTACAAGAGCAAGAACCCACACACAGCCATGTTTTTACAGAGCAGGATCCCACACACAGCAATGTTCGTACACAGCAGGATCCTGTACTCAGCAATGTTTGTAAACATTAGGGACGAATGAAGAGCAATGTTTGTAAACAGCATGATCCCACACACAGAAATGTTTGTACACAACATGATCCCATAGAGAGCAATGTTTGTGCACAGCAGGATCCCACACACAGCAATGTACATATACAGCAAGATCCCACACACAGCAATGTTTGTGCACAGCAGCATCCCACACAAAGCAATGTACGTATACAGCAAGATCCCACACACAGCAATGATCGTGCACAGCAGGATCCCACAACAGCAATGTTAGTACACAGCAGGATCTCACACACAGAAATGTTAGTACACATCAAGATCCTAAGCACTGCAATGTTTGTACACAGCAGGAGCCCACACACAGCAATGTTTGTACACAGCTGGATCCCGTACACAGCAATGTTTGTACACAGCAGGATCCCAAGCAAAGCAATGTTTGTGCACAGCAGGATCTGATACACAGCAATGTTTGTACACAGCAGTATCCTGTACACACAACAATGTTTGTACACAGCAGTATCCTGTACACACAACAATATTTGTACACAGCAGGATCCCACGCACAGCAGTGTTTGTACACAGCAGGATCCCACACACAGCAATGTTTATGCACAGCAGGATCCCACACAGAGCAATGTACATATACAGCAAGATGCCACACACAGCAATGTTTGTGCACAGCAGGATCCCACACACAGCAATGTTTGTACACAGGAGGTTCCCAAGCACAGCAATGTTTGTACACAGCAGTATCGTATACACAGCACTGTTTATACACAGCAGGATCCCGCTCAGAGCAATGTTTGTAAACAGCAGGATCCTACACACAACAATATTCGTAAAAAGCAGGATCCCACACACAGCAATGTTTTCACACAGCAATGTTAGTATACAACAGGATCCCACACACAGCAATGTATGAACACAGCAAGAATTCAAACACAGCAATGTTTGTACACAGCAGGATCCCACACACTGCAATGTTTGTACAAGAGCAAGATCCCACACACAGCAATGTTTTTACAGAGCAGGATCCCACACACAGCAATGTGCGTACACAGCAGGATCCCGTACTCAGCAATGTTTGTACACATAAGGGACGCATGAAGAGCAATGTTTGCAAACATCATGATCCCACACACAGAAATGTTTGTACACAGCATCGTCACATAGAGAGCAATGTTGGTGCACAGCAAGATCCCACACACAGCAATGTTTGCACACAGCAGGATTCCACACACAGCAATGTTTGTACACAGCAGGATCCCACACACAGCAATGTTTGTACACAGCAGGATCCCACACAAAGCAATGTACATATACAGCAAGATCCCACACACAGCAATGTTAGTACACAGCAGGATCCCACACACAGAAATGTTTGCACACATCAGGATCCCAAGCACTGCTATGTTTGTACACAGCAGGAGCTCACACACAACAATGTTTGTACACAGCTGGATCCCGAACGCAGCAATGTTTGCACACATCAGGCTTCCAAGCACAGCAATGTTTGTACACAGCAGGATACCGTACTCACAGCAATGTTTGTACACAGCAGGATCCCACACACAGCAATGCTTTTACACAGCAGGATCTGAAACACAGCAATGTTTGTACACAGCAGGATCCTGTACACACAACAATGTTTGTACACAGCAAGTTCTGAAACACAGCAATATTTGTACACAGCAGGATCCCATGCACAGCAGTGTTTGTACACAGCAGGATCCAACACACAGCAATGTTTATGCACAGCAGGATCCCACACAGAGCAATGTACGTATACAGCAATATGCCACACGCAGCAATGTTTGTGCACAGCAGGATCCCACACATATCAATGTTTGTGCACACCAACATTCCACACACCACAATGTTAGTACACAGCAGGATCCCACACACTGCAATGTTTGTACAAAGCAGGATCGCACACACAGCAATGTTTGTACACAGGAGGTTCCCAAACAAAGCAATGTTTGTACACAGCAGGATCCCATACACAGCAATCTGTGCACACAGCAGGATCACACAAACAGCAATGTTTGTACACAGCAGGATCCTGTATTTGTACACAGCAGGATCCTGTACACACAGCAATGTTTGTACACAGCCATAATTCAAACACAGCAATGTTTCTACACAGCAGGATCCCACGCACAGCAATGTTTGTACAAGAGCAGGATCCCACACACAGCAAAGCTTTTACAGAGCAGGATCCGACACACAGCAGTGTTCGTACACAGCAGGGTTCCGTACTCAGCAATGTTTGTACACATAAGGGACGCACGAAGAGCAATGTTTGTAAACAGCATGATCCCACACACAGAAATGTTTGTACACAGCATGATCCCATAGAGAGCTATGTTTCTACACAGCAGGATCGCACACATAGCAATGTTTGTACATAGCATGATCCCATAGAGAGCAATGTTTGTGCACAGCAGGATCCCACACACAGCAATGTTTGTGCGCAGCAAGATCCCACACACAGCAATGTTTGTACACTGCAGGATCTCACACACAGCAATGTCTGTACAAAACAGGATAACAAACACAGCAGTCTTGGTTCACAGCAGTATCCTACACACAGCAATATCGTACAGACCAGGATCCCACACATAGCAATGTTTACACGGCAGGATCCCGTAGAGCGCAATTTGTGTACACATTGTGTACTGTACCCAGCAATGTTTTTACACATCAGGATCCCAAACACAGCAATGTTTGTACACAGCTGGATCCCGTACACAGCAATGTTTGTACACATCAGGATCCTAAGCACTATAAGGTTTGTACACAGCAGGATCCAACACACAGCAATGTTTGTACACAGCAGGTTCCTAAGCACTGCAATGTTTGTACACAGCAGGATCCTAAGCACTGCAATGTTTGTACACAGCAGGATCCCACACACAGCAATGTTTGTACACAGCTGGATCCTAAGCACTGAAATGTTTGTGCACAGCAAGATCCCGCACACAGCAACGTTTGTAAACAGAAGGATCCCACACACAGTAATGTTTGTACACGGCAGGATCCCACACACAGCAATGTTTGTACACAGCAGGATCCCAAACACAGCAATGTTTGTACACAACATGATCCCGCACACAGCAATGTTTGTGCACAGCAAGATCCCACACACAGCAATGTTTGCATACAGCAGAATCCCATGCTCGGCAATGTTTGTGCACAGTAGGATCCCACACACTGCAATGTTTGTACACAGCAGGATCCCACGCACAGCAATTTTTGTACACAGCAGGATCCTGCACACAGTAATGTTTATACGCAGCAGGATCCCACACCGAGCAATGTTTGTACACAGCAGGATCCCACACACAGCAATGTTTGTACACAGTAAGATCCCACATACAGCAATGTTTGTACACATCAGGATCGCACACACAGGAATGTTTTGTGCACATCAGGATTCCACACACATCAATGCTTGTACACAGGAAGATCCCACACACAGCAATGTTTGTACACAGCTGGATTCCATACACTGCAATGTTTGTTCACAGCAGGATCCCACATGCAGCAATGTTTGTACACAGCAGGATCCTAAGCACTGCAATGTTTGTCTGCAGCAGGATCCCTGCACAGCAATGTTTGTACACAGCAGGATCCCACACACTGCAATATTTGTACACAGCTGGATTCCATACACTGCAATGTTTGTTCACAGCAGGATGCCACACACTGCATTGTCTATACACAGCAGGATCCCGTACACACAGCAATGATTGCACACAGCAGGATCCCTTACACAGCAATGCTTATACAAAGCAGGTACACACACAGCAATGTTTGTACACAGCAGGATCCCAAGCACTGCAATGTTTGTGCACAGCAGTATCCCACATACAGCAATGTTTGTACAGAGCAGAATCCCAAGCGCTGCAATGTTTGTACAGTGCAGGAAAAAACACACAACAATGTTTGTACACAGCAATATCCCACATGCAGCAATGATTGTACACAGCAGGATCCCACACAGTGCAATGATTGTACACAGCAGGATCCCACACAGTGCAATGTTTGTACACAGCAGGATCCCACACATAGCAATGTTTGTACACAGCAGGATCCCACGCACAGCAATGTTTGTACACATCAGGATCCCACACACAGCAATGGTTGTACAAGGCAGGATCTCACACAGCTATGTTTGTACACAGCAGGATCACACAAACAGCAATGTTTGTACACATCAGGATCCCACACACAGCAATGGTTGTACAAGGCAGGATCCTACACACAGCTATGTTTGTACACAGCAGGATCCTACACAGAACAATATTCGTACAAAGCAGGATCCCACACACAGCAATGTTTTCACACAGCAGGATCCTGTACACACAGCAATGTTTTCACACAGCAGGATCCTGTACACACAGCAACGTTTGAACACAGCAAGAATTCAAACACAGCAATATTTGTACACAGCAGGATCCCACACACAGCAATGTTTGTACAAGAGCAAGATCTCACACACAGCCATGTTTTTACAGAGCAGGATCCCACACACAGCAATGTTCGTACACAGCAGGATCCCGTACTCAGCAATGTTTGTACACATAAGGGACGAATGAAGAGCAATGTTTGTAAACAGCATGATCCCACACACAGAAATGTTTGTACACAACATGATCCCATAGAGAGCAATGTTTGTGCACAGCAGGATCCCACACACAGCAATGTTTGTGCACAGCAGGATCCCACACACAGCAATGTTTGCACACAGCAGGATCCCACAGACATCAATGTTTGTACACAGGAGCATCCACACACAGCAATGTTTGTACACAGCAGGATCCCACACAAAGCAATGTTTGTGCACAGCTGGATCCCACAACAGCAATGTTAGTACACAGCAGGATCTCACACACAGCAATGTTTGTACACATCAAGATCCTAAGCACTGCAATGTTTGTACACAGCAGGAGCCCACACACAGCAATGTTTGTACACAGCTGGATCCCGTATACATCAATGATTGTACACATCAGGATCCCACACACAGCAATGTTTGTACACATCAGGATCCCACACACAGCAATGTTTATACACAGCTGGATCTGAAACACAGCAATGTTTGTACACAGCAAGATCCCGCACACAGCAACGTTTGTGCACAGTTGGTTCTCACAAACAGCAATGTTTGAACACAGCAGGATCCCACACACAGCAATGTTTGTACAAAGCAGGTTTGTACACACAGCAATATTTGCACACAGCAGGATCCCACAAACAGCCAGGTTTGTACACAGCAGGATCCCACAAACAGCCATGTTTGTACACAGCAGGATCCCACAGACTGCAATATTGTACACAGCAGGATCCTACACCTATAATTTTGTACACAGCAGGACCCCTAGGCTGCAATGTTTGTACACAACAGGATCCCGTACACAGCAATGTTTGTACACAGCAGGATCACACATGCCGCAATGTTTGTACACAGCAGGATCCCACACACAGCAATGGTTGTACACATCAGGATCCCACACACAGCAATGTTTATACACAGCTGGATCTGAAACACAGCAATGTTTGTACACAGCAGGATCCTGTACACACATCAATGTTTGTACACAGCAGGATCCTACACACCGCAATGCTTACGCACAGCAAGATCCCACACAGAGAAATGTACATATACTGCAAGATCCAACTCACAGCAATGTTTGTACACAGCAGCATCCCACTCACAGCAATGTTTGTACAGAGCAGGATCCCGTACTCAGCAATGTTTGTCTGCAGCAGGGACACACACACAGCAATGTTTGTACACAGCATAATCCCACACACAGCAATGTTTGTACACAGCAGGATGCCAGACACAGCAATGTTTATACACAGCAGGATCCCACACAGAGCCATGAATGTAAACAGCAAAATCCCACACGCAGCAATGTTTGTACACAGCAAGTTCCCACACACAGCAATGATTTTAACCAGGAGGATCCCACACACAGCAATGTATGTACACAGCAGGATCCCACACACACAGCAATGTTTATACACATCAGGATCCCAAGCACTGCAATGTTTATACACAGTAGGATCCCACACACAGCAATGTTTGTACACAGCAAGATCCCGCACACAGCAATGTTTGTGCACAGTTGGTTCTCACACACAGCAATGTTTGTACACAGCAGGATCCCACACACAGCAATGTTTGTACAAAGCAGGTTCGTACACACAGCAATATTTGCACACAGCAGGATCCCACAAACAGCCAGGTTTGTACACAGCAGGATCCCACAAACAGCCATGTTTGTACACAGCAGGATCCCACAGACTGCAATATTGTACACAGCAGGATCCTACACCTATAATTTTGTACACAGCAGGACCCCTAGGCTGCAATGTTTGTACACAGCAGGATCCCGTACACAGCAATGTTTGTACACAGCAGGATCACACATGCCGCAATGTTTGTACACAGCAGGATCCCACACACAGCAATGGTTGTACAAGGCAGGATCTCACACAGCAATGTTTGCAAAAAGCAGGATCCCTGCACAGCAATGTTTGTACACAGCAGGATCCCATACACTGCAATATTTGTACACAGCTGGATTCCATACACTGCAATGTTTGATCACAGCAGGATGCCACACACTGCATTGTTTATACACAACAGGATCCCGTACACACAGCAATGTTTGTAAACAGAAGGATCCCACACACAGCAATGTTTCTACACAGTAGGATCCCATACACAGCAATGTTTGCACACAGTCAGATCCCACACACTGCAATGTTTGTACAAAGCAAGATCCCAAGCACTGCAATGTTTGTGCACAGCAGTATCCCACATACAGCAATGTTTGTACAGAGCAGAATCCCAAGCGCTGCAATGTTTGTACACAGCATAATCCTACACATAGCAATGTTTGCACATAGCAGGATCCCATACGGATCAATATTTGTACACAGCAGGATCCCACATACAGCAATGTTTGTACGCAGGAAAATCCCACACACAGCAATGTTTGTACGCGAGAAAAGCCCACACACAGCAATGTTTGTACGCAGCAATATCCCACATGCAGCAATGATTGTACACAGCAGGATCCCACACAGTGCAATGTTTGTACACAGCAGGATCCCACACATAGCAATGTTTGTACACAGCAGGATCCCAAGCACTGCAATGTTTGTGCACAGCAGTATCCCACATACAGCAATGTTTGTACAGAGCAGAATCCCAAGCGCTGCAATGTTTGTACAGTGCAGGAAAAAACACACAACAATGTTTGTACACAGCAATATCCCACATGCAGCAATGATTGTACACAGCAGGATCCCACACAGTGCAATGTTTGTACACAGCAGGATCCCACACATAGCAATGTTTGTACACAGCAGGATCCCAAGCACTGCAATGTTTGTGCTCAGCAGTATCCCACATACAGCAATGTTTGTACAGAGCAGAATCCCAAGCGCTGCAATGTTTGTACACAGCATAATCCTACACATAGCAATGTTTGCACATAGCAGGATCCCATACGGATCAATATTTGTACACAGCAGGATCCCACATACAGCAATGTTTGTACGCAGTAAAATCCCACACACAGCAATGTTTGTACGCGAGAAAAGCCCACACACAGCAATGTTTGTACGCAGCAGAATGCCAGACACAGCAATGTTTATACACAGCAGGATCCCACAAAGTGCATTGAATCTAAACAGCAAGATCCCAAACATAGCAATGTTTGTACACAGCAAGATCCCACACACAGCAATGATTGTAGGCAGCAGTATCCCAAACATGGCAATATATGTACACAGAAAGATCCCACACACCATTGTTTGTACACAGCAGGATCCCATACATAGCAATATTTGTACACAGCACGATCGCACGCACAGCAATATTTGTACACAAGAGGATTTCACACACAGCAATGTTTGTAAAGAGCAAGATCCCACACACAGCAATTTTTGTACACAGAAAGTTCACACATACAGCAATGTTTGTGCACAGCAGGATCCCACACACAGCAATGTTTGTACGCTGCAGAATGCCAGACACAGCAATGTTTATACACAGCAGGATCCCACACAGAGCAATGAATCTAAACAGCAAGATCCCAAACACAGCAATGTTTGTACACAGCAAGATCACACACACAGCAATGATGGTGCGCAAGAGGATCTCACACACAATAATGTTTGTAAAAAGGAGGATCCCACACAGAGAAATGTAGGTACACAGAAGGATGCCACACATAGCCATGTATGTAGACATTAAGATCACACACGCAGCAATGTGTTGACACAGCAATATCCCACACACAGCAATGTTTGTGCACAGCGAGATCCCTCACACAACAATGTTTGTACACAGCAGGATCCCACACACAGCAATGTTTGTACACAGCAGGATCCCACACACAGCAATGTTTGTACACAGCATCATCCCACACACAGCAATGTTTGTGCACAGCAATATCCCACACACAGCAATGTTTGTGCACAGCATAATCACACATGCAGCTGTGTTTGTACACATCAGGATCCCAAGCACAGCAATGTTTGTACACAGCAGGATTCCACGCACAGCAATATTTGTACGCAGCTGGATTCCATACAGTGCAATGTTTGTTCACAGCAGGATGCCACACACAGCATTGTTTATACACAGCAGGATCCCATTCACAGCAATGTTTGCACACAGTAGGATCCCACACACTGCAATGTTTGTACAAAGCAAGATCCCACGCATAGCAATGTTTGTACAGTGCAGGAAAAAACACACAGAAATGTTTGTACACAGCAGGATCCCTTACACAGCAATGGTTATACAAAGCAGGTACACACTCAGCAATGTTTGTACACAGCAAGATCCCACATTCAGCAATGTTTGTACACAGCAGGATCCCACACACAGCAATGTACGTATACAGCAAGATCCCACACACAGCAATGTTAGTACACAGCAGGATCCCACACACAGAAATGTTTGCACACATCAGGATCCCAAGCACTGCTATGTTTGTACACAGCAGGAGCTCACACACAGCAATGTTTGTACACAGCTGGATCCCGTACACAGCAATGTTTGCACACATCAGGCTTCCAAGCACAGCAATGTTTGTACACAGCAGGATACCGTACACACAGCAATGTTTGTACACAGCAGGATCCCACACACAGCAATGCTTTTACACAGCAGGATCTGAAACACAGCAATGTTTGTACACAGCAGGATCCTGTACACGCAACAATGCTTGTACACAGCAGGATCTGAAACACAGCAATATTTGTACACAGCAGGATCCCACGCACAGCAGTGTTTGTACACAGCAGGATCCAACACACAGCAATGTTTATGCACAGCAGGATCCCACACAGAGCAATGTACATATACAGCAATATGCCACACGCAGCAATGTTTGTGCACAGCAGGATCCCACACATATCAATGTTTGTGCACACCAACATTCCACACACCACAATGTTAGTACACAGCAGGATCCCACACACTGAAATGTTTGTGCACAGCAGGATCGCACACACAGCAATGTTTGTACACAGGAGGTTCCCAAACAAAGCAATGTTTGTACACAGCAGGATCCCATACACAGCAATCTGTGCACACAGCAGGATCACACAAACAGCAATGTTTGTACACAGCAGGATCCTGTATTTGTACACAGCAGGATCCTGTACACACAGCAATGTTTGTACACAGCCATAATTCAAACACAGCAATGTTTCTACACAGCAGGATCCCACACACAGCAATGTTTGTACAAGAGCAGGATCCCACACACAGCAAAGCTTTTACAGAGCAGGATCCGACACACAGCAGTGTTCGTACACAGCAGGGTCCCGTACTCAGCAATGTTTGTACACATAAGGGACGCACGAAGAGCAATGTTTGTAAACAGCATGATCCCACACACAGAAATGTTTGTACACAGCATGATCCCATAGAGAGCTATGTTTCTACACAGCAGGATCGCACACATAGCAATGTTTGTACACAGCATGATCCCATAGAGAGCAATGTTTGTGCACAGCAGGATCCCACACACAGCAATGTTTGTGCGCAGCAAGATCCCACACAAAGCAATGTTTGTACACTGCAGGATCTCACACACAGCAATGTCTGTACAAAACAGGATAACAAACACAGCAATCTTGGTTCACAGCAGTATCCTACACACAGCAATATCGTACAGACCAGGATCCCACACATAGCAATGTTTACACAGCAGGATCCCGTAGAGCGCAATTTGTGTACACATTGTGTACTGTACCCAGCAATGTTTTTACACAGCAGGATCCCAAAAACAGCAATGTTTGTACACAGCTGGATCCCGTACACAGCAATGTTTGTACACATCAGGATCCTAAGCACTGTAAGGTTTGTACACAGCAGGATCCGACACACAGCAATGTTTGTACACAGCAGGATCCCACACACAGCAATGTTTGTACACAGCAGGATCCTAAGCACTGAAATGTTTGTGCACAGCAACATCCCCCACACAGCAACGTTTGTAAACAGAAGGATCCCACACACAGTAATGTTTGTACACAGCAGGATCCCACACACAGATATGTTTGTACAAAGCAGGATCCCATACACAGCAATGTTTGTACACAACATGATCCCGCACACAGCAATGTTTGTGCACAGCAAGATCCCACACACAGCAATGTTTGCTTACAGCAGAATCCCATGCTCGGCAATGTTTGTGCACAGTAGGATCCCACACACTGCAATGTTTGTACACAGCAGGATCCCACGCACAGCAATTTTTGTACACAGCAGGATCCTGCACACAGTAATGTTTATACGCAGCAGTATCCCAAACCGAGCAATGTTTGTACACAGCAAGATCCCACACACAGCAATGTTTGTACACAGTAAGATCCCACATACAGCAATGTTTGTGCACATCAGGATCGCACACACAGGAATGTTTGTGCACATCAGGATTCCACACACAGCAATGCTTGTACACAGCAAGATCCCACACACAGCAATGTTTGTACACAGCAGGATCCTAAGCACTGCAGTGTTTGTCTGCAGCAGGATCCCCGCACAGCAATGTTTGTACACAGCAGGATCCCACACACTGCAATATTTGTACACAGCTGGATTCCATACACTGCAATGTTTGTTCACAGCAGGATGCCACACACTGCATTGTCTATACACAGCAGGATCCCGTACACACAGCAATGATTGTACACAGCAGGATCCCTTACACAGCAATGCTTATACAAAGCAGGTACACACACAGCAATGTTTGTACACAGCAGGATCCCACATGCAGCGATATTTGTACACAGCAGGATCCTGCACATAGTAAAGTTTGTACACAGCAAGATCCCACAAACATCAATGTTTATATGCAGCAGGATCCCACACCGAGCAATGTTTGTACACAGCAAGCTCCCACACACAGCAATTTTTATACACAGCAGGATCCCACACAGAGCAATGAATGTAAACAGCAAGATCCCACACGCAGCAATGTTTGTACACAGCAAGATCCTGCAGACAGCAATGTTAGTGCACAGTGGGATGTCACACACAGCAATGTTTGTACAAAACTGGATACCAAACACAGCAATGTTTGTACACAGCAGGATCCCACAAACAGCCATGTTTGTACACAGCAGGATACCAAAGACTGCAATATTGTACACAGCAGGATCCTACACATATAATGTTTGTACACAGCAGGATCCCGTAGACTGCAATGTTTGTACACAGCAGGATCCCGTACACAGCAATGTTTGTACACATCAGGATCCCACACACAGCAATGGTTGTACAAGGCAGGATCCTACACACAGCTATGTTTGTACACAGCAGGATCCTACACAGAACAATATTCGTACAAAGCAGGATCCCACACACAGCAATGTTTTCACACAGCAGGATCCTGTACACACAGCAACGTTTGAACACAGCAAGAATTCAAACACAGCAATATTTGTACACAGCAGGATCCCACACACAGCGATGTTTGTACAAGAGCAAGATCTCACACACAGCCATGTTTTTACAGAGCAGGATCCCACACACAGCAATGTTCATACACAGCAGGATCCCGTACTCAGCAATGTTTGTACACATAAGGGACGAATGAAGAGCAATGTTTGTAAACAGCATGATCCCACACACAGAAATGTTTGTACACAACATGATCCCATAGAGAGCAATGTTTGTGCACAGCAGGATCCCACACACAGCAATGTTTGCGCACAGCAGGATCCCACACACAGCAATGTTTGCACACAGCAGGATCTCACACACAGAAATGTTAGTACACATCAAGATCCTAAGCACTGCAATGTTTGTACACAGCAGGAGCCCACACACAGCAATGTTTGTACACAGCTGGATCCCGTACACAGCAATGTTTGTACACAGCAGGATCCCAAGCAAAGCAATGTTTGTGCACAGCAGGATCTGATACACAGCAATGTTTGTACACAGCAGGAGCCCACACACAGCAATGTTTGTACACAGCTGGATCCCGTATACATCAATGATTGTATACATCAGGATCCCACACACAGCAATGTTTGTACACATCAGGATCCCACACACAGCAATGTTTATACACAGCTGGATCTGAAACACAGCAATGTTTGTACACAGCAGGATCCTGTACACACATCAATGTTTGTACACAGCAGGATCCTACACACCGCAACGTTTACGCACAGCAAGATCCCACACAGAGAAATGTACATATACAGCAAGATCCAACTCACAGCAATGTTTGTACACAGCAGCATCCCACTCACAGCAATGTTTGTACAGAGCAGGATCCCGTACTCAGCAATGTTTGTCTGCAGCAGGGACACACACACAGCAATGTTTGTACACAGCATAATCCCACACACAGCAATGTTTGTACACAGCAGGATGCCAGACACAGCAATGTTTATACACAGCAGGATCCCACACAGAGCCATGAATGTAAACAGCAAAATCCCACACGCAGCAATGTTTGTACACAGCAAGTTCCCACACACAGCAATGATTTTAACCAGGAAGATTCCACACACAGCAATGTATGTACACAGCAGGATCCCACACACACAGCAATGTTTATACACATCAGGATCCCAAGCACTGCAATGTTTATACACAGTAGGATCCCACACACAGCAATGTTTGTACACAGCAAGATCCCGCACACAGCAATGTTTGTGCACAGTTGGTTCTCACACACAGCAATGTTTGTACACAGCAGGATCCCACACACAGCAATGTTTGTACAAAGCAGGTTCGTACACACAGCAATATTTGCACACAGCAGGATCCCACAAACAGCCAGGTTTGTACACAGCAGGATCCCACAAACAGCCATGTTTGTACACAGCAGGATCCCACAGACTGCAATATTGTACACAGCAGGATCCTACACCTATAATTTTGTACACAGCAGGACCCCTAGGCTGCAATGTTTGTACACAGCAGGATCCCGTACACAGCAATGTTTGTACACAGCAGGATCACACATGCCGCAATGTTTGTACACAGCAGGATCCCACACACAGCAATGGTTGTACAAGGCAGGATCTCACACAGCATTGTTTGCACAAAGCATGATCCCTGCACAGCAATGTTTGTACACAGCAGGATCCCATACACTGCAATATTTGTACACAGCTGGATTCCATACACTGCAATGTTTGATCACAGCAGGATGCCACACACTGCATTGTTTATACACAACAGGATCCCGTACACACAGCAATGTTTGTAAACAGAAGGATCCCACACATAGCAATGTTTCTACACAGTAGGATCCCATACACAGCAATGTTTGCACACAGTCAGATCCCACACACTGCAATGTTTGTACAAAGCAAGTTCCCACACATAGCAATGTTTGTACAGTGCAGGATCCCAAGCACTGCAATGATGGTACACAGCAGTATCCCACACACAGTAATGTTTGTACACAGCAATATCCCACATGCAGCAATGATTGTACACAGCAGGATCCCACACAGTGCAATGTTTGTACACAGCAGGATCCCACACAGTGCAATGTTTGTACACAGCAGGATCCCAAGCACTGCAATGATGGTACACAGCAGTATCCCACATACAGCAATGTTTGTACAGAGCAGAATCCCAAGCGCTGCAATGTTTGTACACAGCATAATCCTACACATAGCAATGTTTGCACATAGCAGGATCCCATACGGATCAATATTGGTACACAGCAGGATCCCACATACAGCAATGTTTGTACGTGAGAAAAGCCCACACACAGCAATGTTTGTACGCAGGAAAATCCCACACACAGCAATGTTTGTACGCGAGAAAAGCCCACACACAGCAATGGTTGTACGCAGCAGAATGCCAGACACAGCAATGTTTATACACAGCAGGATCCCACACACAGCAATGATTGTAGGCAGCAGTATCCCACACATGGCAATATATGTACACAGAAAGATCCCACACACCATTGTTTGTGCACAGCTGTGTTCCCATACACAGAAAGTTCACACACACAGCAATGTTTGTGCACAGCAGGATCCCACACACAGCAATGTTTGTACGCAGCAGAATGCCAGACACAGCAATGTTTATACACAGCAGGATCCCACAAAGAGCAATGAATCTAAACAGCAAGATCCCAAACACAGCAATGTTTGTACACAGCAAGATCCCACACACAGCAATGATTGTAGGCAGCAGTATCCCACACATGGCAATATATGTACACAGAAAGATCCCACACACCATTGTTTGTGCACAGCAGGATCCCATACACAGCAATGTTTGTACACAGCAAGATCACACACACAGCAATGTTTGTGCACAAGAGGATCTCACACACAATAATGTTTGTAAAAAGGAGGATCCCACACAGAGAAATGTAGGTACACAGAAGGATGCCACACACAGCAATGTATGTAGACATTAAGATCCCACACGCAGCAATGTATTGACACAGCAATATCCCACACACAGCAATGTTTGTGCACAGCAGGATCCCACACACAGCAATGTTTGTGCACAGCATAATCACACATGCAGCTGTGTTTGTACACATCAGGATCCCAAGCACAGCAATGTTTGTACACAGCAGGATCCCACACACAGCAATGTTTCTACACAATAGGATCCCATACACAGCAATGTTTGCACACAGTAGGATCCCACACACTGCAATGTTTGTACAAAGCAAGATCCCACGCATAGCAATGTTTGTACAGTGCAGGAAAAAACACACAGAAATGTTTGTACACAGCAGGATCCCTTACACAGCAATGCTTATACAAAGCAGGTACACACTCAGCAATGTTTGTACACAGCAAGATCCCACATGCAGCAATGTTTGTACACAGCAGGATCCCACACAGTGCAATGTTTGTACACAACAGGATCCCAAGCATGGAATGTTTATGCACAGCAGGATCCCACATACAGCAATGTTTGTACAGAGCAGGATCCCATACGGATCAATATTGGTACACAGCAGGATTCCACATACAGCAATGTTTGTATGCAGGAAAATCCCACACACAGCAATGTTTGCACGCAGGTAAAGCCCACACACAACAATGTTTGTACACAGCAGGATCCCACACACAGCAATGCTTGTGCACAGCAAGATCCCACACACAGCAATGTTTGTACACTGCAGGATCTCACACACAGCAATGTCTGTACAAAACAGGATACCAAACACAGCAATCTTGGTTCACAGCAGTATCCTACACACAGCAATATCGTACAGACCAGGATCCCACACATAGCAATGTTTACACAGCAGGATCCTGTCGAGCGCAATGTGTGTACACAGAAGTATACTGTACCCAGCAATGTTTGTACACAGCAGGATCCCGCACACAGCAATGTTTGTACACAGCTGGATCCCGCACACAACAATGTTTGTACACATCAGGATCCTAAGCACTGCAAGGTTTGTACACAGCAGGATCCGACACACAGCAATGTTTGCACACAGCAGTATCCTAAGCACTGCAATGTTTGTACACAGCAGGATCCTAAGCACTGCAATTTTTGTACACAGCAGGATCCCACATACAGCAATGTTTATACACAGCTGGATCCTAAGCACTGCAATGTTTGTACACAGCAAGATCCCCCACACAGCAACGTTTGTAAAGAGAAGGATCCCACGCACAGTAATGTTTGAACACAGCAGGATCCCACACACAGCAATGTTTGTACACAGCAGGATCCTAAGCACTGCAATGTTTGTACACAGCAACATCCCCCACACAGCAACATTTGTAAACAGAAGGATCCCACGCACGGTAATGTTTGAACACAGCAGGATCCCACACACAGCAATGTTTGTACACAGCAGGATCCCATACACAGCAATGTTTGTACACAACATGTTCCCGCACACAGCAATGTTTGTACACAGCAAGATCCCACATACAGCAATGTTTGCATACAGCAGAATCCCATGCTTGGCAATGTTTGTGCACAATAGGATCCCACACACTGCAATGTTTGTACACAGCAGGATCCCACACACAGCAATGTTTGAACACAGCAGGATCCCACACACAGCAATGTTTGTACACAGCAGGATCCCGTACACAGCAATGTTTGTACACAACATGTTCCCGCACACAGCAATGTTTGTACACAGCAAGATCCCACATACAGCAATGATTGCATACAGCAGAATCCCATGCTTGGCAATGTTTTGCACAATAGGATCCCACACACTGCAATGAATGTACACAGCAGTATCCCACGCACAGCAATGTTTGTACACAGCAGGATCCCACACAGTGCAATGTTTGTACACAACAGGATCCCAAGCACTGGAATGTTTGTGCACAGCAGGATCCCACATACAGCAATGTTTGTACAGAGCAGGATCCCAAGCACTGCAATGTTTGTACATAGCATAATCCTACACACAGCAATGTTTGCACATAGCAGGATCCCATACGGATCAATATTGGTACACAGCAGGATTCCACATACAGCAATGTTTGTATGCAGGAAAATCCCACACACAGCAATGTTTGCACGCGGGTAAAGACAACACACAGCAATGTTTGTACGCAGCAGGATGCCAGACACTGAATGTTTATACACAGCAGGATCCCACGCTCAGAAATGAATGTAAACAGCAAGATCCCACATGCAGCAATGTTTGTACACAGCAAGATCCCGCACACAGCAATGTTAGTCCACAGTAGGATCTCACACACAGAAACGTTTGTACACATCAGGATCCTAAACAATGTTAGTACATAGCAGGATCCCACACACAGCAATGTTTGTACAAAACTGGATACCAAACACAGCAATGTTTGTACACAGCAGGATCCCACACACAGCAATGTTTGTACAAAGCAGTTTCCCAAAGACAGCAATATTTACACACAGCAGGATCCCACAAACAGCCATGTTTGTACACAGCAGGATCCCAAAAACTGCAATATTGTACACAGCAGGATCCTACACATATAATGTTTGTACACAGCAGGACCTCTAGGCTGCAATGTTTGTACACAGCAGGATCCCGTACCCAGCAATGTTTGTACACAGCAGGATCACACATGCCGCAATGTTTGTACACAGCAGGATCCCACACACAGCAATGGTTGTACAAGGCAGGATCCCACACACAGCAATGTTTGTAAACAGCAGGATCCTACACACAACAATATTCGTAAAAAGCAGGATCCCACACAAAGCAATGTTTTCACACAGCAGGATCCCACAAACAGGAATGTTTGTACACAGCAGGATCCTGTACACACAGCAATGTTTGAACACAGCAAGAATTCAAGCACAGCAATGTTTGTACACAGCAGGATCCCACACACTGCAATGTTTGTACAAGAGCAAGATCCCACACACAGCAATGTTTTGACAGAGCAGGATCCCACACACAGCAATGTTCGTACACAGCAGGATGCCGTACTCAGCAATGTTTGTTCACATAAGGGATGCATGAAGAGCAATGTTTGCAAACATCATGATCCCACACACAGAAATGTTTGTACGCAGCAGAATGCCAGACACAGCAATGTTTATACACAGCAGGATCCCACAAAGAGCAATGAATCTAAACAGCAAGATCCCAAACACAGCAATGTTTGTACACAGCAAGATCCCACACACAGCAATGATTGTAGGCAGCAGTATCCCACACATGGCAATATATGTACACAGAAAGTTCACACACACAGCAATGTTTGTGCACAGCAGGATCCCACACACAGCAATGTTTGTACGCAGCAGAATGCCAGACACAGCAATGTTTATACACAGCAGGATCCCACAAAGAGCAATGAATCTAAACAGCAAGATCCCAAACACAGCAATGTTTGTACACAGCAAGATCCCACACACAGCAATGATTGTAGGCAGCAGTATCCCACACATGGCAATATATGTACACAGAAAGATCCCACACACCATTGTTTGTGCACAGCAGGATCCCATACACAGCAATGTTTGTACACAGCAAGATCACACACACAGCAATGTTTGTGCACAAGAGGATCTCACACACAATAATGTTTGTAAAAAGGAGGATCCCACACAGAGAAATGTAGGTACACAGAAGGATGCCACACACAGCAATGTATGTAGACATTAAGATCCCACACGCAGCAATGTATTGACACAGCAATATCCCACACACAGCAATGTTTGTGCACAGCAGGATCCCACACACAGCAATGTTTGTGCACAGCATAATCACACATGCAGCTGTGTTTGTACACATCAGGATCCCAAGCACAGCAATGTTTGTACACAGCAGGATCCCACACACAGCAATGTTTCTACACAATAGGATCCCATACACAGCAATGTTTGCACACAGTAGGATCCCACACACTGCAATGTTTGTACAAAGCAAGATCCCACGCATAGCAATGTTTGTACAGTGCAGGAAAAAACACACAGAAATGTTTGTACACAGCAGGATCCCTTACACAGCAATGCTTATACAAAGCAGGTACACACTCAGCAATGTTTGTACACAGCAAGATCCCACATGCAGCAATGTTTGTACACAGCAGGATCCCACACAGTGCAATGTTTGTACACAACAGGATCCCAAGCATGGAATGTTTATGCACAGCAGGATCCCACATACAGCAATGTTTGTACAGAGCAGGATCCCATACGGATCAATATTGGTACACAGCAGGATTCCACATACAGCAATGTTTGTATGCAGGAAAATCCCACACACAGCAATGTTTGCACGCAGGTAAAGCCCACACACAACAATGTTTGTACACAGCAGGATCCCACACACAGCAATGCTTGTGCACAGCAAGATCCCACACACAGCAATGTTTGTACACTGCAGGATCTCACACACAGCAATGTCTGTACAAAACAGGATACCAAACACAGCAATCTTGGTTCACAGCAGTATCCTACACACAGCAATATCGTACAGACCAGGATCCCACACATAGCAATGTTTACACAGCAGGATCCTGTCGAGCGCAATGTGTGTACACAGAAGTATACTGTACCCAGCAATGTTTGTACACAGCAGGATCCCGCACACAGCAATGTTTGTACACAGCTGGATCCCGCACACAACAATGTTTGTACACATCAGGATCCTAAGCACTGCAAGGTTTGTACACAGCAGGATCCGACACACAGCAATGTTTGCACACAGCAGTATCCTAAGCACTGCAATGTTTGTACACAGCAGGATCCTAAGCACTGCAATTTTTGTACACAGCAGGATCCCACATACAGCAATGTTTATACACAGCTGGATCCTAAGCACTGCAATGTTTGTACACAGCAAGATCCCCCACACAGCAACGTTTGTAAAGAGAAGGATCCCACGCACAGTAATGTTTGAACACAGCAGGATCCCACACACAGCAATGTTTGTACACAGCAGGATCCTAAGCACTGCAATGTTTGTACACAGCAACATCCCCCACACAGCAACATTTGTAAACAGAAGGATCCCACGCACGGTAATGTTTGAACACAGCAGGATCCCACACACAGCAATGTTTGTACACAGCAGGATCCCATACACAGCAATGTTTGTACACAACATGTTCCCGCACACAGCAATGTTTGTACACAGCAAGATCCCACATACAGCAATGTTTGCATACAGCAGAATCCCATGCTTGGCAATGTTTGTGCACAATAGGATCCCACACACTGCAATGTTTGTACACAGCAGGATCCCACACACAGCAATGTTTGAACACAGCAGGATCCCACACACAGCAATGTTTGTACACAGCAGGATCCCGTACACAGCAATGTTTGTACACAACATGTTCCCGCACACAGCAATGTTTGTACACAGCAAGATCCCACATACAGCAATGATTGCATACAGCAGAATCCCATGCTTGGCAATGTTTTGCACAATAGGATCCCACACACTGCAATGAATGTACACAGCAGTATCCCACGCACAGCAATGTTTGTACACAGCAGGATCCCACACAGTGCAATGTTTGTACACAACAGGATCCCAAGCACTGGAATGTTTGTGCACAGCAGGATCCCACATACAGCAATGTTTGTACAGAGCAGGATCCCAAGCACTGCAATGTTTGTACATAGCATAATCCTACACACAGCAATGTTTGCACATAGCAGGATCCCATACGGATCAATATTGGTACACAGCAGGATTCCACATACAGCAATGTTTGTATGCAGGAAAATCCCACACACAGCAATGTTTGCACGCGGGTAAAGACAACACACAGCAATGTTTGTACGCAGCAGGATGCCAGACACTGAATGTTTATACACAGCAGGATCCCACGCTCAGAAATGAATGTAAACAGCAAGATCCCACATGCAGCAATGTTTGTACACAGCAAGATCCCGCACACAGCAATGTTAGTCCACAGTAGGATCTCACACACAGAAACGTTTGTACACATCAGGATCCTAAACAATGTTAGTACATAGCAGGATCCCACACACAGCAATGTTTGTACAAAACTGGATACCAAACACAGCAATGTTTGTACACAGCAGGATCCCACACACAGCAATGTTTGTACAAAGCAGTTTCCCAAAGACAGCAATATTTACACACAGCAGGATCCCACAAACAGCCATGTTTGTACACAGCAGGATCCCAAAAACTGCAATATTGTACACAGCAGGATCCTACACATATAATGTTTGTACACAGCAGGACCTCTAGGCTGCAATGTTTGTACACAGCAGGATCCCGTACCCAGCAATGTTTGTACACAGCAGGATCACACATGCCGCAATGTTTGTACACAGCAGGATCCCACACACAGCAATGGTTGTACAAGGCAGGATCCCACACACAGCAATGTTTGTAAACAGCAGGATCCTACACACAACAATATTCGTAAAAAGCAGGATCCCACACAAAGCAATGTTTTCACACAGCAGGATCCCACAAACAGGAATGTTTGTACACAGCAGGATCCTGTACACACAGCAATGTTTGAACACAGCAAGAATTCAAGCACAGCAATGTTTGTACACAGCAGGATCCCACACACTGCAATGTTTGTACAAGAGCAAGATCCCACACACAGCAATGTTTTGACAGAGCAGGATCCCACACACAGCAATGTTCGTACACAGCAGGATGCCGTACTCAGCAATGTTTGTTCACATAAGGGATGCATGAAGAGCAATGTTTGCAAACATCATGATCCCACACACAGAAATGTTTGTACACAGCATGATCACATAGAGAGCAATGATTGCACACAGTAGGATCCCACACACAGCAATGTTTGTGCACAGCAGGATCCCACACACAGCAATGTTTGTGCACAGCAGGATCCCACACACAGCAATGTTTGTGCACAGCAGGATCTCACACACAGCAATGTTACTACACAGCAGGATCCCACACACAGAAATGTTTGTACACATCAGGATCCTAAGCACTGCTATGTTTGTACACAGCAGGAGCTCACACACAGCAATGTTTGTACACAGCAGGATCCCATACACAGCAATCTGTGCACACAGCAGGATCACACAAACAGCAATGTTTGTACACAGCAGGATCCTGTATTTGTACACAGCAGGAACCTGTACACACAGCAATGTTTGTACACAGCCATAATTCAAACACAGCAATGTTTCTACACAGCAGGATCCCATGCACAGCAATGTTTGTACAAGAGCAGGATCCCACACACAGCAAAGCTTTTACAGAGCAGGATCCGACACACAGCAGTGTTCGTACACAGCAGGGTCCCGTACTCAGCAATGTTCGTACACAGCAGGATCCCGTACTCAGCACTGTTTGTACACATAAGGGACGCACGAAGAGCAATGTTTGTAAACAGCATGATCCCACACACAGAAATGTTTGTACACAGCATGATCCCATAGAGAGCTATGTTTCTACACAGCAGGATCGCACACATAGCAATGTTTGTACACAACATGATCCCATAGAGAGCAATGTTTGTGCACAGCAGGATCCCACACACAGCAACGTATGTGCACAGCAGGATCCCACAAAAAGCAATGTTTGTACACAGGGGGATCACCCACACAGCAATGTACGTATACAGCAGGATCCCACACACAGCAATGTTTGTGCACAGCAAGATCCCACACACAGCAATGTTTGTACACTGCAGGATCTCACACACAGCAATGTCTGTACAAAACAGGACACCAAACACAGCAATCTTGGTTCACAGCAGTATCCTACAGACAGCAATATCGTACAGACCAGGATCCCACACATAGCAATGTTTACACAGCAGGATCCTGTAGAGCGCAATGTGTGTACACAGCAGTATACTGTACCCAGCAATGTTTGTACACAGCAGGATCCCACAACCAGCAATGTTTGTACACAGCTGGATCCCTCACACAGCAATGTTTGCACACAGCAGGATCCTAAGCACTGCAATTTTTGTACACAGCAGGATCCGACACACAGCAATGTTTGTACACAGCTGGATCCTAAGCACAGTAATGTTTGAACACAGTAGGATCCCACACACAGCAATGTTTGTACACAGCAGGATCCCAACAACTGCAATGTTTGTCTACAACAGGATCCCTACACACAGCAATATTTGTACACAGCTGGATTCCATACACTGCAATGTTTTTTCACAGCAGGATGCCACACGCAGCATTGTTTATACACAGCAGCATCCCGTACACACAGCAATGTTTGCAAACAGAAGGATCCCACACACAGCAATGTTTCTACACAGCAGGATCCCATACACAACAATGTTTGCATACAGTAGGATCCCACACACAGCAATGTTTGTACAAGGCAAGATCCCATGCATAGCAATGTTTGTACAGTGCAGGAAAAAACACACAGCAATGTTTGTACACAGCAGGATCTCACACACCGAGCAATGTTTTTACACAGCAGGATGCCACACACAGCATTGTTTAAACAAAGCAGGATCCCGTACACACAGCAATGTTTGTACACAGCAGGATCCCTTACACAGCAATGCTTATACAAAGCAGGTACACACACAGCAATGTTTGTACACAGCAAGATCCCACATGCAGCAATGATTGCACACAGCAAGATCCCACACAGTGAAATGTTTGTACATAGCAGGATCCCAAGCACTGCAATGTTTGTGCACAGCAGGATCCCACATACAGCAATGTGTGCACAGAGCAGGATTCCAAGCACTGCAATGTTTGTACGCAGCATAATCCTACACACAGCAATGTTTGTACGCGGGAAAAGCCCACACACAGCAATGTTTGTACACAGCAGAATGCCAGACTCAGCAATGTTTATATACAGCAGGATCCCACAAAGAGCAATGAATGTAAACAGCAAGATCCCAAATGCAGCAATGTTTGTACACAGCAATATCCCACACACAGCAATGATTGTACGCATCAGTTTCCCACAGACGGCAATATATGTACTCAGAAAGATCCCACACACAGCATTGTTTGTACACAGCAGGATCCCATACATAGCAATGTTTGTACACAGCACGATCCCACGCACAGCAATATTTGTACACAGCAGGATCCCACAAAAGGAATGTTTATACACAGCATTAGCACATGCTCAGCAATGTTTGTACCCAGTAGGATCCCACACACTGTAATGTTTGTACGCAGCAAGATCCCATACATTGCAATGTTTGTACAGAGCAGGCGAAAGCACCCAGCAATGTTTGTACACAGCAGGAACCCACATGCAGCAATGTTTGTACACACCAGGATCCCACACACAGCAATGTTTGTACACAGCAGGATCCCAAGCACTGCAATGTTTGTACACAGCAGGATCCCACACACAGCAATGTTTGTACACAGCAGGATCCTGCACATAGTGAAGTTTGTACACAGCAAGATCCCACACACATCAATGTTTGTACACAGCTGGATGTCACACAGAGCAACGTTTATACGCAGCAGGATCCCACACCGAGCAATGTTTGTACACAGCAAGATCCCACACGCAGCAATGTTTGTACACAGCAAGATCCCACTTACAGCAATGTTTGTACACAGCAAGATCCCACATACAGCAATGTTTGTGCACAGCAGGGTCTCACACACAGCAATATTTGTACGCAGGAAAATCCCACACACAGCAATGTTTGTACACAGCAGGATGCCAGACACAGCAATGTTTATACACAGCAAGATCCCACAGAGAGCAATGAATGTAAACAGCAAGATCCCACACGCAGCAATGTTTGTACACAGCAAGATCCCGCACACAGCAATGTTAGTCCACAGTAGGATCTCACACACAGCAATGTTTGTACAAAACTGGATACCAAACACAGCAATGTTTGTACACAGCAGGATCTTACACACAGCAATGTTTGTACAAAGCAGTTTCCCAAAGACAGCAATATTTGCACACAGCAGGATCCCACAAACAGCCATGTTTGTACACAGCAGGATCCCAAAGACTGCAATATTGTACACAGCAGGATCCTCCACATATAATGTTTGTACACAGCAGGACCCCGTAGACTGCAATGTTTGTACACAGCAGTATCCCGTACCCAGCAATGTTTGTACACAGCAGGATCACACATGCTGCAATGTTTGTACACAGCAGGATCACACACACAGCAATGTTTGTACACATCAGGATCCCACACACAGCAATGGTTGTACAAGGCAGGATCCTACACACAGCTATGTTTGTACACAGCAGGATCCTACACAGAACAATATTCGTACAAAGCAGGAGCCCACACACAGCAATGTTTTCACACAGCAGAATCCTGTACACACAGCAACGTTTGAAGGCAGCAAGAATTCAAACACAGCAATATTTGTACACAGCAGGATCCCACACACAGCAATGTTTGTACACAGCAGGATCCCACACAAAGCAATGTACGTATACAGCAAGATCCCACACAAAGCAATGTTTGTGCACAGCAGGATCCCACAACAGCAATGTTAGTACACAGCAGGATCTCACACACAGCAATGTTTGTACACATCAAGATCCTAAGCACTGCAATGTTTGGACACGGCAGGAGACCACACACAGCAATGTTTGTACACAGCTGGATCCCGTACACAGCAATGTTTGTACACATTAGGATCCCAAGCACAGCAATGTTTGTACACAGCAGGATCTGATACACAGCAATGTTTGTACACAGGAGGTTCCCACGCACAGCAATGTTTGTACACAGCAGGATCACATACACAGCAATGTTTATACACAGCAGGATCCCACACAGAGCAATGTACGTATACAGCAAGATCTCACACACAGCAATGTTTGTGCGCAGCAGGATCTCACTCACAGCGATGTTGGTACACAGCAGGAACCCACGCACAGTAATGTTTGTACAAAACAGGATCCCACACATAGCAATGTTTGTACACAGCAGGATCCCGTAGAGAGCAATGTTTGTCCACAGCAGTATCCCGTACCCAGCAATGTTTGTACACAGCAGGATCCCACACACAGCAATGTTTATACACAGCAGGATCTGAAACACAGCAATGTTTGTACACAGCAGGATCCTGTATACACATCAATGTTTGTACACAGCAGGATCCCACACACCGCAACATTTACGCACAGCAAGATCCCACACAGAGAAATGTACATATACAGCAAGATCCAACTCACAGCAATGTTTGTACACAGCAGCATCCCACTCACAGCAATGTTTGTACAGAGCAGGATCCCGTACACACAGCTATGTTTGTACACACAAGGATCCCAAGTGCTGCAATGTTTGTATACAGCAGGATCTCAAGCACTGCAATGTTTGTACACAGCAGGATCTCACACCGCAATGTTTGTAAAGAGCAAGATCCCACACACAGCAATGTTTGTGCACAAGAGGATCTCACACACAATAATGTTTGTAAAAAGGAGGATCCCACACAGAGAAATGTAGGTACACAGAAGGATGCCACACACAGAAATGTATGTAGACATTAAGATCCCACACGCAGCAATGTATTGAGAGTGCAATATCCCACACACAGCAATGTTTGTGCACAGCAGGATCCCACACACAGCAATGTTTGTGCACAGCAGGATCCCACACACAGCAATGTTTGTGCACAGCAGGATCCCACACACAGCAATGTTTGTGCACAGCAGGATCTCACACACAGCAATGTTACTACACAGCAGGATCCCACACACAGAAATGTTTGTACACATCAGGATCCTAAGCACTGCTATGTTTGTACACAGCAGGAGCTCACACACAGCAATGTTTGTACACAGCAGGATCCCATACACAGCAATCTGTGCACACAGCAGGATCACACAAACAGCAATGTTTGTACACAGCAGGATCCTGTATTTGTACACAGCAGGAACCTGTACACACAGCAATGTTTGTACACAGCCATAATTCAAACACAGCAATGTTTCTACACAGCAGGATCCCATGCACAGCAATGTTTGTACAAGAGCAGGATCCCACACACAGCAAAGCTTTTACAGAGCAGGATCCGACACACAGCAGTGTTCGTACACAGCAGGGTCCCGTACTCAGCAATGTTCGTACACAGCAGGATCCCGTACTCAGCACTGTTTGTACACATAAGGGACGCACGAAGAGCAATGTTTGTAAACAGCATGATCCCACACACAGAAATGTTTGTACACAGCATGATCCCATAGAGAGCTATGTTTCTACACAGCAGGATCGCACACATAGCAATGTTTGTACACAACATGATCCCATAGAGAGCAATGTTTGGGCACAGCAGGATCCCACACACAGCAACGTATGTGCACAGCAGGATCCCACAAAAAGCAATGTTTGTACACAGGGGGATCACCCACACAGCAATGTACGTATACAGCAGGATCCCACACACAGCAATGTTTGTGCACAGCAAGATCCCACACACAGCAATGTTTGTACACTGCAGGATCTCACACACAGCAATGTCTGTACAAAACAGGACACCAAACACAGCAATCTTGGTTCACAGCAGTATCCTACAGACAGCAATATCGTACAGACCAGGATCCCACACATAGCAATGTTTACACAGCAGGATCCTGTAGAGCGCAATGTGTGTACACAGCAGTATACTGTACCCAGCAATGTTTGTACACAGCAGGATCCCACAACCAGCAATGTTTGTACACAGCTGGATCCCTCACACAGCAATGTTTGCACACAGCAGGATCCTAAGCACTGCAATTTTTGTACACAGCAGGATCCGACACACAGCAATGTTTGTACACAGCTGGATCCTAAGCACAGTAATGTTTGAACACAGTAGGATCCCACACACAGCAATGTTTGTACACAGCAGGATCCCAACAACTGCAATGTTTGTCTACAACAGGATCCCTACACACAGCAATATTTGTACACAGCTGGATTCCATACACTGCAATGTTTTTTCACAGCAGGATGCCACACGCAGCATTGTTTATACACAGCAGCATCCCGTACACACAGCAATGTTTGCAAACAGAAGGATCCCACACACAGCAATGTTTCTACACAGCAGGATCCCATACACAGCAATGTTTGCATACAGTAGGATCCCACACACAGCAATGTTTGTACAAGGCAAGATCCCATGCATAGCAATGTTTGTACAGTGCAGGAAAAAACACACAGCAATGTTTGTACACAGCAGGATCTCACACACCGAGCAATGTTTTTACACAGCAGGATGCCACACACAGCATTGTTTAAACAAAGCAGGATCCCGTACACACAGCAATGTTTGTACACAGCAGGATCCCTTACACAGCAATGCTTATACAAAGCAGGTACACACACAGCAATGTTTGTACACAGCAAGATCCCACATGCAGCAATGATTGCACACAGCAAGATCCCACACAGTGAAATGTTTGTACATAGCAGGATCCCAAGCACTGCAATGTTTGTGCACAGCAGGATCCCACATACAGCAATGTGTGCACAGAGCAGGATTCCAAGCACTGCAATGTTTGTACGCAGCATAATCCTACACACAGCAATGTTTGTACGCGGGAAAAGCCCACACACAGCAATGTTTGTACACAGCAGAATGCCAGACTCAGCAATGTTTATATACAGCAGGATCCCACAAAGAGCAATGAATGTAAACAGCAAGATCCCAAATGCAGCAATGTTTGTACACAGCAATATCCCACACACAGCAATGATTGTACGCATCAGTTTCCCACAGACGGCAATATATGTACTCAGAAAGATCCCACACACAGCATTGTTTGTACACAGCAGGATCCCATACATAGCAATGTTTGTACACAGCACGATCCCACGCACAGCAATATTTGTACACAGCAGGATCCCACAAAAGGAATGTTTATACACAGCATTAGCACATGCTCAGCAATGTTTGTACCCAGTAGGATCCCACACACTGTAATGTTTGTACGCAGCAAGATCCCATACATTGCAATGTTTGTACAGAGCAGGCGAAAGCACCCAGCAATGTTTGTACACAGCAGGAACCCACATGCAGCAATGTTTGTACACACCAGGATCCCACACACAGCAATGTTTGTACACAGCAGGATCCCAAGCACTGCAATGTTTGTACACAGCAGGATCCCACACACAGCAATGTTTGTACACAGCAGGATCCTGCACATAGTGAAGTTTGTACACAGCAAGATCCCACACACATCAATGTTTGTACACAGCTGGATGTCACACAGAGCAACGTTTATACGCAGCAGGATCCCACACCGAGCAATGTTTGTACACAGCAAGATCCCACACGCAGCAATGTTTGTACACAGCAAGATCCCACATACAGCAATGTTTGTACACAGCAAGATCCCACATACAGCAATGTTTGTGCACAGCAGGGTCTCACACACAGCAATATTTGTACGCAGGAAAATCCCACACACAGCAATGTTTGTACACAGCAGGATGCCAGACACAGCAATGTTTATACACAGCAAGATCCCACAGAGAGCAATGAATGTAAACAGCAAGATCCCACACGCAGCAATGTTTGTACACAGCAAGATCCCGCACACAGCAATGTTAGTCCACAGTAGGATCTCACACACAGCAATGTTTGTACAAAACTGGATACCAAACACAGCAATGTTTGTACACAGCAGGATCTTACACACAGCAATGTTTGTACAAAGCAGTTTCCCAAAGACAGCAATATTTGCACACAGCAGGATCCCACAAACAGCCATGTTTGTACACAGCAGGATCCCAAAGACTGCAATATTGTACACAGCAGGATCCTCCACATATAATGTTTGTACACAGCAGGACCCCGTAGACTGCAATGTTTGTACACAGCAGTATCCCGTACCCAGCAATGTTTGTACACAGCAGGATCACACATGCTGCAATGTTTGTACACAGCAGGATCACACACACAGCAATGTTTGTACACATCAGGATCCCACACACAGCAATGGTTGTACAAGGCAGGATCCTACACACAGCTATGTTTGTACACAGCAGGATCCTACACAGAACAATATTCGTACAAAGCAGGAGCCCACACACAGCAATGTTTTCACACAGCAGAATCCTGTACACACAGCAACGTTTGAAGGCAGCAAGAATTCAAACACAGCAATATTTGTACACAGCAGGATCCCACACACAGCAATGTTTGTACACAGCAGGATCCCACACAAAGCAATGTACGTATACAGCAAGATCCCACACAAAGCAATGTTTGTGCACAGCAGGATCCCACAACAGCAATGTTAGTACACAGCAGGATCTCACACACAGCAATGTTTGTACACATCAAGATCCTAAGCACTGCAATGTTTGGACACGGCAGGAGACCACACACAGCAATGTTTGTACACAGCTGGATCCCGTACACAGCAATGTTTGTACACATTAGGATCCCAAGCACAGCAATGTTTGTACACAGCAGGATCTGATACACAGCAATGTTTGTACACAGGAGGTTCCCACGCACAGCAATGTTTGTACACAGCAGGATCACATACACAGCAATGTTTATACACAGCAGGATCCCACACAGAGCAATGTACGTATACAGCAAGATCTCACACACAGCAATGTTTGTGCGCAGCAGGATCTCACTCACAGCGATGTTGGTACACAGCAGGAACCCACGCACAGTAATGTTTGTACAAAACAGGATCCCACACATAGCAATGTTTGTACACAGCAGGATCCCGTAGAGAGCAATGTTTGTCCACAGCAGTATCCCGTACCCAGCAATGTTTGTACACAGCAGGATCCCACACACAGCAATGTTTATACACAGCAGGATCTGAAACACAGCAATGTTTGTACACAGCAGGATCCTGTATACACATCAATGTTTGTACACAGCAGGATCCCACACACCGCAACATTTACGCACAGCAAGATCCCACACAGAGAAATGTACATATACAGCAAGATCCAACTCACAGCAATGTTTGTACACAGCAGCATCCCACTCACAGCAATGTTTGTACAGAGCAGGATCCCGTACACACAGCTATGTTTGTACACACAAGGATCCCAAGTGCTGCAATGTTTGTATACAGCAGGATCTCAAGCACTGCAATGTTTGTACACAGCAGGATCTCACACCGCAATGTTTGTAAAGAGCAAGATCCCACACACAGCAATGTTTGTGCACAAGAGGATCTCACACACAATAATGTTTGTAAAAAGGAGGATCCCACACAGAGAAATGTAGGTACACAGAAGGATGCCACACACAGAAATGTATGTAGACATTAAGATCCCACACGCAGCAATGTATTGAGAGTGCAATATCCCACACACAGCAATGTTTGTGCACAGCAGGATCCCACACACAGCAATGTTTGTGCACAGCAGGATCCCACACACAGCAATGTTTGTGCACAGCAGGATCCCACACACAGCAATGTTTGTGCACAGCAGGATCTCACACACAGCAATGTTACTACACAGCAGGATCCCACACACAGAAATGTTTGTACACATCAGGATCCTAAGCACTGCTATGTTTGTACACAGCAGGAGCTCACACACAGCAATGTTTGTACACAGCAGGATCCCATACACAGCAATCTGTGCACACAGCAGGATCACACAAACAGCAATGTTTGTACACAGCAGGATCCTGTATTTGTACACAGCAGGAACCTGTACACACAGCAATGTTTGTACACAGCCATAATTCAAACACAGCAATGTTTCTACACAGCAGGATCCCATGCACAGCAATGTTTGTACAAGAGCAGGATCCCACACACAGCAAAGCTTTTACAGAGCAGGATCCGACACACAGCAGTGTTCGTACACAGCAGGGTCCCGTACTCAGCAATGTTCGTACACAGCAGGATCCCGTACTCAGCACTGTTTGTACACATAAGGGACGCACGAAGAGCAATGTTTGTAAACAGCATGATCCCACACACAGAAATGTTTGTACACAGCATGATCCCATAGAGAGCTATGTTTCTACACAGCAGGATCGCACACATAGCAATGTTTGTACACAACATGATCCCATAGAGAGCAATGTTTGTGCACAGCAGGATCCCACACACAGCAACGTATGTGCACAGCAGGATCCCACAAAAAGCAATGTTTGTACACAGGGGGATCACCCACACAGCAATGTACGTATACAGCAGGATCCCACACACAGCAATGTTTGTGCACAGCAAGATCCCACACACAGCAATGTTTGTACACTGCAGGATCTCACACACAGCAATGTCTGTACAAAACAGGACACCAAACACAGCAATCTTGGTTCACAGCAGTATCCTACAGACAGCAATATCGTACAGACCAGGATCCCACACATAGCAATGTTTACACAGCAGGATCCTGTAGAGCGCAATGTGTGTACACAGCAGTATACTGTACCCAGCAATGTTTGTACACAGCAGGATCCCACAACCAGCAATGTTTGTACACAGCTGGATCCCTCACACAGCAATGTTTGCACACAGCAGGATCCTAAGCACTGCAATTTTTGTACACAGCAGGATCCGACACACAGCAATGTTTGTACACAGCTGGATCCTAAGCACAGTAATGTTTGAACACAGTAGGATCCCACACACAGCAATGTTTGTACACAGCAGGATCCCAACAACTGCAATGTTTGTCTACAACAGGATCCCTACACACAGCAATATTTGTACACAGCTGGATTCCATACACTGCAATGTTTTTTCACAGCAGGATGCCACACGCAGCATTGTTTATACACAGCAGCATCCCGTACACACAGCAATGTTTGCAAACAGAAGGATCCCACACACAGCAATGTTTCTACACAGCAGGATCCCATACACAGCAATGTTTGCATACAGTAGGATCCCACACACAGCAATGTTTGTACAAGGCAAGATCCCATGCATAGCAATGTTTGTACAGTGCAGGAAAAAACACACAGCAATGTTTGTACACAGCAGGATCTCACACACCGAGCAATGTTTTTACACAGCAGGATGCCACACACAGCATTGTTTAAACAAAGCAGGATCCCGTACACACAGCAATGTTTGTACACAGCAGGATCCCTTACACAGCAATGCTTATACAAAGCAGGTACACACACAGCAATGTTTGTACACAGCAAGATCCCACATGCAGCAATGATTGCACACAGCAAGATCCCACGCAGTGAAATGTTTGTACATAGCAGGATCCCAAGCACTGCAATGTTTGTGCACAGCAGGATCCCACATACAGCAATGTGTGTGCACAGCAGGATCCCACACACAACAATGTTTGTACACAGCAGGATCCTGTACACAGTAATGTTTATACGGAGCAGGATCCCACACCGAGCAATGTTTGTACACAGCAAGATCCCACACACAGCAATGTTTGTGCACAGCAGGATCGCACACACAGGAATGTTTGTGCACAGCAGAATCACACATGCAGCAATGTTTGTACACATCAGGATCCCACGCACAGCAATGTTTGTACACAGCAGGATCCCACGCACAGCAATATTTGTACTCAGCTGGATTCCATACAGTGCAATGTTTGTTCACAGCAGGATGCCACACACAGCAATGTTTGTACAGAGCAGGATCCCAAGCACTGCAATGTTTTAACATAGCATAATCCTACACACAGCAATGTTTGCGCATAGCAGGATCCCATACGGATCAATATTTGTACACAGCAGGATCCCACATACAGCAATGTTTGTACAAATCAGTTTCCCAAACACAGCAATATTTGCACACAGCAGGATCCCACAAACAGCCATGTTTGTACACAGCAGGATCCCAAAGACTGCAATATTGTACACAGCAGGATCCTACACATATAATGTTTGTACACAGCAGGACCTCTAGGCTGCAATGTTTGTACACAGCAGGATCCCGTACCCAGCAATGTTTGTACACAGCAGGATCACACATGCCGCAATGTTTGTACACAGCAGGATCCCACACACAGCAATGGTTGTACAAGGCAGGATCCCACACACAGCAATGTTTGTAAACAGCAGGATCCTACATACAACAATATTCGTAAAAAGCAGGATCCAAACACAGCAATGTTTTCACACAGCAGGATCCCACAAACAGCAATTTTTGTACACAGCAGGATCCTGTACTCACAGCAATGTTTGAACACAGCAAGAACTCAAGCACAGCAATGTTTGTACACAGCAGGATCCCACACACTGCAATGTTTGTACAAGAGCAAGATCCCACACACAGCAATGTTTTTACAGAGCAGGATCCCAAACACAGCAATGTTCGTACACAGCAGGATCCCGTACTCAGCAATGTTTGTACACATAAGGGATGCATGAAGAGCAATGTTTGCAAACATCATGATCCCACACACAGAAATGTTTGTACACAGCAGGATCCCACACACAGCAATGTTTGCACACAGCAGGATCCCACACACAGCAATGTTTGTACACAGCTGGATCCCACACACAGCAATGTTTGTACACAGCAGGATCCCTCACAGAGCAATGTACGTATACAGCAAGATCCCACACACAGCAATGTTTGTGCACAGCAGGATCTCACACACAGCAATGTTAGTACACAGCAGGATCCCACACACAGAAATGTTTGTACACATCAGGATCCTAAGCACTGCTATGTTTGTACACAGCAGGAGCTCACACACAGCAATGTTTGTACACAGCAGGATCCCATACACAGCAATCTGTGCACACATCAGGATCACACAAACAGCAATGTTTGTACACAGCAGGATCCTGTATTTGTACTCAGCAGGATCCTGTACACACAGCAATGTTTGTACACAGCCATAATTCAAACACAGCAATGTTTCTACACAGCAGGATCCCATGCACAGCAATGTTTGTACAAGAGCAGGATCCCACACACAGCAAAGCTTTTACAGAGCAGGATCCGACACACAGCAGTGTTCGTACACAGCAGGGTCCCATACTCAGCAATGTTTGTACACATAAGGGACGCACGAAGAGCAATGTTTGTAAACAGCATGATCCCACACACAGAAATGTTTGTACACAGCATGATCCCATAGAGAGCTATGTTTCTACACAGCAGGATCGCACACATAGCAATGTTTGTACACAACATGATCCCATAGAGAGCAATGTTTGTGCACAGCAGGATCCCACACACAGCAACGTATGTGCACAGCAGGATCCCACACAAAGCAATGTTTGTAAACAGGAGGATCACCCACACGGCAATGTACGTATACAGCAGGATCCCACACACAGCAATGTTTGTGCACAGCAAGATCCCACACACAGCAATGTTTGTACACTGCAGGATCTCACACACAGCAATGTTTGTACAAAACAGTATACCAAAAACAGCATCTTGGTTCACAGCAGTATCCTACAGACAGCAATATCGTACAGACCAGGATCCCACACATAGCAATGTTTACACAGCACGATCCTGTAGAGCGCAATGTATGTACACAGCAGTATACTGTATCCAGCAATGTTTGTACACAGCAGGATCCCACACACAGCAATGTTTGTACACACCTGGATCCCTCACACAGCAATGTTTGTACACATCAGGATCCTAAGCACTGCAAGGTTTGTACACAGCAGGATCCGACACACAGCAATGTTTGCACACAGCAGTATCCTAAGCACTGCAATGTTTGTACACAGCAGGATCCTAAGCACTGCAATTTTTGTACACAGCAGGACCCCACACACAGCAATGTTTGTACACAGCTGGATCCTAAGCACTGCAATGTTTGTACACAGCAAGATCCCCCACACAGCAACGTTCGTAAACAGAAGGATCCCACGCACAGTAATGTTTGAACACAGCAGGATCCCACACACAGCAATGTTTGTACACAACATGTTCCCGCACACAGCAATGTTTGTACACAGCAAGATCCCACATACAGCAATGTTTGCATACAGCAGAATCCCATGCTCGGCAATGTTTGTGCACAATAAGATCCCACACACAGCAATGTTTGTACACAGCAGGATCCCACGCACAGCAATTTTTGTACACAGCAGGATCCCACACACAGCAATGTTTATATAAGAGCAAGATCCCACACACAGCCATGTTTTTACAGAGCAGGATCCCACATACAGCAATGTTCGTACACAGCAGGATCCCGTACTCAGCAATGTTTGTACACATAAGGGGCGCATGAAGAGCAATGTTTGTAAACAGCATGATCCCACACACAGAAATGTTTGTACACAACATGATCCCATGGAAAGCAATGTTTGTGTGCAGCAGGATCCCACACACAGCAATGGTTGTACAAGGCAGGATCCTACACACAGCTATGTTTGTACACAGCAGGATCCTACACAGAACAATATTCGTACAAAGCAGGATCCCACACACAGCAATGTTTTCACACAGCAGGATCCTGTACACAACGTTTGAACACAGCAAGAATTCAAACACAGCAATATTTGTACACAGCAGGATCCCACACACAGCAATGTTTGTACAAGAGCAAGATCCCACACACAGCCATGTTTTTACAGAGCAGGATCCCACACACAGCAATGTTCGTACACAGCAGGATCCCGTACTCAGCAATGTTTGTACACATTAGGGACAAATGAAGAGCAATGTTTGTAAACAGCATGATCCCACACACAGAAATGTTTGTACACAACATGATCCCATAGAGAGCTATGTTTCTACACAGCAGGATCCCACACACAGAAATATTTGTACACAACATGATCCCATAGAGAGCAATGTTTGTGCACAGCAGGATCCCACACACAGCAATGTTTGCACACAGCAGGATCCCACACACAGCAATGTTTGTACACAGGAGCATCCCACACAAAGCAATGTACGTATACAGCAAGATCCCACACACAGCAATGTTTGTGCACAGCAGGATCCCACAACAGCAATGTTAGCACACAGCAGGATCTCACACACAGAAATGTTTGTACACAACAAGATTGTAAGCACTGCAATGTTTGTACACAGCAGGAGCCCACACACAGCAATGTTTGTACACAGCTGGATCCCGTACAAAGCAATGTATGTACACAGCAGGATCCCAAGCACAGCAATGTTTGTACACAGCAGGATCTGATACACAGCAATGTTTGTACACAGCAGTATCCTGTACACACAACAATGTTTGTACACAGCAGGATCTGAAACACAGCAATATTTGTACATAGCAGGAACCCACGCATGCAGTGTTTGTACACAGCAGGATACCACACACAGCAATGTTTATGCACAGCAAGATCCCACACAGAGCAATGTACATATACAGCAAGATGCCACACACAGCAATGTTTGTGCACAGCAGGATCCCACACTCAGCAATGTTTGTGCACACCAAGATTCCACACACCACAATGTTAGTATACAACAGGATCCCAAACAGCAATGTTTGTAAACAGGAGGTTCCCAAGCACAGCAATGTTTGTACACAGCAGGATCCCATACACAGCAATGTTTATACACAGCAGGATCCCACACACAGCAATGTTTGTACACAGCATAATCCCACAAACTGCAATGTTTGTACACAGCAGGATCCCACACACAGCAATGTTTGTACACAGCAGGATGCCAGACACAGCAATGTTTATACACAGCAGGATCCCACACAGAGCCATGAATGTAAACAGCAAAATCCCACACGCAGCAATGTTTGTACACAGCAAGTTCCCAC